>CM077091.1:100714273-101324990 GCA_039513925.1 Platanthera zijinensis
CCGATGTCTCCTTTGCTTTGAGCATGACTAGCATGTATAAGTCAGACCCCGGTGAGTGTCACTGGATTGTAGTCAAGAATATCCTGAAGTACTTGAGAAGGACAAAGGATGTGTTCTTGGTGTATGGTGGAGAGGAAGAGCTCGTTGTAAGTGGTTACACGGATGCTAGCTTCCAAACTGATAGGGACGACTCAAAGTCTCAGTCAGGTTTTGTGTTTTGCCTTAATGGAGGAGCTGTGAGCTGGAAGAGTTCCAAGCAAGAGACAGTTGCTGATTCTACAACAGAGGCCGAGTATATCGTTGCAGCTAACTCAGCGAAGGAGGCTATATGGATTAGGAAATTCATCGGCGAGCTTGATGTAGTTCCTAGCATTGTTGGTCCCGTAGTTCTCTACTGTGATAACAATGGTGCAATTGCACAATCTAAGGAACCTAGATCCCATCAGCGCTCCAAGCACATACTTCGGCGGTTCCATCTTATTCGTGAGATTGTCAAACAAGGAGATGTGAACATTTGCAGAGTGCCGACTGAGGAGAATATTGCGGATCAACTGACAAAGCCTCTCGCGTAGAGAAAGCATGATGGTCATACTAGATCAATGGGTATACGATACCTAAATGATCAACTCTAGTGAGAGCCTTGTGGGTTTTATGTAAACATATATTCTGTTGGCTGTTTATTGTTTATTCATATGATGAATTGTGTACCAATGTTTTTCTTTACAATTAATGGCAAGTTCTTTTATTATGTTTTCTCTATGCGATAGTTAAATGTTATCATAATAAATACCCTTAGAATGTTCGCTTCCATAGGACATCAAGTACGAGACTTGAATGTGAGAGCCTATGATTTATTCTAAGCTTCATTCTTAAAAGGTCCCTGGTCGTTGTATCATCATAGAAACTTAGGGTGATGATGATACCTTAAGACTAGCACGTGCGTTGACTGATGACCAGTTCTCACAGGTCATGATATTGTGATATCAAGTCATCATGTTGGTACTTATTAATGAACAAGTTTTACTGGACAGACCCAACCTGAGACTACTCTGTGGATTGTTATCTAAACGTGTCATGAGTAGGTCTCAATTGACAATGGTGTTGTGGTCCTTTGACTTGAAGTCACAACATTCATCAAGTGAGGAAGAGCGTGCTTTGATGCCATCTAAAGTCTTCCTTGAGAAAGGTTGATGATAAGGGTGGTTGTGTGGCACGTTACGAATCATTTGGGTGTTTGTGTGTGAGCAGATATGGGATTTGTCCTCCTATAAGACAGGAGTTGAATCCATGGGCCCCTTGATGGAACTGGACTGAGAAATGCATGGCCATGCTTGGTTGAGTCAATATGTGATATTGGACTCACCATTATCTGGAAGTCCGTTCTAGATCAAGAAACTTGGATTGAGCTATTATGAGGGTGACACGGTCCATACCTCTAGTTCTTTCCGGATGTAAGGGACAAAGGGACAAAGACAACGCTGGGACATTGTTCATAAAGGCTTTTGAGTTATGAACTCTTATAGCTTGGGGAGCAATGATGCATTGCTAGATGCCGCTCATTGTTTGTGAGGTTTTTGGTTTGATACTTTCAAGATCAAGTGGGAGACTATTGGAGTTACCATGGTGATCTAGAAGTTGTCAAACATGTAATCTCACTGTCAACGCGATATGAGCCTGCAGGGTCGCACATAAGAGCATGTGGAGAAATTGGAAGATTGACTGTGTTGGTAAGGGTTACCAATCACCATACAGTATGGGGAGTAAGGCAAAATATTGCTAAGGTAAATTCGTCGAGAATCGTCGAGTATGACTCGACGACTCTCGACGAGTTCGTCGAGAATGATTCGTCGAGAATCGTTGAGTATGACTCGATGACTCTCGACGAATTCGTCGAGAATCATTCGTCGCGAATGATTCGTCGAGAATCGTCGAGTGATACTCGACGACTCTCGATGAATTCGTCGAGAATCAAAAGTGTTTGATTCCCGGCGATTGGTGATACTCGACGATTCTATCCTTGATTCTAGACGAATCGGCAGAGGATTCTCGCGGAATCTGTCTGCTGATTCTCGCCGAATCTTGATCTTATTATCGCCGAACCTGTGCTGATTCTCGCCGAATGACTCTGAAACCCTAACTTGGGTGGTCTGCGGATAGCGGTGTTCTTTGGACTGTTTATGCCTTTGGTATAAATAGGGGACTTTGGGTTTTTGGGATTAAGAGATTAACATTCATCGGGATTCTCCTGTAGACGAATCGAGCCGACGGAAAGAGTTCTGCGACGATCTCCCGATCCGCCAAATCCCGACCCCGCTGGACAGAAACGTTCCGCCACCGCCTGTTGGCTCCGCCGACGACCTCATCTCCGGCAACCGTCGCTGGTCTTGCTTTCCCTGGCGCGGACCTAGCAGTCCTGTGGGAAGTGCAAAGGTGCGGCTGATCTTCTTACCGACCCTTCGTGCGACGAAGCTCGGGGTTCTCCCGCTCGTGTGGATTTCTGCAGAGACGTGGATGTTATTCCACGTAGAACTCGCCACCGACAAGGACACGAAGCTTGGAGCATCTCTGTTGAGTTGTGACTCAACGCCGCTAAGGTAATTTTTGCCTAGTTATTTGTTAACTTCTTGATTCAACTTTCATGGCCCGATCCCATCTCTTTTGGGTTGTCTTGATGTTTTATTCCTTCCGCTGCGTGCACAAGCGTTGTGCCATCGTCACAGAGAAACCCAACACTTTGGACCGGCAAGTTTTTCGCTAAAATATCCTATCGGATGTCCCTCTTGACTTAAAACTCCTCCGATCCCTATTCCCGAATCGTTGTATGATAATTCAAACACTTTACTAAAATTCGACAATCGTAGTAGTGGAGCTTCGGACATCCGGTCCTTAATCGTTTGAAATGCGCAAGTGGCCGCTTTAGTCCAAGAAAATTCTCCCTTCTTCATACATTCGGTGATCGGTGCCATGATACTACTAAAGTTTTGAATGAACCTTCGATAAAATGTGGCCAAGCCGTGAAAACTTCTAACTTCCTGAATATTTGTTGGTTCAGGCCAATCTTTAATCACTTGGACCTTTTTCGGGTCAACATGAATGCCTTCGGAACTCACTATGTAGCCTAGAAACTCTACGGATGTCACACCAAAGGCACACTTTTTAAGATTAATATATAGATTTTCTTGGTGCAATGTTGTTAGGATTGTCCTTAGATGTGTTTCATGATCCTTTTGTGAACGGCTGAATACTAAGATATCATCGAAGTATACTACTACGAACTTACCCATGTATGGCTTAAAAACTTGGGTCATCAATCGTGAGAAAGTACTCGGTCCGTTGGTGAGCCATTCTCCAAGCACCAACCACTCATAGAGCCCATCCTTAGATTTAAAGGCCGTTTTCCATTCGTCTCCTTCCCGTATCCTTATTTGATGATAACCACTTTTGAGATCCAATTTTGAAAATATGGTGTCTCCCGATAGCATATCTAATAAGTTCGTCCAAACGGGAAATGGGGAATCCTATATTTGTCCGTAATTTTATTTATGGCCCAGTAGTCTACACACAATCGCCAAGACTTATCATTCTTTGGGACCAAGATGGCCAGTACGGCGCATGGGCTCTTACTATGGCGGATAAAACACTTTGCTAGCAAATCCGATATTAAAGTTTGTAGCTCCTCATGTGTGGATGGGTTGAGCCGATAATGTGGATGGTTAGGCAAGGAGGAGCCCGGGACGAAATCAATCTCATGCTGAATATCTCTCATGGGTGGCAACTTAGATGGAAAGTCCTCCTGGATAGACGTCTTTATACTCTTCCAATAGAGTGCGCAGAGATAACGGTAGATTCTCTAAAGAGGGCGAGTCTTCCTTAGCTTGTAGGCATACTAAAGCATACATGACGCCATTCAAGAAGGTCTCGCGTTCCAACTCCTTCTTACTTATCAAACTTATAGTTTTCCTTTCCGCAGGCACAATTGTGTATTTGGAGGCAACCGAAGGATCCTTGGGCGGTGTGAGTTTCAGGACAATGGTCTTACCATTATACTTGAACTCGTAAGTGTTGGCTCGTCCGAAATCGGTCACGTCATAATCATAGAGCCACGGGCGCCCTAGGAGTACATGACATACAACCATGGGGATGACGTCGCACCACACTTTATCGACATAGCTCTTCACCGTAAGTGGCACTAAACAACGCTTAGAAACCGCGATAGACGTTTTGTTCACCCACGCTATTTTATATGGGTGGGGGTGCGGTTCAGTGGCTAAATGCATATGAGCAATGGCGTTCTCCGAAATGACATTCATACAACTTCCACTATCTATTATTAATTTGCACCACTTTTCACCACATTTAAAATTCAAAGAAAATATGTTCGTCCAATTATACTCATCCAGTGCACGCGGTGTGGACAAAATACACCTCATAACCATCATATAAGACTCGTCGCAAATATCACTCGGCTCGGCATTAGATTCGCCGTCAGCTTCATAGACGATCTCGGCAGGCTCGGACGTGGAGTCTAATAGTGCTAGTGGTTTACTCTTAGTGGGGCACTCACTAGAGTAGTTTCCTTGAATTCCGCAAGCATAACATGTGGCGTTAGTCTTCTTAATCCGTCCTATTGGAACTCTCTCGCCGGTGGGATTTCTGTTGTTCCTAGCGGTAATGACGATGGAATTCGAATCAGTCGATCAAAACTTTCCTTTGTACCGCATGGAGGACGAATGTGGGGGTCCTAAGATGGACTTTCCTTTCTGGAATGCTCGTCCCTTGGACTTGTTGGCATTGTGCTTTTCTATATCCAACGTTGCATTGAATGTTGTGTTAAGGTCCGTGTGACCATATCGCAGAAGCTTGCCTTGGATGTCCGTATTTAGTCCCTTACGAAAACTAGATAGTGTGACCTCTGGCATTTCTCGAATGTCACAACGCACCATCATATCCTTGAGTTGTCCCATGTACTCTGCTACCGATTGGCCCCCTTGACGAAGGGTGGCTAGCTCGTCGAACATTTGGGTTCGGTGATACGTAGGGACATATTGGTCATGCAGGAGTGCTTTCATGGCAGCCCACCCAATTGGGGGTGCTCCATTCACGGTGCCTAGACGCCACTCTTCGTTCAACAAGAACGTTTTGGCTCTACCTAGAAGTTTCATTCGTTCTAACCGCACCTTCTCAACATCTGTCAAGTCGTGCCACTCAAAATAGCACTCGATATCCATGATCCAGTTTAGAAATACTTGGGGTTCACCCATGCCATCGTAGGATGGTGATTCCATTTTAACGGCCCTAGTTAAGTCGAACTCATAAGGGGCTCGAGGTGCATACTCATAGTCCTGATCAACGAGGTCAGTTTTGTCGCTCTTCTCGTTGGTTGGCGGGCTGGGGTGGTGGCCCCGATCAATTTATCCCAAAGCCGGGATTTTGAGGCGCCACCTGATTTACAGCCAACCCTTGTATTAATTGAGTGAGTGCATCGAACCTGGTGTTAAACTCTTCCCTAAGCGCCGCAATTATTGCAGGAGCGTGCTCTTTAACATGGTTGTCGGCCATGTGTGAGGTGGATGGAGGATACTCCGTGACAAGCCTCGTGCGCATGAACAACACTGATACGGGGTGTCTCTTAAAAAAGACTGTCTAGACAAGAATTTTATAAAATAGGATTTTTATACGCTTAACGACTTGGTAAAATGAAAATATTTTTATAGACTTTTGTGCTTATAAAATAAGGAGAAAATTCAGAAATTTTTTTGTAATTTTTTTGCAGAATTTTGTTTTTTGATTTGTTTTGTTATATGCAGACCAGATTGTGAAAATTTAAGATTTTTTGTGTCTAATGAAATGTACACGACCAAGTGTGGGTCGACGTCCTATGATAGGAAAGCATAAAGACGGTGTCGATTGAGAAATCAACACAAACCTGGCTCTGATACCAAATTTGATGTAGGCTCTGTCTTAAAGATCTTGCACGGATGGCGTGACTACGACCTTTACAACGTTCAACGCTCCCTAACCCGCACGCTAACGAAACGCAGCAACCATCATGAGTTTTATTTATCGTTCACTCTAACATATGGATAGCCGAATCCGCAAATGGAACGGAGAATGGCTATAGGCCAAAATCCATTCTGGCTAAATGGAATAATATCGATTCCGATTCGAGTTTGGAGTTGTACCAAATAGATCCACCAAAAAAATCACGATTCGAAAAGTGGTAGGATCTATCCCAACAAAACAAGAGCGAGGATCATCAATCCTCTCGATAATTCTTTTCGGAAAACCAAACGAAAATCACAAATCTATTACTAGTAACACCGCGAAAATTAACGATTCGAGAAATCACGCAAAATTCATCCACCATAAGAACTAATCAAAGGAAGGAAATCTCTTGTGTAGGAATTTCGTTACACCTCTCGGAAACGTAGATCCGAGATGTTTGGATCCACAAAGAACGACCGCTCTTCCTTTGAAATCCACGAGAAACGCGCCACGGATGAAGATCTTGCTTGTCTCCTTCACTTCTCGCCGTGGAATATTTCCCAGAAACCTTTGTTCTTCCTTGCACAAGATCCTTCTCCTCCAAGTGGCCGAAACCTTCAATGGGTTGAGATTAATTTTGGTGGAGAAGAGAAAGTGAGATGGGAGAACGACGGGTTGAGAGAGGAAGAGAGAGAGAGAGGAAGGGGCGGCCGAGCAAGGAGGAAGAAGGGGCGGCTGAATCCTTGAAAGGGAATCCCTTGGGGGGCGGCGGCTAAGAGGAGGAGGAATAGGGGATTAGGTTTAGGCAAAAGTTTTTTTTTTTTCAATAATAGTCCCTTATCAAATGAAAGTTTGGCCTTATATATAAGGCTTACATCCATGGAGCTATTAGCAGCCCAAAATAAATAGTTTTCAGAGATGAAATGACAGAAATAAATAGTTTCAAATACCACATATAAAAGGATAAATGCAGACCAACTAATAAGATAAATTTAAATCTTATTCTTGTCACATGGGCGAAGATTGTAGACATGCCTGCTACGGCGCCGCAAGTCTCTTGTTGGTGGAGTATCGTCGTCATCTTCTGCCACGACAACACCACCATGGACGTCGTCTTCATCACCCATTTGGCTGTCGTGATGGCCGTCGCCATCAATAGACCTCCTCTCTTAGGTCACCATTTAGGAAGTCTTACTTCACATCCATCTAGTAGACCTTGAATCCCTTGTGTGCAGCATATGCAAGGAATAGTTTCATGACTTATAGTCTAGCAACTAGGGCAAAGGTCTGATCAAATTCAATACCTTCTTCTTATCTATATCCTTTGGCTACCAGTCTAGCTTTGTTCTTTACTATAACACCATTTTCATCAAGTTTATTCCTGTAGATCCACTTGGTTCCAATAATGTTATGACCTTGTGGTCTGGGAACCCGCTTCCAGACCTTACATCTCTTGAACTAGTTCAGTTCCTCTTGCATTGCCACAATCCAAAATTGGTCTATATTGGCATCTTCAAACCTTTTGGGCTCAATCTGAGAATGAAAGCTAGAGTACATGGCTATGTTCAGGCTTATGCTCCTTATTGTAACTCCTTCGATAACATCACCAATGATCTGACATCTGGATGATCCTTTAGATATTTAATTGCTGGAGGACATCTTTCTTCAGCATCTCTAACTTCAATGACTGGATCCAGCTGATCTGCACCCATATCCTATGAGCTTTTTCCTTCTTTAGGAACACACACACCATTGTCCTCATTTTGGGTAGCTGGAGGATCGTCCTTGATGGTTAGTTTGTCCATCACCTGTTCTATACCTACAGATATAGAAGAGCTTGGTAGCTCACTATTAATCATTGAAGATTCATCAAATATAATATTTACAAACTCTTCTACAACTTGATTTTTCAAGTTATAGACTCTATATGCTTTTCTCTGGCTGTTGTACCCAATAAATATTCCTTCATAATACTTGACAACAAACTTAGTCAGGTATGACTTTCCATTGTTGAGCATATAACATTTGCTACCAAATATCCTTAGATAGGCTAGATTTGGGTTTCTGCCCTTCATAATCTCATAAGGAGTCTTCTTATGGTACTTATTGATAGATACTCTATTTAGGACATGACATGCAGTGTTTACTGCCTCAGCCCAAAATATTCTAGGAGAGAAGTGTCACTGAGAAGGGTCTTACCAGCCTCTATGAGAGTTCTATTTTTCCTCTCAGCTATCCCATTTTGCTGGGGAGTTCTAGGTGAAGAAAATTCCCGGTGAATCCTTTGATCTTCACAGAACTTTATCATGCCTTCAGATTGAAATTCAGTACCATGGTCACTTCAGATCACAGAATTGTCTTTTTCATTCTGAACTTTCCTAACAAAGGTCATAAAAATGTGAAGGGTTTCTGATTTTTTCATTAAGAAGAACACCCGAGCAAACCTGGAGAAGTCATCAACTATCACAAGTGTGTAAACTTTCCAACCTACACTGTGAACTAATATAGGAACAAACAAGTCCTTTGCAGGAGGTATAAGCACCTCACAGAATCCTTAGCACCAATACTCTTAAAGGAAGCTTTGGTCTGCTTGCCCTTTTGATATGCAGAGAAAATTCCCTCCTTGGTGCACATTATGGTGGGACCATTCCTAACTAGCTCTTCACTGAAGAGCTTACTTATGGTATTGCAGTTCAAGTGAGCTAGTCTCTTGTGCCATTGCATACAATATGAGAATTTCTCATTAGAAACAAGACACACAAGGGTGTATGAACTTAAATATAAAAATTTTAAACAATAAATATTCTCACTCCTAGTGCTTATCAATATGACCTTTTGGTCACTTGACCTTTTGACTAGACACTCATCCTTGTGGAATATAATGACATAGCCATGATCACAAAGTTGGCTTATGCTAATCAGGTTGTGTTACAACCCTTCCACATAAGCTACTTTTGTGATTTTGACTATGCCATTGGTGATCATACCATAGCCCTTGGTGACTCATTTGTCTGAGCCACCAAAGATCACTTTTGGTCCATTCTTTACTTGACTGTATTCCTTTAGGAGACTTCTTGTTCCAGTCATGTGCCTGAAACACCCACTGTCTAAGTACCATGTTGGTTCATGGGTACTTGGACCATCCTTCAACCATAATTTTAATTTACCTTAGTACCCCAAAAGAGTTTGGGTCCTAAGTTCTTGTTAGTATGAAAGTTTGCTTGTCTGCCTGCAGTATTTCTGACAAGAAGACTAGCCCTTGCACTTGGCACGTTGGGGTAATGCTAACAATCTATGGCAAAAATATCCCACTTTGCCACAACACCAACACTGATGAATAATATATCTCCTTCTCTGAACAGTTCTTATAGAAAAGCTGATAGCAGCTGGCTGTTTAGAAGGGAGAGTAACAGCCCTCTTCATGTTTCTTTCAGCAAGAATTTGACTGAAAGTGAGTCTTCTAGTAGAAGTACTTGGCTTACTGTGAATGCCACAAGCAGCAGTCTTCTTTACAGAAGATAAGCTATTGATTGCATCAGAGATAGCTAAGACAGGCTTGCTGGATAAATTACTTTTGGTCTGAGACTTTGGTGGAGGAGCTTGACTATTGGTCACTGCCTTATTATTAGGAGTGGGGGTTGGTGCACCAAAAATAAATGGTCTATGATGGACCATCTGAATTTCCTCAAGGGAGCTTTAAAGGCACTCAAACCAATACCCTTCCTTCCTTTATAGTTGTGAACATTTTTGTTCACATTAGTAGATCTTCCATTCATCTAGTGACCATAGATGCTTTCTTGGTAAAACCTTTTGGATGGCTGCACAACTTTTTCAAAGGAGATAGTAGACTGAATGGTGTCCTTGCCTTTCCTCATATTCCTTATTCCAGAGTTCCTCTCAATGTACCCCGTTCCTTTCTTATTTGTCTGGGAGGTGAACGTATCAATGAGTGGCAACAATTATTTTGGCTTGGAATACTGAGCCACTAGCTTCCTCTCTTTGAGGAGCTTTTCTTCAAGCTCCATAATGATCTTGTTCTTATGGCTGATGGTTCCAATGTGAATGATTGAGATGGTTTTTAGTTGGCTGATTTGTCTCCTCATCTAATCCAGTAAGGATGCTGACTCAGACTGCAGGGAAGCAACTAGCTGTTGGGATACAATCTCCTCAGCTCGTTTCTTGGCAACCCTCTTACTCCTTTTCAAAGCATCCAGAAGGGCACCATACTTGTCAATAAGTTGATTGACATCTTCCTCAAATTCTGACCCACCTTCATCACAGGAAGAAGATGCATTAGAATTGGGACTAGTCTCATAGTCAGATTCAGAGGAGGAGCTGGAAAGAGAAGTACCTTATCTGGACCAGTTTAATCCTGGCTAGATTCTTCATCTAACATGGCCATTATTCCATAACTGCTATTTTCATCTTCATCCACCCCAGTATCACTGTCTAAGTGTGACCTATGGGCCCTGATACCTATCCTAGTAGCAGGATAGTCTTCATCTTCATCATTAATAACAACAAACAACCCTATGCATGCTTCTTCTTCTTTAGAATCTGAAGAAGCTGAGTCACTTTGACTCCATCTCTTCTCATTCTTGGCAATGAAAGTTTTTTCCTTCTTTCCCTTTTTGTGGTGATGTTTCTTCTCACTAGTCTCTTTTCTCTTGATTGGGTAGTCAGATATGACATGCCCAAGCTTGCTACAATAATAACAAACAATTTTAGAATAACTATGTTTGTTAGGTTTAGTTTCATACATGTCTACTTTGGAGAACTTTTTCTTGGATCTATTGTGATCCTTCTTGTAATGAAATGAGGAGGAAGGACTGTTCTTCCACTGCCTCCCTTCATCGTCTTTTGGAATTGCCTAGAGAAGGCAACAAATTCCCGATCTGACATGTTGCTATTAGATGAGCTTGACTCAGAGATGTCTGAATTAGCAGGTCTTCATAGGGAAGAGGCAATCCTCTCCTTTCTCTTAGAGCTCTCAGCCTTGAAGGATACTGTCTTCTCCTTGCTTGAGATCTGTTGGTGGTCTCCTCCTCCTTCCTGGCAGATAACTACATTTCATAGGAGAGAAACATTACAAAAAATGTGTTTGGAGGAGTTTCAGCCAGCTTGGCAACCTCTTTGATGGCACATATTGTTGGGTCCATTGATCTCAATGTTCCATATTTGAAGACGGATTATTTGATAATGGTATACACATATGTGTAATCTAACAGTTGTCACAAGCTCTATTTGTGCAGGATGTTCCTTAGAACAAGTTTAGATAGGTTGTCTAAGTGGTTATGGCAGGTGGTCACAAGGTAGAGGAGTGGAGAGACAGAAATCTGTATAAGTCCACAGGCGTTGAGTGAAGGCAGTTCACTCAATGCCAGATATACAAGAAGAATGCTGGAGAGGATGGAAATCGCCTAAGTCCACAGGCGTTGACTAAAGCCAATTCACTTAACGCCAGATGCCAAAAAGTGATGAGTATGGTGTGGACAGTCAAAGCCCAACAGTCTGCAAAGAAATTCAACGGCTAAGTCCATAGGCGTTGAGTGAAGGCAGTTCAATCAATGCCATATAACAAGAAGCGTCGAGTATAGCTGAGTCTGTCAAAGCCTCAATATTGGCAAGCTGAAAAATCGACTAAGTCCACAGGCATTGAGTGAATCCAGTTCACTCAATGCCAAATACCAAGTAGTAATTAGACAAGCTCATGCAGTTGAAGATTCTGTCAAGAAATTTGGCTAAGTCCCAAATCGTTGAGTGAGGATAGCTCACTCAAAGCCAAAGTAGAAGGCATCGTTAGAGGAACAATTAGACAAAGCCTAAGGAAAGAGATAGACAGAAAAATCTATCTAAGTCCAGAAGCGTCGAGTGAATACAACTCACTCAATTCTAGAAAAGGAAGCATCGTGTGATGACAAAGTTCAAGGAAAGATGGACAGAAAAATATATCTAAGCACAAAGGCGCTGAGAGAAACCAATTCACTCAACGCACTCAACGCCTACGTAAGACAATGAATTTGGCTAAGTCCAGATTCGTTAAGTGAAGGCAATTCACTCAACGCACTCAACGCCTGAATTGAATCTGAGAATTTGGCTAAGTCTACGAATGCTGATGTCAGCAAAAGTCAATAAAAGTCAACAAAGTTCAAATTCTTTGCAGGAAAGCTACAAAACACGACAAATGGCACCTAAATCTGTTGTACGTCTACTTCTGTCAAACAAGTTGTAGCCAACAAATACATGTGGTCCCCACAGGTTAAATAGCTGTTAATCGGCAGAAGATAGAAGGAAAAAGATCGGGAGACGGAACTTAACTTTTAGGGTTTATTGATTTTTAAAAGTGGCGACTGGACTTCGTCCTCCTCCTCGCCATTGTTGCCGATCTTTAAGCAGGAAGTTAAACCAGCTAAACTAAAAGTTCAAGCAAGCTAGCTGGAGCAATTCTCATCTGCTATAGCAAGTTCAGAGAAGGTTCTGAGAAAGAAGGAGAAGGAGAGCATCTGGTTTCTGTAGGAAAAGCTAGCTGATTGAAGAATACAAGAACATACAACACTTCTGTCTTCATCAGCAGGATCAGAATCTTAAGTTTTTGAGTTACTTCCAGCACAAGCAGTTGTTTA
The DNA here is from genome assembly GCA_039513925.1 of Platanthera zijinensis. NCBI lineage: Eukaryota > Viridiplantae > Streptophyta > Magnoliopsida > Asparagales > Orchidaceae > Platanthera > Platanthera zijinensis. The sequence goes on from CM077091.1 coordinate 100,726,882, forward strand.
CTGAAGATCAAATATCTTGTTGCTGAGAAGAAGTTAAGGCTGGGATTTTCTCAAGATTAGTAAGCAGAAGGCTCAGAGAAATCTCTCTGGATTTAAATCAACACAACCATCCATTCTCTATGTAGGATCTAGTCTTGGATCTGAGCTGTAGGATCCTTTTGGATCTGAGATTGTAAGATTCTTATTATGGATCTGAGGTAGGGCCTTTGTGCTTTTGTTGTAAGCCTATTTTATAAATGCTGAGGTAGGATCCAGGTGTGTATCTGAGGTAGGATCTATTTCAGATCTGAGGTAGGAGAGTCATCCTCTCTGAGGTAGGGCCTATATGTGTAACACCTCCCCTATAATGACCGTATAATATGGGTCCAGCCGGGGCCCCACAACATACAAACGCCACAGCTTAGGCATTATAAGATGATATCTACTACCCAAACTCAAAACTCAAAACTAAACACAGTGGAAACAAAGCAAAATAAATAGAAGTTATTCACCACTAACATGAGTATCAAATGGCCTTAAGGCCTTACACAAAAAGAGTCCATCAAATAAAGACCACAAGGTCAAACATGAACGTGTAAAAGCACTCCTAAGCTACCCCGGTGTTCAAGCCGAACGATGTCCAAAACATGGATCATACAAGACAAGATAAAGAAACAAGCTAAAGTGCAATAATACTTCATGCGGTATAGGGCTTTTCACCCGGCGCACTAGCTCCTGCTTGCGATCCTTGCCCTGTAAAGATTTTAAGTAACGTGGGTCAGCAAAGGATGATCTCTACTGTGTAACCAACACATCTCCTCCCGGCCGCCCCTAATGGAACCCGGTGTACCCCTCCTACCTGCAAGTCAGCACTTCGTATACCAAATGTAAATATATATAAAGCTTTAAAACCAGTTTGGATGTCTCATACAACAAACACGTTTTCTAGGTTTAGAACAGAGTGAAAGGGGCCTACTATGCAACATGTATGCAAACCCGGGCTCTGCCCAAGGCACCCTATCTCGTATGCATCTAACAAATCATCGAGTACTGGGTACGTCCATTTCCCCATTGGCATAAAGCCGCAAACAAAAGGGAACAACATTGTCCCTAACGGCCCAAGCGTCGTTACACAGAAATCTTGCAGATGCCCCACCCGCACTTGGGTCTTAAACCCCGGGCTTGCCTGCAAATTCTGACTTCTCACGTCATGATTCCGTATCACACACAATCGATTCTAAGAACCCTTGCTGGACCCCACCCGCTCATGTATTCATTGCCAGGGCTTGCCCTATGCTCGACGTTCTCGTCAGTCTCACAGAAGGGGACTAGTCTCGCCAGGACACTTTCCCCAAGTGACATGCACGCCACGGGATAGCCACCCAACCACGGAGACATAGCCACGCCTTAGCACAGCACAACCATAATTCCCCACCCTAATCCATCATTCGTACCGCAACGTTCCCGCACACCAAGGATATTATCTACCGCCGAAGCGGAGCTAACCTTTCCCGGTTCCAGCTACGAGTACTCACTCAAGAAAAAGGGGAAAAAACGCATAAATCTTAACGACATCTAGCCGTAATGGATTTCTACCGAATCCTCAAAGCTCGTTATGCAACATCACCGAGTCGGACTAACGGTCACGACTTCGGCTTCACCCACAATTCCTAATCCATTAACGGAGCAGATCTCTAATGCAAAATCATGCCGGGGACGAACACAATCGACCCGGAGGTTCATCTTGAACCATGACAACCCGGCCAAACCCCTCTCATTTGAGAGATCTGGAGCCCAAAAGAAATGAGAATAAGAGAAGATGTTAAACGTGCAACCTAAAACCAAGAGGAGAAGTGTCGTTACCTTACGACCCCTCTTACTAGCCATGGAAGATTTGCTTTGAACGGCTTGACACGAGCGCCACCACACCCTCTCTACGGATCTGGCCTCGGAACGGCGATCGGAGCTCCGAAGCTCCGTCAATGGCGAAAGAAGCTCTCTCCATCCTCTTCCCTTCTCTTCCTCTCCAACCCCTCTCTCAAACCCTAAAGATGAGAATAATGAGAGGAAAACCCTCTCAGGCTTAATAAGATCGTTTGGGCAGAAGATCCTAGCCTTTGGATCTAATTTGGGGAAGCATCGGACGACCACGAACCGAAATTGACGGAACCGTCCCGACTGCACGATCGGTGGCGCACGACCAGTGGTCGTGCGCAATAGATCCCATGGTGTGCCATTACCTCTGGCAGAACTCCAGAAAGAAAGGGATAAACGCGCACGAGCAGGGGCGTACGACTAGTGGTTGTGCTCACTCTGACCAAAGATCGTCCGTTTACCAAAACAGAACTTGGCTAACCGGTGAAAACTGTGCACGAGCAGTAGCACACGACCAGTGGTCCTGCGCACTAGATCAAGTGATCATGTGCTTTAAACAATAGCCAAAAATAGCGACCCATCGCCCGTGGCATCCCTACCGTCGGGCGTTAACTTCTAGTGACTCCAGGTCTGCAAACTTGGGTGTTACAACTCCTCCCCCCTTTTAAGAATATCATCCCCGAAATTAATCCTCATCCAGGGAGACAACCAGAAAGAAATAATAATAATAATTGCAACTAATAAAACATTGTTGTCACACATCGGCTACCATTTTAAACCAGCCTTACACAAATAACCCGGGATTGTCCTCGTGCATTGCTTGCTCACCCTCCCAAGAGAACTCGTCACGCCCACAGTTATCCCAACGCACCTTCACGAGCTTGACTTATTTTTTCCGCAACTGACGAACTTCTGAGTCTTCTATACCAACTGGACAAATTAGCATTCTCAAGTCCTCTTCTATCGATACTGATGCTGATTTGATCACCACACTAGCCTCCACTAAGGACTTCCTCAAGATGGAGACATGGAAGAAATCATGCAATCCACTAAGCTCATTGGACAATGCCAACCGATATGCCACTTCTCCCACCCGTTCTATAACCTCGAAGGGTCCCAAAAACCTCAGACTCAACTTCTTGAGTCGGCAAATTCGCGAAACGCCATTGAACGGCTTGATCTTTAGATAAACTGGGTCGCCTACCGCGAACTCCATATTCTTGTGGCGAGCATTAAAATATTTATCTTGTCGATCTTGAGCCACCTTCATACGCTCTTGAATGGTTCGCACCAACTCACAAGTGTCAGCTATAACTTCTTTCCCCGAGAGCTTGGTGTCTCCTGCCTCTGTCCAAGACATCGGTGTTCGACACCGCCTCCCATACAAAGCTTTGTATGGCGCCATCTTTATACTTGCTTGGTAACTATTGTTATATGCGAACACTACCATGAAGAGATGATCCTCCCATTTCTTGCCGAAGTCAAGAGTACACATCATCAACATATCCTCCATAGTACGGTTCGTTCTCTCGGTCTGCCAATCGGTTTGAGGATGGAAGGCCGTACTGAACTTGAGCTTTATGCCCAGACTTTTCTGCACCAACCTCCAATCCTTAGACGTGAAACGTCCATCGCAGTCACTAACTATGCTCTTCGGAATCCCATACAGTCACACAATGTTGCGAACGTACAATTCCACCAGCTTCTCCACACTATCCTCCTTCTGATTTGGGATGAAGTATGCCACTTTGGTCAAGCAATCCACAATCACCCAAATTGCATCGTTACCCTGCTGTGATCTAGGTAACCCATGCACAAAATCCATGGAGATGTCGTCGAATTTCCACTTTGGGATAGGAAGTGGCTTCAAAAACTCGCCAGACTTCTGACACTCGTCCTTCACTAAGGCACAAGTTTGGCACCGACTCACGTACAACGCTACGTCTCGCTTCAGACCAGGCCACCAATAGGATTTCTTTATATCCAAGTACATCTTTGTACTGCCCGGGTGAATAGAGTACTTTGTGAAGTGGGCCTCAAACATCAACTCCTCACGGAGCTTGCCAAACTGTGGTACACAAATCCTCCTGCCATTCCTCAGAATCCCATCAATCATCTCCCATGCGCTACCCTCACCCTTTAGAGCTTCCTCCACATATGGTTGGAAGTCCGCATCAAAACTGGTCGTTTCCCAAATACGATCGCACAAATCGTTCTGCATTTCGATCCAGTTCAACCAAGCCACATTAGACTCCCCTCTGGCAACATATACATTGCCGAGGGACTCCCAGTCCCGCCTCAACCGCTCATCATGAGCTTTGATCCAATTCCCTTGCCCAGAGTCTTTTCTACTCAAGGCATCAGGCACCACATTGGCTTTGCCTTGCGTGTACTAAATCTCCACATCGTAGTCCCCAAGGAACTTAACCCACGCGCGCTGCCGCATATTTAAGTCCTTCTGTTCTAGGAGATACTTTAGACTTTTGTGATCCGAATAGATCTCCACCTTCGCACCATAAACGTAGTGCTGCCACAATTTCAGCGCAAAAATTACCGCCGCCAATTATAAATCATGGATGAGGTAGTTTCTCTCGTGAGGCTTCAACTGCCTAGAACCAAAGGCGATCACACTTCCATGTTGCACTAATACGCACCCTAAACCACAACCGGGCGCGTCGCTGAAAATTTTAAATCCTTAGGTCCCCTTTGGCAGACTTAGGATTGGAGCTGTCATCAGCCTTTCCTTTAGGGTATAAAACGCCTGACTGCACTCTTATTTCCACACGAACTTCTGATCCTTACGAGTTTGTGAGGTGAGGGGTAGAACTATCCTCGAAAAGTTTTCCACAAACCTTCGATAGTACCCGGCTAGTCCAAGAAAACTCCGGACTTCCGCTACGATCCTCAATACTGGTCAATCTCTGATGGCTTCAACTTTCGTTGGATCTACTTCCACCCCATCTCCACTAATCACATGGCCCAAAAATGCCACTTTCTCTAACCAGAATTCGCACTTTGAGAACTTTGCATAAACTTGGTTCTCTCTCAACACTTGCAACACTAATCTCAAGTGAGTCTCTTTCTCTTCTTTTGACTTGGAATAAACAAGGATTTCATCAATAAAGACGACTATAAATGAGTCCAAGTATTTGCGAAAAACTCGGTTCATCAAGTCCATGAATATGGATGGTGCGTTCCTCAGCCCGAACGGCATCACCGAAAATTCAAAGTGACCATACCTCGTGCCAAACGCGGTCTTGGGTATGTCTTTGTCTTGGATTCGTAACTGATAGTATCCTGACTTCAATTCTAACTTGGAATACACCACTGACCCCACCAACTGGTCGAATAGATCGTCTATCCGAGGAATCGGATACTTATTCTTAGTCAGTTTGTTCAACTCTCGGTAGTCTATGCACAACTGCATACTACCGTCTTTCTTCTTTATGAACAACACTAACACGCTCCACGGTGAAGAACTGGGTCGGATATACCCCTGCTCCAAAAGCTCCTGCAACTGAACTTTAAGTTCGACCAACTCCTTTGGTGCCATCCTAAAGGGAGGACGTGACACCGGCCATGCCTCTGGCACTAGCTCGATAGAGAAATCAATCTCCCGTCGAGGAGGTTCTCCCGGAAGCTCCTCAGGAAACACGTCTTCTAACTCTGCCACTACGGGTACTTCTCCAAGAGATAACCTGGAAAGGCTTACCTCCAACAGTGCTACCAGGGCTACACCTCCTTGGTTAACCGCCCGTACTAACTGTATGGCCCAAACTAGGGAACAGGCAACTCCGTGAAGACCCTCAAACTTAACTTCTGCTTGCCCTTTGCTCCTCAGGGTTACCACCTTTGGCTGGCAGTCGATACTGGCATTTTGCTCTGCTAGCCAGTCCATCCCTAATATTACGTCAAACTCTGCCAACGGTAAGACTGCAACCATCAACATGAAGTTGACTCCATCTAGACTCTAACATATACGTCCTTTAGCCCTGGTAGTCATAGATGACCCATTGGTCATGCACACTTTCACCGTTGAGAAAGACTAAACTCCAATCCTCCGGATAAAGATTTCTTCAAGGAAGGAGTACAACGCTCCCATATCAAACAGTACCCTAGCGGGGTACCCAGAAACTATCGCAAAGCCTAAACACATGCAACAAATATAAACGGCTTGAATTCATGAATACCCAAGGTGGAAGTTAAACTCTCATACCTGTCACCATATCGGGATGACGGATCGCTTCATGTTGCCCAAGGTTATTGGCCCTGGCTGAATCGGTTGAAACCGAGAAGCGCTCGACTCCGCCATCTTCACTTTCTCTACGGCACTGGGGCCAGAGCGCACAGTCTGCTCTTATCTTGGTTCTTGCTCAGTGCCCTCTTGAGTACAAAATCTTGCTATGTGCCCTGCCTTGCCACAATTATAGCACGTCATAGGTCCCTTAGAGCGAGACCCTCCGGTCATCCAGTTACTTTTCTCACCATACTTGTACGGGTGAGGCTTCTTCTTCAATCTGTTCCCTTCCGACTTCCTGTGGGACTGAGAAGGCTTCCCTTCCCCTTGATTGGGTGTGAAACCCTTACGGTGCTGGGTTCGCTCCATATCACTTTCCAAAATCCTGGTCGCCTCAAAAAATTCGTTGAAACCCGCGCGTTTCATAGATATGAGGGGCTGTCTCAGATTCTCCCTCAATCCGTGGTAGAAGAGATTGTCTCTCTCCTCATCATCCGACATGGTCGTTCCCACATAACGACCTAAACGAGTGAATTCTTGAACATACTCGTCCAAAGTCTATTCTCGCTGCACCAAGTGCAGAAACTGTCTTTGGAGGGCTAACCTTGTCGACGCGGGAATGTACTTCTTCAAGAAAGCATTCCCAAACTCATCAATGGATGGGGTACATCCAGGAAACTGCCGGCCACTATGGCTCACCCACCACAACTTGGCGTCTCCTTCCAACATGAAGGCTGCAAACTCTGATTTCATCTCATTTGGCGTCTTTGCCGCTCTCAAAAGCTCCTGAATCTGAGCCCACCAATCGTCTGCATCCGTTGGCGTGCCGACTCCCTTAAAGGTTGGAGGGTGGAAGCTCAGGAAATACTTCATTTGCCGGTCACCATGCCCGACCATCACCCTTTCGGCCAGCAGCTCTGCCCGTCTTGCTTCCTCACCCGGCACGACCGTCATCGTATACGGGGTAGTAGGAGTTACTGCCTGAGCAACGGGGGCTGCTACTTGTGTTGCCGCTGCAGCTTGGGCCGCCACCATCGCTTTTGCAAGCATGCAGAAAAAGTCAGCCGGAGTTACCCCCATGCCTAACGGACCTTGCGCAGTAGCGCTACTCGCCGAGAGATCTACTCCTGGCCTTGACGTTCCTGCCTCGTTTCTTGCACTCTTAACACAAGCAAAGAAAACACAAATCAGTCTCTAATCGCAAGTCTCAAACACAAGGACACTCATGGTCCCATGATACTCCTATGTGGACAACTTCTTATACGCGACTCGATTTTTACTTTCGACCACGAATCCTTTCCTTGGAACGCAAACCTCCCTATGATACCAAATTGTAACACCTCCCCTATAATGACTGTATAATATGGGTCCGACCGGGGACCACAACATACAGACGCCACAGCTTCAGCATTATAAGATGATATTTACTACCCAAACTCAAAACTCAAAACTAAATACAACGGAAACAAAGCAAAACAAATAGAAGTTATCCACCAATAACAGGAGTATCAAATGGCCTTAAGTACTTACATAAAAAGAGTCCATCAAATAAAGAACACAAGGTCAAACATGAACATGTAAAAGCACTCCTAAGCTACCTCGGTGTGCAAGTCGGACGATGTCCAAAACATGGATCATACAAGACAAGAAAAAGAAACAAGCTAAAGTTCAACAACACTTCATGCAGTTTAGGGCTTTTCGCTAGGCGTACTAGCTCCTGCTTGCGATCCTTGCCCTATAAAGATTTTAATTAACGTGGGTCAGCAAAGGCTGACCTCTATTGTGTAACCAACACATCTCCTCTCGGCCTCCCTAATGGAACCAGGGGTACCCCTCCAACCTACAAGTCAGCACTTTGTATACCAAATACAAATATATATAAAGCATTAAAACAGGTTTGGACGTCTCATACAACAAACACGTTTTCTAGGTTTAGAACAGAGTGAAAGGGGCCTACTATGCAACATGTATGCAAACCCGGGTTTCTCCCAAGGCAACCTATCTCGTATGCATCTAACACATCATCAAGCACTGGGTACTTCCGTTTCCCCATTGGCATAAATCCGTAAACAAAAGTGAACTACATTGTCCCTAACGACCCAAGCGCCGTTACACGGAAATCTTGCAAATGACCCACCCGCACATGGGTCTTAAACCCTGGGCTTGCCTGCAAATTCTGACTTCTCACGTCAGGATTCTGTATCACACACAACCGATTCTAAGAACCCTTGCTGGACCCCACCCGCTCATGGCTTCATTGCCCGTGTAAGACCCCTTTTTTTGCAACAACCACAGGGGTCTTAGGCCCAGAACCGCCATTTTGTGATGACACTATCCTCTGGGATTGTTGACACAACAAAACGCCAATTCTGCCGGCCATCTCAATCACCATCGACTGAAGAAGTAGTAAGAAGGACATAAGTGTCCAAGGCCACAATATCAATAAAGAGGAAATCACAACATCATATAGTCCACAACATAACTGTCTAAAGTAAATGGTAAGGAAAAATAGGAAAAGAGGCCTTATGACCAGTATATATAATCCTCACTACAAGTCACTCAGAGTGGAAGCAAAACTAAACATCTAAGCGAAAGCAAACTGAAATCCATCCTCGACCCATCGCTGTGTAGTAGTGGTAGCCTGCAGCAACTGCTCCCCATGTCCCGCCTCCTTGTCCTTCCGGTGCTGATGCTCCTACTGCTCAGTCCCCTAAAATGATATGGTTCACCGACAGTTAGTCATAAAGACTAAGCCACTATTGTCCTCGCCTCACCCCCACAACGCCTAGGCACCGTGCGAGGATGATTAAAGCAGAGGACAACAAAATAGAGTAGAACACGCATGTGACAACTACCCTAGTAGGTGTATAATATGGCAGGGGTATCTCAATAATTAAACATGAACAAACAAGTGTGTAACAAGAGTAAACAGTAAGGAGTAGCAAGTAAGTAAAAGCAGTAAGGAGAGTAAGTAAGAGCAATAAGAAAGGTAACCATTGATTTATAGGGATTACCCCTATAGACCAAGGGGTCGTTTTGCAGGGACTATCGTATAAAACGTCTCATACCATTTTATACGATAAGTTTCAGGGGTTAAATGCAATGATTATGCTATGACTTGCAAGTATGCTATGGTATGCACATACAAGTGCAACTCACACACACGCCTCTATGCGCACAGACCTTTAGTTCCCCTTTTTGGAGTTAGCTAAACTCTCAGGAGCCTCCGCTGTGGCAAAATAGAGACAGTGGGTTGGGCCACTCCACTGCTTGACTGGTAAACACACTATCAGCCTATCCCTTCTCGTACATTCCCGTATTATTCCAAGCAAACCAGCTAGTCTCCCGAGTCAACGTACTGACGACTGTGTGTTCGATCGTCCAATACCGAGGACCCACCACTATTATACACATGCAACCATGATAGTTTGTATCTAATTATAGTACTGAGCCTCCAGCTCTCTAGACTACCGAGTCTACTAGTTCACCAAGTTCCCAAGCCCACAGCTCCATGGACTAATCAAGTCTATACTAAGTCCATTTAACTCTACCCGTAAGCCCTTAAGCCACGGGCCTACGCTATCCTTTCACTACCAATTTATATCCCTACGTGTACAAGTGTGAGTGTGAGGTGAAACTAATATTAGGGTTACTCTTGCCCATATTATTCCTAAGGTTTAAGGTTAACCCTGGACTTCCTGAGGTCTACTCGGTGAGGGGCTCGCAGCGGTACTAGGAACTATGATGGGATGAAGCCCAAAGTTCCTTTTCCAAGACACTTAATGTTGCTGATTTCTACCATTGACCAATCCTCTCTTTTATTTCAGTGTGACTCCTCTAAGTGTGTTTAAGCTCTCCGAGCTAACCTATTTCAGACCTATCCACTATATGCAAACCATGCTAAGCTACATGGTGCTCCCATTAGGGGGTACCCTAATTACTCTTCCAATAGAACCCTAACAATTACTGGGAGTCAATCATGACCTATTAAGACTAAATCAAGAGTCTCATAATTTTCCTAATTATGTGGGCATTTAATTTAATTAACCCTAGACTGCAAATGCCCTACTTTGAACATGAACTGCTCTCTAAATCAGAAAAAAATCTCCACAAAATTATGATAAATACTAAGTGGCATTTAAACAGTAAATCCAAGATTTGAGAATTTTCAGAGGTGATTAGACCTACCTTCCATAATTTAGAACTTAAGGACAATAATCCCATCTAGTGAAGAAAAGGCCATCAATATTGTTCTAAAAATTATAATAAAATTCCAGTAGGACTTTTATGGCCTAAAAACACCCTAGAAGTAGTCTCATAATTTTTACAGAGAATAGTAGCCCCTAATTTAATTTATAACTGTTAATTCTATAATCATTGGTTAATGAATTAAGTACTGTAAAAGCTCATCTAATAATTATAAGAAAATTCCAGAAGTCTGAAAAACAATCTAAAATCAACAGTAACCAAGATTTACAATTTTTCTCACACCTGAGGGGCTCTAAATCTAATTAAATATAAACTTCTAAATTTATAGACTTGTGAAGTAAGTACTAGTTTTATCCATTTAAAAATCATGGGCAAATTACAGGATAATTATAATGGTCAAGAACACTCACTGACCTAATTTCATAATTTTCTTGATAATATTGGGGCTCTGTTTCTATTTTTGATCAGAAACCACAAATCATAATTTTATAAAGCAAGTACTTGAAATAGTCATCTAAAAATTTAAACTAAAGTATAATGGGCTCTATTATGATATAATATGTCCTATTCCAAGGTTTCACAATTTTGCAATAAACAGAAACTTCACAATAAACATAATAATCTTTAGGGGCACATCTAGGGTTAAAAAGGAAGTACTGATTTTATTAGTCCAAAAATTCCACCAAAATTAATTTAGGTATAATTCTACTAGGGAACTAACTTGCCCAAATTTCAAGTGATTTAATAGTGATTTGATAGCCTAATACTCCAAATTAGGTTTGGTGCCCTAAACTAGGGTTAGGGTTTGAGGGGGTTAAAGGCTTCCAAAATCCCTAAAATTTTAACCAGAGGACTATACTAACCCTATGGTCCTCTCCACCCATTTTCAAGTCATTCCAAGGTCATTTGATCCCATGACCTTCAACCCTAAAAATCTCCATTAAGGGACCTACCCTAGGTTTCTAGGGCTACCCAACCCCAAACCACCCCAAATCCCATTGGAGGGTGTTACATGCTATATAAAATCAGTGGCCAAAATATCAACCTCTGTTGAGGGGATTTGACCACTCAAACACCAAAAAGAGCACTTTGACCTAAATAACCCTATAAGGGTAAACCCAGGGTTGGATCAATACCTAACCAAAACATCTCCAAACAAGATGAGATTTTTACCAGAGCCCTAACATTCCCTCGAAGACCACCCACCAAAATTTGGGGGAGTTTTGTGATGTTTAAGACACCTAATTAATTTATTCATGAATTATTAAATTTTTACAAAAACTATAGAAAAATGTTCTCCAAAAATTCCCATTTTGGATATGTTCTAGGTATAGGTAATAGTGACCACCATCCAAAATTGCAAGTCATTTGGATCGCTGGATTGGTGGGGGAACTCAAACCAAGTTCTGGTCAAGCATATGTATAGACCGCACCCAAATGGGTGTTGTGGTCAAACCACTTACCCAAAAGGGTTCAAACAAATTTTAAAATAATGTAGACTAAAAGGCCTACAACTTTTGTGACTGGCAAGTTTTCCTAAATCGGCCTCTAAGTGCATCATTTGGTAGAATCACAAAGTGTGTGTTTAAAGGTAACTATTCATTACATATTATATATATATAATTTTTGTATAATATAAGAATCGTGCACTGTTCATCTTCCGTAACCCGAACTCAAAACGCAACCCTAGAACCCTACTTCCTGTAGCTTTTGCATGAGCCACCACCGGCCATCCGGCCATCTACCTGTCCATCCATTGCCACCACCACCTCAGTCGAGGTGGTGGCTATCGGTCGGCGGTGGTTTGGCCGCCAGAGGTGGTGGTATTCGGCGAACCCGCCACCATGAAATTTCAGATAATTCTCCATTTTTCCTCACTTGGATCGGCTCGTTTTAGCCCGATTTCTCAGCCTAGTTTGATCTAGATACTAGCAAAAGGGGATAGGAGGAGAAGTGGACCTTGTTTGGGGTTCGACGACGGCGGTGGTGGCGGTTTGCTGTAGCGTTTTTCTTCTCCGGCGAACTTGCCCGATTCCTCGTTCTTACACCAAAACCGTTGAACTCATATGCTATTTTGACTGACAAGGATGTTTTGAAGGAGATGGAATAGTCAAAAATGAGAATAGGGGGCTGCATATGGGGTTTTATATTTTTTCATGGGAGGGAAGGTGAAGGGGTGGTTGCCATGGTGGTTGGGCTCCTCTCATTAGTGTTGGGTGGCTGGAATTGATTGCATCTGCATCCCAAGAGGCAAGGGAGATGAATGGGAGCAATGAGGAGATGAATGGAGTGACCTATGGTCTCCCTCCATAACTCCACTCTCTCTTTCTTCTTTCTCTCTCCTCCATTAAAGAGAAAACTCCCATTTTCTCTCTCCTACTCACCATGAACGAATTTGCTCATCTCCCTAGCCTATTGGCAGCCCATCTATCCCATATGAACAATAAAAATGAGGTTAGCCCAAGTGGGTTTGGGTTTGGGCTTGAGTTAGCCCATTTGCGCTAAGTTGATCTAACACTTGAATAGGGTTGACCTTGGTCATTTTGACCTTTTAGGTTGACCCCAATGGGTCCTCGGTGACCCATTGGACTCCCCTAGGGTCTAGGTAGGTCTAGGTAGAGTTGACTTGGCACATTGGAGGTCACATGACCCTTAGTAAGGGCACTTTGACCACTTTAGATCAAGGGTTGACTTGGGTCAACTCAAGCTCTAGAGTTGACCCCAATGGATCTTGGGTGACCCATTGACCCCACTTTAGGTCTAGAAAGACCTTGGTAGGGTTATTTGGGCTTATTAGAGGCACATTTCCCTTAGTTAGGGCACCTTGCCCAATTTAGGCCTAGGATGTTCCTATGTCAACTTGGCCACTCTAGGTTGACTTCAATGGACTCTTAGGGCTCTAATGGACCTTCCAATGGTTTAGGGATATTGTGGTGAGGTCATGGAGTCATGTTGAATTCCTATGGTCATCCTAAACTAGTGTTTAGAATTCTACTATTTGTAGACCATGGTGATCTCCACCTTCATGCCTAAGCACACTTGGTCTTCTTGGGCTTCTTAGGGTTTTGTCATGACCTAGTCATGACAAAATCACTCCTAGGGGTCTAGATGGAAATGGGATTTATAGCCCGGGCTTACCCTATGCTCGACGTTCTCGTCAATCTCACAGAAGGGGACTAGTCTCGCTGGGACACTTTCCCCAAGTGACATGCACGCCACGGGATAGCCAGCCAACCACGGAGACGTAGCCACGCCTTAGCACAGCACAACCATAATTCCCCACCCTAATCCATCATTCGTACCGTAACGTTCCCGTGCACCATGGAAATCATCTACCGCCGAAGCGGAGCTAACCTTGCCCAGTTCTGGCTATGAGTACTCACTCAAGAAAAAGGGGAAAAACACATAAATCATAATGACATCTAGATGTAACGGATTTCTACCAAATCCTCAATGCTCGTTATGCAACATCACCGAGTCGGACTAACGGTCACGATTTCGGCTTTACCCACAATGCCTAACCCACTAACAGAGTGGATCTCTAATGCAAAATCATGTCGAGGATTGACACAATCGACCCGGAGGTTCATCTTGAACCATAACAACCCAAATCCCACTCATTTGAGAGATCTGGAGCCTAAAAGAAATGAGAATAAGAGAAGATGCTAAACGTGCATCCTAAAACCAAGAGGAGAAGTGTCGTTACCTTAAAACCCCTCTTCCTAGCCATGGATGCTTTGCTTTGAACGGCTTGACACGAGCGACTCCACGCCCTCTCTATGGATCTGGTCTCGGAACGGCGATCGGAGCTCCGAAGCTTCGTCAATAGAGGAAGAAGCTCTCTCCTTCCTCTTCCCTTCTCTTCCTCTCCAACCCCTCTCTCAAACCTTAAAGATGAGAATACTGAGAGGAAAAATGTAACGACCCCATCTTTAAATACGTATAGTAGAAGGTCCGGCCGGGGCCCCACACTATATGCCACAAACAGACGGTGAGGTCACAGGATAATACCAAACTAAATACGAATCCTAACTCAGAGCATTCTAGCTGAAGCTTTAAGTAGTACTTTGAACTCTCAACCGGAATGTCCAATATATATAAAACCACCTTTATATATAAATACCACGGAATGTACACAACCACAAGAGTTTGGCCTTAAGGCCTTACAGTTCCTCTGAACATACAATATGTTTTACAAACCTCGGCGCGCAGGCCGGCCATACATGAGTAAAAAGAGAAAACAAAACAACGCCATTCGCTTAGCCTTCCAGGGCTAGCTGCAGCAGCAGCAGCAACAGCAGTAGGGCTTCAGCCCATCACTTACCACTTGGCTCTCCAGCACCTGCACGGGAACAAACCACCCAACCGGTGGCAAACAATGCAACGGTCAGCATTCAGCTGACCCAATTATAACAATCCTACCCCTTTCTCGGGGCATGAGCATTCTTTCCCTGCAAGCATGGCATCATCAAATAGCAAATATGTGCGCGCAGGCACATTCAAGCCATCACAACCATCGGCCACCCGGCCCGACAGTCCGTGCACTCAGGGCACATTTTCGGTGTACCGGAATACCAGGGTCAACACCACCGTCTACACGGTATTTGAGCATTTCTAGTCTTTCCGGCGCGCGGGCCTAAGACTCTCATTAGGCGCTCCAACAAAACCTATACCAGGCTTCCAAGTCGGACGGACCTAACGCAGGTACGGATCAGCCACCCCCGTTGCTCAAGTCGCCGAGCCACCTCGAATACGGAAGTATCCATGGCATTTTATAGGCGCGGGTCGGTTTCACCTTTCCTGTTCGGCAATCTGCCTTTTTATCGAGTTGCAGCCCAACGGCTCAACTACTCACAAAGTGGTAACGCACGGCCACAAGAGTTGCCGCCAACCCTCTTCATTTCCTGGACATCGTCCAGTACTTCCTGCCGCACCAAGCAACAGGTAGGAACAAGGCATCACAAGCCATAGGCATCACAAGCATTATCACGGAGCCTTCTCCGATATGCAAACAAGCATCACCAATCCAGATTACATCCAGATGGGCTTCACACAGCATGCCTAGAGCCGTACTCCAATTCCGGCCTCTAACAAGGGGACTTCACATATCTACCCCAAGGGACACCACAACCCACCGCACACTCGCGGGGAAGGGCTTTCCCTATGCAATGCAGAAAAGAAGGACTTCACATGTCCAAGGAGGGAGATCGTTACCCTTGTCGATCTCTTCGGTGCCATCGAGAACTAGCCGGTGAGAAAGAACCGCAGCAGCCTTGCCTTCACAACGCCGGCTTCGGATCACGAATCGGACCACGGGAGCTCCGCCGGTGGCTTGCTCTCCTCCTCCTTCTTCTCTTCCTCTCTCTTTCTCTCTTCCTTAAGCACAAATGAAGAATGAATCTTCATCCTTCTCTCACGACTTAATCCAGCCCAAGAAACCACCTGAGCCTTTGGATTAAAAGAGAGGAAACTGAACGGCCAAGATTTTCCCAAAAATTCACTTTTTGGCCGACACGGCCTGTGACACGCCCGTGTCACAGGCCGTGTACCCTTAAGCGGTACACACAGTTTGAACCGACTGCACAACACGGGTCATCGACACGCCCGTGTCGGACCTGACACGCCCGTGTCAAACCTGAGACACGCCCGTGTCTCCTGCTCCATCGAGCTGCAACCAGTACACGGGTCGGAACACGGCAGCTGACACACCCGTGTCCAGCCTGACACGCCCGTGTTCCCGGCCGTGTTCAAGGCCGTGTCCGGCTCTGACTTGAATATGCCAAATTCGCAAAATAAATCGAACACGCCCTGGGACACGCCCGTGTCCCAGGCCGTGTACACCCGACACGCCCTGGGACACGCCCGTGTCCCAGGCCGTGTAACCTGACCTGCTACTCAAACTTCATGTTGAGTCTTTTGGGGTCTTTTGGGGTGTTACAACCCTCCCCCCTTATCAAAATTTCGTCCCGAAATTTGCACGGTAAGGAAACAAAACCAGCAATGCTATAACTCTGTTATAACAAAAAGTACACGGTCTACAGTTTATACAAATAACTTGGGAAACTCAGCTCGCATGGTCTGCTCTCGCTCCCATGTTAGCTCTTCACGGCCACAATTGTCCCATCGGACCTTGACCATCCCGATCGCTTTGTTCCGCAACTGTTTCTCGGCTCGATCCTCGATCCGAATGGGTCTAACCCTCGTCGTTAGCCCATACTCGACCGGTACCCGATCATTCGCCACTACTTGAGCTGGATCCTTCACCGCCTTACGAAGGACTGAGATGTGAAACACATCATGTAATCCACCCAAGTCCGCTGAAAGTGCTAGTCGATAAGCAGCTTCCCCAACTCGCTCCACCACCTCAAACGGACCAAGATACCTCGGACTTAGCTTTTTCAAACGCCGAATCCTGGACACACCTTTGAAGGGTTTGATCTTCAAATATACCCAATCACCCACCGCGAACTCCACGTTCCGATGTTTGGCATTGTAGTACTTTGCTTGACGATCTTGGGCTATCAATAGCCTCTCCCGAATAGAGCGTATGAGCGAAGTAGCTTCTTCGACTTCCTTTTTCCCACTCAGCTTCGATTCGCCTGCTTTTGCCCAAGCTAAGGGTGTACGGCATTTCCGACCATACAACGCCTCAAATGGTGCCATACCAATACTCGCTTGGTAGCTATTGTTATAGGCAAATTCGACGAGAAATATATACTCTTCCCATCTCTTACCAAAGTCTAGGGCGCACATGCGGAGCATGTCCTCCATCGTCCTGTTGGTTCGTTCAGTCTGGCCATCCGTTTGGGGATGAAAGGCCGTACTAAACGCTAATTTTGTACCCAACATTTGATGAACGAGCCGCCAATCATTCGATGTGAACCGCCCATCACGGTCACTAACGATGCTCCGAGGAACACCGTGCAGTCGAACAACCTGCTCCACATACAGCTTGGCCAAGGTTTCCACTGAATCGTCTCTTCTGTTTGGAAGGAAGTGCGCCACTTTCGTCAACCGGTCCACAATCACCCAGATTGAATCATGACCGCGTTGAGATCTCGGCAACCCGTGCACGAAATCCATCGAAATATCATCGAACTTCCACTCCGGAATACGTAACGACTTCAGAAAACCGCCAGGCTTCTGGCATTCTGCTTTCACCAACGCACAGGTGTTGCATTTCGCCACATAACGAGCCACATCTTTCTTTAGTCCGGGCCACCAGAACAGCTTTTTCATGTCCCTGTACATCTTTGTGCTCCCTGGGTGAACTGAGTACTTTGCAAAGTGAGCTTCGTACATCAACTCTTCCCTCAGTTTACCCACACTTGGGACGCACACTCGACCATTTCTCCGTAATAACCCGTTATCCCAAGAGAATTGGTCATCCGGCCCCTCTTTAGCATAGCGCTGGAGACTTTCATCAAGCTCCGTTGCTCGCCGAACTCTGTCCGTAAGGTCATACTGCACCTCCGTCCAGTTCAAGCACGCATCGGTTGACGCACCCTTATCAACACACGATATCTCCAATGCTTCCAATTCCTGGATCAAACGTTGATCATGCCTCTGCAACCAGCTTGCCCGTACCGGGGTGTTTCGACTCAAAGCATCAGCGACCACATTTCCCTTCCCGGGAGTATAGTGAATCTCGAAGGTGTAGTCCCCAAGGAACTCCATCCATCTTCATTGTCGCATATTCAGATCCTTCTGATCCAACAAATACTTTAGGCTCTTGTGATCTGTATAGATATCCACTTTCACGCCATATAGATAGTGCCGCCACAACTTGAGCGCAAAGATTACCGCCGCCAACTCCAAATCATGGACGGGGTAATTCCGCTCATGCACTTTCAACTGACGCGAGCCATAAGCAATCACTTTCCCAAACTGCAAAAGAACGCAGCCTAAGCCGCTCCCAGATGCATCACTATAGATCTCATACCCATCGGTACCACATGGTGATGTCAACACCGGCGCCGTGGTCAAACGACTCTTCAAGTCTTCAAAAGCTCGCGCGCACTCCGGTGTCCAAATGAACTTTTGATCTTTTCTCGTCAGCGTGGTGAGAGGTAAAGCAATCCGTGAGAAGTTTTCCACAAACCGTCTATAGTAGCCCGCAAGTCCAAGGAAGCTCCTGACCTCGGCCACTGAAGACATCACTGGCCAATCTCGGATGGCACTTATCTTCAACGGATCCACCGC
Organism: Platanthera zijinensis; assembly: GCA_039513925.1. Classification (NCBI taxonomy): domain Eukaryota; kingdom Viridiplantae; phylum Streptophyta; class Magnoliopsida; order Asparagales; family Orchidaceae; genus Platanthera; species Platanthera zijinensis. The sequence continues at coordinate 100,745,384 of CM077091.1, forward strand.
GATACCCTCTCCGCTTACCACATGGCCTAAAAAGGCTACTGAAGAGAGCCAGAACTCACACTTTGAGAACTTGGCAAAAAGCTTGTTCCTTCTCAGGGTATGCAAGACCAACCGCAAATGGTTTGCGTGATCCTCTTCTGACTGAGAGTATACTAAGATGTCATCGATAAACACAATAACAAACAAATCCAAGTACTCTCGGAACGTTCGATGCATTAGGTCCATAAATACCGAAGGCGCATTACATAGGCCAAACGGCATCACCGTGAACTCATAATGACCGTAGCGTGTTCCAAACGCCGTCTTGGGAATGTCACCTTCCCGAATCCTTAGCTGATAATATCCCGATTTCAGATCCAACTTGGAATAGACCGTTGATCCCGCCAGCTGATCAAAGAGGTCATCAATCCGTGGGATCGGATACTTGTTTTTCTCCGTCAGCTTATTCAACTCGCGGTAGTCAATACACAACCGTAAGCTACCGTCTTTCTTTTTCACAAAGAGAACAGGCGCGCTCCAAGGTGACATACTTGGGCGTATATAACCCTGCTCCAACAACTCTTGCAATTGGACTTTCAACTCAGCCATCTCTTTTGGCGCGACGCGATATGGAGAGCGGGCCACAGGTTTCGCACCTGGCACCAACTCAATAGAGAAGTCAATCTCCCGCTGGGGTGGTAACCCAGGAAGATCTTTAGGAAACACATCGGCAAACTCTGACACAACTGGCACTTCACCGACACTGGCCTTTGGCTCAACAGCCTAAATTAGCGTGAAGAATAACTCCGCGCCCTTCCGAACAGCATTGACGACTTGGAGTGCAGACAACAACGTTCCGCCAACTCCTCGCATACCAGCGAACTTCGTCACAAGCCCGGTATTCTGGCCCAGTGTAATCTCTTTGGAGTTGCAATCAATAAAGGCACGCTGCTCCGAGAGCCAGTCCGTACCAAAGATCACATCAAACTCCGATAACGGTAGCACAGTTGCACTCAAACCGAAATCCCGACTTCCTATTTGCACATCCACATCGCAAGCCCTATCCACAAGCATCACACAGCCATTCAACAATAGCACCCTTGTACTATCCACCGTCACATGACTTGGTACCCCAATGCGAGATACGAAATCCTCAGACAGAAAAGAATGCGAAGCACCCGTATCAAACAGGGCTCTCGCTAAGTTATTCCGAATCAGGACAAAGCCTGCAACACACACACATCATGCACAAGCTAAACAAAACCAAAACCAAAAGCACAGCAAGTAAACTAACTCAACTCGTACCTGTGACGACGTCACTTTGCTTAATCGCTTCCTGCTGGCCAAGTTGATAGATTCGGGGCTGCGCCTGGGAAGCAGAGGAATCCACCACCGCTTTGCCCTTCTCAGCATACGACGCACCCGTCTTCTTTTCCCCTTTGTGCTGCACAACCCGACAGTCACGAGCAATATGCCCCACCCGGCCACAGTTATAGCACGTACGAGCATCCGACCTTGATGTCGCTCCCGACACCACGGTCGTAGTCACTTGCCCAGATGGCTTGGACCTCTTGCCCCCTTTCTTCTGGTAAAACGACTTACCTGGGCGAGGTGCTTGAAACTCTGGCTTAGACACCACCAAGCCCTTATTCCCTTGCACTCGCCTCATGTCCTTCTCCAACGCGCACGCAGTATCAACCAACGCCTGAAACCCTTGGCTCACAGAACTCGAAAGCAGGAATCGCAACTCATCCCGCAATCCTTCATAGAACCGATTCGTTTTCCTTTGGTCATCCGCGAAGATTGTTCCCGCATATCGTCCCAACCTGGTAAACTCATGCAAGCAGATATCCACACTATCTTCCCCTTGCTTTAACCGTTGGAACTCATTTTCCATAGCAATACGTTGCGCCGCTGGGACATGTTTCGCCAGAAATAATCGAGAGAACTCCTCAATCGTCACTTGTGTTAATTGCCTGCCCGCCAAATGGTGTAGCTCAACCTCGTCCCACCACAACCGCGCCTCCCCTTCAAGCATGAAGGTGGCTAAGGTGACCTTGAGAGTTTCCTCCGCCCTGATCGCTGTCATTATCCTCTTGACACGCGATAACCAATCTTCCGCCTGCGTTGGGGATCCCATTCCCGCAAACGTAGGAGGACTGAAGCTCATGAATTGCTTCAACTGTCGGTCAGCTGCTCGTGGATCTACAGCCTCAACCGGCTCGGGTCTTACATCAACACGAACTGGCACTACCGCCGGCTGCGCTTGCCCGGTCGGCTGAATCATGGCAAATAGCGCCTCAGCCACTAAGCGAACAGTTTCCGCAGATGGAGGAGGTGTTGGCACCTCAGTTGGTGCCGCACTCTCATCAGAACGCTGGGGCTCAGACTGCCCAACACCACTACGTGTCACCTATAGGTGGACAAGACACACATTAGCGAACGTATGCAAGCAAAACAACACAAAAAGGAATGCGCAGATTCCTCAAACAAGATTTTGTACATTCCTTAATGGACATTCCAGAGTTCATTAGCGTTACAGCAGGTCGCACAAACACGTGCTCGCCACCCCACAAAAGAATTCGACCACGAAGTCGAAAGAGGAAGACCGAGAAAAGCTGATACCAAAATGTAACGACCCCATCCGTTAAATGACGTATAGTAGAAGGTCCGGCCGGGGCCCCACACTATATGCCACAAACAGACGGTGAGGTCACAGGATAATACCAAACTAAATACGAATCCTAACTCAGAGCATTCTAGCGGAAGCTTTAAGTAGTACTTTGAACTCTCAACCGGAATGTCCAATATATATAAAACCACCTTTATATATAAATACCACGGAATGTACACAACCACAAGAGTTTGGCCTTAAGGCCTTAAAGTTCCTCTGAACATACATCATGTTTTACAAACCTCGGCACGCAGGCCGGCCATACATGAGTAAAAAGAGAAAACAAAACAACGCCATTCGCTTAGCCTTCCAGGGCTAGCTGCAGCAGCAGAAGCAACAGCAGTAGGGCTTCAGCCCATCACTTACCACTTGGCTCTCCAGCACCTGCACGGGAACAAACCACCCAACCGGTGTCAAACAATGCAACGGTCAGCATTCAGCTGACCCAATTATAACAATCCTACCCCTTTCTCGGGGCATGAGCATTCTTTCCCTGCAAGCATGGCATCATCAAATAACAAATATGTGCGCGCAGGCACATTCAAGCCATCACAACCATCGGCCACCCGGCCCGACAGTCCGTGCACTCAGGGCACATTTTCGGTGTACCGGAATACCAGGGTCAACACCACCGTTTACACGGTATTTGAGCTTTTCTAGTCTTTCCGGCGCGCGGGCCTAAGACTCTCATTAGGCGCTCCAACAAAACCTATACCAGGCTTCCAAGTAGGACGGACCTAACGCAGGTACGGATCAGCCACCCCCCGTTGCTCAAGTCGCCGAGCCACCTCGAATACGGAAGTATCCATGGCATTTTATAGGCGCGGGTCGGTTTCACCTTTCCTGTTCGGCAATCTGCCTTTTTATCGAGTTGCAGCCCAACGGCTCAACTACTCACAAAGTGGCAACGCACGGCCACAAGAGTTGCCGCCAACCCTCTTCATTTCCTGGACATCGTCCAGTACTTCCTGCCGCACCAAGCAACAGGTAGGAACAAGGCATCACAAGCCATAGGCATCACAAGCCATTATCACGGAGCCTTCTCCGATATGCAAACAAGCATCACCAATCCAGATTACATCCAGATGGGCTTCACACAGCATGCCTAGAGCCGTACTCCAATTCCGGCCTCTAACAAGGGGGACTTCACATATCTACCCCAAGGGACACCACAACCCACCGCACACTCGCGGGGAAGGGCTTTCCCTATGCAATGCAGAAAAGAAGGACTTCACATGTCCAAGGAGGGAGATCGTTACCCTTGTCGATCTCTTCGGTGCCATCGAAAACTAGCCGGTGAGAAAGAACCGCAGCAGCCTTGCCTTCACAACGCCGGCTTCGGATCACGAATCAGACCACAGGAGCTCCGCCGGTGGCTTGCTCTCCTCCTCCTTCTTCTCTTCCTCTCTCTTTCTCTCTTCCTTAAGCACAAATGAAGAATGAATCTTCATCCTTCTCTCACGACTTAATCCAGCCCAAGAAACCACCTGAGCCTTTGGATCAAAAGAGAGGAAACTGAACGGCCAAGATTTTCCCAAAAATTCACTTTTTGGCCGACACGGCCTGTGACACGCCCGTGTCACAGGCCGTGTACCCTTAAGCGGTACACACAGTTTGAACCGACTGCACAACACGGGTCATCGACACGCCCGTGTCGGACCTGACACGCCCGTGTCAAACCTGAGACACGCCCGTGTCTCCTGCTCCATCGAGCTGCAACCAGTACACGGGTCGGAACATGGCAGCTGACACGCCCGTGTCCAGCCTGACACGCCCGTGTTCCCGGCCGTGTTCAAGGCCGTGTCCGGCTCTGACTTGAATAGGCCAAATTCGCAAAATAAATCGAACACGCCCTGGGACACGCCCGTGTCCCAAGCCGTGTACACCCGACACGCCCTGGGACACGCCCGTGTCCCAGGCCGTGTAACCTGACCTGCTACTCAAACTTCATGTTGAGTCTTTTGGGGTCTTTTGGGGTGTTACAAAAAACCCTCTCAGCCCTAATAAGATTATTTGGGCGGAAGATCCTTGCCTTTGGATCTAATTTGGGTAAGCATCAGACGGCCACGAACCAAAATTGACGGAACCGTCCCGACCGCACGATCGATGGCGCACGACAAGTGATCGTGCGCAATAGATCCCATGGTCGTGCGATTACCTCTGGCAGAACTCCAGAAAGAAAGAGATAAACGCGCATGAGAAGCGGCGCATGACCAGTGGTCGTGCACACTCTGACCAAAGATCGTGCGTTTACCAAAACAAAACTTGGCTAATCGGTGAAAACTGCGCACGAGCAGTGGCGCATGACCAGTGGTCATGCGCACTAGATCCAGTGATCGTGGGCTTTAAACAACAGACAAAAATAGCGACCTATCGCTCGAGACATCCCTACCGTCGGGCATTAATTTCTAGTGACTCCAGGTCTGCAAACTGGGGTGTTACAATATGCCTGAGTTATAGGAGCAAGCTTGCTCTGAGGTAGGGCCTTTGTACCTAAGTTGTAGGAGAGTCATTTTCTCTGAGTGGTAGGGCTATCCTCCATATCCTGAGTGTAGTACTTGTGCTCAAGTCTGAGGTAGGTGATCTTTGGATCAATGAGTTGTAGGATCCAATCTTGGATCTGAGGTAGGGCTTTGTGTCTGAGGTAAGTCTTGGAGGAGAATGAGAGATCCTGTGGGATCTGTGTTGTAAGCTCTTTGGAGCTGAGATTTGGAGAAGTGCTTTGTCTAACAAGCTATTATAAAGGTGAGAGGGATAGTGGACGTACCCAGAATCTGGGAAACCACTATATATCTTGTGTGTGTTGTATGATTGTCTTCAAAGCAAGCTAACTAAGCTAACTCACAACACAGTAAGTTAAAGACTGTCATAAAAGACTAAAAAACTATTCATCCCCCTCCCCCCTCTAGGTGTTTAGCTATCCTTGAAACTGAAGACTTTCAACTGGTATCTGAGGGAGGTTGCTCAAAAAGGACTTAACAGTTTGAGTTGACCTACAAGGATAGCTAAAACGTTTATACTTATGGCTTCAGGAGTGAACCATAAGGAGTGGAGATCAATAAAGCTTCAAGTCTGCAGAAAGTAAAAGACCTTCATAGTAAAGAAAGAGAAGAGATGGAGTAAGAGTGACTCGTCTTCCTCAGTGTCTGAAGAAGAAGAAGCCTTCATTGGGATACTTGCTGCTATTACAGATAAAGATGAAGACTATACTACTGCTTGGATAGGAATCAGGGCCCCTCTATCACATTCAAGAAGTGACACTGCAAAGGATGAAGATGATATCAGCTGCTATAGGATGATGGACATTTCAGATAAAGAATCCTGCCAGGATCAGCTTGGTCCAGCAAAGGTACATTCTCTATCTAGTTCTTCTTATTGTTCAGATTATGAGACCAATCCAGATTATGATACATCCTCATCCAGTGATGAAGATGACTCACAATCTAAGGAAGATGTCAATTAATTGATTGACAAATATGGAGAAATTTTGGATGCTTTGAAAAGAAGCAAGAAGTTGGCCAAGAAACAGGCTAAGGAGATTGTCTCCTTACAGCTAGTTGCTTCCGTGCAGTCTGACTCAACATCCTTGCTAGAATAGAAACTAAGGGAAGCGAGTCAACTAAAGGCCATCTCAATCTCCAAGTTGAGACCATAAGTCAGAAGAACAAGATCATCTTGTATCTTGAAGAAAAATTCCTAAAGGAGAGAAAGATTGTGGCTGAATTTAGTAAGCCCAAAACAGTATTACCATTGATTAACTCTTTTACCTCTCAAAAGGATGAGAGTGGTGTAGGCAGTAAGTGGAATTCTAGAGTTGCCCTTTCCAAAGGGCAAGGCAAAGCTCCTGTAGTGCCTCAGGACACCTTTCACAAGGTAATCCTCCCTTTTGATAGGTATGTTCAAGACTGTAAGTATGGTCACTCGATGAATGGGAATTCTCCTTGTAAGATTACAAGTGTATCTTGCAATGGAAGAAGGAAGGGCATGGATTTGAGTGCATAGAAGGCTCCCCATGAAGAAGTCCAAATGGCATATCATGGATTATTTGTATTTAGTGCTCCACCCCCTACACTCAAGGAGAAGGCAGTTGCCTATTCTTAGGCTCTTCCAGCAAAATCCCAGACCAAGGCTAAGTCAGTCAGTAAGGCTGACTTGGCTAGCTCTAAGGCCATTAATAACATGTAAACTACAAATAAGAAGACTGATGTTAATGAAACTCATAGTAAGCCAAGTACTTCTACTGGCACACTCACCTTTAGTCAGATTATTGTTGAGAGAAACAAGAAGAAGGCTACAATGCTCCCCTCTAAACAGGCAGCTTGTGCTGGCTTGCACTCCTCAAAGATTGTTTAGAAGAGGAGATATAACATCCATGAATGTTGGTGTTGTGGCAAAGTGGGCCACTTTTCCATAGATTGTTGACATAACCTTAGTGTGTAAGGGTAAAGGGTAAGTCTTCCTGACAGGACTGCTATTGGTAGACATGTGCATTTTTATGCTAAAAAGAACCTAGGACCCAATTCATTTTGGGATCCTAAGGTATTCTAATTTGTTTTGCAGGACAGTACAAGTGCCCATACCCCCATGTGGTACTTGGGTAGAAGTTGTTCCATGCATGAGACTAAAACAAGGTGTTATCTCAAGGATACTCCTCGTACTACCCAAGTGGAAGAGGATGGTGTGATGTTGTGTGCATTCCGGAAGTAGGACAAAGTACACAAGTCTTTGGGAAAGACTTTCAAGTGATATCTGACTGGATAAATAGACCAGCTGGATCCAGCAATAGAAGCTCTAAGATGTCTGACTGATGGGACATAGTATTGCTACCATGTTAACAAACAGTGAGAAGAAGTGAGAATGAGTGAGAAGAAAAAGCAAGCTGTACTCATTATTGAGAAAGAGGCACTTGATCCTCAACTGTTTGAAGAAACAAGAAGAGAGATGTATTGTAACGTCCCAATTCGCGCTAGGCCCCTCGCACGAGTTTTGAGTCAAGAGACTGAACTCGGGCTCGGGACGCACTGGCAAAAGGTGTCAAGTGCGTTGAATGGAGTGTAGGGTTGAGTGATATCCAACGAATCGAAAGGAAATGGCCCAAGGGAAAATCGACGAGAATGGAAGTTGATACTCGCCGATCGACGGGTATCGAGAGTGATACTCGCCAATTCGACGAGTATCGATGGTCGATACCCGCCGGATTAAGAACTGCAGATTGGGAATTAGGTTAAGTGAAAGTCGACGTGAATGCCCGACGATTCTCACCGATCGACGAGAATTCCCGGCGAAGCTCACCGATCGTCGAGAATGCCCGGTGATACCCACCGATCGTCGAGTATCGCTGACAGATACTCAATGCACTCGACGCCAAGAATTTCCGATAAGTGGGCTAAGTGAAAAACGCCGGGTATCATTGTTGATACCCAACGAATTCGTCGAGAGTGCTCGCCGATTCTCGCCGATCGTCGAGAATGATGGTTGATTCCCGTCGAATTTTACTTGTGCGTTTTCTTCGCCCAGGCAGATTTGCCGGCTTATACAGCCGGACCGAACCGGACTTTGGGATTCGTGCTGATGATGATTCCTTGGACCGGGTCACTTCAATATTACCCATTAGGGGCGGTCCAATGGGGCGTTGACACGTGGCGGAAGGATTTAACCTAATACATCTGTTTATAAGAGGAGATAAAGCCGAACCCTAGCCGATCGTTCTTGCCGGCATCGTGGATCTCGCAAATCCGACAGAGCCGCGGGAAGCAGTCATAGTTCCTGGAGGCAGCCTTCTCTCTCTCTCTCTCTCTCTCTCCTTCCTTTGCCGTGAAGAACAACTGCACCAAGCAAGGGATGCCACAAAGAAGAATGACTAGATCCATGGCCGGAAATGGTGTTACCGCTGGAAATGAGGTGAGCTTCCTCCCCTCTCCCTTGGTGCTAGATCTGTAGTTAATATTCTAGGAGAGATATCGACTCCTTAGAGTCTTGATGGTGAGGAGGAGATTTTTTAGGGAAAAGCCATGCCTCGGTCGTTTTCTAGGCTTAGTCTCATCCATCCTCTTCATTCTTCAAAGTGAAGATGAGAGAGTGATTCGTGGAGAAATATGGCTTCGTGAGGGTGAATAAGGGTGGACGATTTTCTGGAGGATTTTTTGGGAGATTGGTGCAAGGAGCAAGATGAATGGATGCCGTTCATCTCGCCTTAAGATGCGTGCAAAATCTATTTTCTGCACGCAGCAACCTTCGTGGCCAATTTCGGGGCTGTTCTGGTCATATTTGGGTTTTCGACTAAACACGAAAGTCATAGCCCTCGAAATTATATTTCCAACGAGTAGTTGCACGTTTCCAGGCGATACCTGTAGCCACGGGCAAGTCAGTTCGAATCTGCTGCGATTGGGGAAAAATCTTGTACACAGCAGGCTTCGAGTGAACTTCTGTTGTGATGCGATCAAATCTGGGCTTTAGACTAAACACAAAAGTTGTAGCCCTTTAAATTATCTTTCCAACGAGTGGTTACATGCACTCGTTGGATTTTTGTAGCCTCGGGAATCCTTGGTCGAAGTTGCTGCCCAGATTAAGGATGCACCTAAATTCTGGGCTGTGTAACGTGGAATGCTATTTGGTGGAATTTAATGTTGCGATCCAACTCGAGGCTTGGGTGAACTCTTTTGAAATAATCATCATAGTGACGTGAGAAGTTGAGTTTATAAATCTAAATTCGTATAATGAGTTGTGGACAAGTTTAATTGAAGGAAAGAACCTGATATAATTGGGTAGATATAATTGGATAAATGTATAAATGATTTAACTATGGCCATGATGTATGTTGAATGGATAAAAGGGAATTAGAAATCCAATGCTTAGAGTGTCATTTCCCTATGGGTATCATTGTGGAAGTAACGAGTGCGGTGTTGACCGTCAATAGTTGGAATTAGACTGAGATGAGTAAAGTTGGACGGTTGGGCTTGGTCCTCAGTGTTCACGTCCCGAGGCTCCTCCCGTATTTGATGGATGGTTGGGCTTGGTCCTCAGTGTTCACATCCCGAGGCTCCTTCCATGCCACAATATTATGGAATTGCATGTGGTGTGAGTCGACACGTGGTGTCGTAATCCCGGGTTAAGGATAGTGTGGCAGGTCTACGGGCTCGCCAATCGTCACACTGATGGGAGTTGACAGCTAGACCTTGGACGGTTGGGCTTGGTCCTCAGTGTTCAAGTCCCGAGGCTCCTTCCATGCCAAGTGAATGGTTGGGCTTGGTCCTCGTGTTCATTTCCGAGGCTCCTTCCGAGTCAGGCATAGGCCAGTTCGGGGCTAGGATCTTGGTGCTCATTTACCCAAGAGAACCCGCTGAGCCATAGTACGCATGTGAGCTCCGCTGTTGTGTTCTTAGCGTTGAGGCATACGGAGGCCTAGGCCAGGTAGTATGGAGACCAACCTAGTAGTGGAGATGCCCGCTCTACTTTCACCGTTTGGCCACGATGGGTGACGCCTGAGAGGTTAGCTACCTGCTCGAATAGTGGGAACTATAAATCTTTTTCGACATATCGATTGCATGTGCTTGATCATGGGTGTGTCATTGCATTGCATATATAGCATTGCATTTCATTGCATATACAAGACCCTCATCGTATAAGTTTGTATGGGCACTCCTATACGATGAGTTACTTATTGCTGAACGACCCTCAACTTATATGCTTGTATGGGAATCCATATAAGTTGAGTTACTTACTGTTATAACATTATACTCTCTTGCTGCTGTAGATGGTAGAATTGTAGAATAAGAGCTTGTTCATTTATACACTAATTTTATTGCTACCTATGATTTGTATACTTACTTCACCTGCTTGTACTACTGTTTTATATATATTGTACCTGTTCCTTTCTCCGCCCGGTGCCGAGGAGTCGTCGGGGGAGCGGATGTGAAGCCACTTAGTCTTTATGACTAACGGTTTCTACGTCTTACATTTTAGGAGGAAACCCCGCAGGTGGAGCAGCAGGCTATGCAGCTGGACAGCCAGGCCAGGATGACAGGGCCTGAGGGGACGGTACCGTCGCTACTGTTGGTTACAGATGTGAGTGAGAGAGATTTTGTTGTAGCCCTTTGGGGAAATTCTATTTCCGTACTCTAATTATGTAAAAGCTTGTTTAGCTTCTCTTTTTCTATATTTATGGACTTATGCTTGGTGTGGATTGACTTTCTTTTATTGTATGGTTGGGTTGGCATTTATATGTTGATATTGCTTGAAGCCGGCAGGATAGGCGTCTTGTGGTACAGGCTGACCCGAGTGTTAGTGTTACCGTAAGACAGCTGTTCTAGGCATAAGACCCCTCTCGTGCCGTGTCTTGTGTTCCGGGAGGGGGGTCTTACAAATGGTATTAGCTTGCTATGATCCTCCAAGGAGAAAGTCACTTAACAATGGTGCCACCCCCGTTTGATTAGTCAGTTTGGGGACAAACTGACTTAGCGGAAGCAGTGGTGTGCCCATATGTAATTCACACTAAGTTTGTCCATCTTTAACCCTAGATTAGCCAACCTAACCTTAGGTTTGTACCCTATGTGTAGATCCCAGTACATGCTGAGCCAGTGAGGGGCACCCCCGCCCCGTCCGTGCCTACACAATTCCAACAATCAGGGATGGGGCAGACGCTCACAGCTATTTTGGATGCCTTTAGGTCCCAATCTCAGCAGGCACCTGTACAACAACAGGGTCCGGGATCTAGTTGGTTTAGCACTTTTCAATCTCTCTCCCCTCTCGCTTATATTTGGACAGAGTCGGCGGTGCGTACGGAAGAGTGGCTCGACACTATACAAGAATTGTTGGCAGGAATAAGATGTCCAAACAATATGGCGGTGACCCTTGTGGTGACACTCATAGAACTGCATGCAAAAAGGTGGTGGAAGTCCCTCATGGGATCCACTTTTCGTAAAAGAGTGTACACGGACATTAGTTAGAGCGAATTATCTGAAGCCTTTTTAGATCATTTCATCCCCTCGACCGCTCGGGATGGTCTTGAAGAGAGATTTTTTCAACTAAAGCAAGGGTCCATGTCGGTGACAGAGTACCAACGGGAGTTTCAGCACTTGGCTAGATTCGCTTACTCCTATGAGTTGGATGATAGAGGGTACGCCAAACGATTCTATAAAGGCTTGCGAGATCCTCTAAGGCAAGTCCTTTTGTTTATAGCGGACTCTAGTCTGGCAGAGATTATCGATATGGCGAAGAGATTGGAAGCGGACCACTTGGGAAGTGGTGTGAGAAGTAGCGAACAAAAGACTAAAGTGGCGAACAAACGACTAGAAAACAAGCCGGAACTTTGAATAATTGAAATTTTATTATCCAAAAATATGTCATTTACAAAGGTATGACCTCCCTTTTATAGAATGGAGGAGAGAGGATAGAATACAAACTAACAATGTGGGACTAAAGCTATACATCAGATCCGGGAAGCTAGAACAACAGACCAAAACAGGCCGCGCGGTTAGACAATGTTCTAACCGCTTGGCAATACCAGAAGCAATAGAGAGAGATGCGGTAAGAGACCGTTAGACCTCCCGATTTCCAAGCCACTGGAGATGAACCGTCAGACCGCTAGACACCACACAGCAACAGTCTGGATATCAACCCGTCGGACACAAACTGCCAGACCGCCTGGTCTACAACCCGCCATGCTCAAACCGCCAGACCGCCCGGTCTCATACTTCGACACTCCCCCTCAAGCTGGAGCATAGATAACAATCATGTCCAGGTTGTCACAGATATGGAAGAAGGAAGTAGAAACCAGCTTGGTGAAGATATCTGCCAACTCTTTGTCGGAGGTGACGAACAGAGTGCAAATCTGTCTCTTCAAGACCTCTTCTCGGATGAAATGGCAGTCGACCTCTATATGTTTCGTTCTCTCATGGAAGACTGGATTTTTGGATATGTATATAGCGGCCTTGTTGTCACAGAACATAGGCAGAGGATAGTCGTAGACCTCTCCTAGGTCAAGCATGAGAGCCCACAACCATTTTAACTCACACGTGGTTGACGCCATACTCTGGTATTCGGCTTCTGCACTGGACCTTGAGACAACAGACTGCTTCTTGCTCTTCCAGCTCACAAGATTACCTCCAACAAATGTGCAAAAACCCAATGTAGATTTACGGTCACCTTTATCATCCGCATAGCTTGAGTTTGAGTAGGCTTCAACTCTCAGATGACCATGCTTCTGAAAGAGTAGCCCTTTTCCTGATGCTGCTTTGACATACTCTAGTATCTTCAAGGCAGACTGAAGATGATGTTGGTACCCTAGATGTGATTTGGCTTATGTAATCCCTTTCCAGCCCCTCTTGATCCATATAACTATATATTATCATGATTAGGCCTTGTTCAGTTTCCCTAGGACAGTTTATAACTGACCTAGAGCTTAGGCTAGAAGTTCTAGATGTATTTTTGGTTAAGGCATTTTCCGTTCGACCATCGTCGAACGAGGCCTCGCGATCGTCGATCATTGGTCGACAATAGCAGGGCTATAGAATCGTTGAAGTCAAGACAATTATCGTCGACCGATGGTCGACGATCTCAGAGCAAGTTTATTATGCTCTGAAGGTTGGTCGACGATCTGCCATCAGCAGTTCAACGATCGTGTTCTTGCTTCACGATTTCTGTCTCGACAGATTTCTGCCTTAGTCGTCGACATCATGAGATGTTCGACGATATCTGTCTCGACAGATTTTTGCCCTAGTCGTCGACATCATGAGATGTTCGACGATTTCTGCTTAACCAGATTTTCTGCTTTAGTCGACGATATCTTGAGCTGGTCGACGATTTCTGTTCGACGATTTCTGTTTCGACAGATTTCTGCTTTTAGTCGATGATCTGTTAGCTAGGTCGACGATCATCGAACCCCTGTTCGACGATTATTGTCTGCCTTTATCTTTTTATATTCATTCTATTCCTTGGTTTATTTCCAAGTGTTTTAGCTTGTGGTTAGAGAATTTTCTGAAGTTGTTTTTGCAGATTTATGGCTTAAATTCAAAATAAATTAATTACCAAATATATCAAGCTTAAATCACGGGATTCAGTATTTTGATAAAGCATTTTTGTCCTATTATACAAAATATATTGCCAGGCTGTATTCTAGCCGTTGGCACTGTTTGCTATTTCCAAGAATGGTAAGTCTTTATACTGAGATATTTTCCCACTTATTTAATTCCTTATTGGGACTGACATTAAGCTAATAGGTCATTCTATTCCTATTGCTATATTCTATTTTGAGATAATCTATTACAGGGCTCGAGAATTCAAATCAATAGAGCCATTCCAAAGGAAAAATGAGAAGACATATTTAAGAGAGATTTTTTTCTCAGAAAAATAAGAAGTTACAGATACAGAGAGATTTTTTCTCAGTGCTGCATTCTCTCAAGCATCTTCAGAGCAACTCTTCACCATCTCACAAAAAGAAGAAGAAAAGCTCCCCTGAAGAAAAAGCCCAGAGCAATTACTTTCATTCTCAAGTCTCCTGAGCATCTGCTTAGAGTTTTCAAGACTTCAGAAAGAGCTCCAGTTCTGCTTCAATTATTCCAGAATCTGAAGACCTGATAAAAATCAGTCTACAGATCTCTGAGGATTTAGTTTCAGTATATCTGAAACTCCTTCATCCTAAAGCAAAGGCTTTCCCTGGACTTTCACTGAGCCAGGGGGAGACTTTGATTCTTTAGAGAATCCACAAGTCTTCTCTAATCTGTATTTACAACAGAGAAGATAATCTAACCCTCTCAACCCCTTTGTAAAAGAGTTTGTTCACACCTCTTCAAAAGTGAACATTGGTGACAGGGCACCTTATCAACAACCTGTGGTTGAGCATCCTTATCAAAAGCTCAAAGGGTCTGTTTGATCTACCTGAATCAGATCATTGGTGGCAGGGCACCTTAGCAAAAACCTGTAGTGGATTCCTACCAGGGTGGTAGAAGAGTGGAGTACCTATTTAGAGGGAACCACTATATATCCTGTGTCTCTGGCTATCTTGTTTAATTGTCTATTCTGTGGCTGTGATAGAACTACCTAGGATTGCTAGTTGCTGTGATAGGCTTATAGTTAAACTGAAATTTCAGTTAACTCTCTCACTTGTGCACTTCACTGTGTTAGGCTCTTAGGGTTCAAGTATCAGATTATTTATTCCGCAAATAAACTCCAAGGGAGCTGACTAGTTGTTCATAAAATTTGAATACTCTATTCACCCCCCTCTAGAGTAGTTTACAACTTATCCCCTCACTTTCAATTGGTATCAGAGGGAGGTTGGCTATTCATACAGGCTAACACCTGAGTTAAAAGATCCAGTGATAAGTTGTTTCCTGATACCATTCACAAACACTTTCACACATGGCCCAGTCTAAGGATTATTCAAGCACCAGACCTCCTGTATGCAACTTGTCCAAGTTTGGCATATGGAAGGCCAGGATAAGACTATACATGAATTCTATTGATGAAGATATCTTTTCTTCTATTTTGACAGGACCACCTGCTAGGCCTGCTGCTGCTTCCACTTCTGCTGATCTCAGTGCTGTGCCACCACCTGACTACAATGAAACTTACAAGAAGGCAAAAGCAACTGATGCAAAAACAATGAACATCCTAGCTCAGACAATGTCTGATGAAATATTCCAGAAGCTTGCTGAATGTACCTCAGCCAAAGCTATGTGGGATTCCCTCAACCACATAGTTGCTGGCTCAGCTGATGAGAGGAAGGACAGGAGATCCAACCTCACTTCTCAGTATGAAAATTTCAAGAAGGATGATGCTGAAGACATTGACACAATGTACACAAGACTCAGTTCAATAATAAGTGAGCTGAGGTCTTTGGACAAGGAGATAACTTTGTCAGAAGTCAATGACAAGATCCTGATGTGCCTTCCCATCTCTTGGGACTCAAGGATATGGCCCATCAAGGATGGAAGAAACACTGTGGAACTCTCCACAGAAGCTCTGTTGGGAAAGCTCAAGTCATATGAGCAAACTTTAAAGAGCAGAGCTGCTGCAACTGAAGTAAAAACTCCTACACCTACAAAGAAAGAGCACTCTCTAGCTCTTAAGGCTGCTGAGACTTCTGAAGGAAGTCAATCAAATGAGGAGTTACTGGCACTCATTGCCAAGAGGTTCTTCAACATGGGAAGAAGAGACCTCAGAAAGAAGTTCTCTAAGTATGAGGACAAACCAAGGTATGACAAGACTCCATCTAAAGAAATCATCTGTTATGTTTGCAGCAAGCCTGGACACATTGCTCCAGATTGTCTAGAGAAGAAACACAAGGAGAAGAAACATGAGAAAGAGTACAGGAAGCACCACTCCAAGTCCTCCTCACACAAATACAAGAAGAAGGACAAGGGGTTTGTGGCTGCTACCTGGAGTGAAACAGAAGAGGATACCTGCTCCTCTAGCTCCAGTGATTCAGAAGAAGAAGAAGAGAAGAAAGCCAAAGAGGTCTGCCTCATGGCTATTGATGCCTGCAGCTCTCTGTCAACTGCAGAGAATTCTGAAGAAGAAGGAGACAATGAAGAAGATCCTTCTATGGAAGACCAGGTAATCAACTCATTTGATTTCTCATCTCCTGAGTTCAAATTAAAATTTAAAACTCTATGTTTAGATTTACTATTATCTGAAAAAGAAATTAAGTCACTTAGATTAAAGATAATGGAACTAGACATGGAAAGTACTGAAATAATTAGATTAGAAAAGGAATTAGAAAGCTCAAAAGAAAAAGTAACATTCCTAAAATTAGAACTAGCTAAATCTAAGAGGTTAGAAGAACAATTAAATGGCAGAAGCCTTAAATTATCTGAAATAACCAGTATAGCAAACACTAGGGTTGGTAATGATAAACTAGGCTTAGGTGCTACATCTAGTGAACCCATCCTCCTCACAAAGGAGAGATTTAGCACTCCAGTAAAATTTATTTCTGAATCAGGAATAAAGAATACTGAGGAAATTGAAAAATGTAAGAAAATTCAGAATAAGATTAAGAAAGAGAACAGGAAGAAAAAATTTCTAGCTTTACAAAAATCGTCGAACATTAATCGACGATCGTCAAACCAATCGTCGAACGTCTATCGACGATCGCTGAACACCTTCACCAAGTATGATATCTTTGGTGCAGGAGATCGACGATCTCATCTTGAGTCGTCGACAAGTGATCGACGATCGTGGAATCCAGAACATAGCACTACTACAAATGATCGACGATATGGCTTGCGATCGTCGACCGTGGATCGACGATCTGGACTTAAGCTGGAAAATAAATTTCAAACTTCCAGAATTGCAAATCCCAATCACTACCCTTGGTTGTTTAATCCTTCAACTGAATGGATTATCCCACCTAGGAGATCACACCCTTTAGGATATAAATCTAAGCCTGCAAAATCTTTTATATCTAGTTTTTCTTTTGTGAAGAATACTGGACCCAAGGTAACCTGGGTCCACAATGTATAACTGTTCTCTCTGCAGGTGAAGACCTATCCAGTCATACATGACAAATGGTATCTGGATAGTGGATGCTCAAAGCATATGACAGGAAAGAAGAAGAATCTGTCAGGGTTCAAAGCCAAGCTGGGACCAAAAGTTGTATTTGGGGATTCCAGCTGTGGACAGACTGAAGGGTATGGCAGCTTCACCATAGGAGCTATAACATTCAAGAAGGTTGCTTATGTCTCAGGACTAAAGCACAACCTAATCTCTGTAAGCCAAATGTGTGATGCTGGGTACAAGGTATGGTTTACTGACACTGCTTGTAATATTGCTTTAAATAATACTGTTGTGTTAGTAGGTATTAGAATTGGTAATGTTTATGTTGTAGATTTTAACTCATCCAAATCTGAAATATGCTTATTTAATGAAGTAACCAGTAATAATACCCTTTGGCATAAGAGACTTAGTCATGTAAATTTGAAAAACATTTCTAGGTTGGCTAAATATAATCTTATAAGAGGCTTACCTTCTTGCCCCTACAAGAAGGAAGGCCTTTGCAAAGCTTGTCAATTAGGTAAGCAAACAAGAAATAGCTTTAAATCAGTTAATAAAAGTGATTCTCCCAGGATTCTGTACTTGCTACATTTGGATCTATTTGGTCCTATTGCTGTACAGAGTCTTGGAGGAAAGTCTTACACTCTAGTAATTGTAGATGACTTCTCTAGGTTCACTTGGGTATTCTTCTTGAGAACTAAGGCTGATAACTTCAAGGTTCTTACAGACTTTCTAAAGTGTATACAGAGTGAGTATTCTACTCAGATTGCCTTGATCAGAAGTGATCATGGTACTGAGTTTGAGTCTCTTCTTATGTAAGAATTCTGTGAGAAGGAAGGTATCAAACATAGCTTCTCTGCTCCCAGAACTCCTCAACAAAATGGGGTAGTTGAAAGGAAAAACAGAACCCTAATTGAAGCTACAAGTACACTGTTGGCAGATGCTAACATGCCTCTGTCCTTTTGGGCTGAAGCAGTTAGCACAGCTAACTATGTATTGAACAGAAGTCTGATACATAAACTTAAGGGTAAGACTCCCTATGAGTTACTTAAGCAAGTGAAACCTAAAATAGACTATTTTAGAGTATTTGGCTGTGTTGCTTTTGTTCATAACAATAACAAAGAATACCTTAGAAAATTTGAGGCAAAAGCTTCAATGGGAGTTTTTCTAGGATACTCTCAAGTAAGCAAAGCCTATAGGGTCCTTAATATATCCTCTCTTAAGATAGAAGAGTCTGCACATGTCTCTTTTGATGAGACAGTCATGTATTATAAGGAGAAGGACTCTTCCTCTAATAGTACAGTGCAAGTCCTAGAAGTAAGTAAGGATTTGGAAGGTTTGAGACTCACACAGGAGAATCATCCCCAACAAACTCCTCAGGTTGCTTCTTCAGATTCTGAATCTGATGTAGAACTTTTAGAAGTTAAAGCACCTGCTCCAACAGTTGATCAAATTCCACATGAGGAATTAAATCTTGAACATGTTGAAGATCTGATCATTGTTGAACCTACTAATCTTGTCACACTTAGAGATCACCCTGTATCTCAAGTAATTGGAGACATTTCAGTAGGAGTCCAGACAAGACATCAACTCAACAAAGATGTGATGTTTGCTTATTTCCTTTCTCAGGTTGAGCCCCTAACCATTAAAGACGCTGAGCTTGATCCACACTGGATTATAACCATGCAAGAGGAACTTAACCAGTTTGAAAGATGTAAAGTTTGGACTTTGGTTCCAAGACCAAGAGGCCAACTGATCATAGGCACCAAGTGGGTGTTTAGAAACAAGCTTGATGCCCAAGGCATAGTAGTTAGGAATAAGGCTAGGCTAGTAGCTCAAGGCTATAGACAGGAGGAAGGCATAGATTATGATCAGACTTTTGCACCTGTAGCTAGACTAGAAGCCATTAGGATTTTCCTAGCCTATGCTGCCTATAAGAGATTTAAGGTCTTCCAAATGGATGTGAAGAGTGCCTTCCTCAATGGAGATTTAAAGGAAGAAGTGTTTGTTGAACAACCACCAGGGTTTGTTTCATCAACCTTACCCACTCATGTGTTCAAACTCCAAAAGGCTCTATATGGACTTAAGCAAGCTCCTAGAGCTTGGTATGAGACCTTAGCAAATTTCCTTCTAGAACACAAGTTTGTGAGAGGTGTAGTAGATAGAACCCTATTTATTAGACATCATAAGGACTCACAACTGTTAGTTCAAATCTATGTAGATGACATTATATTTGGCTCCACTGATCCCAAACTATGCAAGAGGTTCTCTGAACTAATGCACTCCAAGTTTGAGATGAGCAGCATGGGTGAGTTATCCTATTTCCTTGGTCTCCAAGTGAAACAGTGTGTTGATGGTATCTTCATTTCTCAATCAAAATATGCCAGAGAGCTGGTTAAAAGATTTGGAATGTCTGATGCTTCATCAATGAGCACACCTATGGCCTCAAATGCAGTTATTGATTCTGATGTCAATGGCAAGTCTGTTGATCAAAAGAACTATAGAGCCATTGTTGGTTCCCTGCTGTATTTGACTGCAAGTAGGCCTGACATAATGTTTGCTACATGCCTATGTGCTAGGTTTCAGGTCAACCCAAAGGAATCTCACTTAACTCTTCTCAAGAGGATCTTGAGATACCTTAAGGGATGCCCTAACTTAGGACTGTGGTACCCAGCTGAGTCAGGATTTGAATTAATTGGATATTCAGATGCTGATTATGCTGGTTGTAGAGTTGACAGGAAAAGCACCTCAGGGACCTGTCAGTTCTTGGGAGAGAGACTTGTCTCTTGGTTTTGTAAGAAACAGGCATCTGTGTCTACTTCAACTGCTGAGGCTGAATATATAGCAGCAGCTAGTTGTTGTTCACAGATCCTGTGGATTCAAAATCAGCTAGTGGATTATGGGTACACACACTCAAAAACAAAAATTCTGTGTGACAGTACCAGTGCAATATCAATTGCTCAGAATCCAGTGCACCATTCAAGGACCAAGCACATTGAGATTAGACATCATTTTCTGAGAGATAATGTGGAAAAGAACAAGATAGCAATGGAATTTATATCTACAGACCTGCAGAGAGGAGATATTTTCACTAAGCCCCTTGATGAACAAAGGCATTTGTTCTTCCTGAACCAGCTTGGTATGATTAATGGTTCAGAGTAGTGAAAATTTGGATAGATTTGTTTTCTGTCTAAAATCGTCGAACGACTGCTCGACGATCTTCGACCAGGTCAGAACTATCGTTGACCAACGGTCGACGACAGCTCGTTCGGTAGTAAGGCAGAAATCGTCGACCAACTGGTCAACGATCTCTCCTTAGGTATCTATCGTCGACCAATGGTCGACGACAGATTTGTTGTGCTGTTTGGTAAATCGTCGACCAACATATATTGATCGACGATCGTGGTGATTGCTTGTAGTCGGTCGATGTTTAACGATTAGTCAAATATTGACTATCGTCGGTCATTGTTCGACGACCGATTTTGTTCAGGGTTCGATGATCGCAGATTTATATCTGATAGTCGATTTAGGGCTGGAGATCGTCGTTCTTCCGCTCCGTCTTTTCATATTCCATCTTCTGGCTTAGAATTCGCTCTCGAACTCTAATCCCGCGCGATTCTCTTCTCCCCTGCCTTGCATCTCGATTCTCCATTCTCTCTTCAATCCAATGGCGATTCCTTCAGCAGTTCTCTTCGGATGAAGTTCGACACTGGATTCTGTGTCGACTTCGATTCCTTCAGTCGATGTGATCAACCCATCCAAGACATTCTGCAGCTGTGTGAAGATCAAGGCCTAAAGAGATTTATGTCATTCTCACCGAAGATTCATATACCAGAGATTCGAGAATGGGTATATACTTCGTCCTCCAGCGACGAAGCCATGACTGGAAAGATAAATGGAGAGGAGGTCATTCTGACTCCTGAAGTTCTGACTGAGCTGTTTGGACTACCAACCGGTACTGAGGACTATGAGCAAAATACAGAGGAATATGGCCGCATGCTAACTTTGATGGGCCATGCTGAGGGTATTCCAGCTAAGCTGCTGAAGATCAATCTGTCTCCAGAGTATAAGTTTCTGGCAGACCTGGTGGGCAAGGTCGTTTTGGGAAAACACTCTGCTCACGACAACATCAACAGGCAACAATTTGCCTTAATGTCAGCTTTGGTGAATAAGACGCAGATAGCCTGGGGAAAAGTTCTGTTTGAACTGATAAGGAGAAAGAACAACAAGAAAGAAGTAACCCTTGCCAGTGTGTTGGGTGTGTTTCTGTATGTGAAAGCACCCCTGCTGCTTGTTTCTGCACCATCTGCAGTCAACGCCAGCAAGAGGTTGGACCCCTCTCTGTTCAAG
Organism: Platanthera zijinensis; assembly: GCA_039513925.1. NCBI lineage: Eukaryota > Viridiplantae > Streptophyta > Magnoliopsida > Asparagales > Orchidaceae > Platanthera > Platanthera zijinensis. The sequence continues at coordinate 100,766,874 of CM077091.1, forward strand.
AAATCCTAGAGAGTCATCAAGAAGTCAGCCAGGGTTGATCCTAACCCTCCATCAGACACAAGGGCTGATTCAGCCACTCTCCAGCTTGCTGGGGAAGGCTCAGTAATCCCTCCATCCTCCCTCTTTACCACTGCATCCTCATCTCCTGCATTACCCTCCACACAATCTGCAGTGCCACCCCAACATGAATCCCTACATGCTGCTACCATCCTCACACACCTCTCTCAACATGAATCCCACACTCATGGTGATGATCACCCATCTCCACATGATTCATTTGATCATGTGGCAGATCATACTGCTTCCATTCCATCACCACCTCAAGTTGCATCCCACAGTCATCCATCCACCTCCACACCCTCAGCATTTCAGATAACTCCTGAATTGCTTGCACATATTGTAGAGCTCATCACTCCATCCATACAAAAAATGATTGAGGCTGCCAATGCCCCTCTCATTGCATCCATCAATGCCCTTACTAAAGCCATCAAATCACTTCCATCCTCTGCTGAGCCCTCTTCAGTAAGATGCATGACTCCAGTCCCCACTGAAGTCATGCAGGGGGAGATGTCTGTTGAAGTGGTCTCAGGTGATGCCTTGACCCTTCAGGAAAATTCTTCCCTTCCCCTTACAGCAATTGTAGAAGAACCTCAAGAGCTTCCAGAGCAAGCTATTCCAGAGAAAGAGTCTCTGATGAAAGATCCAGAGCAACCAGAAGGTAAAACACTTCCTCTAAAGGTTATAATCAGGACTTTAAATTGATATCTTTATCTAACAAAGACATTCACTCCCTAGTGAATCTAGCTTCTGATGAAGAAGTCTCTGAGAGAGATAATGAGGAAGTCCTCATGGACTTGTGTGAAAAAGTTCCAATGAACACTACTGACTCAAAAGTAGTGGTTCAAAAATCAAAGAATGATGCTGCTCAACCAGATGGTATAGTTTTATTTACGATTCTAATTAATTCAAACTCCAACTTTGAGTTAATCTCTTATTCCTTTCTTCCCATCACAGCTGCTGATGATCTTGCATCAGTGTTGCAAGTTGATGCTGCAAATTCCATTGATTCTGATAATGCTTTGGAATCCTTTCTTAACTCAGACTGTGAGTTCACACTCACATCTACTCCTTATGTTCCTCCTTCTCAAGAGAAAACGGTCCCTTATAGACCTGAGTACCTTGATGACCCCTTGGTCAAGGACTCTCTCTTCTTTTCCTGTATGGCACTCCTCTTGTGCCTTGCAGAGGTGTCTATCCCTGATGTCACTGAACATCTAGAAGGAATTATAACCTCCTTCCTAGATGCAAAGTGGTATCCTGTGTAGATCTATAGGTAACTCTATCAATTACCTGCTGTTGTTCACCTTGGGGGGAATACTCTATTCCCACTTGGTTGTTAATTTATCTTTCTTTGTATGCAGGCACAATCAACATCCCTGCTGCTGCTGCTGCTGAAGAAGTTGAGGCTGTGCAAGACTTACCAGAGAATGCCTCCAAGATGACTGAAAAGGAATCAAGCTCAGGTACTCTAAACCTTGAACAATATATAGCCTTTGTGGCTGAGAATATTGCCTCTGAGTACATTGAAGAGTAGGCTAAATTTCATATGGTTTCCCTAGCCATCTCTCTAGGAAAAGCATCTGCCCCTGCAGATACAGTCATCTTTTCTCCACCTATCCTTACCTATCCTCTACCCATTCCTTCTATTGCAGAACTGGTCCCCAGGATAGTTCCTGACTTGTATCCTGAATCAGAACTCTGGAAGAGATCTCCAAATGTTGATCTTGATGCCCTCCTTATGCAAGATGCCATTGAGGAAGCAAGAGAAAAAGAAGATAGAGAGAAGCAGGAGAAAGAAAAGGCTGAACATGCTATAGTTGCCAAGGATATCTCAGAACAAGACTTTGATGATTATGCTGGCAGAACCTCATCCCACTCCTCTGATGATGATGATTCTGAGGATTCTGATAGCACCCAGAAGAAGAAAAAGGCTGTATCCAAGAAAAGAAAAGCATCTGCTCCTCCTACTGCTAATCCAGACAAGGATGTTCCCTATTTCATTCTGAAGGGAATTGATCCCAAGAGCAAATAATTTCAACCATGGATGAGACTCTCAAAGAATCAGACAAGAGAGAAGAAGAGAACAAAAAGATATGACACTCCAATTCAGAAATTCCCCCCCAGAGGTCCTCCTCCACCTCCTGGTGCTGGAGCCTCTGGAAGTCTCTCTTCTGCCCCATCTGCAAAATCAGCCAGTACTAACACCTTTCAGTCCTACCAGAGAAGGAGTAACCAAAGCCAGGGAGGCCAAGATGTATCAGGACAAGGAAGGAAAAGAAATGAAAATGTTCCCATGGAACAAATAAAGGAGATGACATGTCAGCAACCTACTTTCTCTCCTCCTCCTTCTCCTAAAAAGAAAGTTCCAGAATGGAAACCTTCTCCTCCCAGGAGAGGTCCATCCTCCACATCAAGGAATCCTGCTGCTTCTGAGACAGTTGAAACAAAAGGAAAAAGAGTGGTCTATTCAGAGAAATCCCACAAGAAGTTCATTGAACTTGCACCTCCAAGATCTCTATATGCTGAAACTGATCCTAAGAAGGCTACACAGATTCCTCTTGACTCAAGCAAATTAGCCACAGCTCTTCAAAGGAACATGGAGATTGCAGCTCAAGCTGATACTGACAGACCACCCTCTCCATCAGATATGACTGAAACTGAAAGAATTGCCTCTATGGCAAGATTTAAGGAATCTATTGCACTAAGCATGATGGAGAGAGCCAAAGCTCAAGGACTAGACCCTACAGCATATACAACTATGTCTGAATTCAGAGAAAAGGAACTCAGCAAAATTCAAGTCAACTCTGAAATTTTTGATACTGAAGAATACATGAAGTTGCACCCTGCTGCAGTTCTGCCAAGCTATGCTGAAAAGAAAATTATTGGTGAACATGACCTAATGCTATCCAAAAGACAAGCAGCAAATCCAAACAGAGAAATTATTTTCAAACCAGTTGTAATCCCTAAGAACTCATCTGATGCTAAAACCTCTGATAAATCTGCTTGATACTTTATAGTTCTGCTGATTTATGTTTTTATGTTTTTCTGTGGATTGCCTGTGATTTAAATTTTTGGTTAATCTCTGCTTTTGTTATTGTGTGCACTAGTTTTTAGATCGGATTGGATAACATAACCCAAATAGGGGGAGATTGTTGGTACCCTAGATGTGATTTGGCTTATGTAATCCCTTTCCAGCCCCTCTTGATCCATATAACTATATATGATCATGATTAGGCCTTGTTCAGTTTCCCTAGGACAGTTTATAACTGACCTAGAGCTTAGGCTAGAAGTTCTAGATGTATTTTTGGTTAAGGCATTTTCCGTTCGACCATCGTCGAACGAGGCCTCGCGATCGTCGATCATTGGTCGACAATAGCAGGGCTATAGAATCGTTGAAGTCAAGACAATTATCGTCGACCGATGGTCGACGATCTCAGAGCAAGTTTATTATGCTCTGAAGGTTGGTCGACGATCTGCCATCAGCAGTTCAACGATCGTGTTCTTGCTTCACGATTTCTGTCTCGACAGATTTCTGCCTTAGTCGTCGACATCATGAGATGTTCGATGATATCTGTCTCGACAGATTTTTGCCCTAGTCGTCGACATCATGAGATGTTCGACGATTTCTGCTTAACCAGATTTTCTGCTTTAGTCGACGATATCTTGAGCTGGTCGACGATTTCTGTTCGACGATTTCTGTTTCGACAGATTTCTGCTTTTAGTCGACGATCTGTTAGCTAGGTCGACGATCATCGAACCCCTGTTCGACGATTATTGTCTGCCTTTATCTTTTTATATTCATTCTATTCCTTGGTTTATTTCCAAGTGTTTTAGCTTGTGGTTAGAGAATTTTCTGAAGTTGTTTTTGCCGATTTATGGCTTAAATTCAAAATAAATTAATTACCAAATATGTCAAGCTTAAATCACGGGATTCAGTATTTTGATAAAGCATTTTTGTCCTATTATACAAAATATATTGCCAGGCTGTATTCTAGCCGTTGGCACTGTTTGCTATTTCCAAGAATGGTAAGTCTTTATACTGAGATATTTTCCCACTTATTTAATTCCTTATTGGGACTGACAGTAAGCTAATAGGTCATTCTATTCCTATTGCTATATTCTATTTTGAGATAATCTGTTGCAGGGCTCGAGAATTCAAATCAATAGAGCCGTTCCAAAGGAAAAATGAGAAGACATATTTAAGAGAGATTTTTTTCTCAGAAAAATAAGAAGTTACAGATACAGAGAGATTTTTTCTCAGTGCTGCATTCTCTCAAGCATCTTCAGAGCAACTCTTCACCATCTCACAAAAAGAAGAAGAAAAGCTCCCCTGAAGAAAAAGCCCAGAGCAATTACTTTCATTCTCAAGTCTCCTGAGCATCTGCTTAGAGTTTTCAAGACTTCAGAAAGAGCTCCAGTTCTGCTTCAATTATTCCAGAATCTGAAGACCTGATAAAAATCAGTCTACAGATCTCTGAGGATTTAGTTTCAGTATATCTGAAACTCCTTCATCCTGAAGCAAAGGCTTTCCCTGGACTTTCACTGAGCCAGGGGGAGACTTTGATTCTTTAGAGAATCCACAAGTCTTCTCTAATCTGTATTTACAACAGAGAAGATAATCTAACCCTCTCAACCCCTTTGTAAAAGAGTTTGTTCACACCTCTTCAAAAGTGAACATTGGTGACAGGGCACCTTATCAACAACCTGTGGTTGAGCATCCTTATCAAAAGCTCAAAGGGTCTGTTTGATCTACCTGAATCAGATCATTGGTGGCAGGGCACCTTAGCAAAAACCTGTAGTGGATTCCTACCAGGGTGGTAGAAGAGTGGAGTACCTATTTAGAGGGAACCACTATATATCCTGTGTCTCTGGCTATCTTGTTTAATTGTCTATTCTGTGGCTGTGATAGAACTACCTAGGATTGCTAGTTGCTGTGATAGGCTTATAGTTAAACTGAAATTTCAGTTAACTCTCTCACTTGTGCACTTCACTGTGTTAGGCTCTTAGGGTTCAAGTATCAGATTATTTATTCCGCAAATAAACTCCAAGGGAGCTGACTAGTTGTTCATAAAATTTGAATACTCTATTCACCCCCCCTCTAGAGTAGTTTACAACTTATCCCCTCACTTTCAGATGACATTCCCTGGGAGCTTGCATGAATTGACTGACCTTGCCTACAGCATAGGCGATGTCAGGTCTGGTCACCGTGAGATAAATGAGTTTGCCCACCAGACGTCTATACCTCGTGGCATCGGATATAAGAGGTGAGTCATCTGTCCATGTTTTATCCTCTCTAGTGGCCATGGTATACCGGGCCGGTTTGGCACCGGTCAATCCTGCCTCTTGTAGAAGATCAAGAGCATACTTCCGTTGGGAGAGAACCAACGAGTCGGGCTTCCGAGAGATTTCTATCCCCAAAAAATATTTCGGGGAGCCCATATCCTTCGTAACTAGGTGTTGACGGAGGTGTTTCTTTGTCAAGTCCACCCCAGCCTGGTCATCGTCGGTAAGAAGAATATCATCCACATACACCGCCAAAACCACAAGGCCCGATACGGTTTTGCGAATAAACAATGAGTGATCGGCTGAACTCCTTATAAAGCCAATGGCAGCCACAATGCCACTAAACTTGTCGAACCATGCCCGAGGGCTCTGTTTTAGGCCATAGATGGCCTTCTTCAACTGGCATACTCGTGTCTCCCCCTGAGCAACATACCCAGGAGGTTGCTCCATATAGACTTCCTCCTGAAGATCCCCATACAGAAAAGCATTCTTGACATCAAGCTGGGAAATAGCCCACTCCCTGTTGACGGCCACAGAAAGAAGAACCCGGATGGTGCTGAGGCGAGCAACTGGGGAAATAGTATCAAAATAGTCAACTCCATAAGTCTGAGTAAAGCCTTTGGCCACCAGTCGGGCTTTGTAACGATCCACAGTGCCGTCTGGGTAAAACTTCACAACGAACACCTAGCGGCAGCCAACCACATCAGTACCTACCGGTGGAGGAACAAGGGTCCAGGTACCCCTTTCAGTAAGAGTGGCGATTTCCTCATCCATGGCAGATTTCCAATGAGGAATAACAAGAGCCTCCTAGTAAGTGCGGGGAGTGGTAGTAGCCGAGATAGCCAAAGAAAATCACATGCGAGAGGGAGTAAGCCGATCATATGAAACAACAGCCGCAAGCGGGTGTTGGGTACACGCCCGCACCCCTTTGCGAAGGTCAATGGGAAGATCCATGTCGTCTTGTGCCTCAGGGACCGGAGCGTCCGTGGCGGAAAAGCTGGCCTGAGACTAGAGAGAGATGGCTGCGGAGAAGAAGGAGGGGAGATAATAGGGAGACGAGGAGACGGAGGAGGAGATGATATAGGAGGGGAGACGTCGATATCCGTGGAGGGATCACAGAGAGATGGTGGAGAGTCAGAGACAGCAGGAGGAAGCGGGGATGGAGAAGAAAAGTAGGATGCATTTTCGAAGAAGGTGACGTCCGCGGAAACAAACTGTTTGCGCAGAACGGGGTCAAAGCAACAATAGCCTTTTTGAGTGGTCGAGTATCCCAAAAAGACACATTTTGTGGAACAGGGGGAAAGCTTGTCACGGGTAGTAGACTAAGCATGCACAAAAGCCGTACACCCAAAGATACGGAGAGGAAGAGGAAAGGGTTCCTTTCCCGGGTAGAGAATGGAGAGGGGGGTCTTGCCGTGAAGAACCGAAGAGGGAATGCGATTGATGAGATAGCAGGCAAGAAGAACAGCATAGCCCCAGTAGGAGCGAGGTACCTGCATCTGTGTCATTAGATTGCGAGCGATATCGAGGAGATGACGGTTTTTACGCTCCGCCACCCCATTTTGCTGGGAGGTGTAAACACAGCTGGTCTGATTAATAAGACAATGTTGCATACAAAAAGACGAAAACTCATGACTGAGGTATTCTTTAGCATTATCAGAGCGCAGTACTTTAATAGAAATATCAAACTGAGTTTTAATCATATTATAAAAAGATTGCCAGACAGGTAAGAGTTCAAAGCGATCTTTTAAAAGATACACCCAGGTACATCTAGAGAAATCATCAATAAAAGTTACGAAATAAGAACTACCCCGACCAACGGTGATAGTAGGAGCAGGACCCCAGACATCGGAATGAATGAGATCAAAAGGGCGGGAGGAACCACGGCCTTGCTTCTGCGGGAAGGAGGAGCGGTGATGTTTGCCAAGCTAACACGCATCACAGTTGAGCGGAGGACTGGTCTGAGGTAAGTGGGGAAGAAGCTGACGAAGAATCCGAGGAGGAGGATGTCCAAGGCGAAGATGCCATTGAAGCAGATCAGTAGACGAGTAAGAGAAGGCGGACAGAGCGGAAACATTGTCGAGGAAGTAGAGACCGCCACTCTCAGTCCCAGTAGCAATCGTCCGTTGGGTCCTCGGGTCCTGAAAACAACAAGAAGTAGGAGTAAATAAGAAAGAACACTAAAGTTGCTTGCATAAAGTAGTAACTGAGAGCAAATTGCAAGGGAACTTCGGGACATAGAGAGTGTCCGCTAAGCAAAGCGATAGGGTGAATTGAACCATGCCCGTTCCGTGAACCGGGGAAGGCGAACCATCCGCAACAAGAACCGGGGGTAATCGATCATGCGTCTCTAGGAGAGAGAAGTAGTGAGGGTTTCCGGTCATGTGATTTGTAGCGCCAGAGTCAATCAACCATTTACCTTGGGTAACGACGTGTGCACTACCTGAGGTCGTGGCCACATAAGCAGATGGCCGAGAGGAGGCGGAGGTTGAGGAAGAAGTATCACCGGAGGGACGAAGATGAGGATGTTTCTGCCAGCAGCGGTCAACAGAGTGGCCGGTACAACCACAGTGAGAGCAGAGGAATCTTGACGGACCACGCGTGCTAGAGTGGCTGCGACCACTATTGCCACCCCGCTGAACTTGGTGAGCATAGGAGTCCTGTGGAGGAGGGGAGGACAACAGAGGATGGTGGAGCAGTGAAGTAACAGCGGCGATGCGAGCCGCGGTGGCATCCAAGGTGGGAGACTCGGCTTCGCCCAAGATCTGCTGGCGGATCATATCAAAAGACTCGGGGAGCTGTAGAAGATAACAAACAACCAAAAGTTCCCGGAAGTGTTTGTGCTGCTCGGCCAAGTCCACGGAGAAAGGGCGATTCTGGAGGATTTCAGCGCCAAGAGCCTGAACTTGCTGATAAGCCGCAGCAGGAGACATGGAAGGGCGAGCGAAGAGATCCACGTAGAGAGTATAAATGCGGGATGTCTTGGCCCCCTTCGAGTAGAGAGCAGCAAGGTGAAGTCACGCAGTCTTGATCGTCTCATCATGGCGTATGACAGGAAGACATTCATCGAAGAGGATGTTAGCCAACCACGTTCGGACAAGTGTGTCACTGGCATCCCAGTCATCAAATTCAGCAGAGTCTAGAGGAGGAGGGTCATCGGTGAGGTGATGACGTTTGCGCTGAGAGCGAAGAAGAAAGGTGAAAGAAACGCTCCAATCCGGATAGTTGGAGCCAACAAGTTTAGAAACCGTGCCAAGGTTGCCAGAGGGAGTAAGAAGCGGCGTCGGAGTGGCGATGGGAGTGGTGGTAGTGGAGGTTTCAGAAAGGGCCATAGGAGAAATCTGGGAGAAGCCGCACGGTTAGAATACAAGCCGTTTTGATATTTTTCCCAAATTATATAAGCTTAGTGTCGCGCTCGGTAATTTTCACGCACGTTTTCCTCCGAAGGTGGAAATAGGAGCGCGCGACCACCCTTTTTAAACAAACATGTAATTAAAACTATTTTATCGACGAGAGTGGATGAGGCAAGTGACTAAACTACAGGAATTCCGAGGTTTCGAAAAACCATCGAGCGCCTCGACTCTCGGTTGTTTTGGGCACGCTCGAAAGGTGCGAGTACGAGTGTGAATTAGGAATTATTCTCGACGAATAATAAAGATGTAACTCCTAAAAAGGCCCTAAATACAATTAAGCCGTGATTAAAAGGCACAACCAAATCTTTATCGGACCTTAATAATGGGTGAAACCCAAGGAATCCTCCTAAGAACGGATAAGGAACTGAAGCCTCCTAAATGGACTGATTGGACTACTAACCTTTTCTTTATGTTTTACTCCAGTCACGTACTGGTCAAGTACTTTTAATTCAGCTCTACACCAGTCTTGTATTGGTCAAGTACTTTCAATTCAGTTCTACTCCAGTCTCGTACTGGTCAAGTACTTTCAATTCAGTTCTACTCCAGTCTCGTACTGGTCAAGTACTTTCAATTCAGTTCTACTCTAGTCTTGTGCTGGTCAAGTACTTTTAATTCAGTTCTACTCCAGTCTCGTACAGTTCAAGTACTTTCAATTCAGTTCTACTCCAGTTTTGTACTAGTCAAGTACTTCCAATTCAGTTCTACTCCGGTCTCGTACTGGTCAAGTACTTTCAATTCAGCTCTACTCCAGTCTCATATTGGTCAAGTACTTTCAATTCATCTCTACTCCAGTCTCGTACTGGTACAGTACTTAAAATTCAGTACTATTCCAGTTTCATACTGGTCACGTTTCATTCCAGCACCTTAATTAAAGCAACATAAACATCACACTTGTCCACATTGCAATTTACTATTATAATCCCGAGTCCTGCTCTGACGAGCAGTCATTATTAAGTTGAGCCTTAGTTGGGGATAACCGGAGTTGAAGTAGTCCTCCAGGCCTAGCCCCAAATAATACGCACCCACGCTCCTTGTCGAGAGTAGAGCTAAGTGTCATCGCCTGAAGACTAAACCTAATAGGGCAAGCCAACGTAGACCCGGTGTTAAATATGATTGCCTTTTGTTTGATTGATTGTAAATTTCTTGCGGTGAAATAGTGGCGGGTCAGTCCCTCCCGTAGACCGTTGGTACCGGTGTGGGAAAGTCGACGACTCAAGGCGACAGGGAGATGGGTATCACGGGTGACCGACCGTTATATTATTCCCCATCGAATTTTCCTTCGCTGGTCGGCCGAAATGATTCGCCGGATGTCGCTCACATTCAAGAGTACACAAGCTTGTACGTTAAGGCCTGGGGTTGTGCGGTACGACCACCCCCAGAACTGGAAGGACATGCCACTGTCACCGAGGGCCACATCGGTGAGGCCCGCAGGGCTCGCTACCCTGCTAGAACAGAAGCGGTCCAAACTATGTCGACATAGGGTTTGTGTGCGCGGCTGTGAATGCCTGCGATCAAAGATAGGGTGTGAACACCTGATGTGCTAATATGCTAGTGGAGCATTATTTTAACTGATTTATACTGCTGCTGCTTTTCTCAGTTATACTAACCCACACTCTTTTATAGTTTCTCCTAGCTATACATATATGAAATGTTGTGTTAACCCTCTCTTGCTTCGGCTATTTACTTCTGTTGGGTGGGTGTGTGCTCGTCCCCAGGATATGGATCTGGGGAGGAGATTTGTTTACATTTAGTTCTATGACTAACGATTATCTAAATAACCTTTCACAGGAAATAGAGCATCGTAGTGACCTACCGCCTCGGGAGATTACGCTAGTGGATAGGACTACTCGAGCAGATGCACCCCAGACATCTTCAGAGTTTAGAGACGTGAGTACCACCGAGCAGCTTAGGGAGAGAGAGTGTGAGGATTATATATAGAACTTGTAAAGACCACGAGCTTATATGAATACTTAGGCTTTTGCCCTAGGAACCCTGTATTATTATATGATATGATATATATATCTGCAGTGGTTTCCTGTTAATGCTTCCGTTATACTCTGATGGGTTATGAATGTTGTGATTCGAGCCAAGCAATGCGGCCAACCAGTGCTTAGTTAGGGTGGACCGTTTCCCCTAAAGGAGCACTGGGTGGATGTCTTGGGCCAGTAGTACCCCTCCGGCCTGACCCGGGCAAAAGGTTGGGGGGCTATAAATGGATCAGAGGGATCACGATTCATCCTTGTGGAGCAGTCTCAGGATCCCTCCGTCCCTCGCTTTGTTCTGGGTTCGGGACAAACCTTACAACGGAAGCCTAGTGGACCCTAGTGTAGAGGCTTAGGGATTATAGACTATACGATAGTATGCCCATACACCGTTGTTTCCACTTTTTCTGTCATTTTTGCAAATTGCCCCTACATTTGCAAAATACTAACATTCTTTCCTATTACTTCTCCAGATACCGGAGTACAGTAATCGAGGATCCTCATCCAGAGGATACGTTCCAGCTACCCCACCTCCAGACTCGGTCGCTCTCGCGACTATACCGTTTGCTGAGATTGACTTGGGGAAGACATTCATAGTCATTCTGGCCACTTTTCAGACAGCCTTGGCACAACCACCACGAGAGATGATGGAACATACTGATTTACTGACGATTTTTCGAGGACTGAGGCCCCCTCTTTTAGAGGTACAGAGACTGCCATCCAGGCAGAGGAGTGGGTGGAGCGTGTGGAGGAGCTATTAATGGGAATGATGTGCCCAGCTGTGGTCACAGTCTCTTTGGTGGTGACCCTTTTGGAGGGATACACGAGGGATTTGTGGTGAGCAGATAGTCGTTCTACTTTTCGAGGTCGGCCGTTGAGCGCGATCCTTTGGGGGGAGTTCTCCGAGGCTCTACTAGAGTTCTTCATCACGGATGCAGACTGATTCGCGCTGTAGGAGAGGTTCTTGCTCATTCGACAGGGCAACCGTACAGTGGTAGAGTATGAGAGATAGTTTATACACCTGGCATGCTTCGCCAGGAATTTGGCTGCCTCCGATATTGATAGAGCTTCTCGGTTCTACCGAGGACTATAAGATAACCTGAGGCAGGCCCTGATCATGCTCTCTCTGGCCACCTTTCAAACCATAGCCACCTATGCGGCAGTATTGGAGTTGGATCAGCAGACAATGGCTCAGCAGCACAGAGGCCAAGTTGAGTTTCCTCGAGACCAAAGTCGAGACGGAGGAGTCGCTCCCCACAGACAGGATAGAGTGCGCAGGAAGCGATGCCGCAGACAGCCCTATATGCACCCACCAGTACCCCTAGCACCCCAGCCGCACAGCTAGACGTCAGACCAGCTTCAGCACCACAGCCCGCATTAGTGGCACGATGAGATGTTCCCTTCGTAGGGAACTGCTTCTTATGTCAGCAGACGGGACATATGAGAGCTTTCTGCCCATAGATGATAGACTGACTGGGATTAGGAGCAGTTCAGGGTGGACAGCTAGCACAGGGACAGGGTCAAAGAGGTCTTAGAGGCAGAGCTGGCAGGAGAGGCCAGCAGGGTCGAGCAGTGCCCCTAGAGGCCTACGTATTGGACTTACAGCATAGACCGGAACCTGAAGTAGTTATAGGTATATACTTTAGGCGATAGAGAGATACTAGATCTTACTACTAATGTTGTTTATTACTTACATCTTTTGTATCAGTTAGATGATATATATGTATATACTTCCCATATCATCAGGAATCTTGTTGGTAGAAGGACACCCTGCCAAGACTCTTTTTGACACAAGAACGACACATTCTTTCATCTCATACAAATTAATCGCAACAAAAGAGAACGCTATTCGTTCAACCAGACTATCTATACAAATCCATTTATTGGACGGGTCAGATATGACATCTACGGAGAAGTGCCCGTTCCAGGCTGTGATGGGAGAAGTAAAATTAGAGATCTACGCAACCATCCTAGCGATAACCGGATTTGACATTATTCTGGGGATGGACTAGCTGGCCAAGCACCAGGCACATATACAATATTCCACGTGAGAAGTCCGGCTGCAGAACCCAAATGACCAGAGCATCACGTTGACAGGTGTGCCCTCTGTCTTGCACATTATTCTGACTTCTACGTAGATTGTGAAATCAGTCTGGCAGAAGGATGAAGTATACCTTATCTACTTCGAGATGGAAGACAAAACCCAGGTGCTCGCCAATGTCCCAATAGCCCGCGACTTTCCAGGTATTTTCCCTGAGTCCCTCCCGGGATTGCCACCCCAACGAGAGGTCGACTTTAAGATTGAGCTCGTGTCCGGAGCACGGCCAGTATCACGAGCCCCCTACCGGATGGCCCCAGGAGAGCTGACTGAACTGAAAATCCAACTACAGGAACTAATAGATACTGGATTTATCAGTCCTAGTTCCTCTCCCTGGGGAGCCCCGGTTCTTTTTGTCAAAAAGAAAGATGGGGCACTACGACTGTGTATCGTCTATAGGGAACTAAATAAGCTTACTATATGCAATACATACCCCCTCCCTAGGATCGACGAACTGTTCGATCAATTGCAAGGGGCATCCGTGTTCTCCAAGATGGACCTGAGAACCGGCTATTACCAGCTTCGAGTCCGAGAGGAAGACATTCCCAACACTTCCTTTAGCTCCCGTTACGGTCTTTATAGGTTCCTAGTTATGCCCTTCGGGCTCACCAATGCACCCTCTGCCTTTATGGCCTTGATGAATAAAGTCTTCGAACCCTTCTTGGATCACTTTGTCATCATCTTCATAGACGACATCTTAATCTACTCAAATACCAAGACGGACAATGCTCGAGATCTGTAGATGGTGCTACTAAAACTCTGAGATCACTCCCTATTCGCCAAATTCAGTAAGTGTGAGTTTTTGTTGAAAGAAGATGGATTCTTGGGCCACACGATAAAAAAGGAAGGAGTAGCAGTGGACCAAGCCAGGATCTAGGCAGTACAAAATTGGCCACTACTCAGGACAGCTGCGGATATCCGAAGTTTTCTCGGTCTTGTCGGATACTACAGGAATTTCGTCGAAGGTTTTTCAAATATTGCCCTACTCCTAACCGCTCTCACTAAAAAGGACGTCGCATTTCGATGGACGCCAGAGTGCGAGGCTGCGTTCGTCTAACTGAAGAAGTGGCTGACTTCTGCACTAATCCTTACGATCCCCACGGGGACTGAGGGATTCCAAATCTACACTAATGCCTCCCTAATGGGATTGGGAGCTATTCTAATGCAACATGACAAGGTAGTTGCCTACGCATCTCGGTAATTAAAGTCGCACTAATTAAATTACGCAGCACACGATTTAGAGTTGGGCTCCATCGTCTTCGCCCTTAAAATTTGGAGACATTACTTGTACGAAGTAAGATGTGAGATCTACTCTGACCACAAAAGCCTCAAATATATCTTCACACAGAAAGAGTTGAATCTCCGACAGCACTGATGGCTAGAATTCCAGTGCGATTACGATTTTGCTCTCCAATATCACCCCAAGAAAGCTAACAGAGTCGCTGACGCTTTGAGCCGCCAGCCTGCGAGAGATGGGAGTTGGATGTAGCAAATCCCTCAGGAGCTATTCCAGTCCTTGATAGACCTCGAAATTACCCTGGTTGCCCGAAGAGATCCGAAAGAGTACCATGCTCAGCTGTATTGGATGGAGATCCAATGCGACATCCGAGACTGGATACGTGAAGCTCAGAAGATCGACCCAAAGTTAGGGCCGATCATCTGATCTCTATAAGGAGGGGCACAGGAGGATTATTATCTACATGACAGGATTCTATAATTCAAGCATCGTATATTCAACCCCGCTACCGGAGGAATTCGTGAAGAAATTCTACAGGAGGCCCATCAGTCCAGGTATTCGATTCATCCTGGTGTAGTTAAGATGTACGTGGACCTGCGCAGGACCATTTATTGGCCTAGAATGAAAAGAGACGTCACCAACTTCGTGGCCCAGTGTCAAACCTATCAGAATGTTAAAGACGAATGTCGCAGTCCAGGAGGCCTATTACAGTCCCTGCTGATACCAAAATGGAAGTTCGAAGATATCTCCATGGACATTGTCCATGGCCTACCTCGATCCCGTGCTGGGAATGACTCAATTTGTGTGGTCATAGATCAACTCACCAAGGTAGCGTGTTTCATTCCGAATCGACAGGGTGACGGAGTTGATATACTGGCCAGAATGTTCCTAGAATAAGTAGTCCGATTTCACAGAGTACCAAAGTCCATCGTATCAGATCATGACAGGAGTTTTACATCTAATGAATGAAGGCGGGTGCAGGCGTACTTGGGAACCAAATTGGCCTTTAACACCGCCTTCCACTCGCAGACAGACGGACAGACAGAGAGGACGAACCAGATGATGGAGGATCTACTTCAATTATGCATAGTGGAACACAATGAGCCGTGGGAGCAGCTATTGCCGTTACTCGAATTTTCTTATAATAACAGTTACCAGGCTAGCATTAAGATGGATCCATACGAGGCATTATATGGAAGATGTTGCTGAACCCTTTTGACTTGGGCTCGGGAAGAGTACCCGAAAGCCTTGGGAGTGGCTTACATTGATGACACTACGACAGCGATATGGCTGATCTAGGAGCGAATGCGGGAAGCGTAGAGCCGACATGCAAGTTCTACGATGTGCGACTTCGACCGGCGGAGTTCAGCGTGGGGGAGATTGTGTTTTTGAAAATAAAGCCCATGCATGGTGTATCCCGGTTGAGAAAGCGGAAAAAGTTAGATCCCCGCTACTTGGGCCCCTATCCGGTGATAGAGTGTGTTGGCCCCGTCGCCTATCGTTTAGCCTTGCCCCCATGGTTGGGAAATCTTCAAGATGTGTTTCATGTCTCTTCTTGAGACGAGTCCTCCGGCAACCAGAGCAGCACTTTCCTACCCCAACGGTGCAACTACAGTCAAATAGATCCCTCCAGCTCGAACCCATCAGAGTATTAGATTACAAGGTAAAGACACTACGTAACAAGACCATCCCGATGGTTAAGATACTATGGTCAAACTACGGACGAGAAGAGTTCACATGGGAACCTGAAGCACTCCTCCGAGAGAAGCACCCGGAGCTCTTTCCCTAGGTATGCTACTTTTCCCCCTACTTCGAGCAAATTTTGGGGACGAAAATCCTTTTATTTTTATTGGATTGTAACATCCCGACTTTTATTGGGCAACCAGAGCCCAAGTAGGCCCAATAAAAGTGGCCCGGACCCTACCCATGACCCGGTGGGAGGTAACCCTAGGTAGGGAATAGAGCTAGAGAACTTTGAATTGAGTTCTGTCAGCTCCTGTGACCTCATTGCAATTTTTGATAGAACTCAATTCGGAGTTCTCTAGCTCGATTTAGTATTTTTAAAAGCCTAAATAAAATTCATTTAGCAAAATTAAGTGTCCAAAATTGCCCGGAAAATTTTGGAAAAATTACCAGTCTCTTTTTAAGTTCATTTAAAGGTTGTATCAAAATTTGGGATCATGGTGACTAGTTTTGATAATTTTCCCAAATTATATAAGCTTAGGGTCGCGCTCGGTAATTTTCACGCACGTTTTCCTCCGAAGGTGGAAATAGGAGCGCGCGACCACCCTTTTTAAACAAACATGTAATTAAAACTATTTTATCGACGAGAGTGGACGAGGCAAGTGACTAAACTCCAGGAATTCCGAGGTTTCGAAAAACCATCGAGCGCCTAGACTCTCGGTTGTTTTGGGCACACTCGAAAGGTGCGAGTATGAGTGTGAATTAGGAATTATTCTCGACGAATAATAAAGATGTAACTCCTAAAAAGGCCCTAAATACAATTAAGCCGTGATTAAAAGGCACAACCAAATCTTTATCGGACCTTAATAATGGGTGAAACCCAAGGAATCCTCCTAAGAACGGATAAGGAACTGAAGCCTCCTAAATGGACTGATTGGACTACTAACCTTTTCTTTATGTTTTACTCCAGTCACGTACTGGTCAAGTACTTTTAATTCAGCTCTACACCAGTCTCGTATTGGTCCAATACTTTCAATTCAGTTCTACTCCAGTCTCGTACTGGTCAAGTACTTTCAATTCAGTTCTATTCCAGTCTCGTACTGGTCAAGTACTTTCAATTTTGTTCTACTCTAGTCTTGTGCTGGTCAAGTACTTTCAATTCAATTCTACTCCAGTCTCGTACAGGTCAAGTACTTTCAATTCAGTTCTACTCCAGTCTTGTACTGGTCAAGTACTTTCAATTCAATTCTACTCTGGTCTCGTACTGGTCAAGTACGTTCAAATCAGCTCTACTCCAGTCTCATATTGGTCAAGTACTTTCAATTCAGCTCTACTCCTGTCTTATACTGGTACAGTACTTTCAATTCAGTACTATTCCAGTTTCGTACTGGTCACGTTTCATTACAGCACCTTAATTAAAGCAGTATAAACACCGCACTTGTCCACATTGCAATTTATTATTATAATACCGGGTCCTGCTCTGACGAGCAGTCGTTGTTAAGTTGAGCCTTAGTTAGGGATAACCGGAGGTTAAGTAGTACTCCAGGCCTAGCCCCAAATAATGCGCACCAGCGCTCCTTATCTGGAGTAGAGCTAAGTGTCGCCGTCCGAAGATTAAACCTAGTAGGGCAAGCTGACGTAGACCCGGTGTGTAATATGATTTCCTTTTGTTTGATTGATTGTAAATTTCTTGCGGTGAAATAGAGGCGGGTCAGTGTAACTCCCCCGATCTTTCTGCGATTATTTAATTCTCGTTTGGCATTATGTCGACGCATTCTCTTGGCGTGTGTCATCTGTGGAGTGTGGTCTTAACTCCTTAGAACTGAGTGGCCTATTTTATAGTCTATTGGCAAGATCTCCCTAGCAAGCCGGGTTGTTTTGGGTGACCTGGTTTGGCCTCTCGGGGGATGCTTGTGTTTTGAATTCGGGTGGGCATAACTCGAGTTCTATTCGTCGAAAGATAATTTCGACTTCGCCGTTGGGTTCATAGCATGGGAATTTAGCTACGGTGCGAATTTTGTCAAATTCCGAGGATGTTCGGTTTTCGCGTCGTTTTGTATTTTATGAAAAATAATACTATTTAATAAATATTATATTAATTATTATTTTGGAAAGGTGCGGGTGCTTGGCAGTTATATTGTATCTCATTATATAATATTTAATTAATTAACTATTAAGATTAATCAGGTACTATATATAGGATGAGAATAGGATTAAAAGATAAAACCGCTCATGTTCACTTTCTTTCCCCACCCGCCTGCGCCTGTTCGCGAAACAGAGAAACCGACGAAACCGCTACCTTTGGACGCCGATTCCGGGAGTGTTAGTGGACGGAATTCGATTCCTAAAGCGGATTTGGACCGCTCGCGCTTAGACCTTCACTCCTACTATGAGTTTTTCTGGAATCGTAGCATTTCTAAAGGTTGCAACTTCTCTGTTTAACCTTGTTTTCCGCCGAAAATGTCCAGTTTGCTCGGCTTAGTACCTTGCCGCCGGATCCATGAGGAAGAGGAGGAGCTGGCCAAGTTTCTTTTGGAAATCGAGGCAAGTGGTGTTCTTGCCATTGCCTAGTAGTATTTTCTTTCTCTCTTTGTTCTTGCGGCCGTAGAAAAGCTTGTCTAGATTTTTGCTATGTTAGTAAAGCCCTGTTAGCCCTAGGTTAGAAACCCAATTATTTGCTTGAAATTGGGTATAAACTTCCTACTGTAAGCCTTCATGTACGGTTTTTACCTAAAGCATCCAGGGAACTATGTTTTCCTTTTACCGTTACAAACAAATAGTCTTGTTCTCGAGCTGAGAAATGAAGTAAAGGCTAGGGTTAATTTTTTTCCTGTGTCGTATCTGTAGCCGGGTAGGAGTTAGTAGCTTTAACTCGAAAATTTGACTAAGTCGTCATTATAACCTGAGCAATGTGATTAGCTGTTAGAATAATATTACTATAGTAAAAAGCTTGCTGGTATCATGTTGGAGTAGAGTTAAGGCTCAGCGTTGAGTGTGGTGCACACATTCAGCGCCTGGGCTGTTAGGCTCGGCGTTGAGTGTGGTGCACACACTAAACTCCTGGGCTGTTCGGGTGTGGCGTTGAGTGTGGTGCACACACTCAAAGCCATAGCCTTGTTGGTCTATTATTTTGCGGCTAAGTATGGTGGCGTTGAGTGAGTCGGCCTCACTCAATGCCATGGTTGTCTAGGCGTTGAGTGAGGCAGACTCACTGAATGCCGCAACCAATCTGGGTGGGTAGGTTGGTTAGTGTTGAGTGAGGCGGACTCACTCAACGCCGCAGCCAATCCGAGCAGATAGGTTGGTTGGCGTTGAGTGAGGCGGACTCACTCAACGCCACCGCCAATCCTCGCGGTTATGTCAGATGGCGTTGAGGGAGTGGGCCTCACTCAACGCCATGGCAGTTTAGGCGTTGAGTGAGGTAGGCTCACTTAACGCTGCAACCAATTCTTGCGGTTAAGTATTTTGGCGTTGAGTGAGTCGACCTCACTCAACACCAAAATTGTTTTTGCATTGAGAGAGGTCGACTCACTCAACGCCACTATTAGTTTTTGTGTCTAAGTTCTAAGGCATTGAGTGAGTGAACCTCACTCAACGCCGTAGTTGTTTTGGCGTTGAGTGAGGTTAGCTCACTCAACGCCACAGCCAGTGTTGCAGAAGGAGTTGAGTGAGTGAACCTCACTCAACGCCGTAGCTGTTTTGGCGTTGAGTTAAGTTAGCTCACTCAACGCCACAGCTAGTATTGTAGAAGGCGTTGAGTGAGTGAACCCCACTCAATGTCGTAGCTGTTTTGGCGTTGAGTGAGGCTAGCTAACTCAACGCCACAGCGAGTGTTGCAGAAAGCGTTGAGTTAGTGAACCCCACTCAACGCCGTAGCTGTTTTTGCATTGAGTGAGGTTAGCTCACTCAACACCACAGCCAGTGTTGCAGAAGGCATTGAGTGAGTGAACCCCACTTAATGCCGTAGCTGTTTTGGCATTGAGTGAGGTTAGCTCACTCAACGCCACAGCCAGTGTTGCAGAAGGAGTTGAGTGAGTGAAACTCACTCAACGCCATAGCTGTTTTGGCATTGAGTGAGGTTAAATCACTCAATTCCACCGTGTGTTTAGGCGTTGAGTGAGTGGGGCTCACTCAACGTCATGCCGTGTTGATCCATCTCAACGCTTTTCCCTTACCTTGATTTTCTCTCCCGAGTGAATTTCCTTTGGTTTTGAGGTTCCTTGTCGGCTTTGTTTTTTTTCCAAAGGCCGAATCGTGGGTTGTGGTTAGTAGTGGTGGTTTGAAGCTCTTAATAGGGGTGAAGTTGTGTGACTTAGCCGTGACCACACTTTTATCTTGTTCCAAGTACGGGCTGGGTAAGTTGGTGGGAGGTCCCTAGTTCTTTGACATGTAGACCCATGAGATTTATTTCTTGGAAATGGTGGTTGGGGGACTGAGTTTGCCTCCAACCTGGGTCCGCGTTGTTTTTGCTACTGCCATCTCTCACAATTTAGGATGTTAGACGTCTCTTCCTTTGTAAAGTGCAACGTTTGGGCTCATGGTAGCCTTATAAACTCTACAGGATTTTTGGGCAGGGTTATTGCTGTTTCCTCGCACATAGTGCTTTTCCTTTTGTCTTGCCTTGGACAGTGGTGCTTGTTACGGTTTACTTACTCTTCTTGCTTATTATTTCGATTAACATTTCCGTACAGCTTATTTGTTTTTGTTTGCTGAGGTATTCTTTTCTTCTTTGAATGCCTCAGGTTCTGGTTAGTAGCCGATTAGGTGGCTAGTTGTGCTTCTTTCTTACATAATACATATTTGCAAGTGGGTTCGTGTCAGTTTGTTGGCGCCCACTTATAGTTTTACCTTGATACTAAATATGTTATCTTTTTGCTGCTACCTTTCTGGAGATTAGTCTACTTGCTCTTGGGATGTTTTATGCTAGGTTGCTAGTTACTTTAAAAACCTAACAAATACAATTATGCATATATATATCTCATGATCAGCATGTTTTATAAAACTCAAATATTATTTTCCAAATAACGTAAAAAGATCGTTTTCCTATATATAGTATAAATTAAATGTAGGGTCCTGCATAGTATAAGTTGTCCTCTGGGGACACTTATGCACACTTTTAGGATGTAAAACTTGAATAAAGTATTTTCCGTTGCGTCTAAGTATAATTTTTAAACTGTGGGCTAGTTGATCCACTGAGCCGAGGGATACGGCCTTTAAAAATATAACTGTTTATTTCTAATCATATAACTCACTAATTTTAATAAAGTAAAGTAGGTAGTTTTGCCTGTGTAACGGTCCAGGCCCGCCAACCCGCGGGACCAAGCTGGCACCGCCGGCCCACCAGTAGTCCAGACCCGGGCCCACTACTGGCAGTAAGCCTATCACATTCAAGCCTGCAGGCCATACACCCCAACCCCTCTCCATTCACAGGTGGGTTGTTGAGGCTGGGGATCGAACCCGAGACCTCCTTGATAAGGAGTTTTCAAACCACTCCTCATCACCAACTGAGCTGCAGCTCAGTTGGTGATGAGGAGTGGTTTGAAAACTCCTTATCAAGGAGGTCTCGGGTTCGATCCCCGGCCTCAACAACCCACCTGTGAATGGAGAGGGGTTGGGGTGTACGATCTGCAGGCTTGAATGTGATAGGCTTACTGCCAGTAGTGGGCAGCTCAGTTGGTGATGAGGAGTGGTTTGAAAACTCCTTATCAAGGAGGTCTCGGGTTCGATCCCCGGCCTCAACAACCCACCTGTGAATGGAGAGGGGTTGGGGTGTACGGCCTGCAGGCTTGAATGTGATAGGCTTACTGCCAGTAGTGGGCCCGGGTCTGGACTACTGGTGGGCCGGCGGTGCCAGCTGGGTCCCGCGGGTTGGCGGGCCTGGACCATTATAGCCTGAGCGTCAGCAGTTATCCCCTGCTCGACGTGGCATCACGACGCGTGTTTTCCCATACTCTGATAACTCTTAATTCGTAGAAAATGCGGGTTGTGACAGTTGGTATCAGAGGGAGGTTGCTTGACAAGTTAGTCGGGCATCTTTCCTTCTTGGATTGCATTAGAAGTTTAGCATCATGTCATTCACACACCGATATGTCATCAGCACGTCTTGGCAAAAGCACGAACACTACACTCACAGCATAACATGAAGTATACGGGGCATATTATGTAGTATGGGATGAATAATATGTGTTCGTATATGGATCCACCATAGGGGAAACATGTGAGGGTTATGTAGTATGGGATGCATAACCTCACCACAAGGCTGCAACTAGCTCATTTTTATTTTCGTTGCATGATAATGTTATATAGTATGGGATGCATAACATTTTCATGTGTACGCCGCTCATAACATGCATTAGGGCCTTTTTAGAATGCATAGCACAAATATGCATAGCATAACATTGCATAAGCACAACATGCCAAGTTAAAGACTGGTAGGATGACATATGTACACACATAAGTTTTCGAGTCAAAAATAATATAAAGTCATGCATTCCCAATCTAGGCACAAGAGTTTGTATGGTGGTGGTTAACAATCCTAGGTTAGGCATAACATAAATTCTTGTAAAAAAAATAATAAACTCCCAGAGCAAGTTTAGCAGCTTTAAGTTCATATTTATGTATGCATTGTCTGTACTTGTAGTTAGTTGTAGCGGTTGTACAAGGATCTGGCTAATGTTGTTATGATTTTAGGATGGCGAGACGTCCTTTAACTAGATTGACTCTCCTATCTGAGGGTGAGTCATCTGGAGCTCAAAATGATGCAGTTATCGAGAGCCTGCGACAGAGTAGCGATTCCTTGAGCAGGAAGATGGTGGAGATGCAAGCCTAGATCCAGTCTCTAGTGGCAGTTATGGTAGGACAGACTTAGGGAGTGCAAGGCCCTGCTGGGGGGTTAGCTGTTCCTCCTCCTCCTGCACCCCTGAGACCTCTAGTGGTTGTGCCAGCAGAGATGGCATTTATCTCGCAGTTTCAGAGACTTAGCCCTCCTACTTATGATGGGAAGGCAGATTTCATGGTCATAGATGATTAGCTGATCTCCATGGAGGAGATGTTCTCGTACTCCGTTATTACAGATGATCAGAGAGTGATGATAGCCGCCAATCAGCTTAAGGGTTTGGCTAAGAGTTGGTGGCTTAGAGAAAAGGAGAGCTTGGTGGCTGGTTGCTCTTGGGAAGTATTCAAGGAAATGCTGCTGAGGAAGTTCTTGCCTTCGGTCGAGCGTGAGCGTCTTATGAACGACTTCCTCCACCTGAAGCAAAGATAACTCACGGTCGGTGAGTATGAGATAGAGTTCAGCAAGTTGAGCCGGTTTTATCCTGGGTTGGTGAGTGTTGAGGCTGATCGAGTCAAGCGGTTTCTTGGTAGCTTGAGGAGCGAGGTTTGGCAGTTGACCAGTGCTTATGGATCAGAGACTTATGCAGGGGTAGTGGAGGTTGCTCTGAAAGTGGATGCAATCGAGACCGCAAAGAGCAGAGGACAGCAAATGAGGAAGGACAAGAGGAAGTATGTTGAGGAGAAGAAACCCCAGGTACCCGGTGCTGCTTCGGGAAAGAAGAGCAAAGTGGTGTGTAGCTTCTGTGGTCGGTCAGGCCACCATGTTGAGAGGTGTTTCAAGAAGGCAGCAGCTCAGAATAAGGAGCAAGTACATGCTATTCAGGGTGCTCCTAGGAGGGATGATTCCTGTTCTGTTTGCAAGCGACCTGGGCATGATGCTGCCCAGTGTTGGTCCAAGGATAAAGTCTGCTATCAGTGTGGGCAGAAGGGTCATATCAAGACAAGGTGTCCTCAGGTCCAGCCTGTTCTTCATATAGTTCCACTTCAGGCATTACCTCCGCCTTAGCGTGTGGACAAGGGTAAGGGGAAGCTGAACGTGATCTCTTCCGAGGAGGCTCAAGCTTCGACTCAGGTCATCTCAGGTTAGTTGCTTTTCCAGCCTGAAAGTTTTATTTACTAGAATGATTATAGTTTTGTTTTGTAGTTCCTTAGTTGTATATACTTATATAGAGAAATTTAAGGTGAAGAACTGCTGGGCACGTGTTCTGTTTGACTCCGGCGCTACCCACTCATTTGTGGCTAGAGCCTTTGTGGAGCGACATCGGTTGACTCTAGATAAAGTTCGTGATACCTTCCACGTCAAGTTCCCTTCTGGTGAATCTGTGTTATCAGATTTGGGAATTCTAGATTGCCCTGTTTTGTTGGGAGACTTTCTTGCAAAGGAAGACTTGAAGATGATTGATCTGGAGTACTTCGATGTTATTCTGGGCATGGACTGGCTGTCTAAGTATGATGCGGTTATTTAGTGCAAAGGGAAGTACTTGGACTTCATCAAGGACAACGGTCAGACCGGAAGCGTGTATGCTGATCCGTGTCAGGATTCTCCTGTCATTTCTGCGGTATGTGCTCAGAAGTTGTTTCTTTCTGATTGTTTTGCTTGTTTAGTATCAATGGTTGGGACTGCTGTTAGTGTATCGCATTTGGAGGAGATTCCTGTTGTTCGTGGTTTCGCTGATGTTTTTCCTGATGACCTTCCTGGTCTTCCTCCCGATCGAGATGTTGAGTTTGTGATTGATTTGGAACTGGGTACGCATCCTATTGCTAAGGCACCGTACCGGATGGCCCCTCGTGAGTTAGAGGAGTTGCGAGTCCAGTTGGATGAGTTGTTGGCAAAAGGATTTATCAGGAAGAATTCGTCGCCTTGGGGTGCTCATGTTTTGTTTGTAAAGAAGAAAGATGGGTCAATGTGGCTTTGCATAGACTACAAGGAGTTGAACAAAGTTACTATAAAGAACAGGTACCCTCTACCGAGGATCGATGACTTATTTGATCAGTTCTGTGGTAGCATGGTGTTCTCCAAGATCGATCTTCGTTCTGGCTATCATCAGCTCAAGATCCATGAGGCTGATATTCCACGGACTGCATTTAGATCGAGGCATGGTCATTTTGAGTTCTTTGTGATGTCGTTTGGTTTGACCAACGCACCATCAGTTTTCATGGATATGATGAACTGGGTGTTCATGGATTTTCTAGACAAGTTCATTATGGTTTTTATCGATGATGTGTTGGTTTATTATCGCAGCGCTAAGGAGCATGAGCAGCATCTGTGCTTGGTTCTATCGGAGTTGAGGAATCACAAGTTATTCGCCAAGCTGAGCAAGTGCGAATTTTGGTTGCCTAAGGTCTCGTTTCTGGGCAATGTGGTGAACAAGGATGGGATCTCGGTCGACCTGGAAAAGATCGCAGCAGTGATGGATTGGAGCAGGCCGGGCACGCCCAAGGAGATCAGAAGCTTCCTAGGGTTGGCGGGCTACTACAGGAGGTTCGTGGAGAGTTTATCTACCCTGGCTGCACCTTTGACCAGGCTGACTCAGAAGAACGCGGCCTTTGTTTGGAACGAGAATTGCGAAGAAGCCTTCCTGGAGCTAAAGAACAGATTGTGCACTGCTCCCATTCTGACCCTACCTACTGAGAGTGTGGAGTATGATGTGTACGTGGATGCTTCGCATGTTGGTATGGGTTACGTGTTGATGCAGGCTAGAAAAGTGATTGCGCATGGGTCAAGGCAATTAAAGACTCACGAGAGAAATTACCCTACGCATGACCTTGAGTTTGCAGCGGTGATTTATGCGTTGAAGCTGTGGAGGCATCTACTTTATGGGGCTCAGTGCAAGATCTTCACTGATTATAAGAGTCTGAAGTATGTGTTCAAGTAGAAGGAGTTGAATCTGCGCCAGCGACGGTGGCTAGAGTATGTGGCCGATTGTGATGTAGAGATCCAGTATCATCCAGGCAAGGCCAAGGTGGTGGCCGACGCCTTGAGCCGGAAGACAGGAAAGATCTTTAATCTCTCCGCCGATCGTTTAGTGGAAGAGTTCCTCCTTATGGATATCTCAGTGGGATGCTGTGAAATGCAGAGCAGTTTGGCAGTGGCAGAACCGTCTTGGATTTCTCTTACTAGGTTACACCAGAAGGATGATCCGGACCTGCTGCACTTATACCTCAGGAATGTGAGAGGGGAGTTGCCAGATTTTTCTATCGATAATGCGGGTACTTTGAAGTACTGCAGCATATTTTGCATCCCCGCTGTTGGAGACATCAGGGGTATGATATGCAGAGAGGCTCATGGATCTGGTGTTGCCTACCATCATGGATCTACAAAGATGTATCGTGATTTGAAGCAGATTGCCTTGTGGTATGGGATGCAGAGTGATATAGCCCGATTTGTTGCTGAGTGCCACACTTGCAAGCGTGTGAAGGCTGATCACGGAAGGCCTGGTGGCAAGTTGACTCCGTTAGAGATCCCGAATTGGAAGTGGGAAAGTGTTTCTATGGACTTCATTACGGGCTTACCAAAATCTCCAAGAGGATTTGATTCTGTTTGGGTTATAGTGGATAGACTGACGAAGTGTGCTCACTTCGTGCCATATAAGATTGATTATCCGATGAAGAAGATATCAGAGCTGTATTTGAATGAGGTCATCAGATTGCACGGTGTGCCTGTTAGCATCATTTCTGATCGAGACTCCCGGTTTACTTCTCGTTTTTGGCAGAGTCTGCAGGAGGGTTTGGGTACAGATATGAGATATTCTACTGCTTACCACCCACAGACCAATGGGCAGACGGAGCGGGTATACCAGATAGTTGAGGATATGATCAGATGCTACATTCTAGACAACGGTGGAGCGTGGGATGAGCGGTTGTGACTTATGGAGTTTGCATACAATAACAGTTATCAAGAAAGTTTGCAAATGACTCCGTTTGAAGCTTTGTATGGGAGGCACTGCAGAACTCCCCTGTTTTGGTCTGAGGCAGGTGAGAGACCCTTGTTGGGTCCGGATGTGCTCGAGGAGATGGAAGTCGCAATGAAGCTTATTCGAGAAAAGCTTCGTATAGCTCAGGAGAGATATGAAAAGAACGCCAATCGGCGTAGGTCGGATTTGGAGTTTTCTGTAGGGGACCTTGTGTTTCTTAAGGTTTCCATGATGGTTGGTGTTAAGAGGTTCGGTAAGAATCGAAAATTGGACCCAAGGTATGTGGGCCCGTTTAAGATTGTTGAACGAATTGGCGTGTCAGCATATAGGTTGGATTTGCCAACAAACTTCCCAGGTGTTCATAATGTATTTCATGTAAGCCAATTGCGGAAGTGTGTGCGTAGCAGTGGACAAGTCTTGGATGTTGTGCTCCAGTTGGAGCCTAATCTCTCTTTTGTTTAAGTGTTGGTCCACATTTTGGATACTCAAGATCGGGTGCTGCGGAGGAAGTCCATCCCGATGGTCAAAGTTATATGGAAGAATCAGGATTTGAAAAGCGCGACTTGGGAGTTAGAGTCGGCTATGAGGGAGGCTCACCCTCAACTATTCCCCTGATTGGATTGGTATGTTTTCTTCTTGTAATATTTGGCTTGTTACTTTTCCTTCTATAGTAGAAGTGTTGTGCGTAAAGTTCGGGACGAAACTTTCTTTTAGGGGGAGTGACTGTAACACCCCTGATTTTTTTGCGATTATTTAATTCTCATTTGGCGTTACGTCGATGTGTTCTCTTGGCTTGTGCCATCTGTGGAGTGTGGTCTTAACTCCTTAGAACTGAGTGGCATATTTTGTAGTCTATTGGCAAGATCTCCCTAGTAAGCCGGGTCGTTTTGGGTGACTCGGTGTGGTCTCTCGGGGGATGCTTGTGTTTTGACTTTGGGTGGGCATAACTCTAGTTCTATTCGTTGAACATTAATTTTGACTTCATTGTTGCGTTCATAGCATGGGACTTTAGCTACGGTGCGAATTTCGTCGAATCCCGAGGATGTTCGGTTTTCGCGTCATTTTATATTTTATGAAAAATAATACTATTTAATAAATATTATATTAATTATTATTTTGGAAAGGTGTAGGTGCTTGACGGTTATATTGTATCTCATTATATAATATTTAATTAATTAACTATTAAGGTTAATCAGGTACTATTTATAGGATGAGAATAGGTTTAAAAGATGAAACCGCTCCTGTTCACTTTCTTCCCCCGCCCGCCTGCGCCTGTTCGCAAAACGGAGAAACCGCCGGAACCGCTACCTTCGGACGCCGATTCCGGGAGTGTTAGTGGATGGAATTCGATTCTGAAAGTGGATTTGGACTGCTCGCGCTTAGACCTTCACTCCTACGGTTATTTTTTCTTGAATTGTAGTATTTCTAAAGGTTGCAACTTCTCGGTTTAACCATGTTTTCCGCCGGATCCGTGAGGAAGAGGAGGAGCTGGCCAAGTTTCTTCTGTAAATCGAGGCAAGTGGTGTTCTTGCCCTTACCTAGTAGTGTTTTCTTTCTCTCTTTATTCTTGCGACTGTAGAAAAGCTTGTTTAGATTTTTGCTATGTTAGTAAAGCCCTGTTAGCCCTAGGTTAGAAACCCAATTCTTTGCTTGAAATCGGGTATAAACTTCCTACTGTAAGCCTTCCTGTACGGTTTTTACCTAAAGCAGCCGGGGCACTTTGTTTTCCTTTTACCGTTACAAACAAATCGTCTGGTTCTCGAGCCGAGAAATGAAGTAAAGGCTAGGGTTAATTTTTTTCCCTGTGCCGTAGCTATAGCCGGGTAGGAGTTAGAAGCTTTAACTCGAAAATTTTACTAAGTCCTCATTATAACCTGAGCAATGTGATTAGCTATTAGAATAATATTACTACAATAATAAGCTTGCTGGTATCATGTTGGAGTAGAGTTAAGGCTCGGCGTTGAGTGTGGTGCACACACTGAGCGCCTGGGCTTTTAGGCTCGGCGGCCGCTCTTGGGCAACGAGTGGGAAGGAGCCTTGACTTTTAGTGTGGTGCACACACTCAACGCCTGGGTTGTTCGGGTGTGGCGTTGAGTTTGGTGCACACACTCAATGCCATAGCCTTGTTGGTCTGTTCTTTTGTGGCTAAGTATGGTGGCGTTGAGTGAGTCGGCCTCACTCAACGTCATGGCTGTCTAGGCGTTGAGTGAGGCGGACTCACTCAACGCCGCAGCCAATCCGGGCGGGTAGGTTGGTTGGCGTTGAGTGAGGCGGACTCACTCAACGCCGCAGCCAATCCGGGCGAATAGGTTGGTTGTCGTTGAGTAAGGAAGACTCACTCAACGCTTCCGCCAATCCTCGCAGTTATGTCAGATGGCATTGAGTGAGTTTGCCTCACTCAACTCCATGGCGGTTTAGGCGTTGAGTGAGGCGGGATCACTCAACATCGCAGCCCATTCTTGCGGTTAAGTATTTTGGCATTGAGTGAGCCGACCTCACTCAACGCCAAAACTGTTTTGGCGTTGAGAGAGGTGGACTCACTCAACGCCACAGTTAGTTTTTGCGGCTAAGTGCTAAGGCGTTGAGTGAGTGAATCTCACTCAATGCCGTAGCTGTTTTGGCGTTGAGTGAGGTTAGCTCACTCAATGGCACAGCCAGTGTTGCAGAATGCATTGAGTGAGTGAACCCCACTCAACGTCGTAGCTATTTTGGCGTTGAGTAAGGTTAGCTCACTCAACGCCATAGCCATTGTTGCGGAAGGCATTGAGTGAGTGAACCCCACACAACGCCGTAGCTATTTTGGCTTTTAGTGAGGTTAGCTCAATCAATGCCACAACCAGTGTTGTAGAAGGCATTGAGTGAGTGAACCCCACTCAACGCCGTAGCTGTTTTGGCATTGAGTGAGGTTAGCTCACTCAACTCCACAGCCAGTGTTGCAGAAGGCGTTGAGTGAGTGAACCCCACTTAACGCCATAGCTATTTTGGCATTGAGTGAGGTTAGCTCACTAAACGCCAAAGCCAGTGTTGCAGAAGGCATTGAGTGAGTGAACCTCACTCAATGCCATAGCTGTTTTGGCGTTGAGTGAGGTTAACTCACTCAACGCCACCGTCTGTTTAGGCGTTGAGTTAGTGGGGCTCACTCAATGCCATGCCGTGTTGATCCATCTCAACGCTTTTCCCTTACCTTGATTTTCTCTCCCGAGTGAATTTCCTTTGGTTTTGAGGTTCCTTGTCGGCTATGTTTTTTTCCAAAGGCCGAATCGTGGGTTGTGGTTAGTAGTGGTGGTTTAAAGCTCTTAATAGGGGTGAAGTTGTGTGACTTAGCCGTGACCACACTTTTATCTTGTTCTAGGTACAGGCTGGGCAAGTTGGTGGGAGGTCCCTAGTGCCTTGAGCATTGTTTCTTGGAAATGGTGGTTGGGGGACTAAGTGTCTCCAACCCGGGTCCGCGCTGTTTTTGCTACTGCCATCTCTCATAATTTAGGATGTTAGACGTCTCTTCCTTTGTAGAGTGCAACGTTATTGGCTCATGGTAGCCTTGTAAACTCTGCAGGATTTTTGGGCAGGGTTGTTGTTGTTTCCTCGCACATAGTGCTTTTCCTTTTGTCTTGCCTTGGACAGTGGTGCTTATTACGGTTTACTTAATCTTCTTGCTTATCATTTAGATTAACATTTCCGTACAGCTTATTTGTTTTTGCTTGCTGAGGTATTCTTTTCTTTTTTGAATGCCTCAGGTTCTGGTTAGTAGCCGATTAGGCGGCTAGTTGTGCAGTGTCGTTGCTGGTGGTCTCTCGTACTGTGGAGATCAGTTCCTTGGTCTTGTGAGGTAGTTTTGTGCTTCTTTCTTACAGACATACATACTTGCCAGTGGGTTCGTGTCGGTTTGTTGGCGCCCACTGGTAGTTTTACCTTGATACTAAATATGTTATCTTTTTGCTGCTATCTTTCTGGAGATTAGTCTACTTGCTCTTGGGATGTTTTATGCTAGGTTGCTAGTTACTTTAAAAACCTAACAAACACTATTATGCATATATATCTCATGATCAGCATGTTTTATAAAACTCAAACAATATTTTCCAAATAACGTAAAAAGATTGTTTTCCTATATATAGTATAAATTAACTATAGGGTCCTGCATAGTATAAGTTGTCCTCTGGGGACACTTATGCACTCTTTTAGGATGTCAAACTCGAATAAAGTATTTTCCGTTGCGTATAAGTATAGTTTTTAAACTGTGGGCAAGTTGATCCACTGAGCCGAGGGATACGACCTTTAAAAATATAACTGTTTATTTCTAATCATATAACTCATGAATTTTCATAAAGTAAAGTAGATTGTTTTGCCTGAGCGTCAGCAGTTATCCCCTGCTCGACGTGGTATTACGACGCGTGTTTTCCCATACTCTGATAACTCTTAATTCGGAGAAAATACGGGTTGTGACAGTCAGTCCCTCCGGCAGACCGTTCGTACCGGTGCGGGAAGGTCGATGACTCAAGGTGACAGGGAGATGGGTACCACGGGTGACCGGCCGTTATATTATTCCCCATCAGGTTTTCCTTCACTGGTCGGACAAAACAATTCGCCGGATGTCGCTCACGTCCAATAGTGCACAAGGTTGTATGTTAGGGCCTGGGGTTGTGCGGTACGACCACCCCCAAAAGTGGCAGGACAGGCCACTGTCACCGACGACCACATCGGTGAGTCCCACAGAGCTCGCTATCCTGCTAGAACAAAAGCGGTCCAAACTATGTTGACATAGGGTTTTTGTGCGCGGCTGTGAATGCCTGCGATAGAAGATAGGGTGTGAACACCTGATGTGCTGATATGCTATTGGAGCCTTATTATAACTGATTTATAGTACTGCTGCTTTTCTCAATTATACTAACCCGCACTCTTTTATAGTTGCTCCTAGCAATACATATATGAAATATTGTGCTAACCCTCTCTTGCTTCGGCTATTTACTTCTGTTTGGTTGGTGTGTGCTCATCCCCAGGATATGAATCCAGGGAGGAGATTTGTTTCCACTTAGTTCTATGACTAACGGTTATCTAAATAACCATTCGCAGGAAATGGAGCATCGTAGTGACCCATCGTCTTAGAAGAACTCCAGCGGATAGGACTACTCCAGCAGATGCACCCCCAACGTCCTTAGAGTTTAGAGACGTGAGTACCGCCGAGTAGCTTAGGGAGAGAGAGTGTGAGGATTATATGTAGTACTTATAAATCCCACGGGCTTATATAAATACTTAGGCTTCAGCCCTAGGACCCCTATATTATTATATGATATGATATATATATATCTGCAGTGGTTTCCTATTAATGCTTCCGCTATACTCTGATGGGTTGTGAATGTTTTGATTCGAGCTGAGCAAGGAGACCAACCAGTACTTAGTTAGGGTGGATCGTTTCCCCTAAAGGAGCACTAGGTGGACGTCTTGGGCCAGTAGTACCCCTCCAGCCTTACCCGGGCAAAAGGTTAGGGATGCTATAGAGAGAACTACTGATAATAATTCATCTGAACAACCAGAAGGAGAGCCTCATGATCTCAATTTGACTGAATCTTCAGATGAAACTAGAAGGTACATTTGTGCCCAAGTGTCCATCTCCTCTGATCGTATAATAAGAACTCAGGTCAGTAGGACTCAGTCAGAATATACTCCAGCAGATGTAGAGGAGATTCCTTCAGCTGAGATAGCTGAACAAGCTGCTGACGATATTATAACCAGGATATCTATTGTGATGGAGGGGGAGGCCTCCAAGTTTCTTGCTCCTGCTGAAGAAGAACCTTCTCCAGTCCCAGATCATCAAGTTGTATACAACCCTTATAGTGAGGGGGAGCAACTACTAGAACAGGTCATGCAAGATGCATTTGTTAAGGGGAAGAATCTCTACGTTGCAGAAGAGCTATTCTAACTTCTCCTAGAGGAACATTAACCTACTAATGAGGTGTAAAGAGCTGTTGCTACAAATTTGCATGTCATTGCTGATATGGCAGAAGTTGAGGGGGAGCTTCACACTGAACTCCCAGCTTAAGACACTATATACACCATAGATACTTCTGAATCTGAGAAGGATAACACTACTGCTAAGGTACATGAGAATGCACATTCATCAGAATACATAATGGCTGATTCCAGAGAAAGAGAATAAATGAGGCCAGTTCAACAAAAGGTTGCTGATGAAGACACATCCACTCCAGCTAATCTAATATCAGGGATATTTCTTGCACAGCTGAAAGGGATGATAGATGATCAAAGGAGATCTCTGGAAAACTTTGTTTATGATTCTATCAAGGACCTCAGAAATGAGCTTTCAACTGAGGTCAAATCTATCAGATTTGAAGTGAATTTGCTAAAAGCTGTGACAAACAAGTTTTTTGCAAGAGCGGCACCTGCTATTGACTATACTATAAACAAACTAGATGAGTTAGGCAACACTGTGAATACAGTAACAGAAAATCAGAACATTAATGTTGGCAAAATGATTGTTGTTCATAATGCAAACAAGGTATTGCTGGAAACTCAAAAGATTTCTATTTTTATCAAGATGGATGCTTGCATGAAGATCATAGATGATCACATGCTGAAGGTCAAGAACCACGTCACAGCAAGAGTCAATCATCTAGACCTTTAAAGGCATAAGACAACCTCCTCCCGGATTGAGATAATTTGTGCAGAAGTAAAAAAGGGGGAGATGGAGACAATAAGAACAAACACATAAAATGCCATTTGGGAAACAAATGTTATAAGGGGATCATTTGGTATAGATCCAATCTCTTATGATAACATTACTTTGTTCCCCATTCAAGTTCAAGAGAACTACATCAAGATGATCAAGGTGTAGAATAGATTGAAGCTGGTGCTCAGTGGGGTGAACAATCTGTAGCTGTTGACATTCCTACTTTCATCCCCAATGCTGACCAAGTTCTGAAATCAAAAGGGAAATCTGTTGTTGAAGTGGAGGAAGATGTCAGATTAAGCAAGAAAAGGTATAGAGAGTAGATGGAATCCAGGTCTAACTTTGAACAATGGATCCCTGAGTCCTAGACTATCATTTTGTCAGCCTAGAATGAGATCAAGTCAAATAAGACTGAGAAGGGAAAAATCTACAGCTCCCAAGAGTGGGACATGATGGAAAAGTGTGAAGCCAGCAGAAGGAGATTTAGGAGAGACTTAAAGGCAGGTGCATTGCCACCTGATGCTGTGGAACCAATATATTACTTTCCAAAGCCCTATAGCTACTTTCAAAGACAAAGAGAAAAGGAAGTTGAAGCTGAATCTGAGAAAGCAGCAAAGATAGCTAAGAAGCCCAGGAGCAGTGGAATAGTTATAAGGGAACCTGAAATATAAAAGTGTTTCTTGTTCAACATTAGGGCTGAAGGATGTGTAATTTTGTATTATGCACAATACTAAAACTGTTATTCCTTCTAGTTAATGAATATCTTTTTGATTAAATTGGTGTTCATTATTTCTTTGTTATGCATGTTGTGTATTATATTTAGGGCAATGTTAATAGCACCCCTGAAGTCGCTATTAGCAACCATTTCAATGTGTTATTTTGACTTTTTTGGGGTGCTATTAGCCAATAGAGAGGTGCTATTAACATTGCCCTATATTTATGCTGCATATATTTGTGGGTGTATATCATTGTCTTAGGTTTTGATTTCTTTAAATATGAGGTGATTTTTGGGTCCATTGATCTCAATGTTCTAGATTTGAAGAAGGCCTTCAAAATGGTATATAAATATGTGTAATCTAACAGTTTTCACAAGCTCTATTTTTGCAGGATGTTCCTTGGAACAAGTTTAGACAGGTTTTCTAAGTGGTTATGACTGGTGGTCATAAGGTAGAGGAGTGGAGAGACAGAAATCTTTCTAAGTCCATAGGCGTTGAGTGAAGCCAGTTCACTCAACGCCAGATGTCAAAGAAGAATGCTGGAAAGGCTGAAAATTGCCTAAGTCCACATGCGTTGAGTGAAGCCAGTTCACTCAACACCAGATGCCAAAAAATGCTGAGTAAGGTGTGGACAGTTAAAGCCCAGCAGTCTGCAAAGCAATTCTGCGGCTAAGTCCACAGGCATTGAGTGAAGCCAGTTCACTCAATTCTATATAACAAGAAGCGTCGGGTATAGCTGAGTCTGTCAAAGCCTCAGTATTGTCAAGCTGAAAAATCGACTAAGTCCACAGGCATTGAGTGAAGCCAGTTCAATCAACTCCATAACCAAATAGTGTTGAGACAAGCTCAAGAAATTGAAGATTCTGTAAAGAAATCTGGCTAAGTCTAGAATCATTGAGTGAGGACAACTCACTCAATGCAAAAGCAGAAGGCTTTGATAGAGGAACAATCATTCAAAGCCTAAGTAAAGAGATAGACAGAAAAATCTGTCTAAGTCCAAAAGCATCGAGTAAATACAACTCACTCAACGCAAGAGAAGGAAGTGTCGTGTGATGACAAAGCTCAAGGAAAGATGGACGGAAAAAATTGTCTAAGTCCAGAGGCATTAAGAGAAGCCAATTAACTCAACGCACTCAACGCCTAAGCAAGACAAAAAAATTTGACTAAGTCCAGATTTGTTGAGCGAAGGCCATTCACTCAACGCCTGGATTGAATCTGAGAATTTAGCTAAGTCCACAAATTTTAACATCAGTAAAAGTCAATAAAAGTCAACAGAGTTAAAATTCTTTGCGTGAAAGCAACAGAACACGACAAATGGTGCTTGAAGCCATTGTACGTCTACTTCTGTCAAAGCAAGTTATAGCCAATAACTATAAGTGGTACCCACTGGTCAAATAGTCGTTAATCGGCGGAAGATAAAAGGAATAAGATTGGGAGATAGAACTTAACTTTTAGGGTCTGTTCGGCGCGCAGGTGTAAGATCCCCTTCCCGGAACACAGAATAAGACACGAGAGGGGTCTTATGCCCAGAACAGCCGCCTCGCAGTAGCACTAGCACTCGAGCTAGCCTGTACCACAAGATGCCTATCCTGCCAGCTATAACCAATATCATACATTGCCAACCCAACCAAAATATAACATAGAAGTCAAATCCACACCAAGCATATAGTCCGTAATATAACAATAGTAGAGAAGCTTCAACAAGCTTCTAATATCAGAGTACGTAAATAGTTTTTCCAAAAAGGGTACAACAAAAACCTCTCACACTCACATCAGTAACCAACGCTAGCGACGGTACCGTACCCTCAGGCCCTATCGTCCTGGCCTAGCTGTCCGGTTGCATAACCTTCTTCTCCACTTGCAGGGTTTCCTACTAAAAAGTAAGACGTAGCAACCATTAGTCATAAAGACAAAGTGGCTTTACATTCGCTCCCCCGGCGACTCCTCGGCATCGGGAGGATAAAAGAACAGGGTACAATATATATGAAACATATGTACAAGCAGGTGGTATATCACTATATATATAAAGCAGTGTAATAAATAAGAAACAACTTATTCTAACAATTCTATCATCTACAGCAATATGAGAGTATAATATTATAACAGAAAGTAACTCAACTTATATGAATGCCCATAGAAACATATAAGTTGAGGAATGTTCAGCAGTAAGTAACTCATCGTATAGGAGTGCCCATACAAAATGATACGAAGAGGATCTTGTGTATGCATTGGAGTGTAATGTCATATATGCAATGCAATGACTCACCCATGATCACGCACATGCAATCGCTATGTCGACACAGACTTGCAGTTCCCACTTTTCGAGCAGGTAGCTAACCTCTCAGGGGTCATCCGTCGTGGCAAGACGGTGATAGTAGAACGGGCATATCCACTACTAGGCTGGTCTCCACAATACCTGTCCTAGGCCTTCGTACTCCTCAACGCTAAGAACACAATAGTGGAGCTCATATGTATACTACGGCTCAGCGTGTGTCTCGGGTTGATGTGCACCGAGATCCTAGCCCCGAACTGGCCTAAGGTGTGATACGGAAGGAGCCTTGGAAATGAGCACGAGGACCAAGCCCAACCGTTCACTTGGCACAGAAGGAGCCTCGAGATGTGAACACCGAGGACCAAGCCCAACCGCCCAAGGTCTATCCATCAACTCCCATCGGTGTGATGATTGGCGAGCCCGTAGACCTGCCACACTATCCGTAACCCGGGATTAAGACACCGCGTATCGACTCACACCACATGCATTATATCCACATCTTGATATGGAAGGAGCCTCAGAAACGAGCACGAGGACCAAGCCCAACCGACCACTTGGCACGGAAGAAGCCTCCGGACATGAACACCGAGGACCAAGCCCAACCGTCTATTTATGATTCTTCCCAACATTACCAACCAGTGCGATCAGATATTCGAACTAACCCCTTTTTACAATCCGGTGCCCAAGGAACCTCAGGGGTTTACCACAAACATAGGTGGCGAACTACAACATACAATGGACAATTTTAGACTCCCTTATATGACAAGCCTCAAGACCATGATATCGTTAATGCTATGGTCACATAACTTTAACATCACCAAGATCAACCATTTGTGTACACATGAGTTAACCATCTATTTAACACCTCACATGTTCATACAACCATCACCGAACAATTACCGAAGCTCTAGTAAATCTTGTTATTAAACGACTAATTACCCTTCATTCATTAACCCCCACCAAGTCATTTCGTTCAACCACATACCATTTCACCATTTGTTTATGTGGGTTCTATCCAGTAATTTCATCATGCGTTGAATTATCACAATTAGGCATATCATGATTCGCCTACAACTTAACGTCAGATTGTTACAAAACCTCTTCCGAGTCCAAACCCAACTTTACACTTACCCAGGAATTTCAGGTGCAGAACACCTGCTGGGCAGCAAATTCAACCGGAGATTCCCGTGGCTACAGGAATTCGGTAAGTGAGTGTAACCTCTCGATGGAAAGTTCTTTCCATGTGCTATAACTTTCATGTTCAGTCTGCAACCCAGATCAGACTATATCATACATGAAATTGGCTCCAAAGCTTGCTGCGTACAATATACTATTTCTAAACGCTTGGTCTGACAGCCCTCTACTTCGATCAGACATTCCCATGGTTATAGACTTTACCTGAAAGTATATAATGACTCTTTGGAAAGGTAATCCCAAGGGCTATGACTTTCCTGTTTAGTCGGAAGCCCAAATCTGACCATATCTTGCCTGAATATAGCCAAGAAGGTCGCTGCATGCAGAACACAGATTTCTGCACGCATCTTTAGGAGAAATGAACGGCATTGGTTCATATTCCTCCACAAGCCGATTCTACCATATCACAACCAGAAGATCCTCCACCCTTATTCATCCTCTTAAGGCCATTCCTCTTCACGAAACCACCCCCATCATCACTTTTGAAGGAAGGGGAGGTTGAAGATGACTAACCATTAGAACACAAGTTCTAGCATGGCCCTCCTAGAAACCTTAACCTCACACATCAAGACACATTTGAGTCGATGTCTCGCCTAAGAATAACTATAGATCTAGCACCAAGGTAGAGGGGGGAAGCTCTCCTCATTTCCAGCAGTTCCACCATTTCCGGCCATGGATCTTGTCATTCTTCTCGTCGACATCCCTTTTCCTTAGCGGCGGTGGTGATTCCTCTCGGAGTTTGGTTGTCTCTCGCAGTTCTTCCATCCTACAAAAGTTTCTCCGGAATATATGGCTTGGAAGAAAATGAAAATGGCTAGGGTTTCATTTTGCCCTTTTTATTCAGAAGTGACACAGGTAGGGACACGACCGTGTCCTTACCCATGTTCTGCTCTGGCAAAACGTCATCAACGGTTTGACTGTCGTTCCGTGCTCATACACGTTTACTGACACGCCCGTGTCTGTACCCGTGTCAAGGTGACACGGCTATTGTTCTGGCCATGTCAATACCCGTGTCCTGCTCTGGACACGTCTCGTCGACCTTGCCTCGACGCACATGGGTAGGGAAACGCCCGAGTCTATACCCATGCCCTTCTCTCGATAAACCACTCAACGCCATGCCACTCAAAGCCATGGCACTCAAATCCACGACACACGGGTAGGGACACGCCCGTGTATCTACCCATGTCCTTCTCGGGACAGTCCACTCAACGTCTTGCCACTCAAAGCCATGGAACTCAAAGCCACGTCACATGGGTAGGGACACGCCCATGTCTCTACTCGTGTCTTTCTCGGGACAAACCACTCAACGCCATGCCACTCAAAGCCATGGCAATCAAACCCACGACACACGGGTAGGGACACGCCCGTGTCTCTACCCGTGTATTACACAGGCCCAACTTTGTTTTTCCCCACGCGTGCGCGCCTCATCGCATGCACTCTCTGAGCCTAAATCAGCTCTCCAGACTCAAAAGCGCGCACCAGGGGCCTAGCACGAATCAAGACGTTACATCAGGTATTTGCTTTTTGGAATTGGCTTTGGTTAGAAAACCAATATCTATATGAATTGGTTTTGTGTAGAAAACAAATTCTGTTGTTCGGCTGCAGGAAGGTATTCAATAAACAGAATTGATATTAATACTTAAATGATGTTCAGTTGCGTAAAGGAATTGGTTTTCTGGAATTGTAATTTTTAGAGTATATTGTAATTCAGTGAACAGAATTGATATTGATATTTAATTTAAGCATTGTCCCTTAGATTGGACTAACAACATCTATATAATAGAGAAATTAACTAGAATTTTCTCAAAACATGATCTACATAATAGAGGCATTTGTAGATGTTCTCAAGCAGTTCACAATATTTGATCCCAATTTCTCAAAGCATGATCTATGCCTAATGAGTTATTGTTTGTTAATAAAGAAAAAAGTAACAAAAACTAATATTTTGTTTTCCAACTATAAACATAACATCAAAATAAGAAGTTTAAAATCAAATTGTAAGAGGATCTCATTATAAACAGAAGAAATGTTGCAGAAAAACATCAAATAGATACAATGATCAAAGTTATTCAACATGATTTTGCAAGCTTAACATACTCGGAATTATTTGATGACAAAGGAATGCAAAATTAAGAGAGAAGCAAGATCTCAAATAACAGAAGTCCCGGTGATGGTGATGAACCAGAACAAAAAGGAAAACTGAAAAGAGGAATAAATTGGAAATTGTAAGGGAGTATAACACAAGACCTATTCGATGAGGTTTTACCAGGCGAGATTGTCAAGGGCGAGCACTAAGGAATACCCACCGGCCATCATAAGAGTTGTTGCTCCTCCGTCATGATGAACCTCTGCCATTAATGCATTGGTGTCGGAGGAGGTACCCGCGCAGTAGTGGCATGGCCTCTCGCAACGGTCGCTTGCACCAAGCATCAACATATGGAGAAGAGGCGGGAAGAGAATGTCCGATGACTAGGAAGAGGTCAGGGCTTCACGGGATCGAGAGCGTCACGGGATCGAGGGCTTCACGGGATTGCACGATACCTAAAACTGTGGAAAACCTGAGTCAATCGGTACGAATTCGGGTTTTTAGATTTTAGGCTAAACAAAAAACCCATGGCTTTTGGTATGAAAGCCATTACCATCTCAATTATCACGCGCCAAAAAACAAAAATGGCTTTCTGGAACCCCAAAGACAATTCCAGAAATCCAATACCTGCGCTCCGAACGGACCCTTAAGGTTTACTGATTTTGAAATGTAGCGGCTAGAGTTCGTCTTTCTCCTCGCCATATAGGTCGAGCTTGAAGCAGGAAGTTAAACCAGCTGAACTTAAAGTTCCAGCAAGCTAGCTATAGTAATTCTCATCTGCTATAACAAGTTTAGAGAAGGTTCTGAGAAAGATGGAGAAGCAGAGCATCTGGTTTCTATAGGAAAAGCTAGCTAATTGAAGAATACAAAAACATACAAAACTTCTGTATTCGTCAACAGGATCAGAAGCTTAAGTTTTTGAGTTACTTCTAGCACAAACATAAGTTTATTGAAGATCAAATATCATGTTGCCGAGAAGAAGTTAGGGCTTGGATTTTCTCAAGCTCAGGAAGCAGAAGGCTCACAAAAATCTCTCGGGAGTCAAATCAACATAACCATCAATTATCTCTATAGGATCCAGTCTTGGATCCGACCTGTAGGATCATTTTGGATCTGAGATTATAGTATCCTTATTGTGGATCTAAGGTTGGGCCTTTGTGCCTGAGTTTTAAGCCTATTTTATAAAGGTTGAGGTAGGATCCAGGTGTGGATCTGAGGTAGGATCTATTTCAGATCTGAGGTAGGAGAGTCATCCTCTCTGAGGTAGGGCTTGTATGCCTGAGTTGTAGGAGCAAGCTTGCTCTGAGGTAGGGCCTTTATGCCTGAGCTGTAGGAGAGTCATTCTCTCTGAGTGGTAGGGCTATCCTCCATAGCCTGAGTGTAGTACTTGTGGTCAAGTCTGAGGTAGGTGATCTTTGGATCATTGAGCTATAGGATCCAGTCTTAGATCTGAGGTAGGGATTTGTGCCTGAGGTAAGTCTTGGAGGAGACTGAGAGATCTTGCAGAATCTATATTGTAAGCTCGTAAGAGTCGAGATTTGGAGAAGTGTCTTGTCTAACAAACTATTAGAAAGGTGGGAGGGACAGTGGACGTACCCATAATCTAGGTAACCACTATATATCTTGTGTGTGCTATGTGATTGTCTTGAAAGTAAGCTAACTAAGCTAACTCAGGACACACTAAGTTAAAGACAGCCATAAAAGATTAGAAAACCTATTCACCTCCCCCCTTTTGTTGTTTAGCTATCCTTAAAACTAAAGAATTTCTTATATCTTGGTGTCCCAGTCTCTAGTTAGATATCTGAGGAACTTGTCATTCAACTAATAATTGTTGAAGACCCTCCCATAGGTCCCCAGCTCATTTGCCACTCTGAAGAACTTTTCATAGCACTCAGCTATGATGTCCTTCTTGTACTTCCTGAAGGCCCCATATTCCTGATTTATTAGGGATTTTCTATCATCTCTAACTTCATCAGAGCCCTTCATGTAGACAATCAATGTGTCTCACATTTCCTTGGTAGTTTTGTAGTAGACAAGGTTCTATAATGTTGAATCATTAATGGCACTCACAATAATGTTTCGTGCCATCTTGTCCATTGTAGCCAGATGACCTCATCCTTGGTCATCTAAGAATACTTCTTATGTGTCTGGATATTTGCATCCAAAACTGAGACCTTTATAGGAATGAAATGTCCTTCTTGCACTATTATGAATATTCTGGGGTCAGATGCTTCCATGAACAACCTGACTCTCTCCTTCCAAATCCAAAAGCTCTCCTTCATGCAGATTGGAAACTTCATTGGGCCCAACTCTTTATGGTTCTCTCCTAAACCCATAAAGAATATACTTATGCTACACCTGAAGATCAGCTCAGACAATTAAGTACTTTTTGAGCAACCTAGCTCTAATACCACTTGAAAGTCTTTAGATTCAAGAGTAGCTAAAAACCTAGAGGTGGGGGTGAATATGTTTTTGGTCTTTTATATTTTATCCTGATTTGGTGAGTTGTCTTTTAGTTTAGGTTTGATTTCAAGACTACATAATCAACACACAAGTTATTTATAGTGGTTCCCTAGAGTATGTGTATACCCACTATCCCTCTCACCTTTCTAATAGTTTGTTCGATAAGGCCAACTTCTCAAAACTCAGCTCCAAGAGCTTACAACACAAATCCCTCAGGATTTCTCAAACTCTTCCAAGTCCTGACTCTCAGGCCCATGGCTATACCCTTAGATTAATATTCTCCTACAACTCATGCACACATGCCCTATCTCAGACTTTAACTCGAAGTCCTACTCTTAGGCTAGGAGGTTAGCCCTACACTCAGATCCACCACTAGATCCTACCTCAGAGAGAAACTCTCCTACAGCTCCGACACACAGACCCAACCTCAGACCCATAAAAGGATCCTATAACTCAGGAACTAATGCCCTACAGCTCAGATCTACAGAAAGATCCTACCTCAACCTTTATAATTTAGGCCTACACTTAGATCAATTAAGATCCTATAGAGAGTAAAGTAGGTGGTTAATGTAGAATAACTCCAGAGAAGATTTCTCTGAGTTAGCCTCTTCCAGAACTAAGATTACTTAGTCCTATCTTCTTCACAGCTCCAAGGATAGATCTTCAAGAATGTTCTCGTTGAGCTGTAAAGTAACTGCAGCTAGGGATTGCTCTGTCCCTTCTTCTACCTCAGAGAGATTACTCTTTGAACTTGTTGTTGAAGATGAAAATGTCAACAACAAACTTAATTGAACTTCTAGATCACTAGAAAGAGCAAATCTTCAAGCTCTGCAACTAGGTTGAGAGGAAGAAGATGAAGCTCTGTATCTTGGGAAAGTTAATCGTCTAGAAAGTTGTTTCTTCTTCCTTGATCTTTCCTTTTTCTATCCCGCTGTCCAATGACTCTTTGAGCAGTGGGACCTCCTCGAGATGATAGTTGCAACTTTTCTTTTGCTTTAATTCTTGTATAATAGGCAATCGGTCATATTTGTCGTGTACTGTTCTGTTCCCGCAACATTTGAATTTTTGCTGACATCATCATTACTCACCACCTATGGGCTTAGCCAAATTCAGACAATTCTGCATAGGCGTTGAGTGAAGGTTTGTCACTCAACGCCAAAACACATAGACAAAACTCTGCACCATTAGGCATTGAGTGATTATTCATCACTCAATGAATATCGATAATTGTAGACTAACTAACTAGGCGTTGAGTGAGCCTTCATCACTCAATGCATCAAGACTTAGTCAATTTTCTCTATATTAAGGCATTGAGTGAGTTGTCTTCACTCAATGCTTTCAGCCTTTGCCAGTTTTATTGAATAGGCATTGAGTTAATTGTCATCACTCAACGCTTTTGTCCTTAGAAAGATTTTCTGTTGAATAGGTGTTAAGTGAGTTGTCTTCACTCAATGCTTCTGTCCCTACATAGATTTACAAGTCAACGAACCCTGCAGCTCTGACTAAACTGTGTTCTGCCAATGCTTTCTCTTCAGGGCATTGAATGAACTGCCTTCACTCAACGCTTCTAGACTTAGCTAGAATCTTTGTCAGCTTTTATCTGGCTTTGGCTATTTAAGCTTTACTCAATGCTTCTAGCTCTAGGCGTTGAGTGATCTGCCTTCACTCAATTATTTTAACCTAACCAGATTTCTGCTTTGTCAATACTGCGGTATTGAATACCTTAGCTTTACTCAATTCTTAATGCCATCTTGCATTGAGTGAACTACCTTCACTCAATGCATCTGGACTTAGGTAGATTTCATCCCTGTCAGCATCCTGTCTTGTGTCCACCAGACATTATTTCTTAGACAACCTATTTAAATAGTGAACAAAGAACAATCTGCATACATAGAACTTAAAGCATGCATCTAATACAATTATGTATATACCGTGGTCTTATTGGCCTTCTTCAAATCTTGGACATTGTAATCAATGGACCCAACAGTTACCTACATTCTCAAGAAGAGTCCATGAGCTTGATTCGATAAGTTCAGTGGAGTAGTCTCTCTTATTAAATTCACTCGGAGTTCTGGTGATCGTTCTCTTTTCATATGCAAGACTACTGAAAGTCTTATGGTTCTTACTGTCTACGTTGATGACATCCTCCTTACTTGTGATGATAAGGAGGGAATTGATCTAGCAAAAAGACACCTTCGTCAACATTTTGTTAATAAGGATATGTGAACTTTTAAGTACTTTCTGGGAATTGAAATTTTGTGAAAAAGCAACTTTATAGTGCTTTCACATCGGAAGTTTGCGCTAGATCTCTTAAAAGAAACTAGTCTTCTTTGGGCAAAAACTGCTCATTGTCCGATGGCTGTTGGTAATGACAAGTGGTGGACTGAGGATTCCCCTCTTCTTCCATATAGTACTATGTATAGTCGACTAGTAGGAAAACTCATCTATCTGACTGTCACCAGACCAGATATTTGTTATGCAGTACGGAAGGCCAGTGAATTTAGGCAAGCTCCTAGAGAGTGTCATCTTTGTTCAGCTATGAAAATTATGTAGTGTGTGAAAGAGACTCCAAGAAAGGGGTTATTGTTTCAAAAGCATAATCATTTGAAGATTCAAGCGTATTCTGATGCCATCTATGCTGATAACAAAAAAGATAGACAGTCTATATCGGGTTTTTGCACCTTTGTAAGAGGAAATCTTGTTAGCTAAAAAATAAGAAGCAGCTTGTGATTTCTAGGTCAAGTGCTGAGCTGAGTATAGATGCATGGCTTCAATAACTTGCAAGTTTAAATAGTTAAGAGCACTTATACTTGACTTGGGGGAAGTCTATGATCTTCCTCCATGCGAACGCACCCGCACGCAGGCC
Source organism: Platanthera zijinensis (assembly GCA_039513925.1). Taxonomy (NCBI): domain Eukaryota; kingdom Viridiplantae; phylum Streptophyta; class Magnoliopsida; order Asparagales; family Orchidaceae; genus Platanthera; species Platanthera zijinensis. Next base: position 100,811,654 of record CM077091.1, read on the forward strand.
GCCCCATGCCCGTGTATGTGGGATCCCCTCCGTGCACCGCTACGTCAGCCACCTTCATACGCGTGCATGGCTGTACCCCGTGTGCAGGTCGCCCTATGCCTGCACGTATGGTCACCCTCCTCTGCCGGCCGCTACGTCTACTATCTTTACGCTTGATGCCTCTTCCATTACCCTCCGATCCGGCGCCCTTCGGTGTAAAACCACCAACGGTTCCCTCTCCCACTCTCCTCGTTACACACTCAAGAAAATGCTAACCTTCTTCAAGGGAGACATGATGTAAGACCCTCCCCCCAACCATAGATCGAATCGGGTCGGAGAAGGGCCTTACCTCCCAAGACGGCCACCCTACGCTATACATGTGGCAACAACCCACTCACTAAGCGTTGAATGATTGCCTTGTAAGGCTATGAAAACTCATCATATCACATCAGATCACAATAGAAGTAATTAAGAAACCAAAATACATATATGAAAGGCCATATCCATAAGTTTATACATGCGGCCCATTGGGCTAAAGAAAATTACAACACTCTCTCTGCTTTTACCAAGCTAAGGGATCACATCTCTAAGGACTGGAGATGAGGGTTGTGCGTATGCTCGTGATGGCTCTAAGGTAGGTATGCTCTCATATGGTAACCAGGCCTCGCGTTGCTCCATCTCCTATGAATTGTTATTTAAATAACCGTTAGTTACAGAACTAAGTGTATTCACACCTCCTCCCCAAGATCCATAAACTTGGGGACGAGAGTGAGCCCCAACACTAACAACAATATCTGAAGCAAAGAGAGTTAGTAGTAACATTTCAATATAGTGTATTTTCATTTCATATACTAGGAGCAATAATCTGAAAGAGTGAAGCAAAAAATAACTAGAAATGTAGCAACATAAATATCAGTTGTATATTAAGTGCTTCTACTAGCTATCACACAATTAACATGTACTCATAACTTGTAATCATACCACGGGTGTTCAAAACTCGCTAAGACAACACAGGTATTCAAACCTGCCTACACTGCAGGTATTCAAAACCGTGCACACCATGTGAATTCAAGCCCATGCACTCTGCAGGTATTCAAACTCATGCACACTGCAGGTATTTGAACCCGCACACACACACTACGTCGCCATAGATTGAACCACTTATCTTCAAGCAGGGTAACAAACCCTACATGCCTCACTGATGTCGCCATCGCTAACAGTGTTCCGTCCTACCACTTCTAGGTGTGGTCGTACCGCACTACCCAAGCCTTAGAGTACAACTAGGTATATTCTTGGATGTGATCTACATCCGATGAATTCTAAAAATTTAGGCCGACTAGCAGAGGGAACTTAACGGAAAAATTAAAATGGCCACTCACCCATGTCACACATCTCCCTACTTCCATAAGTCGTTGAACTTCCTGCACCAAGTACAAACAGTATGTGAAAGTGACTAACCCTGTACTTTTCACCGCAAGTAATTTATAAGCATTTTAATTTAAATAATTTGCTGGTACACACCAGGTCTACAGCGGTATGCCCTGCTTTACTTCAAATAATTCGGACAAGCAGCCATTTTAAAACAACATGTTGCTCGACATTTGTCAAGAAGCGCTACGAGCGTGAGAGCACATTATTTGGGTCTAACCCTGGAGGAATATCTCGACTCTCGATTATCCCTAACTAACGCTCTATCAAAACCAACTGCTTGTCAGAGCAGGACTCGTGCTAATAATACTAACATAGTAAATTGCAATGATTTAAGTGCAGTAATAAAATATTGCTAGAAATAAGCTATAGAAATGAAATGCTGAACATAACACCCTAAAATAAGATGCTGAAGTAAACTGGATCGGTACGTGATTAGAGTAGTATTGAATAAAAAGAACTGTAAATAAAGTACTGAAAGGAACTGAACCAGTTCAAGACTAGAGCAGTACTGAACAAAAAGAACTATAAATAAAGTACTAAAAGGAATTGGACCAGTACAAGACTAGAGTAGTACAAAATAGAAAGAACTGTAAAAGTATGAAAGGAATTGGACTAGTACAAAACTGGAGTAGTACTGAAAAGAAAAATGAACTGAAAGCATTGAAAAGAATTAGACCAGTACAAGACTAGAGTAATACTAAAAAGAATATTGAACTAAAAGTACTGAAAGGAACTGGAATAGTATAAGACTGGAATAAAATAAAGTGCAATAAAAGTAAAGGGTCAGTAGTCCATCACACCATTTTAGGAGGCTTCAGTTCCATCTCCATTCATAGGAGGAATGTTCAGTTCCATCTCCATTCCCAGGATAAATATTCAGTTCTATCTCTATTCATAGGAGGAATGTTTAGTTCCATTTTTGTTCTAAGGATGAATGTTTACTTCCTTCTCCGTTCTCAAGAGGAATGTTTAGTTCCAACTTCGTTCATAGAAGGAATTTTCAGTTCCATGTCCGATCTTAGGAGGAATGTTCAGTTCCATATCCATTCTCAAGAGAAATGACCAATTCCATCTCAATTCATAGGAGAAATGTTTAGTTCCACTTCTGTTCTTAGGATGCTTCTTTTAAGTTTCCCCCTTTATTAAAGTATGATATTAAGTTCAGTTGCGCCTCTTAAACACGCCATAATCGGACTTGTATTTAAGGATTATAACCTTATTATAATAACTTGCTCCTCATTATAATCAACACCAAGGGATATATATCCGCAAGAGGTTAGCACCATATCTCTTTACCTTAATTGCTCGCACCAGGGCGAATCAAGTTCCTATGTTAATCCCAATATCAATTTCTTCCGATTTAAACCCCTTTTATGCAACAAAGAGTTAGAAATCGAGGAAACCAAAAATCGATGTTAAAATTGCCAAAAAGTTACCTCAATAATTGCTCCAGTCATTTCGAGCTTCAATTGAGCTTCAATAATTCATTAAACTCGAATAAATCCTTATTTTATAAAAACAAGTCATATTTCAAATCACCAAACCATGGTAGTGGGTTTAAATATAAAATACAAGTTCCCCAAAATAATCTTCATTGCTTCGAAATCTTACATAACCTCTAACATTATTCAAAATTTGCTCTGGTTATTTTAATTAATTTTGAGGACTTACATGCCCTCTAACATCTTTAAAATAGGCTCGTGTCTTTTCAATTTATTAAAATATCAGGAATGTCTCAAAATTTCACACGCAAGTCTAACACATGTATTTAACCTTGAAGAATTTCTTATAAAAATATAAGGCATTTTGATCATATAATTTTGCTTCTAATAATCTCTAAAATAACCTCGAGCATAATTTAAAAATTCCAAAAATAGCTGGAATACTTGAAAAATTCTCAAACTCTCTCGTGACTTGCCTTTAGTAATTATAATTTAGCCATATGATTTTAAGAGATTCTGATTAGAGTAATTAACATATATTAACTTCTAAAAATGAAATCCATCATTTTAAATGCTTCAAAAATATCAAAGCATAACAGAAAATATCCAAATCCTGATAGAGCATGCATGTAAGCTCCAAATATCACAGAGAACCTATTTAGAATTTTATGAACATTTTAGGTCCCCAAAAAAGCCAAATAAATGCTATTTGAATTTTTAAAAATACTAAATAGTGTCAAAAAAATCCTAAATTCTTATGAGTGGTAGATATCCCCAACAAGAACATTTTTCATGTTCAAAACTTTTTCATCAGGGCCCTTTATTAACCTCCAGAAAATAAAATACCCCATTTAGTTAAAGTATTATAAAAATTAAACTTATAAATTTTAACTCTTCTTCCCCAGGGCAAATCGAAAACATGTACCGAATTCGGCCCATGCGGGTCATCCCCATGGGCATTTGGCCACCGGCCGACCGTGGCTCCAGCCCCGGCTAACTCTCTGGTAGCTGGCGCTCCTCCCAGTGGTGGTTTGGTGGCCTTCCGCCACCGGCTGCCGACGAACAAGTATATACAAAGCACTTCCTTAAACAAGTATGGATTCACCGTGTTGGCGCTCTTGCTGTGGAGCATACATGTGACACATCCAGAAGATATGGAGGAAGGATAGGAGGAGGTATCCACCTTAGTTGGGGCCTCCGGGAGCTTCCGTCAAGAGTTTCCATTAGAGGTGGAAAGATTCCTAAGCTCGGCTCTACTTTCTCCGGTGAGGTGGAGTTTCGGTAAGAGGGTTAGGGTTGCTTGCTTGAGCTGGGGATAAGAGTGAGTTCTCATCAGAGTAGATGGCTTTATTTATAGGAGGGGAAGGTCCCTCCCCCCTCTTCTTCTTCCTAGTTAAGCAAACCAAGAGGTGAGGTAAGCAAACCCTTGTAGGATTACCTCCATAGCTATATGAGGCACGCAGTAGCCCTCCATTGGAGAGGTATAATCTTGGTGTCGGCCTCTTATTGGTTGGTTCTTGGCCTTAGGAGAGGATGGGGGTAGGTGGAGGCTTATGATTAGGCCTCCTCTTTGCCTAAGCTTAGGGTTGGATGAACCCAACCCAAACAAGGCAACAACTGACCTCTATTAAGAAGAGGAAGTAGTTCCTTGTGTCACCATATAAGAGGCTTGGAGTTTAGTTTGGTAGATAGGGTGAAAGAGACAGAGAAAATTGAGGATGGGCTTGACTTCTTGCTTTGGCCCAAGGACCATCCTCCTTGCTTGAATCCAATGCCAGTATGGGATTGAGATTGGGACAAAAGGTGGCCTACATGAGCGGCCTCAAGTGGAGGTAGCTTGAAAATGACAATTCCTTAATAAAAATATACTTTAATGGAGGTTTGACCAAATTCATCCCAAGGGTGGGACCCCCATGTGGGACAAGATCAAAGTATGTCCAAGTTGTCAAGTGACGAGCCAAGGTTGGGATATTTTAGTAATATCAGTGTGTAAGCGCTTCTCAGTGCCAAGGAATGATGCTGGAAAGACTGAAAATCATCTGGGTCAACAGGCTTTGAGTGAAGACAGTTCACTCAATACCAGATTCCAAAAAGCGTCAAGTAAAGGATGGACAGTCAAAGCCTAGTAGTTTGTAAGACAGAAATGTGGCTAATTCCACAGGCGGTGAGTGAAGACAGTTCACTCAATGCCATATAACAAGAGGCATCGAGTACAAGACAGTCTTTCAAAGCCTCAGCATTGGCAAGCATAAAAATCGATTAAGTATAGAATCATTGAGTGAGGACAGCTCATTCTACGCCTGATGAAAGAAGCATTGAGTCAAGCTCAAGCAGTTGAAGATTCTATCAAGAATTCTTGCTAAGTCTAGAATTGTTGAGAGAGGACAGCTCACTTAACGCCAAAGAAGAAGGCGTCAACAGAGAAATGATTAGTCAAAGCTTAAAGAGAGATAGACAGAAAAATCTATCTAAGTCCAGATGCATTGAGTGATGATAACTCACTCAACACAGCTCATCATGAAGATTGGTTAAGTACAAAAGCGTTGAGTGAAGGTAGTTCACTCAACGCCTCATCAATAAGGAGTCAGGCAAAGGCAGAAGCGTTGAGTGATGAAGGCCCACTCAACGCATTCATAAAGAAAGTTGCGGCTAAGTACAAAAGCATTGAGTGAAGCCAGTTCAATCAATGCCTCAGCATAATGGCAGGCAATCAGTGAAACAGCTAAGTCCAGATGCGTTGAGTGATGAAGGTTCACTAAATGCAATCAACACATCATCAGCAAAAAGATTGTCCAAGGAAAAAAGCATTGAGTGATGAAGGATCACTCAACTCACTCAACCTCTGACAGTGCAAAATAAATTGGCTAAGTCCAGATTCGTTGAGTGAAGCAAGTTCACTCAATGCACTCAACGTCTGGGATGAAAACTTAGAAAATGGCTAAGTCCATAGATGTTGGCGTTAGCATGAGTCAACAAAGTTTCAAATTATTGCGGGAAAGCTACAGTACACGACAAATGGCGTCGCATGCCTACTGTATGAATTTTCCTGTAAAAGAAAAGTTGCAGCCAACAACTTCAATGGGGCCCACGGGTCAAATAGTCTTTGGACAACGAAAGATAAAAGGGATAAGTTCAGCGGATGCAAAACAACTTTTAGGGTTTGATAATTTCGCAAAGAGGCGGAATTTCATCGTCTTCTTCCTCACCATTGTTGCAGAGCTTGAAGATGAAGTTTCAAACTCGCTTAACTAAATGTTCTTACAGTTAGCTGTAGCAGTTTTCACCAGCTATAATAAGGTAAGAAAAGGTTTTTGAGAAAGAAGACTAAGCAGAGCCTTCAAATTTTTGCAGTACTTCTAAGCAGAGCCTTCAAATTTTTGCAGTCAAGGTTAGCTGATTGAATAGTATAAAGAACTGTCAATTCATTGTCTTCATTAACAAGATAAGGAACTTTGTTTCTAAATTTCTTCAAGCACAAGCAGCAGTTTACAGAAGATCTTTTTCCTTTTTTCTTAGAAGAAGTTAGGGCTGAGTTCATCTCAGCTCAGGAAGAAGAAGACTCAGAGAAATTTCTCTGGAGTAAAATCAACACCAATAAACCATTCACTCTATAGGATCCATTCTTCGATCTGAGCTATAGGATTCTTTGGATCTTAGTTGTAGGCCTATTTGTATAGGCTGAGGTAGGATCATTTGCTGATCTGAGTGTAGGGCCTGTATACCTGAGGTAGGGATATTTGCCTAAGGTAAGAGAGTCATAATATCTAAGTGTAAGGCCTTTGTGCCTTTGTTGTAGGATCTAGCTTTGGATCTAAGGCAGGTTCATGTTCCTGAGCTGTAGGAGTGTCATTCTCTCTAAGGTAGCGCTATCCCCCTATCCTGAGTTGTAGGACTATTAATTTAGTTTAAGGTAGGTGATCTTTGGATCACTGAGTTATAGGAGCAAGCTTGCTTTGAGGTAGGGCTTTGTGCCTGAGCTGTAGGTCTTGGAGGAGACTGAGAGATCCTGTAGGATCTGTGTTGTAAGCTCGAAGGAGCCAAGTTTTTGGAGAAGTGCCTTATCTAACACATTGTTAGAAAGATGGGAGGGAAAGTGGACATACCCATAATCTGGAGAACCACTATAAATTCCGTGTGTGCTTTGTGTGGTGTGTCTTGAAAGCTTATAACTACTAACTCACAACACACTTCAAAAAGGAAATCTAAAAAGAGTCCTAATACCTATTACCCCCCCCCCCCCCCCCACCCCCACCCCTCTAGGTGTTTAGCGGCCCTTGAAACTAAAGTATTTCAAGTGGTATCAGAGGGAGGTTGCTCAAGAAGGAGTTAACAGTCAGAGTAGATCTCAAAGGGTAGCTGAAAGAAGTAAACTTTTGGGTTTAGGAGAGAAACATATGGAGCTAGGTTCCATGAAACTTCCTATCTGTAGAAAGGAGAGTTTTGGAATCTGGAAGGAGAGTGTCAGATTGTTCATGGAAGCATCTAACCCAAGGATCTTTATCACTGTCAAAGAGGGATCTTTCATCCCTATAAAAGTCTTAACTCTGGATGCAATAGTCCAAACCTCAAAGACATATTCTGAAATGACCAAGGATGAGGTCATATTAGCTACACTAGACAAGAGGGCACCAAATATAATATTTAGTGTCATAGATGATTCTACCATTCAGAATCTGGTCCACTACAAGACCTCCAAAGAGATATGGGACACTCTAGTTGTCTATATGGAGGGAACTGAAGAGATTAAAGAGACAGGAATTCCATGCTCAAATAGGAGTATGAGGCTTTCAGGAAGTCCAAGGGAGAATGCATGCTGATTGTTATGAAAGATTCTTCAGGATAGTGAATGAGATGAAGACCTGTAGGAGGGTCTTCATTCATTATCAGCTTAATGACAAGTTCTTGAGGTCTCTCACTAGAGACTGGGATACCAAGATCTGTGCCATCAGAGAGGTGGCAAAGTTATTTGATACTCTACCTCATACAATATTTTGAAAGCTGATCACTTATGAGATGCAGCTGGCTACCAGGAAAGAGGAGTAAACCATCAGCAAATCCCAGCCCAAGGAAAAGTCTTTGTCCTTTATAGTAGACAGCACCAGGAAGTGCAAGGAGAATAATCCCTCTCCTCCAAGAAGACCTGTTGATTCAGAGATAGGGCCAAGTTCATCAAACTGTAGTAGCTCTGATGAAGAATTTGCTGCCTTCTCCAAGCAGTTCTAGAAGTTGATGAAGAAGATTCAGTGGAGGAGCAGACCTTCCTCCTCCTCTCATCACAGTAAGAATCACTCAAAGGGAGACATGTACGATTCTAAAACTGGTAAATGTATTTCCTCTAAAGTTGTCTGCTATTATTACAGCAAACTATGGCATGTGATAGCTGACTACCCAGTTAATAGAAGAGAGGTTGGTGAGAAAAAGGTCCACCAAAAAAGGGGAAGAAGGAAAAGTCCTTCATGGCAAAGAAGGAGAAGAGATGGAGTGAGTCTGAATTAGCAACTTCTGAGTCTGAAGAAGAAGAAGCCTACATAGGGTTGGTTGCTACTGAAGAAGTAGCTGAAGCATAAGCTGAAAACTATCTAGCTGACAGGATAGGAATCAGGGCCCCTCTATCACACTCAGACAGTGACTCAGAGGAGGATGATGAGGTTGAAGATGCCTACAGCTTCTATGGGCTGATGGCAATGTCAGGTAAAGAACTAAGCCAGGATCAGCCTGGTCCAGAAAAGGTACATTCTCTATCTAGTTCTTCCTCTAAGTCTTGCTATGAGACTAGTCCCTGTTTAGAAGCTTCTTCATGTAGTTGTGAAGATGTCTCTAAATCTGAAGAAGAAGTCAGTCAATCAATTGATTGATAGGTACGGTGAACTTCCGAATGCCTTTAAGAAAAGCAAGAAGTTTACTAAGAGCAGGCTGAGGAGATAACCTCCCTTCAACTAGCTGCTTCCAAGTAGGCTGAGATAATATCCTTGCTGGATCAGAAGGCTAGGGAAGTAAACCAACTCAGGAACATTACTCTCATCCAGATTGGCACCATCAAGTACAAGAATAGTCTCATTAGAGATCTTGAAGAGAAGCTCAAGAGGGAGAAGAGAATTGTGGCTAGTTACTCTAAGCCCAATACTATGTTGCCCTTGATAGAATCCTTATCCTCTCAAAAGAGTAAGAAGAGGTTGGGGTTTAAGGGAAACACTAGAGTTGCCCCTTCCAAAGGGAAAGGGAAAGCTCTAGTCTAGCCTCTGGCCTCTAAGCCTCTCATCCCTTTTAAAAAGGTGATGTTGCCTTCAAACAAGTATGACCAAGAAAGCATCTATGGTCACTGGATGAATGGTAGATCCACTAGTGTGAACAAAGATATTCACAGCTATGGTGGAAGGTATAGTAGGGGAATAAATGCCTTTAAGGCTCACCATGAGGAAATTCAAATGGCCCATCCTAGACCATTTGTGTTTGGTACCCCTGCCCAAACTCTCAAGAATAAGGTAGTAGCCTTCACTCAAGCCCATCCAGCAGAGGTTTAGACCAAGGATAAGTCTGTTAGCAGGCCAAATCTAGCTATCTCTGATACTATAACAACATGTCATCTACAAATAAGACTGTTGTAAATGGTAGTCAGAGCCAGCCAAGAAAGACTGTTGAAAGGCTCACCTTAAGTCAAATCCTTGCTGAAAGGAACTTAAAGAAGGCTGTTGCACCTCTTCCTTCTATTCAAGCAGTAGTTAACCATACTGCAGGACCTGTTCAGAAAAGAATATACAACATTCATGAGTGATGGTGTTGTGGGAAAGTGGGGCATTTTGCCTTAGATTACTGGCACAATCCCACTGTGTCGAGAGCTTGTGTTAGTCTTCATGTCAAAAAATCTGCAGGAAGGCATGCTCATTTTCAGGCTAATCAGAACCTAGGACCCAATAATTATTGGGGTCTTAAGGTAAGATAATTTATGTGATGTAGGTTAGTCCAAGTACCCATACCCCTATGTGGCACTTGGACAGTGGTTGTTCTAGGCATATGACTGGAATAAGGAGCAATTTAAAGGAGTATAGTCAAGTGAAGGATGAACCCAAAGTTATCTTTGGGGGTTCAGATGAAGGAGTGACAGGAGGTTATTGTAAGATTACCAATGTTATAGTCACAATCTCAAAAGTGGCTTATATTGAAGGGTTTCAACACAACCTCATAAGGATAAGCCAACTCTGTGATCTTTGTTATGTCATTTCCTTCCACAAGGATTCGTGCCAAATTAAGTGGTCAAGTGACCAAGAGGTCATCTTGACAGGCACTAGGAGTGGAAATATTTATTGCTTAAATTTCCTTTGTCTTAATAAAGACTCTCATATTTGTCTAGTTACAAATGAGAAAGTCTCATATTGTGTACAATGGCACAAGAGAATAGTTCATTTGAATTATAAGACTATTAGCAAGCTCTTTGGTGAAGAGCTAGTTAGGAATGGTCCCAAGATGAAATGTAATAAAGAAGGCATTTGTTTAGCTTGCCAAAAGGGCAAGCAGACCAAAGCTTCCTTCAAGGTCATTGGTACCAAAGATTCTGTAAGGTGCTTATACCTCTTGTATATGGACTTATTTGGTCCTATTCTAGTTCATAGTCTAGGTAGGAAAGTCTACACCCTTATGGTGGTTGATGACTATTCTAGGTTTCCTTGGGTTTTCTTTCTGAAGAAAAAGTCTGAAACCCTTGATATCTTCAAGACATTTGTCAAGCAAATTCTGAATGAGCTAGACAGCATTGTTGTCAAAATAAGAGTGATCATAGGATAGAATTCTAGTCTGATAGCATGACAAGGTTCTGTGAAGAGCAAGGGATTCATCAAGAATTTTCTTCTCTAAGAAAACCCTAACAAATTGGGATTGTTGAGAGGAAAAATTGAACTCTCATAGAGGCTGGAAGGACCTTACTAAATGACACATCTCTCCAAAAATATTTCTGGGCTGAGTTTGTTAATACTTCATGTCATGTCCTTAATATGGCCTCTATCACTAAGAACCATAAAAAGCCTCCCTATGAGATTATGAAAGGCAGAAAACCAAACCTGGCCTATCTCAGGATCTTTGGTTGCTAGTGCTATTTGTTGATAATGGAAAGTCCTATGTGATTAAGTTTGCTTCCAAGTCCTATGATGGGAGTTTTGTTGGCTACAATAATCATAGAAGGCCTATAGGATCTACAACTTGGAAAGTCAAGTTGTAGAAGAGTCTATTAATGTAGTTTTTGATGAGTCAATTATGATTAATAGCGAGCAACCAAACTCCTCTTCTACTACTGCAGGTACAGAGCTGATGATAGACAAGCTAACCATCAAAGATGTTGCTCCATTAGTCCTAGATGGAGTGGATATTCCAAAAGAAGGGCAAGACACACTTGAAATGGATGAAGATCAGTAAGAAGCTAATGTTGAAAGAAGATTTCCACCAGCTATTAGGCATCTAAGAGATCATCCAAGACACCAGATTATTGGTGATGCAAACTAAGGAGTGGTGACAAGAAGCAAGAGCCTTAATACAATAATGTATGCAAGTTTCCTGTCACAGGTTGAGCCCGAGAGGTTTGAAGAGGCCAACATAGATCATTTCTAGATTATAGTAATGCAAGAGGAATTGAACCAGTTTAAGAGGTGTAAGGTCTGGAAGCTGGTTCCCAGACCACAAGGACATAATGTCATTGGAGTCAAGTGGATTTACAGGAATAAACTTGATGAAAATGGCATTATAATCAAGAACAAGGCTAGGCTAATAGCTAAGGGGTACATACAAGAAGAAGGTATTGACTTTGATCAAACCTTTGCACCTGTAGCAAGATTGGAAGCCATCAGACTCTTCCTTGCATATATTGCATACAAAGGATTTAAAGTCTACTATATTGATGTGAAGTCGGCCTTCTTGAATGGTGACTTAAAGGAAGAAGTCTATGTTGAAAAGCGTCCAGGTTTTGTTGATTCTTACTCACCTGAATTTTTTATAGACTTAGGAAAGCTCTATATGGGTTAAAGCAAACCCCTAGATCATGACATGAGACATTTTCTAGCTTCCTCATTGAGAACAAATTCTCAAGGGGGAAGATAGACAAGACCCTATTCCTAAGGGAATCTAAGGGCAAGATCATCCTAGTCCAAATTTATGTAGATTACATAATATTTGGGTCTACTGATGAAAACCTTTGCAGGAAGTTTGCCAAACTTATGCAAGGAAAATTTGAGATGAGCAGTACGGGTGAGCTTAAGTACTTCTTGGGCCTCCAAGTAAGGCAGAATTAAGATGGATTGTCCATCCCACAGTCTAAGTTCACTAGGGAGTTGTTCAAGAAGTTTGGTATGGAGAATGCCTCCACCATGAAAACTCTCATGGGGTCAAGTATGCCTATAAAAAAAGATGAGGCAGGGAAACCTGCTTATGAAACTTTGTATAGAGGGATAATTAGCTCCCTATATATCTTACTACAAGTAGGCAAAACATCATGTATGTTACATGTGTTTGTGTTAAATATCAGGCATGCCCTAAAGAATCTCACTACTCTACTATAAAGAGTATTTTGAGGTATCTTAAGGGCACACTAGATCTTGGCCTCTAGTACCCTAAAAATAGGGATTTTGAACTAACAGGCTATTCATATGCCAATTTTGCAAGCTGTAAAGAGGACAAGAAGAGCACTTCAGGCACCTGTTAGTTCTTGGGAGGAAGACTAGTGTCGTGGAACTGCAAGAAGCAGACAAATATTGCAATCTCAACAGCTGAGTTTGAGTATATCTCAGTAGGTAGCTGCTGTGCACAGTTTCTATGGATCCAGCATCAGCTCCAGGACTACAACCTTCAGATAAGTAGATCTCCCATGTTCTATGATTCGATTAGTGCAATCTCAATTGCTAGGAATCCTGTCTCTCATAGCAGGACTATGCATATTGAGATTAGGTATCATTTTATTAGGGAGCATATGGAAAAGGAAGATATCTGTCTTGAGTTTGTCCCCAAAGAAAAGAAAGTCGCAAACATCTTTACTAAGCCACTAGATGAAGTCAAGTTCAACTCCTTCAAATTTGAGTTGGGTATGTTGAACTTCGTATAGCTTCAATTGCTCCACGTAACATTTCTATTGCAAGATTCACCTTTCTTGCAGGTAGATAAGTCTCCAAAGTGTTATTAAGACTATCAAGTCAATCATTTGACATCACGACTCTCAAGTGATATTAAGTGATATCAAGACTAAGATGGACTCAAGTGTCCAGTAAAGAGAATATAGCAGATGCTCCTTTTGAGGGGGAGAAAATCCAGCAAGTTCTAGGAACAAGCTAATCTTCTTATTAAGTGGGAGCCAGTAGTTATAGCAGTAAATCTAAGATTGTCACTGCTGACCAGCATGGCCTCAGGACAATGCATAGTCTGAGGGGGAGATCATCTATAGTTGATGGCTTATGCTGTAAAGTTACTGCTGCTACTAAAAAGACATGCTACTGTAGGAGAAGAGGAAAAGCCAGCACCTCCCTGACTACAACTGCATTCTGCATAAGTTTTTTAGTGGTATGAGGAATGACATTAGCTTAAGTGGATAACTGATAGTAGCCAGCTCAAGTGGATCAATGGACCACTCTAGAGTTAAGTGGCTGCAGTAATGTGTTGTATCAACACAAAAAGTATGATATCTAGTCAAGAAGTTTGATCACTAGGATAATTTCTTAAGTGGCATCAACACAAGATGTTCGCTAGGATCAAGTATAAATTTCTCCCTTGATCCTATCACCTCCCTCATTAGGACAATATTTTTTTTTGAAAAATCCAGAAAGGGTGAAAGAAATGGATAGAGATAACCTCTAATACAAAATGAAAGATAGGGTAAACTCTTATAAACTCTAGAGGGGGGTGAATAGAGTTGTTAAAATCTTTTTGATTTTTGCGAAATTAAAAAATCTTTAATAAAATATATTACTATGATATAAGTGTATGAGTGTATAAGTGCAGCAAATGAACTAGAGAGAGGATAAATAAGCTACTCAGCAAAAATATATCACAACACAAGCACACAAGAAAATCATAGCCACAGTGACAACACAAGAAATTTATAGTGGTTCCCCAAACTTGGGTACATCCACTCTTCTACCACCCTAGGTAGGAATCCACTATAGGTTTTGATCAGGTGACTGCCACCAATGAGCTTTTGATTAGGAGCTCAAAAACCAACCCAAGTCTTTTGGAAGGAGACTTGTAACTAGGATAATTTTGAAGGGAATTAAAACCCTGTACAGATGTGGGTAAGAGAGGTTGATTTGGACTACTCTTTTCTCAAACAAAATGAGAGAAGTCTTGAGAATTCTTCAGATATTGTCAAAGCTCCCCCTGAGATTAACAGCTGTTCAGGAAGGGGAAATTTGCTAGGATGAAGGTATTTTGCAATAAGATCAACTCTCTAAGGATCCTTTGACTAATTGAATATTCTTGTCACTTGAGATCCTGGAAAAAAAGGAGGGGAAGAAAGACTCTTGATTGTGATTGATGTTCTTTCTTCTTCTTCTTTTGAGAGCAGTTATTTTTCTCTTTCTTTTTCGTATATTCTTCTGTATCAACCTCAAAGAGTGTGATCCTTTTTTCTTTTTATCTTGCAGAGAGATGATCAGGATGATAGCTGCCTCAAGTTCGAATTCAAAAACCTACAATAAATGCTCAGCCGAAATCTGGGAAATGAAAACCGGCAAGTATGCTGTCATATATTCTATTCTATGTCTGTCCCGAGATATAAGAAATTAATTCTATGGAAAATATTTATAATGAATGCTGCCAGTAACAGCTCGATTTAAAGGATATAAGTGCATTGATTATCCAGGAAATTAACGGCCTATAATAGATATAGAATTAGGAGACAGAAAAAGAAAGAATAAATAACAATATGACTTACAGTTTTCATCGACCAGAGAACAGCTTTCGTCGACCTGAAATCAGGGATCATCGACCTCAGAACTGTTCGTCAACCTGAGCTCTGTGAACAACACTGCATAAACTGACGCATTCTGTGCTCTAAGTTCATCGATCTGAGAATCTGATTTTTGTCGGCCTCAGAACTTGGTCAAACTGAAGGTGTTGAGATAATAGCACATCTGGCGTTGAGTCATTCAGAGCGTTGAGTCATTGATAGCGTTGAGAGCGTTGAATGATCTTTGATTCTGACTTTGGCTTTAGTGAACTTTGGCAATTATTTGATCTTTGGTGTGAGAGTATTTTAACAAAACACACACTTCGCAGACCACAGAATTTTTCTTCTAAGACCAAATCGTCGACCTCAGAACTCTTCTCTTTCACTTAGAGTTCGTCGACTTGAGAACAGACTGAGAGAATTTTCTTCTAGGGCTGATTTTGGAGCTGTCTTCAGGCATGTCCTTGATCTTCCATCTGTAGGATTGACCTAAGACTAGAAAGACATAAAACTTGACCCTTCTATACAACATGGATCACACCCTAAGAAGAGAACCTATCCCAAATCACCTAGGGGTTCCAACAATCTCCCCCTATTTGGGGGAGGTTACATCAAACAAAATCAAAAGAAAAACACAGAACAAAGTGAAATATGCATAACAAAAAAAACTAAGATGACTGATAGAGTAAATAAGCTATACGTACCTTAATAAGGCTATACACCAAAATTGTTCACAAACATAAATAGAGATAGAAAATAAATAACCTAAATATCATTGGGAGAATCAGAAGATTTAGCAAATTTAATTACTCTGTTAGGATCTTGTGTTTGTTTCAGTGTCATAGTCATATCTGCATAACCCAAAGTCTTTTGAGATGTGACTCTGGGAACTATGGCTTTAGGATGCAGATTCATATACTCTTCAGTATTGAACAGATTTCCAACTTGATATCTTTCTATCTCTTTCTTTCTGTAGGATGACATTATAGAATACTGGGAGGTGTCTTGACCCTGTTCTCTTGCTTTTCTGATTTGAGATAGAGCAATAGATTCTTTAAATCTAGCAATTCTGGTAGTTTGACTAGTCTCAAGATCATAGGCTGGAATTGGAGGTCCTTCAGGGCTGTTGGCTTTGCCGGGAGATGGAGGAGGAGAGAATGTTGGCTTGGGGGCAAACTGAAGAGCACTATATGAACTTCTAGAGGAGGGCTGATATCTGTGTTGGTGTTGACAGCCTCTAAAAGATTGAGAAGATCTTCCTTGTCTCTGATAGGTTTTGGTGCTACTGGAAAATTTTGGTTTCCAATGCTGGCAGATCCTGCACCTGGAGGAGGAGGGGTTGGAGGATCTCTCTTGTGAAACCTTGGAGGAGGAGGAGGAGGGTTCTTCTTAGATTACTTCTTGGATTTCATCTCATTCTTTGACATTCTCATCCACTGGGGCATATTAGGATAAGGCTCAATGTTGTGCCTGGTATAATATGGAGTATTATTATGTGGATTGGGAGTAGAGACATGAGCTTTCTTTCTTAGTTTCCTCTTCTTGGTTTTAGGGGAATCATCACTGTAGATTTCTTCACTACTTTCACTGTCAAAGTTGTACAAAGCATCAATTGCTTTTATATACTCGGGAGTTACCTTGGGAGGAGGAGGAGCCATAGGAGCTGGGATAGGAGTAGGAGCATAGACTGGAGGGATGGGGTCAGTCATATACTCAGACTCAGATTCATCAGACTCTTCAACTGCCTCTTTGGTATCACATACTGAAGCTTTCTCAGTAATCATAACTTCAGTTTTAGATCTTTCTTCAAAGCTAGCCCTTATTATTGCTCTCACCTCTGAGGAAGCAGGTGGAGTATAGCACACAATGGCTTTTGTTGATAAATCAGCAATTGGAGCAAAAATAGATAGAACTCTATACAGATCTACTGATGGATGTATGACACAATATCCACCAGTAAGAACTTCTGGCATAGCCTCAACCTTCTCACAATAAACTGGTGTTGTTTTTGCTACTTTTGCCGTTGCTGCTACTTCTACTATTGCTGTTACTTCTGTTGTTGCTGCTACTGCTGCTTCTGTTGCTGCTGCTGGAGTTACTGCTGCTGTAGGGACTTCTTCTTCTATTGTTGGAACTGCTGTTGATGCAGGAGCTTTTTCATAGAACATCTCCCCCTGCAAGGCTTCAGAAGGCCATGTGGCCATGCCTTGGGTTGAAGAAGGGATGGGGGAAGAGGAGGCAAGCAGGTTTGTGAGAGTGGTTATGGAGGTGACTAGGGGGCAATCTTATCAATAATGAGCTTCTTGAGGATAGGAGTGAGATGAGATATGAGGGTATGGAATAATGCATTGTATGGGGTTGAAGGGGAAATTACAGTTGGTGGTATTGGTTGTTGGATAAGATCTGGCATAGGGTTATCTATATTGTTGGGAGGAGACAAAGATGGGGAATATGAGGGAGTTTCTGGTGAGGCTCTGTTATCTGGAGAATGGTGAGGAGATGACTCATTGAGGAGGTCAAATGTAGGGATGGATAATAGAGAGGATGAGGAAATGTTGGCCAAATGTTGTGGTAGTTGCGAGTTAGGAGGTATTGGGTTATGAATAGGAGAGGCCGGAGGAGGTGGTGAGGAAACAATTGGAGAGACAAGGGGCAGAGTTTCATCAGCCAAGGAGGGAGTGGTTGTTACCACCCTTGTGTTCTCTGAAGCACCTTCTGATTGCTTGTCCTTGGAGGTCTTAGAGATGGTCCTCTCCCATTTGCCAAAGAGGGCAGATGTGAGCCTCTTATAAGCATTGATGGACATGGTCTGGGAGACCAGGAGATCATCAACTTTTGCCTTCAAAAATAGTCCTAAGACTCGTGCGTAGCATACCTCTTTCTTATTATTTCTATTCTTGATGAGATCAAATAATGTCTGTCCCCAATTGATTATCTTTTTGTTCACCAGAGAAGCCATCACAAGAAACTGCTCCCTGGAGATGTATTCATGGGCCGTGAGCTTCGCAAACAGCACTTTCCCTACTACATCTGCGAGAAACTTATATGCAGGCGACAAGTTCTTTTTAAGCAATTTATTAGGGTTTCCGCCGGAGTGACCCATAATAATTAGCATGTTTGCAAACTCATCATCATCCAAATCTATTTCATCTTCTCCATTATTGACACCAAAAACTTCAGAAATAATAGAGGGAGAGAGAGTGACCTTTGTCCCACTGATGAGTCCAGACATTTCTTCTTCTGAGGATGTTGATGAAAATACCCATTCCCTAATTTCAGTTGCATGCAATTTTATTCTGCTTTTCATGAACTGCTTCAGCTTCTGTTCCTCAAATAATTTGAGAATGTCTAGGAAAATCTGATTGGATTGCGGGAATGAATCGAAGTCAATGTCGAAACCCGTATCGAACTTCATGTTGGCTGATCCACTTGCAGCCATTACTAAAGCTTAGGTTGAATGAGAGTGGAGGTATTTGCGCAGGAGGGGAATTCTTAAAGCGCAGGATTGAGGTCAAAGAAGAAAGCCTATAAAAAGGTTTTCAGAATATGAATTGACAATCTTAGCCCGACGAAATAAAGAAGGGACAATTTTCGTCATTCTCAGACAATTACCAGAAACAGTTTTAGTCGTTCTTGGTCGACGAAATTGCTTCAACAAGAGATTTCGCCGATCTCAGGTCGACGAAAAACTCAAGAATAGTTATCATTTATTCGATCTCAGGTCGACGAACAGAGATAAATCTATGACCACAGACAGAGATTTAGATTAAATCCTGACCATTTATCATACCAAGCTGATTGATAAAGAACAGATGCTTGGATGAGTCCAATGGATTAGTAAATATATCTGCTCTTTGCAAATCAGTAGAGATAAATTCAAGTTTAATCTCTTGTTTGTCAACACAATCTCTAATGAAATGATGTCTAATGTCTATATGCTTTGTTCTAGAATGCAATACTGGATTTTGTGTAATTGAAATAGCACTTGTATTATCACATAGAATAGTTCAATTATTTAAGTTGATACCATAATCCAGTAGTTGATTTTGTATCCACAAAATCTGTGAAAACAACTGCCTGCAGCCATATACTCAGCTTCAACAGTGGATGTTGAAACATATGTTTGCTTTCTACAGAACCAAGATATAAGTCCGTCACTAAGGAACTGACAAGTTCCAGAGGTGCTTTTCTTGTCTACTCTGCATCCAGCATAATCCGCATCAGAAAATCCAGTTAACACAAATGCTGATTCTATTGGATACCAAAGGCCTAGATCTGGACAACCTTTTATAGATCTCAAAATCCTTTTTAAGAAAATAAGATGAGATTCTTTAGGGTTCAGCTGGAACCTAGCACAAAGACATGTAACAAACATAATATCTGGTCTGCTTGCTGTTAAATCAGTAGGGATCCAACAATAGCCCTATAACTAGTCTGATCAACTGGTTTTCCAAATTCATCAGTATCTAAAACAGTATTGGTAGCCATGGGAGTTTTCATGGCAGAGGCATCATTCATCTCAAACTTCTTAATGAGCTCTTTAACATATTTAGATTGTGAGATGAAAATCCCTTCAGGGGCTTATTTCACTTGGAGACCAAGGAAATATGATAACTCACCCATGCTACTCATCTCAAATCTTGAGTGCACTAAATCAGAAAATCTCTTGCACAATTTGGGATTAGTAGAATCAAAAATTATGTCATCTATATATATTTTCACTAAGAGAATTTTATCATGATACAACTTTGTAAAAAGAGTTCTATCTACCATGGCTCTAGAAAAACCATGCTCTAAAAGAAAGCTAGCTAAGGTCTTATACCAAGCTCTTGGAGCTTGCTTTAAACCATAGAGAGCCTTGTGCAATTTAAAAATATAAGAGTGATGAGATGGAGAGATAAAACCTAGAGGTTGTTCAGCATACACCTCTTCTTTGAGTTCTCCATTTAGGAATGCACTTTTCACATCCATCTGATAGACTTTAATCCTTTTTAATGCTGCATAAGCTAAGAAAATAATTATAGCTTCTAGTCTGGCAACTGGAGCAAAGGTTTGATCATAATCAATCCCTTCTTCTTGCCTGTATCCTTGAGCAACAAGCCTTGCCTTATTCCTCACTATCACAACTTGGGCATCAAGTTTGTTTCTGAATACCCACTTAGTCCCAATTATAGGATAGCCCTTAGGCCTTGGAACTAAGTCCCAAACTCTACACCTTTCAAACTGGTTGAGTTCCTCTTGTATTACAATGATCCAGTTTGGATCTTGCTCTGCATCAGATATGGATTGAGGCTCAATTTGAGAGAGAAAGCAGGCAAGCATAGCATCAGGGTTGAGTTGATGCCTTGTCTGCACTCCCACTGATATGTCTCCAATCACTTGAGATCTAGGGTGATCCCTAAGTATAACAAGATCATTAGGTGGAGTTGGTTCAACATCAGTTATTTGATTTAATTCCTCTTGTGGAATTGTATCAACTGTTGGAGGAAATTGAATTGTTTCCACAGTCTCTTCTTCACTTTCAGATTCTGATATAACTTGTGGAGAGGGATGTGATTCAACCTTTGAGGTAGTGTTTAGATCATCCAAGCTCTCACATAAATTTGGTACCTGCAGATTATTATCGGTAGAGATGTCTCTCTCCTTGTAAAACATATTAGATTCATCAAATGTCACATGCATAGATTCCTCAATTTTTAATGTTGATTTATTAAACACCCTATATGCCTTGCTGACTTGGTAATATCCTAGAAAAATTCCCATTGCATCCTTAGCTTCAAACTTTCTAAGATGTTTCTTGTCATTATTGTGAATATAGCATATACATCCAAATACTTTAAAATAGGTTATTATATGTTTCTTTCCTTTGAGTAGTTCATAAGGAGTCTTAAGCTTTAGTTTATGTATTAGGCTTCTATTCATGACATAATTTTCTTTGCTTACTGCCTCTGCCCAATAGGAAAGAGACATGTAAGCATCTGCAAGCAATGTACTTGTAGCTTCAATGAGTGTCCTATTCTTCCTTTCAACTACCCCATTTTGTTGAGGAGTTCAAGGAGCGGAGAAACAATGTCTGATACCTTCCTTCTCACAAAACTCTAGTATAAGAAGAGATTCAAACTCAGTTCCATGATCACTTCTGATCAATGCAACTTGAGTAGAGTACTTAATATGTATGTTCTTGAGAAAATCTGTGAGAACCTTAAAAGTATCTGACTTAGTTCTCAAAAAAGAAGACCCACGTGAACCTGGAGAAGTCATATACAATAACTAATGTATAAGACTTTCCTCCTAGACTTTGTACTGCAATAGGGCCAAAAAGGTCCATATGGAGTAAGTACAAGATTCTAGGTGAATCACTCTTATTAATGGAATTGAAGCTAGATTTAGTTTGCTTGCCTAATCGACAAGCCCTGCAGAGGCCTTCCTTCTTGTAGGGGTCAGAAGGTAAACCTCTAACAAGATTGTCCTTAGATAACCTAGCTATATTTTATGGTTTACATGTTCTATTCTTTTATGTCATAAGCTAGTTTGAATGCTAACAGAATTGAATAAGCAAATTTTAGATTTAGCTGATTCAAAATTTACTAAGTAGATGTTGTCTTGTCTAATTCCTATTAAAACAGTTGTGTTGTTTAAAGAAATAAGACAAAGAGTTAGTGAAGCTTACTTGATAATATGTATCATATAGTTGGCTTACTGATATCAGATTATACTTAAGACCATTTACATAGGTCACCTTCTTGAATATGATAGCTCCACAGTTGAAATCTCCATAGCCTTCTATCAGTCCAAAGCCTGAGTCACCAAAGATTACTTTAGGTCCAGCCTTGGCTTTATA
Organism: Platanthera zijinensis; assembly: GCA_039513925.1. Taxonomy (NCBI): domain Eukaryota; kingdom Viridiplantae; phylum Streptophyta; class Magnoliopsida; order Asparagales; family Orchidaceae; genus Platanthera; species Platanthera zijinensis. The sequence continues at coordinate 100,833,261 of CM077091.1, forward strand.
GTTGATTAGGCATTTCTTGTAATCTATCATATATTTAGAGCAACCACTGTCCAGGTACCATTTGTTTTGAGTGACAGGGTTCTCTTCTACCTGATAAGAAGAAGATTAGCATTTTTGACCCAGGTTATCTTGGGTCCTTGTTGTTTAACATAACTAAAACTTGAAATAAATGAACATTCAGGTTGATCCTTATAACCTAAAGGATTATACCTTCTAGGAGGTATGATCCACTGACTAAAGGGATTAAAGGATTTATCAGTTTTTAGGTTACTCTGGTTATGAACTAAGTTTGACAAATTTGAGTGTGTTCTTCAACCTGAGTTCGAAGATCTGGGTTGAGTTCTTCGATCTCTGCTCGAAGAATGAATGTATCCATTCTCAGTGCCCCAGAAACGTTGATCTCTGGTTGATGAACCATACTGATTTTGTCGATCCCAGTTCGAAGAATAGTTTACATTATTATTTGTATTTAGGGTTCGTCGTTCTGAGGTCGACGAACCATACCCAATTTATCGTTTTGAGTTCGACGAACTGTGTTGAACATAGTTATGTTGTTTTTTTTTTTTCTGATTGGTTTTCTTAAGTTCTAGCTGTTTAAGAACTTCATTAACCTTCTCTACCTATTCAGTATTTTTCTTACCATTTTCAGAGATGAAATTAATAGGTTTTTATAATTGATTTTTCTGAATTAGGATTGGTTCACTAGATGAGGCTCCTAATCCTAGTTTGTTATCGTTAGATCTTATATTAACTATGCTAGTTATGTCTAATAGTTATAAACTTCTGCCATTAAGTGATTCTTCTAATTCCTTAGCCTTACTTAATTCAGATTTCAGAAAAACTATTTGTTGATTGGCTAAGCTTAATTCTTCAGTTTACTTATTATTTTCAGCAATGATTTTATCTTGTTCTAAAAGTTTTTCCCTGAGAAGTTTGATTTCCATTTCAGATCCTATTAGGTCTAAACACAAGAGTTTAAATTCAGATTGAAATTCTTTAGATTGAAAGTCATGGGAAGCAATTACCTGATCCTCGTTAGATAGGAATTCTTCATCATCTGACTCTTCTGAATCTAATCTGCTGTTTCCAGCATCTATTACCATAAGGAAAACTTCCCTTGCCTTCTTCTCTTCTTGATAATCTTCACTGGAGCTGGAGGAGGATGTTTCATCTTCAGTATCACTCCGAGTTTAGCTATAAAGCCCTTCTCCTTCTTTTTGTACTTGCTGGAGGAGACCTTGCTATGCTGATGTCTTCTTGAATCCTTCTCTTGCCTTCTGTCCTTCTTTTGAACTTCTGAACATTCTAAGAATCTGATTTTTGTCGACCTCAGAACTTGGTCAAACTGAAGGTGTTGAGATAATAACGCATCTGGTATTGAGTCATTAAGAGCGTTGAGTCATTGATAGCGTTGAGAGCGTTGAATGATCTTTGATTCTGAGTAAACTTTGGCTTTGAGTGAACTATGGCGTTGAGACAATTATGACGCTGAGTGATCTTTGGTGTTGAGAGCATTTTAACGAAACACACACTTCACAGACCACAGAATTGTTCTTCTAAGACCAAATCGTCGACCTCAGAAATCTTCTCTTTCACTTAGAGTTCGTCGACCTGAGAACAGACTGAGAGAATTTTCTTCTAGGGCTGATTTTGGAGCTGACTTCAGGCATGTCCTTGATCTTCCATCTGTAGGACTGACCTAAGACTAGAAAGACATAAAACTTGACCCTTCTATACAACATGGGTCACACCCTAAGAAGAGAAACTAGCCCAAATCACCTAGGGGTTCAAACAAAGGGGTAGAGGAAGGCAATACCCTAAACCCTAAAGGGGAAGGGGTAGAGCATACTGAGTAGAATATTGAGTAGAGGATTACTTGCCAGAAAAGAGATGGCATGCCCAGGGGGAGATGTGAAAGCAATACTTGGCATGACTAGGTCATGTTAAGTAAGTGCATGTTACTTGAAAACATTCAAGTAATATGAAGAGAGCAATGTTAAGCCATTGCATATTATTTTTCCACCCTCAAGTAGTTTTAGGAAAATCCTCTACTTAAGTGTTAAGTACTGAGGAGTGTTATAAGCTGCTTCAAATTTTCAAGTGGTATGAGAAGGCTTACAGCTGCTTTTGAGTTTATACACTTTATGAGAAAATGCTTCTTAGTATTGCTGGGTATTCTGTCTTCTTCAAATAGTGGGAGATTGTTGGGAATATTTCCCTCAATGTTCCCTAGATTTGATTTGAAGAGGCATCACCATCAATACTAAGAGCATAGTTGTATTTGATATTGTTCAAGCTCATCATGTGCAGGATATTCCTTGGAACAAGTTTAGACAGGTTGTCTAAGTGGTTGTAATAGGTGGTCATAAGGTAGAAAGTTAGAGAGATAGAAATCTATCTAAGTTCACAGGCGTCGAGTGAAGCCAGTTCACTCCATGCTAGATGCCAAGGAAGGATGTTTGAAAGACTGAAAATTATCTAAGTCCACATGCGTTGAGTGAAGACCGTTTAATCAATGGTAGATTCCAAAAAGATTCTAGTAAAGGATGGACAGTCAAATCCCAGTAGTTTGCAAGATAGAAATGGGGCTAAGTCCACAGGCGTTGAGTGAAGACAGTTCACTTAATGCCATATAACAAGAGGCGTCGAGTACAATACAGCTTGTCAAAGCCTTAGCATTGGCAAGCAGAAAAATCAACTAAGTATAGAATCGTTGAGTGAGGATAGCTCACTCAACGCCTGATGAAAGAAGCATTGAGTCAAGCTCAAGCAGTTGAAGATTCTATCAAGAATTCAAGCTCAAGCAGTTGAAGATTCTATCAAGAATTCAAGCTAAGTCCAGAATTGTTGAGTGAGGATAGCTCACACAATGCCAAAGAAGAAGGCGTCGACAAAGCAATGATAAGTCAAAGACTAAAGAGAGAGACAAAAAAATCTTTCGAAGTCCAGATGCGTTTAGTGAGGATAGCTCACTAAAAGTAAGCTCATCATGAAGGTTGGCTAAGTACAGAAGCGTTGAGTGAAGGAAGTTCACTCAACGCCTCATCAACAAGGAGTCAGTCAAAGGTAGAAGCATTTAGTGATGAAGGCTCACTCAATGCATTCAAAAATAAAGTTGTGGCTAAGTACAGAAGTGTTGAGTGAAGCCAGTTCACTCAATGCCTCAGCATAAAGGCAGGTAGTCAGTGAAACAACTAAGTCCAGATGTGTTGAGTGATGAAGGTTCACTCAATGCACTCAACACATCATCAAAAGAAAGATTGCCCAAGGACAAAAGCGTTGAGTGATGAAGGATCACTTAACGCACTCAATGCCTGACAGTGCAGAAGAAATTGGCTAAGTCCAGATTCGTTGAGTTAAGTTAGTTCACTCAACGCACTCAACGCCTGGGATGAAAACTGAGAAAATGGCTAAGTCCACAGATGCTGACGTCAGCATGAGTCAGCAAAGTTTCAAATTGTTGCGGGAAAGCTACAGTACATGACAAATTGCATTGTAGGCCTACTGTATAACTTTTCCTGTAAAAGCAAAGTTGCAGCCAACAACTTCAGCGGGGCCCATGGGTCAAATAGTCATTGGATAACGAAAGATAAAATGGATAAGTTCAGCGGATGCAAAACAACTTTTAGGGTTTGATAATTTTTTAAAGAGGCAGAACTTCATCGCCTTCTTCCTAGCCATTGTTGCAGAGCTTGAAGCTGAAGTTTCAAACCCGCTGAACTAAAAGTTCTTAGCTATGGCAGTTTTCACCAACTACAGTAAGGTCAGAAAAGATTTCTGAGAAAGAAGACTAAGAAGAGCCTTCAACTCTCTACAGTCAAGGTTAGCTGATTGAAGAGTATAAAGAACTGTCAATTCATTGTCTTCATCAGCAAGATCAGGAACTTGGTTTCTGAGTTTCTTCCACCACAATCAGTAGTTTACTGAAGATCATTTTCTTTGTTATTGAGAAGAAGTTATGGCTGAGTTCATCTCAACACAGGAAGTAGAAGAATAACAAAAATTTCTCTAGAGTCAAATCAACATCAACCAACAATTCACTCTATGGGATCTACTGTTGGATCTGAGCTGTAAGATCCTTTGGATATGAGTTGTATGCCTATTTTATAAAGGCTGAGGTAGGATCATTTGTTGATCTGAGTATAGGGCCTGTGTGCCTGAGGTAGGTCTATTTACTTGAGGTAGGAGAGTCATTCTCTCTGAGTGTAGACCTTTTGTGCCTGATTTGTAGGATCCAGCTTTGGATCTGAGGTAGGGCCTTATGCCTGAGCTGTAGGAGAGTCATTCTCTCTTAGATAGGGCTATCCTCCTAGCTTGAGTTATATGACTATTAATTTAGTATGAGGTAGGTGATCTTTGGATCGCTGAGTTGTAGGAGCAAGCTTACTCTGAGGTAGGGCTTTGTGCCTGAGCTGTAGGTCTTGGAGGAGACTGAGAGATCCTGCGGGATCTGTGTTGTAAGCTCTAAGGAGCCGAGTTTTTGGAGAAGTACCTTGTCTAACACACTGTTAGAAAGGTGGGAGGGAAAGTGGACGTACCCATAAATTGGGGAACCACTATAAATTACGTGTGTGCTTTGTGTGGTGTGTCTTGAAATCTTATAACTACTAACTCACAACACACTTCAAGAAAGAAATCTAAAAAGAGACCTACAACCTATTCACCCTCCCTCTAGGTGTTTAGTTGGCCTTGAAACCAAAGAATTTCATGGGGGTAAGTATAACATACATGGGAAAAGAGCTCGGGGTGCTTTTCTTGGACGAGGGCCTCGGGTCTCCACGTGTACTCATCTCATCCGTAGTTTGACCATAGGACCTTGACCATTAATATGACTTTGTTTGACAGTTTTTTCACCTTGAAGTCCACTTTTTTATGGGATCTAATTGAATGGATCTGTCCGACTATAGTAGCACCAACGGTGTAGGAAGGTGTTGATCTGGTTGCCTAAGAACTCGCCTCAATGAGAGACATAAAAACATCGTGAAGATTTCCTAACTTTGGCGATAGGGCTAATCGATGTGCAACTAGGCCAACATGCTCTATCACCTGATAGGTGCCCAAATAGCGGAGGTAAAACTTATTTTTCATTCTCAACCAAGAGATAATGTGTATTGGCTTGATTTTTAAAATTACTATTTCTCTAACGATAAACTCCACCAGTTGGTGCGGTGCATCATAATACTTAGCTTGCCGGCTCTGCGGTTCCCACATCTGATCATATATTAGTCGTATTGCTACCGTATTGCCATCAATATAAGCCACTCCTAAGGCTTCTGGGTCCTCATCCTGGGCCCAAAACAATGGGGCCCAACAACGTCTTCCATATAGAGCCTCGTACATTGCAATCTTGACGCTGGCCTGAAAGATATTATTATAAGAAAATTCTACTAGTGGTAGTAGCTACTCGTACGGCTCACTGTGCTCTGCTATGTAGAGTCAAAGCAGATCCTTCATCATTTGATTCGTCCATCTCGTCTAACTATCTGTCTGGGGGTAGAAAGCGGTTCTAAACGCCAATTTCATTCCCAAGTAAGCATGCACCCTTCTCTACTCTTTCAAAGTAAAGCGCCCATCACGGTCAGACACGATAGACTTTGGTATGCCATGGAATCGGACTACCGGCTCTATTAAAAGCCTGGCGAAGAAGTCAACACCATCACTGTCGATTCGCGATGAATCGAGCCATTTTTGTAAGTTGGTCCATGATAACTCATGTGAAGTTTTTTTTACCATAGGACCGACGTAGGCCGTGGATAAAGTCCATAAAAACTTCACCAAACTTACATTCTGGTATAGATAGGGGTTGTAATAAGCCTTTTGGGTGATGATGTATTTAAGGCTCTTATGATCGGAGACGATCTCACATCTTACTCTTATAAATAGTGCCTCTAGATTTTGAGGGTGAAGACGTCAACGCCCCACTCCAAATCATGGGCTGAGTGGTTCAGCTCATGCGGCTTCAATTGTTGAGGTGCATAAATAATTACCATGTCATATTGCATCATCGCAGTGATGTGTCGGCAAGTGCACCTGTCGCTGTCAAGTAATAATTTTTTGAATAGCTTCCACGAATGTCGATCTCGAGGGAATGTAGGTTGGGTATCGTGATAGCGTCGTATAAAGATCGCTACTAAGAGTTAAACGAAACAATAGGGGTTGTCTTTTGATTCCTAATGCTAAAAAAACAAAAAGAAAACAAATGCGAGTCGTAAGCACTGCTTTGCTTGGTGGATGGAACTAGTGCAGGCCGCTATGTTGTACTTTATGAGGCGAATGGATGGAGAGCAAGTGGATGGAATGAACACACGTGCAGAGAGTGAGGGTCGTAATCACCTCTTCAACGACCAACATTAGCCTTTGCTAGAGTGGTTCTAGTGCATGAGTGGAGTGGATGTTAATGGAGGCGATTGCATCACAGCAAACAAAAGAGGATTTAACTAACCCAAGCAAACTTCATTCATAAACAAATAAAATCAAGTTTAGGTTCATTACAAGCTTTAGAATACAATTCATTATGGAGATGTGGTAGAATAAACTGAAAGGGGGAAAGCTTAGCTGTGGTTCTTGGCCGGAATGGTGAGTTGTCAGTCCACTTTTTGACTCAGACCGTTGTTGCGTTCGAAGGTAAATGGGTTGTCAATCCACTTGTCTTCCTCCGTCTTCTTCCCTTTCCTTCAATCTTTTCTCTTTTTTCCCAAATGAGCATTATCGAAAGATCTCTATTGCACACTACTAGTGGACGGGAACTCTCCGAAGGGTTGATGATGATTTCGGATCACCGGAGAAGGCTTCCCGGAGAGTGGATATGAGTGGAGGACCTGTGGGGGAGAGAAACGGTGCTTCGCGCGCAGCAGCGGGCCGGAAAATGAAAAGGCATGCCCTAATTCGCAGGAGCACGGGCTTAAAAATGGTTAGCAGATAATCAGAGCGCACGGTCAGTGGCGCACGATGGGTGGTCGTGTGCACTAACAGTTTATGATCGTGCTCTCTGCTCCAGAGAAACCTGTAGCTGGACAGAAAAAATATATAGATGCGCACGACCAGTGGCGCACGACCAGAGGTCGTGCGCACTGGATCCCATGATCGTGCGATTAGAAATTGCAAAACTCTAGAAAAAATGGAACAAGCGCGCATTAGCAGTGGCGGATGACCAGAGGTCGTGCGCACTATGTCCAATGGTCGTGCGATTTCCCCAGACAGAACTTGGAAAAAAGGAGAATAGTGCGCACGAGCAGTGGCTCATAACCAGTGGTCGTGCGCAATAGATCCAATGATCGTGCATAGTGTTCCTATATCGTTTGGGGTTTTATGAATTAATCACTCATGACCAACTATCGTGCGCTAAGGAGTTCACTGACCGTGCACATGTAAAAACGCATGATCAGTGGCCCTTAGGCAAAAAACATTCCCAAACAATCCCGGAACACTCACACGACTTTTGTACCTGTAGTAAAAATAGAAGAGCCACCGAAATGGGCATTTCACATTCTCTAGACACAAAAAACACCAAGTATAGGGCAAAAGTACAATAACAATGAAATCACACTAAAAATGGCCCTAAAGTGCACTTAACATGGAATGGTCATAGTAATAAATATGAACAATTATGGCTCTCAAGTGTATTGCATCATCAAGAAAACTGGCCAAGATGAGTCCAAAAATATGTATATAACTTGGACTCATCACACCCCCAGACTTAAACATTTGCTCATCCCGAGAAAATCATCACTCCGTGGACTAGAAAATAGTTAGCTGGCTTAGTAATTTCCAAAGAAAGTATTGAGAGAAATCAAGTATATCATGGGCATAGAAAATATAATAGACAAACTTTTTTAATTTTTCTACAAAATTTATACTTTTCGACAGGCGTAAATAAATATTGTATCTACTCAAAATTTAGAATTCTGGAGAATCGTTGGGTCATACGTAGAAAGAAAGTAGGGAGTCCACTCAGGTGAGCATTGCCAAAGACCGGGGCTCAGGATCTACTCCAAAGAAATCCATTAATGTCTGGGACCATACGCTTGCCCGTTCACACTCTCTCCACGGTACTAGTTCGACTCAAGCGTGAATCTGTAGGAATTGTAGGATTGAATGGGGCTTAGGCTAAGGTTTGGTAGTCAAAGATAAGCATATAGGCTACACACAACCCAAGCGAGCAAACAACAAGCTAAACCAATACAGCCCCCTCAGAATTGCACGTGTGACACGCCCCCAGAATTTCCTTGAAAATCGGGTGTGTACACGGCCCTACCTGACCAGTATCATTATAAACTTGATGGGGATTCATTTCTCAATGTAATTATTTTTAGATTTTATTTTTCAATTCTCTCATTTTTCTTTTTTATTTTGCAATCCCCAATTTTTAGCAAGTAGAATTTCTTGTATTCATCCACCACATCACTTGAATTCCATCTATCACACCTCGTCAAAATATTAAATTCACAAGAGCTCATGGATTTAGTTGCGATAGGAGGATTAAATTTAGTCTTTGGTGAATCAAGGTGGAGCTGAATCAAAGGAGGGGTAGGCTTAAACTTTGCTTGCAATGGTTAGCAGCTAGAACAAGGTAAACAAGGCTCAAACTAGCCAAATTGATGGCCTACATCACGCTCACGCTTGACTAACCATGCACCAATGCTTTGATAGTAGCTTGGGGAAAGTTCTTAGCCACCGAGAAAGATGAATCTTCCTCCTGACTCAAGCAAAACAAGTCTAGTGATGGTTATACATATCCCTACACTACCGTTCGATTTCACCAGATTCAACATTTTTTTGAGTAGTACAAACAATATTTACATCTACAGAAAAAGAATAAATCTACAAGAATAAAGAAAAATTAAATCTATACTATTTCTACACAGACTATGAGTACTTGATTAGGAGCACTGCACGAGTTTCACACTACTCTATCCTAAAATCCTAAGCCAGCACCACTATTTTAAAGTTTACGCACAAGCAATGCATTTGAATCGAGCCGCACACGTGGATAAGATCGCGCTCAAGTGGATGATTCAATGTGTGTTACAGTGATTTTGAAATAAATAAATAACAAACTTGTATACTATTAAATGTGTGCTCGTGTAGTGACCACATGCATGCTCTCCCCCCAGAATTGAATGCGACAACTCGTAAAACTAAACATTCCAAATAATATAAAGAGCTAGGGGTAAGAAGTACCTATGCTCAGAACTGAGCATTCCAGTCATTCTGCGAGGTTGTCCATTAGCGGCAGGTTTGCCGCGCTTCAAAAATTTCTAGCACCTGCGAATTAGAGATTCCACGCAAAATAAGAAAATAGAAATACACATATAAAAAGGAAAACAACACACAAAACAGGACCAAGCGGTCCTACTTGGGTGGTCTCCCATGAGCCCTTTTGTTTACCGTTCTTAAGGTGGACTGAATACCTGTATTAAGCAAGATATAGAGTTTTATGTCCACAACAAACTAAATAAAAAACTACGCAAGTCCACCAAGCAGTTACTAGCATAAACTATCCAACAAACTATCAACTAAACGCCAATTTATGATATAGCTCCCCACAAGAGTGAGAAAGACAAGTGTTTGAAGCTTTAGGGTTTAAGTTTGTTTTACCCAATCGGCCCCAAGCCCCTTGCTTCTCTCCCAGGAGAGCAACAAAATGAGCGGATCGCAAAAAACATTCATTTTTCTTTTTCTCCACTTTGGGGGAACGCCACCTAGCGTAATCAACTAACTTTCCATCCTAGGTTTTAGGTTTCATCATCTTCGACGCCATAGTGGCAATCAGATCCGCCCATAAAACCTTACGATTAAACTGTTTATCCATAAATTCAGCATAAGGAGGTGGAGAACCATGCTCCCATACAGATCTAAACTCTGGAATTTCATCAGCAGCCTCCTTACGAACCAACAGCTCCTTCTTCGCTTCCTCATCATAATGCTCTTCTTCAGAGGTACTTCTTCTCTTCTTCTGCTTCCACATCTCCTGTTTATCTCTGTGATCCAAATTACTAAACAATTCATCAGTGATAAAAATAGGTGGGGGTACAGAGGTTCAGTCATGGTGCCAGGAAAGCACGCTAGTTTCACCACATTTGGTACAACCACCTGCCCCTTTGAAAAGTCCAAGGTGGCACTGCTTTCCCTCAAAAATGGGACTCCCAAGATTGGGATTGAAGTATTTTCGATAGGCCCTAATACTTAGAAATCAACTACAACCTTGGTTGCGTCTACCGTAACTTCAACCTCTTTCACCTCTCCTTCAGTCACCACCAGAACTCTGTTAGCTAAAATATGAGAGGTACGATCATCCATATTTAATTTTAAATTAAACTTCTCGACATCTTGCCAAGAGTGAATGTTTCTAGAAGATCTTAAATCATAAAGGGTGGAGGTCTCGATGTTGTTGATCGTACAAGCGATCACTAGATCCCAACACACCCCCTCTTCCTTCTTAATAAGACTCCTCCCCTAATCTATGGGATTCTTTTCTGTGTTGCTTGGAAGAGTCCCTTGGGGATACTCAGCCAGCACCTGGGCTATTTGTCCCAGTTGCACTTCCAGATTCCGCATAGATGCGGTCTGATTAGCCATATTCGATTGAGCGACCTCAACAAACTTCTCCATCATTTCTTCCAAGTTACTCTTCCTAGGTGCTGAAGGGGTCTGATTATAACCCAGATTAGGTGGCCTCGGTTAGCTCCCAGAGGCTGAAGAATCGAATTAATGCTGCCCTGGTTGCCATCATTGGCTATCGGCATTTTGGTTCCACGAATAGTTGGGGTGATTTATCACCCCTGGGTTATACGCAATCCCATACGCCATACCCCTATTTTGTTTAGCAATGAAATTCATAGATTCGTTCATATTTAGATTATACAGCTCACCAGATAGTTCATCTCCTGGGCATTCATATGTGTGATGGTCATCCCCGCTGCATCCTTGGCAAGAGATTGCCATGACACGTGTTACAGTGGGTACAACTGATCCAAGAGCAAATATTACACGGGTGTTCCTTTGGGTATTTCTCCCAGCAGTCCAATATATGCTGTGTGAGGCTGTATCTTGTTGATGACTCAAGGCTACCTTAGGTGTAAGGTTCATCAATAAACCTCCAGCAGCGGCGTCAATCATAGCCCTATAATTCGGCTCGATGGCAATGTAGAACTGGTCCACCAAGTTCCAAGGCTGGAACTCATGTTTTGGGCATTTCCGCAGCAAGTCATTGAAGCGTTCACATGCCTCTGCCAGACTCTCCTGATCGAAATGGCGGAAGTTACCTATCTCCCAGTGCAGGTTCACAATCTTATCTACCAGATTGAACTTCTCTAGGAATCGCGCGGTTAATCTAACGTTGTGGCAATTCCCGAAGGTAAGCTGTGCAACCACTCCTTGGCTTTATCACGCAGTGAAAATGGGAATAGCTTCATCTTCACCATTTAATCGGGTATTCCGCCATAACGGAAGGTCCCACATATCTCAGAAAAAATCCGAGAGATACATGTGAGGGTCCTCGCTGGGCAACTCGGAGAACTGTGCGTTGATGCGTATCTTGTTCAAAATGGTCGGTTTGATTTCAAACTGCAGGTTAGGGATGGCCGGCCCAAAAGCTGGATACACACTCCTAATAGTGGGGGTAGTATAGTCTCTCATCGTGTGAGGCCTCGACCTATTTACCTCATTTTCATCAACATTCTGCCCTCTAGCAGTAGCTCCATTCCCTCTCAGACCAGCCCTATGCATCGGCTGTCCTTGCTAGTTTCCAATGTTCTCATCAGCGTTTGGCCCTAAGATGGGCTCTTCCCCTCTTCCATTGCCTCCAACCTGAATTAGATTATGATCCATATCTAGCCGAGCATTTGTGGTATGCCTCCGTGCTCGAGTGGTCCTCTCTATTCAAGGATCGCAGGCAAGCAACTCTCCCGATCCTTGCCTCTACATACACCAAAGATGATAACAAAACAAAAAATCAAAAACAATAACTCTTGAGTAACTATCTTCGACAACCCAGATCACTTACGCCTGCATTCACCGGCAACGGTGCCAAAAACTTGATGCATCGGCAAGTGCATCGGTCGTTGTCAAGTAATAATTTTGGGAATAGCTTCCCCGAATGTCGATCTCGTGGGAATGCAGGTTGGGTATCGTGATAGCAACGTAGAAAGATCGCTATTAAGAGTTAAATGAAACAACAGGGGTTGGCTTTTGATTCCTAATGCTAAAAAATAAAAAGAAAACTAATGCGTGTCGTAAGCACCGCTTCGCTTGGTGGTTGAACTAGTGCAGACCGCTATGCCATGCTTCGTGAGGCGAATGGACGGAGAGCAAGCGGATGGAATGAACACACGTGCGGAGAGTGAGGGTCATAATCACCTCTTCAACCACCAACACTAGCCTTTGCTAGAGTTGTTCTAGTGCACGAGTGGAGTGGATGTGAATGGAGGCGAGTGCATCACAACTAACAAAAGAGGATGTAACAAACCCAAGCAAACTTCATTCATAGACAAATAAAAGCAAGGTCAGGTTCATTACATGCTTTAGAATACAATTCATTATGGAGAAGAGGTAGAATAAACTGAAAGGGTGAAGCCTAGCCATGGTTCTTGGCCGAAATGGTGGGTTGTCAGTTTAATTCTCGACTCAGACCGTGGTTGCGTTTGGAGGTAAATGGGTTGTCAATCCATTTGTCTTCCTTCGTCTTCTTCCGTTTTGTTGGAGTATGAGACTGGGCGGTATGGCGATTTGAGCCTGGCGGGTTGTAGACCGCGCGGTCTGGCGGTTACTCTCCGGCGGTTTGATATCCAGGCTGTTGTTGTTTGTAGTCAGGCGGTCTGGTAGTTTATCTCCGGTGGCTTGGAAACCGGGCGGTCTAGCGGTCTCCTACCGCATCTCTATCTCTTGCTTCTGGTATTGCCGAGCGGTTAGAACATTGTCTAACCGCGCGGCCTGTTTCGGTCTGTTGTTCTAGCCGCCCAGATTTGTGTATAGCTTTAGTCCCACATTGTTAGTTTGTACTCTCTCTTCTCTCCTCCATTCTCTAAAAGGGAGGTCAAACCTTAGTAAATGATATCTTTTTGGATAATAAAACTTTCAATTATTCAAAGTTCCGGCTTTTTTTCTAGTCATTTGTTCGCTACTTTCACTTTTTTAGTCGTTTGTTCGCTACTTCTCACATGGTATCATAGGACTCGATCTTCTCCTCCATATTCTGTGCGCCCTGTCCGTGCGGCTTGCCTCTTCCTCTCGCGACCTGTTCTCGCGGATTGCCTCTTCCTCTCGCGACCTGTTCTTGCGGCTTGTCTCTTTCGCCTGCTTACGCCCTGTCCGTGCGACCTCCTTTTACCTGCCTTTCAGTCGCCGCGACCTGTTGCTTTGTTCGCCTCGACCTGCTGCCTTATTCGCCTTATTTGTTCCTCACTTCTGTTCGTGCGGGCTATCTTCTAGCCGTTTAACTTCTTTCCCTATTTGGATCTGCGACCTTGTCGTGGCTTCTTTGGCCGGTGGTGTCTTACATCGTGACCGCTGCAGCTCTTCTTCTTCCTATCCGCACGGCTTGTATTCTAACCGTGCGGCTTCCCGTTGATTTCTCCTATGGCCCTTTCTAAAACCTCAACTACCACCACTCCTATCGCCACTCCGGCTCCGCCTCCTACTCCCTCTAGAAACCTTGGCACGGTTTCTAAACTTGTTGGCTCAAACTATCCGGATTGGAGCATTTCTTTCACCTTTCTCCTTCGCTCTGAGCGCAAACATCATCACCTCACCGATTACCCTCCTCCTCCAAACTCTGATCAATTTGATGACTGGGATGCCAGTGATGCGCTTTTCCGTACTTGGTTGGCTAACAGCCTCTCCAATGAATGCATTCCTTTCATACGCCATGATGAGATGGTCAAGACCGCATGGCTTCACCTTGTTGCTCTCTACTCGAAGGGAGTCAAGACATCCCGCATTTATACTCCCTATGCAAATCTCTTCGCTCGCCCTTCCATGTCTCCTGCTGCGGCTTATCAGCAAGTTCAGGCTCTTGGCGCCGAAATCCACCAGAATCGCTGTCAAGACAATAGAAGTTTGTGTCGACACACTCCATCTGTGTCGACACATATAGACTGTTTTTTCCTGACTTTTGATCTTCTTTCCCTAGAAGGTATAAATAGGTCAAGAACTTATTCTGTCAACACGCTTACAAGGTTTTGGAGACTGAAACCCTGTGTCGATAATCTCTCTCTCTTCTCTCTCAAGATTTCTCGTCTGATCAATGGCGCCAAAGGTTGCAGATAACGTCAACGAAGGATATGAGTTGGTGCGCAATGCCTTTACGGATGCCCCGATAGATGTTCAAAGGGTTGTCACTCTAATTTCTGAATCTGGATTAGAATTTCTAGTTTCTGAACCATCAAAGATCTGGAAGAAGGAGGTGATTGAATTCTTTACCTCTGCATCAGTGGATTCAACTGGTCTCAAGATAAAATCCACTGTTCATGGGATGAAGGTGAAACTGACACCAAGAAATTTAAGAAAAATACTTCAATTATCAAACATTGAGAATGAAGAAGAGGTTCCAGCCTCTAAGACCAGGGAGGCTCTCCAATGGTGTGGATTGGATCCAACCCTGAAGATTGGAGTAGCTATCAACAGGAAGGGTATGAAAGTTTCTGTCAGAAGTAGTTGGGAAGGTAATTTTGTGCAAACCAGGTGGACATGATAGGATTTCAGCCTATATGTTCAGCCTAATGACCAGAATTGTGTTTACAATTCCAACTAACTGGCCAGCTGTAGTATTTGATAAGATCAAGGAAGGAATCAAGAAGCCAAATCTGGCTAGAATTATGAGTTTATACCTGACTGGGGTGATCCCTGAGGTTATGCAACAACTACCTGGGACAAAAATTAATCACATGAGGAAAATGGATATAAGATTATTTTCAAGGTGGGATAGGGTGCTGTCAAAGATGTGCCTGATGAGAACAGGCAGGACACCCCTGAGAGATCCCCTGCACATGATATAGGCAATGCCCAGCATCTAGAAGAGCAAGTGAGAAAGCAAGTTGAAGATCATCCTGAGTCTACTCAAGTTCAGAAATCAACCATTCCTGCACAAATGCAGGGGGAGCAAGCTCACTCTCCTGTCCAGAATGTATCTACTCCTGACCAGGTACAGGTACAGGGAGAGCAAGTGTATTTTCCTACCAAGGACATTACTAATATTTCTATTCCTGCACAGGTGCAGGGGGAGCAAGTGTATTCACCTGCCCAGGATATTACAAATACTGAACAAGTGCAGGGGGAGCAGATGTCTGAATCAGTGCAGGAGAAAGAACAAATTGATTTATCAAAAGATTTGAATATTGTAGATCTGGATGATTCAACATCTGTTCAAGCTTAGAAGGAATACACTCTAGATGAGTTATTTCCTAATGTTGAAATTGCTACTGATAGAGTAGAGGAGGAGCAAGACAATAAGAAGGCACTAGACATGGAGATAAAGCAAGAAGCTGAGAAGGAACAAGGAGTTGAGGAGGAGCAAGTAGTTGAGGGGGAGCCTGTGAATGTTGAGGCTGAGCAACATGTCACTGAAACTAATATTCCTCCTACTCCACCTGAAAGAGTTCAAATAGAAAGTTCATCAGACTCTGAGACTGAAGAAGCCAGAATGGCTAAGAAGAGTAAGCTCATAGTCTTCAAGAGAATGAGCCAAAGTTATAAGCAGGCACTCCAAACTTCAACTCACCAATCTCCATCTGAATTTAACTACAACAAGTTCATGGTAGATTTGCAAGTTAAGTTGGATGAGCAGAGATTAGCAATGGAGAAGTATGTTGATGAGAGCAATAAATCCCTTCAATTTGACTTGGCTCAAGATATTAAGTCTATTAGATTTGAAGTAAATATGAATAAGAAGGAGATGATAGATTGCTTCCATAAGGGAGGTAATGTTGTAGTGTTTTTGGCTAAACAACAGCAGTCTATCCTCACTAAAGTGGGTGATATTGCTTTGAAACAAGGTTATGTTTTGGAGAATCAGCTGAGGATGAATGATAATTTGGCTGAATCTCACCATGAAATTCTTGAAGAGTTCAAAAAGGCTACTGCAGGGATGACTGGAGCAAGAGCAAAAGAGATGGAAGCTTTTGATCAGAAACTAAAGGAAGCTATAGCTTCAGTTCAATCTGCCATCACTATATCTCAGAAGGAAATATCTGACAAACTTCAAAAATTGAAACCATATTTTAAAGAAGGTGTGAATTATCTAGATGGCCAGATCAGATTTCAGAAGGATGATCTAAGAGATCATATTACCAAAGAAGTCATAAAGGGGGAGAGGTTGTTAGTTCATGCTGGCTCAGAGCACACCAAATGGGTGACAAATAGTATTCGAGCCACATTGGGATATCCACCTTTGTGTGATGATGATATGGTGGCTGAGTCAGGAATTCAAACAGGTCTACTTGAAGGCAATCAACCTGAGATTGCCCAAGTCATTTACCCTCCTCCTGATTTTGATATGATTAATCAGCAAGTTCAGGATATGTATAGTCCTCCAAAGGAGGTTACCAAGGTTGTTATTGAAAAAGTTGATAAGCCTGATGCCAACTTGAAAGAACAGCAAGATGCTCTACTATCCAAGAAAAGATTTAGAGAGCAGGCTGAACTTAAGCCAGATTTTGAGCAGTGGAGCCCTACTTCAAGAAATATTATACTAACTACATGGAAGGCTGTAAAGGACCAAGAATATGAAAGAGGAAAGTGGTATAATGAAATGGAATGGCAAAAGTATGAAGCTAGGCAGGAAGCCATAGTACAGTTCAGGAGAAAAGCCAAGCTGGGAAGGCTGCCACCAGATGCTCAGGAGCCGAGCAAGTACTTTCCAAAGACCTTTCATTACTTTGAAAGGCAAAGGCTAAAGGAAGAAGCTCAGAAGAAAGCTGAGCTAAAAGGCAAGAAGCCTACTGAAGTTGCTGAAGCTCCTGTGAAGGCTCAAATCCAATCTGGCAAAGGAATTGTTATAAGAGAGCCTGATCAGTCTTAGTTCTAAGTTCTTTCAAATGTTTTGTAATGTTTTGATCATTCAATGTAAACATCTGTAATCAAACATTATCAAGTTAAGAAAGAAATCAACCTTATCTGCTTCTTCACAGCAACAAGTTAAGAAAGAAATCTTCAATTGAAGCACGGCTTGTTCTGGAAGCAACTTGTAGAAAACTCTGCTTCTTCTTTTTCAAGAGTCAATCCCGATCTTGCTGTCGTAGATGAATATTACAGCTGCTAACTCTTTTAGCGTTCAGGTTCCCTAATCTGAACTTGTTCTTCTTGCTCAGGAAGAAAGCGAGGAAGAAGACGTCATCCAGCCGTAAGATTGCGAATACAGAAAACCTTAATTGTTTCTCTTCTTGATGTTTTTTTGATTACTCAACTTTTTATTAATTACCTTTGAATCAACCAATCTATACTTTTTTTTATATCACGCTGATCAACGACTATATTCCGTGTGTGGGCCCCACCATTAATGTTGGAAAATTTCTTTCCATTTCTCCAAAAGGGCAACCAGCTGGCAGCAGCGCCATTAACATAATTCTACGACATTCCTGCATTATTTTGTACCTACGTTGACCTTGTTGACGTTGCTGACGTCACTATCTCTGGCGTTGAGTGAGCTTTCTCCACTCAATGCCTGTGGATAGTGAAATTCTTCTGTCTAGCAATCTTTCTATATACAGTTGGCGTTGAGTGAGCTTGCTCCACTCAACACCTGTGGACTTAGGCAAATCTTCTGCCTATCCAGCATCTTTCTTGAGTCCACTTGTCTAATCATTATCACAAGGACTGTCCTGCACACATGAACTTACACACACATCAAATAAAGTTATGTCTATCTCATTGAACTATTTTATATCATCAAATCAGGGTCATTAGGATCAATGGATCCAACAATCTCCCCCTATTTGAAGATGTCAAAACCATTGATCAACTTCCTTAGTCAATAAGATACACATCACATAGGCAGTAAAAAAACTTATTAAATTCAGTGAGATTAATTTTTACCTAGATGAAGTTTAACCTACTCCCCCATGATTGTTGTAGGGTGTGTGTTATCTTAGAGGTTTACCTCTCAGCTTGATCCTTTCTTTGTTGGGGCTTGATCCAGCCTTTATAGCTTGTCTCTCCACCATAGATACTACTTGAACTTGATTAATCTCTTCTCTCTTCTTATAATAGTCAGGTAGGTGCATCAGTTCTTTCTCTCCTCTTATGTTCTACCCCTAGATGATGTTGATGAAGCCAGTAGTGCAGCTGCCAGCTTGCTCTTTATACAAGGCTAACTTTAGAGGTTTAGCTGCTGGATTTGTTCTCCCTCAATAGGAGCATCTGCTCTCATCCTGTTCTTGACTTCCACTAGGTCTTCATCACCTGCAAGAAGAGCAAGCCTGTACCAAAAAAAACGTAGGGAGTATCTGAAGCCATTTTAAGTTCAACATACCCAATTCAATCTTGAAGTTGTTGAACTTGGCTTCATCTAATGTCTTAGTGAATATATCAGCCACTTGCTTGTCGGTGGGGACAAACTCTAGACTAATGTCTTCTTTCTCCACATGCTCCCTAATAAAATGATACCTAATTTCTATGTGCTTAGTACTGCCGTGTGAGACAGGATTCCTAGCAATAGAAATGGCACTAGTAGAATCATAATAAAGAGGGGTTATACTTATCTTAATGTTATAATCTTCAAGCTGATGCTGAATCCATAGCAATTGAGCATAGCAGCTACCTGTTGAAATGTACTCTGACTCTGTAGTTGAGACAGCCACACTAGTTTGCTTCTTGCTTCTCCATGACACCAGTCTTCCACCCAGGAATGGACATGTACCAGTAGTACTTTTCCTATCTTCCTTGCAATGTGCAAAGTCTACATCTGAAAATCATGTTAGATCTAAATATCTATTCCTAGGGTACCAAAGGCCAAGATCTGGTGTGCACTTAAGATACCTTAAAATTCTCTTTGCAGCAGAGTAATAGGATTTTTTAGGACAGGTCTGATACCTAGCAGAGACACATGTAGTATACATGATATCAGGCCTACTAGCAGTCAAGCATAGAAGGGAGCCAATTATACCTCTATACAAAGACTCATCAATAGGTTTCCCTGCCTCATCTTTGCCTATAGGCATACTTGACCCCATGGGAGTTCTCATGGTGGAGGCATTCTCCATACCATATTTCTTAATCAACTCTCTGGTGAACTTTGACTGGGATATGGATAAGCCATCATCAGTCTATCTTACTTGGAGTCCTAAGAAGAACTTGAGCACACCCATGTTGCTCATCTAAAACTTCCCTTGCATAAATTTAGCATACTTCCTGCAAAGGTTGTCATCAGTAGATCCAAAGATAATGTCATCGACATATATCTAGACTAGGATGATCTTGCCCTTAGATTCCCTTAGGAATATGGTCTTATCTATTTTCTCCCTTGAGATTTTATTCTTAATGAGGAAACTAGACAATGTTTCATACCAAGCTATAGGGGCTTGCTTTAACCCATATAGAGCTTTCCTAAGCCTATACATAAAATTAGGAAGGTCAGGGTCTACAAAACCTAGTGGCTGATCCACATATACTTCCTCTTTTAAGTCCCAATTCAAGAATATTGACTTCACATCCATCTGGTAGACTTTGAATCCTTGATAGGCAGCAAATGCAAGGAATAGCCTTATTGCTTCAAGCCTAGTTACCGGGACAAAGGTCTTGTCAAAGTCTATTCCTTATTCTTGTCTGTATCTGACAGTTTTACTTTCAAGACAACCTAAACACCTAGAGGGGGGGTGAATAGGTTCTAATTTCTTGTTTATACTTCTAGGCAGAATTCAATTACAAATTAAAACATCTAGCACAGCATTCACACACAACTAAGCATCACAGATTGCACAATGTTTTATAGTGGTTCCCCAAGGTCTGGATACATCCACTTTCCCCCTTCACCTATCTAGCAGTATGCTAGATTCGGCCAAACTTCCACTATTCTCAGATCCTCAGATCCTACAGCTTAGAACCTGGATAGGTTCCTACAACTCAGGCTCAACAACCCTACCTCAGCCTTGCCTTAAGGCCTACCACTCAGAGAATAACCTTCTCCTACACTCAGGCAAATAGCCCTACCACTCAGAGATCACCTCTCCTACACTCAGCCTTTATAACACAGGCTTACAACTCAGATCTGTGTAAACAGATCCTACAAAAATTTAGAAAAGATATTTTAATGTCTTGCCTTTGTTGAGAGAGAAGAGGACAAGACAATTCTTGATCAGCTGATGAAATCAACTGAATCTGAGCTTTCTTCAAAGCTTCTTGAATCTGAACTTAGCTGAGTTGATTTCCAAACAGCTTCTTGAGAAACCACTGATGGCTTCCTTCTTCTTCTTCAAGATGACTGGATCCCTCTCTATCCAACACCTTTTCTGATACTTCAGACTTCTTCTTCTTCTTCTTAGATCTACTGATGAAGATCTTCTTTAGAGCTTAGCACTTTCTTGAATTGAAACTACAACAGGATCGTAATCCTTCTGTTTCTTCTTCTTAGATCTTCTTCAGTTATTTTTCTTAGTTTTTTTTAATTTCCTTCTGAATGTGTCTATTTATAGACTTTCTTCATAGTAACCGGCTGATCCGGTTTCTAACTGTTTTCTGACAGGTCTGACAGCTTCAGTTAAACGGTGGCAACCCACAGCTGTCAAGTCTTCAAACTGTTCTTGTACCTTAGCCTTGGACAGCAAAATGTCGAGACAGTCTGATAGAAAGTGTCGAGACCAATCTGTCTATCTGTGTCGACACAAGTGACTTTGGTGTTGACACAGTCTTTGATGATGTCGACTAAGTTGCCTTTAAGTCGACACAGCTTCTTCAGAAAATAACTTGGTCTAGACTCTGCAGTGTGTCGACACAAGTCCTGTGTGTCGACACAGTTGTTGTAGATTCAGAACTCAGTATGTGTCGACTCAGCCTTCAGGTGTCGACACAGCAATCTTCAACTCTGCCAAAATGTGTCGACTCAGTCTTCTGGTGTCGACACAAGCATAGTCAACTTCTGCCAATATGTGTCGACTCAATCTCAAGGTGTCGACACATCCACCCAGTGTCGACACAGTTGAGGTCGACTATCTTCTTCTGTGAGTCGACTATCTTTCTCTGGTCGACTATCTTTCACTAGTCGACTAACTTTATCTAGGTGTCTACTATCTTTCACTGTGTCGACACTGCTTCCCAGTGCTGAGGTCGACGATTTTCTTTATGTGTCGACACTGCTTCCCAGTGTCGACATAAATGTGGTCGACTATCTTTCTCTGTGTCGACACTGATATTCTGAAGTGTCGACACAATTTCTTCAGGTGTCGATATGTGGACTTAGAATATTTTTCTGCATTCTTTAATACTTCTTCACCTGCACATGTCAACTCAAAACAACATCAAATACACCTTGATGTATATCATTGAGCTAAGTTGGGCTTCTTCAAATCAGGTACACATTTTCCAATGTACCCAACAATCTCCCCCTATTTGAAGAAGTCATAACCCTATAGCCAATGATATACACCATTTATAAAAAGTATAAACTGATGATATATGACATAACAGGAATACTTAATATAAACAAAATAAAAACAATCCATCACAGAATGAACATTATATGATACCAAACAACATTTTGTTTATAACTTGATAATGTTTGAATACAGAGATTTACACTTAATGATTTAACCAAAACATTACAAAATACTTTGAAAGAACTAAAAATTAATACTGATCAGGCTCTTTTATGACAATCCCTTTGCCAGATAGAATTTGAGCCTTCACAGGAGCTTCAGAATCTTCAGCTGGCTTCTTGCCTTTTAGATCAGCCTTCTTCTTTGCTTCTTCCTTGAGCCTTTGCCTTTCAAAATAATGAAAGGGCTTTGGAAAGTACTTGCTCGGCTCCTGAGCATCTGGAGGCAGCCTACCCAGCTTGGCTTTTCTTCTAAACTGTACTATGGCCTCTTGCCTGGCTTCATACTTCTGCCATTCCATCTCATTGAACCACTTGCCTCTTTCATGCACTTGGTCTTTGACAGCCCTCCATGCAGTGAATATAATATTTCTGGAAGTAGGACTCCACTGCTCAAAGTCTGGCTTAAGTTCAGCCTGCTCTCTAAATCTTTTCTTAGATAGTAGAGCATCTTGCTGGTCTTTCAAAGTAGCCTCGGGCTTATCAACCTTCCCAATAACAACATTAGTAACCTCCTTTGGAGGACTATATATTCCTTGAACTTGCTGATCAATCATATCATAATCTGGAGGAGGGTAAATGACTTGGGCAACCTCAGGTTGATTGCCTTCAAGTAGACTTGTTTGTATTCCTGACTCAGCCACCATAGCATCATCTCACAAAGGTGGATATCCCAATGTGGCTCAAATACTATTGGTCACCCATTTGGTGTGTTCTGAGCCTGCATGAACTAACATCCTCTCCCCCTTTATGGCTTCTCTAGTAACATGATCTCTTAGATCTTCCTTCTGAAATCTGATTTGGCCATCCAGATAATTCACACCGTCTTTAAAAAAATGGTTTTAACTTTAGAAGCTTGTCAGATATTTCCTTTTGAGAGGTAGTGATAGCAGTTTTAACAGAATCAATAGCAGCTTGAAAGTTCTTATCAAATTCTTCCATTTCCTTTGCTCTAGCTGCAGGCAGGCCTGGAACAATCTTTTTCAATTCATTAATGATCTCATGATGAGATTCAGTTAAATTCTCATTCATCCTTATCTGATTTTCCAAGACATAGCTTTGTTTTAAAGCAATATCATCCACCTTAGGGATGATAGACTGTTGTTGTTTTGCCAAATATACCACAGCATTACCTCCCTTATGGAAGCAATCTGTCATCTCCTTCTTATGCATATTGACCTCAAACCTAATAGATTTTATATCTTGAGCTAAGTCAAATTACAGGGACTTGTTGTTCTCATCAACATATTTTTCAATAGCCACTCTATGTTCATCCAATTTCACTTGTAAATCGACCAAAAACTTGTTATAATCAAAGTCAGAAGGAGTGTGATGTGCTGTAGACTGTAGAGCCTGCTTATAGCTCTTGCTCCTTCTCTGGAAGACCATAAGTTTTCTCTTCTTAGCCACCCTGGCTTCTTCATTCTCAGAATCAGAAGTATTATCAATTTGAACTCTTTCTTTGGGAGGAGGAGGAACAGCTGCTTCAGTACCATGTTGTACAGACTCCACATGCACAGGCTCCCCCTCAATTTCTTGCTCCACTTCCATTCTATCAGTAATTATTTCATTATCTGGAAATAACTCTTCTAGAGTATATTCCTTCTGGGCTGGAACATCTGCAGTATTCAAATTTTGAGATATATCAATTTGAGCATCTTCTTGCACTTGCTCAGACAGCTTCTCCCCCTGTACTTGTTCAGTATTGGGGATGTCCTGGGCAGGTGAGGACACTTGCTTTCCCTGGACCTGTGCAGAAATAAAAATATTAGAAATGTCTTTTGTAGGAAAATACTCCAGCTCCCCCTGCACCTGTACCTGGTCATGAGTAGATACAGTCTGTGTAGGTGAATAAACTTGCTGAGCTGGTATTCTTACTTCTTCTTCTTGAATCGCAGGTATTGTGGCATCCTGAACTTGTGTAGAAGCAGGCTGATCTTCAACCTCTTGTCTTACTTGCTCTTCTTGTGGGTGCTCAGTACTGGTAGCATGACCTGGGGATTTCTCAGGTGAATCCTGCCTTTCCACTTCAGGCATCTCTTTGGTCAGCACCCTATCCCATCTGGAGAACAATCTCATGTCCATCCTTCTCATGTGATTAATTTTTGTTCCAGGTTGTTGTTGCATAACATCAGGAATCTCCTTACTTAGGTATATACTCATTATTCTAGCCAGATTTGGCTTCTTTATTCCTTCCTTAATCTTTTCAAAGATTACCGTTGGAATTGTAAACACAATCCTGGTCATTAGGCTGAACATATAGGCGGAAATCCTATCATGTCCACCTGGCTTGCACAGAATAACTTTTCCAACCACCTCAGACAGAAATTTGCCATGTTGATTCATTCCTTTCCTATTGAAAGCAGCTCCAATTTTCATGGTGGAATCCAATCCACACCATTGAAGAGCCTCCCTTGATTTAGAAGCAGGGACATCCTCTTCATTCTCAATTATAGGTAATTGTAGAATTGTTCTTAACTTACTTGGTGTAATTTCCACTGGTGACCCATGAACTGTGGATTTTATCTCATGACTGTCAGAGTCTACTGATGCAGAAGTAAAGAACTCATGCACCTCCTTCTTCCATATCTTAGATGGTTCGGAGACCAGAAATTCTAATCCTGAGTCGGAGAGGAGAGAGATTACCCCGAGAACATCTGGAGGGGCAGCAGCAAAGGCCTGGCGCACCAACTCATATCCTTCATTCACATTATCTTCAATCTTTGGCGCCATTGATCATTCGAGAAAGCTTGAAAGATGAGAGAAAGAGAGAGAGAGGGAGAATGTCGACACAGGGTTTCGAAAACCTTGTAAGCGTGTCGACAGAATGAGTTTTTGACCTATTTATACCTTCTGTTTAAAGAAGATCAAAAGTCGCCAAAAATAGACTATAAGTGTCGACACAGATGGAATGTGTCGACACAAGCTTCTATTGTCTCGACTTCAAGTCCGTCTATTATGTGTCGACACCAATTTGCAGTTATGTCGACACCAGAGATATATTGTAGAGCATCAAAAATTCTGTGTCGACTCTTAGTATAAGTGTCGACACAAAATCTATAAGTGTCGACACCACTATCCTGGTGAAGTCGACACTACATTCCTGGATAAGTCGATAATAAGATTCTTAAGTATCGACACATATTTTCTGTGTCGACACAATATCTCTGACTTGTCAACATTACTACCCTGAGTCGACACATTATTACTGAATGTGTCGACACCATTTTACTTAGCCAATTTCTGTTTGTTCAACGCAACTTATAAGTACTACAAAGTACTTGATACTACTTCAATGTGTCTTTATATCACATAAATGTCTTGTTACCCCTTCAACTTCATTGTTGATGATTTTGTGATTACACTAATCAATGGTTAACATACCTAATTCAATTTTGAATTTATTGAATTTGGTCTCATCTAGGGGCTTAGTAAACACATCTGCTATTTGATAATCTGTTTTCACAAATTCCAATGAAATGTCTTCTTTTTCTACATGTTCTCTAAGAAAATGGTATTTTATTTCTATATGCTTAGTTCTACTATGAGAAATAGGATTATTAGCAATAAAAATTGCACTCTTAGAATCACACAAAAGAGGTGTTCTACTTACTTGAATACCATAATCCTTAAGCTGATGCTGCATCTATGATAGCTGTGCACAGCAGCTTCCAACAGCAATATACTCAGACTCAGCTGTGGAAATTGCCACACTGGTCTGCTTCTTACTACTCCATGATATTAGTCTTCCTCCCAGGAATTGATAAGTACCTGTAGTACTCTTCCTATCCTCTCTACATCCTGTAAAATCTGCATCTGAATAGCTTATTAGTTGAAAATTTCTATTCCTAGGGTACCAAAGACCTAGATTAGGTGTGCCCTTAAGATATCTCAGAATCCTTTTGACTGCAGTATAATGAGATTCTTTAGGGCAGGCTTGGTACCTAGCACAGACACATGTAGCATACATAATATCTGGTCTACTAGCAGTGAGATATAGTAGTGAGCCAACTATTCCTCTATACAAAGTCTCATCAACAGGTTTACCTGCATCATCTTTGCATATAGGCATACTTGTTCCCATAGGAGTTCTCATGGTGGAGGATGACTCCATACCATATTTCTTAATCAATTCTTTGGTGAACTTAGACTGGGATATGGACAAGCCATCATCAGTCTGTCTTACTTGGAGTCCCAAGAAGAACTTCAGTTCCCCCATACTGCTCATCTCAAACTTCGCTTGCATAAGTTTGGCAAACTTTTTACAAAGGTTGTTTTCAGTAGATCCAAAGATTATGTCATCAACATAGATCTGAACTAAGATGATCTTGCCTTTGGATCCCTAAGGAATAGAGTTTTGTCAATTTTTCCTCTTGAGAATTTATTCTCAATAAGGAAAGTAGACAGGGTTTCATACCAAGCCCTTGGGGCTTGCTTTAACCCATACAGAGCTTTCCTAAGCTTATAAACAAAATCAGGTTTAAGAGGATCTACAAAACCTGATGGCTGCTCTACATATACTTCTTCTTTAAGATCGCCATTCAGAAATGCTGACTTCACATCCATCTGGTATACTTTGAAGTCTTGATAGGCTGCATAGGCAAGGAATATTCTGATTGCCTCCAGCCTTGCTACTGGAGCAAAGGTTTGATCAAAGTCAATCCCTTCTTCCTGTCTGTATCCTTTTGCAACCAATCTTGCTTTATTCTTTACTATTATTCCACTTTCATCTAGCTTATTCCTATAGATCCATTTTGTGCCAATTATGTTGTGGCCTCTTTGTTTAGGAACAAGCTCCCAGACATTGCACCTTCTGAATTGATTCAGCTCCTCTTGCATAACATCAATCCAGTGCTGGTTTTGGATAGCTTCTTCAAACTTCTTAGGCTCCATTTGTGACAGGAAACTTGAATGTAGAACTGTGTTTTGATTTCTGCTTCTAGTTTGCACCCCCTGTCTTGGATCACCTATTATCTGATCAGCTGGATGATCTCTTAAATGTCTTGTAGCTGGAGGAAGATTCCCTTCTGGTTGAACATCTCCAGCTCCTTCATTTAGCTGAATCTCTTGGTTTTCATCAGCTTCTATAGTGTCTTGTTCTCCCCCTGGACAGAAGCCTTCATTTTCCTTTGATACTTCAGTAATGGAGAGCTTGTCCATACATTTTCTTATACCTGTTGAGTCATTTGATCTACAAGACAACTCACAGTTGATTAATCTTGTTTCATCAAACACAACATGCACAGATTCTTCAACAACTTGAGTAATCAAGTTGAAGACTCTATAGGCCTTACTATTTGTGCTGTAACCAACAAATATCCCATCCTGGGATTTGGCAGCAAACTTAGTCAAATATGACTTGTCATTGTTAAGTATATAACACTTGCAACCAAAGATCCTAAAGTAAGAAAGATTTGGTTTTCTGCCTTTCACAATCTCATAGGGAGTCATTTTGTGGCTTTTGGTGATAGTAGCCCTATTAATTACATGACAAGCAGTGTTAACTGCCTCAGCCCAAAAGTATTCTGGGAGAGAGGTGTCATTTAACAGAGTTCTACCTGCTTCAATTAATGTTCTATTCTTTCTTTCAGCAATTCCATTTTGCTGAGGTGTTCTAGGTGAGGAGAACTCTTGGAAAATCCCAAAGTCTTTACACAATTTTGTTATGCTTTCAGATTGAAACTCAGTACCATGGTCACTTCTGATTTTAACCACTGTACTATTTAGTTCATTCTGGATTTGCTTTACAAAATTAAGTAATACACTTGGGGTTTCAGATTTTTGTCTCAGAAAGAACACCCATGTAAATCTTGAATAGTCATCTACAACCACAAAAGTGTAGACTTTCCTACCTAGACTGTGAACTGGTATAGGACCAAAAAGATCCATATGCAAGAGGTATAAGCACCTCACAGAATCCTTGTTTTCAAGGCTTTGAAAGGAGGATTTTGTCTGCTTGCCCTTTTGACAAGCTGAGCATATCCCTTCCTTTATACACTTAACTTGAGGTCCATTCCTCACTAACTCTTTGCTAAAGAGTTGGCCAATTGTCTTGTAGTTTAGATGAGCCAATCTCTTGTGCCACTTAACACAATGAGAAGCATTGTCATCAGCTACAAGACAGATGGGAGAAGCCTTATTCTCACATTCAAAATTAAGACAATATACATTTCTCTTCCTATACCCAGTCAATATGATCTTTTGATCACTTGACCTTTTGATATGACATCCATCTTTAACAAATGAAATGTCATATCCTAAATCACTTAGCTGGCTTATGCTTATTAGATTATGTTTCAAACCTTTTACATAAGCCACTTGAGTGATAGTAATTAGGTTAGAAGAAATGTTACCAAACCCTTTGATGACTCCTTTTTCAGATCCACCAAAGATCACTTTAGGTCCATCTTTGGCAGAAGAATACTCCTTCAGCAGCCCCTTTGTTCCAGTCATGTGCCTAGAACAACCACTATCCAAGTACCATATAGGGGCATGGTTACTTGGATTCACCTGCAACACAAAATTACTTACCCTTAGAACCCAAGTAAGTCTTGGGTCCTTGGTTCAGGTTAGCATTAATAAAGCTACCATAACCTCTTCTAACAGGTAGACTATTGTTCTTTATAACACTTGGGTTATACCAGCAGTCTAGTGCAAAATGGCCTCTCTTGCCACAGCACCAACATTCAAACTTATTGTATCTAGATCTAGATACATCCTTGTCAGAAGAATTTCTGTTCATTGCTGGTGTTGCAGCAACTTCACCTACTGATTTCTTAAAACGATTGGGTTTATGACCATGGGTAGGCCTGCTTGCATTTACACCCTTATTCTTCAGAACATTAGTCTTAATATGACCTTGAATATCTTCATGATCATATTTGTTAGAAGGCACTTTCACCTTACTAAACTTTATGGGGACTGAAAGGTTTAGTGGCTGAACAGGAGCTTTGTCTTTCCTCTTGAATCTGCCAGCCCTGGAGTTACCTTTAAATCCTAATCCAGCCTTACCCTTTTGAGTGACAAATTCATCTATCAAGGGTAAGACAGATTTTGGCTTAGAGTAACTAGCCACTAAATCCCTTTCAATTCTAAGTCTGGCCTCCAGACTCTTCACTTGATCATTAGTATAGTTAATTGTGCCCATCTGAATAATAGTTATATTCTTCAGCTTGGCAATTTCATTTAATTTTTGATCAATAACTTTCTCTAACTCAGTTGTAGCAACCCTTAGTTCAGCAATTTCCTGAGCCTGAGATTTAACCAGGTTCTTGCTTTTCTTAAGGTCCTGCAACAAGTCCCCATACTTGTCTATCAATTGATAGACATCTCCTTCAGATTCAGATGCATCTACATCACTTGATGCAGATGTAGCTGATTCTTCACTTGTACAACAAATAGATGTAATAGAAGGACATTGTACCTTATTAAGACCAGACTGATTCTGGCATATGTCCTCTTCTGATCCTGCCATCAGCCCCATACACTGATGATCCTTTTGTTCATTGATGGAGTCTAGCAACTGCAGAAACTCCTCTTCTTCAGATGCAGCATATAGTCCAATATATGCTTCAGCTTCAGATTCTGACTCTGAAGTTGACTGGTCTGTTAGACTCTTATCTTTCTTTACAACAAAAGATTTCTCCTTCCTGCCTTTCTGATGAGTCTTCTTCTTGTCTGAAGACTCCTTTCTCTTATCAGGACAGTCAGCCACTACATGTCCAGGCCTATTGCAACAATAGCAGACAATCTTTGAAGTAGTGGCTTTGCTGGGCTTTGATCTGCTCTTCTCTTTCCTTGATGACCTTTTCTTCTGATAATAGTCATCAACTTGCTGTGATGTGGAAGGCCTAGACTTCCATTGCTTCTTTTTCAAGAACCTCTGGAATTGCCTTGTGAATGCAGCAAAGTCTGCATCTGAATCACAGCTTTCTGAACCCTTATCTGAATTTTCAGAACTATCTTCTGCAACTTCCTTAGGAGGAGATGGTGATTTCCTCCTATTCTTTCTAGTGGCTTCTGCATTGAATGCCACAGTCTTTTCTCTATGCTCTCCTCTTGAATTCTTTTCCTCCTCCTTCCTCACCATAAGTTGCATTTCATAGGATAGCAACTTTCCAAACAAGGTGGGAGGAGATATCTCTGTAAATTTAGCCACTTCTCTTATGGCACAGATCTTTGTGTCCTAATCCTTTGTTAAGGATCTCAAGAATT
Source organism: Platanthera zijinensis (assembly GCA_039513925.1). NCBI lineage: Eukaryota > Viridiplantae > Streptophyta > Magnoliopsida > Asparagales > Orchidaceae > Platanthera > Platanthera zijinensis. The sequence goes on from CM077091.1 coordinate 100,863,214, forward strand.
TGTCATTCAGTTCATAAGTACTGAAGACTCTTCCATAGGACATAAGCTCATTCACAATTCTATAGAATTTCTTGTAGCACTCAGTTATGCTATCAGATTTTCCTTATCTAAAACTTTCATACTCCTGATTGAGCATAGATTTCCTGTCCTGCCTTACTTCTTCAGATCCCTCCATGTAGACAATCAATGTGTCCCACATCTCTTTGGAGGTCTTGCAGTGAATCAGATTCTGAAATGTTGAATCATCTATGGCACTAACAATAATGTTCTGAGGTCTTTTATCCATGGTTGCCAAGATGATTTCATCCTTGGTCATTTCTGAATAACTCTTTGGAGTTTGGATATTTGCATCAAGAACTGATACCTTCATTGGAATGAAGGGGCCTTCTTGTACTGTGATGTAAATCCTTGGGTCAAATGCCTCCATAAACAGTCTGACTCTTTCTTTCCAAATTCCAAAAATTTCTTTCTTGCATATGGGTAATTTCATAGACCCTAGCTCCTTATGATTCTCACCAGAACCCATCCTTTTGAATCTTGATTCTGCCTTTCAGATCTACCTCAGACTGTTAAGTCCTTTTTGAGGAACCTCCCTCTGATACCACTTGACAGTTTTACTTTCAAGACAACCTAAACACCTAGAGGGGGGGGGGGGGTGAATAGGTTCTAATTTCTTGTTTATACTTCTAGGCAGAATTCAATTACAAATTAAAACATATAGCATAGCATTCACACACAACTAAGCATCACAGATTGCACAATGTTTTATAGTGGTTCCCCAAGGTCTGGGTACATCCACTTTCCCCCTTCACCTATCTAGCAGTATGCTAGATTCGGCCAAACTTCCACTATTCTCAGATCCTCAGATCCTACAGCTCAGAACCTGGATAGGTTCCTACAACTCAGGCTCAACAGCCCTACCTCAGCCTTGCCTCAAGGCCTACAACTCAGAGAATAACCTTCTCCTACACTCAGGCAAATAGCCCTACCACTCAGAGATCACCTCTCCTACACTCAGCCTTTATAACACCGGCTTACAACTCAGATCTGTGTAAACAGATCCTACAGAAATTTAGAAAAGATATTTTAATGTCTTGCCTTTGTTGAGAGAGAAGAGGACAAGACACTTCTTAATCAGCTGATGAAATCAACTGAATCTGAGCTTTCTTCAAAGCTTCTTGAATCTGAACTTAGCTGAGTTGATTTCAAAACAGCTTCTTGAGAAACCACTGATGGCTTCCTTCTTCTTCTTCAAGATGACTGGATCCCTCTCTATCCAACACCTTTTCTGATACTTCAGACTTCTTCTTCTTCTTCTTAGATCTACTGATGAAGATCTTCTTTAGATCTTAGCACTTTCTTGAATTGAAACTACAACAGGATCGTAATCCTTCTGTTTCTTCTTCTTAGATCTTCTTCAGTTATTTTTCTTAGTTTTTTTTAATTTCCTTCTGAATGTGTCTATTTATAGACTTTCTTCATGGTAACCGGCTGATCCGGTTTCTAACTGTTTTCTGACAGGTCTGACAGCTTCAGTTAAACGGTGGCAACCCACAGCTGTCAAGTCTTCAAACTGTTCCTGTACCTTAGCCTTGGACAGCAAAATGTCGAGACAGTCTGATAGAAAGTGTCGAGACCAATCTGTCTATCTGTGTCGACACAAGTGACTTTGGTGTTGACACAGTCTTTGATGATGTCGACTAAGTTGCCTTTAAGTCGACACAGCTTCTTTAGAAAATAACTTGCTCTAGACTCTGCAGTGTGTCGACACAAGTCCTGTATGTCGACACAGTTGTTGTAGATTCAGAACTCAGTATGTGTCGACTCAGCCTTCAGGTGTTGACACAGCAATCTTCAACTCTGCCAAAATGTGTCGACTCAGTCTTCTGGTGTCGACACAAGCATAGTCGACTTCTGCCAATATGTGTCGACTCAATCTCAAGGTGTCGACACATCCACCCAGTGTCGATACAGTTGAGGTCGACTATCTTCTTCTGTGAGTCGACTATCTTTCTCTAGTCGACTATCTTTCACTAGTCGACTAACTTTCTCTGGGTGTCGACTATCTTTCACTGTGTCGACACTGCTTCCCAGTGCTGAGGTCGACAATTTTCTTTATGTGTCGACACTGCTTCCCAGTGTCGACATAAATGTGGTCGACTATCTTTCTCTGTGTCGACACTGATATTCTGAAGTGTCGACACAATTTCTTCAGGTGTCGACATGTGGACTTAGAATATTTTTCTGCATTCTTTAATACTTCTTCACCTGCACATGTCAACTCAAAACAACATCAAATACACCTTGATGTATATCATTGAGCTAAGTAGGGCTTCTTCAAATCAGGTACACATTTTCCAATGTACCCAATAGTATCCTTTTTCCACCAATCTAGCCTTGTTCTTTATAATAATGTCATTCTCATCTAACTTGTTCCTGTAGATCGACTTAGTTCCTATGACATTATGTCCCTTAGGTCTGGGAACCAGCTTTCAAACACTACATCTCTTGAACTGGTTCAGCTCTTTCTATATTTCTCCAATCAAGAATGGGTCTTCGATAGCCTATTCAAACTTATTGGGCTCTCCTTGAGATAATAAGCTTGAACAGAGAGTTGTATTGATGTTCTTGCTTCTGGTCTGGACTCCATGTCTTGTATCACCAATGATTTGGTGTGTTGGATGGTTTAACATCCCATTTCTGACCAGACCCCTAGGAGAGGTTTTGTCATGACCAAGTCATGAAAAAACCCTAGGAAGCCCAAGAATGCCAAGCGACCCGGGCTCAAGGTGAAAATCACCTTGGTCTTCAAATAGTATGGCAGAAATTTACTTAAAACATGATTTGAGATTGGGCATTGAGTGCGTCGAGTGCACTCAACGCCAAAAGCTGAACGGTGTTGAGTGCACTGACTACACTCAATGCCATCCTGTGTATGATGGATGGCGTTGAGTGAGCTGAGCTCACTCAATGCCATAGTTCGGATGGCGTTGAGTGGCGTTGAGACTCAATGCCATAGTCTGGATGGCGTTGAGTGAGAAGAGATCACTCAATGCCATAGTCTGGATGGCGTTGAGTGAGCAGAGCTCACTCAACGCCGTAATTTGGATGGCGTTGAGTGAGCAGAGCTCACTATATGCCGTAATTTGGATGGCGTTGAGTGAGCAGAGCTCACTCAACGCCGTAGTCTGGAAGGCGTTGAGTGAGCAGAGCTCACTCAATGCCGTAGTCTGGATGGCGTTAAGTGAGCAGAGCTCACTCATCGCCGTAGCCTGGATGGCGTTGAGTGAGCAGACTCACTTAATGTCGTGGTCTGGATGGCGTTGAGTGAGCTGAGCTCACTCAACGCCGTAAGCTGGATGGCGTTGAGTGAGCCGAGCTCACTCAATGCCATTTTACTTAGAAAATTTTTTTACAAGGTTTTAGCTTAACTGATGGTTCAGTTGAACCGGGCCATTCTAGGAAGTGGGCCAGAATGCATTATTGGGTAGTATCTCTTATTAAGACTCAGTTTAGTTTTATTTTAAAATGTTGATTGGGGAATGCCATGTGGCGTCGGTTTTGAAAACAAAGAGAATAGTCTCAACCATGGCCGAAAACCGGCGTTCACGGCCATTGATGGCACATGATGCAATGGCCCCTTCCCCTCATCTTTAATGGCTGGATTCAACTCCTCTAGGGAAGAGGAGGAGTTTCCAGCCGTTACTTGGCTGGATTAAGCCGTGTTCAAGCCCCCTCCACCATGGCCGAAATGGCATTTATGGAGAATTAATGGCCACCATCGGTTAATCCTTCCCCCTCCCCCTTTTACTGGTTTAAAAGCTTTCCTAGACCCCAAGCATTCATTTCCACACCTTGCCCGAAGGAGATGAGAGAATTCTGCGTGCTGTTGAAGTGCGTCGGCGACACCTCCACCACTAATGGCTTTTCGTCAATCTGCACGCCTCCAGCTCGCGAACAAGGTCCTCCTCTACTCCTTCTCTCGTGGGTAGATCGTAGGAATCGTTTAGGACAAGAATCGAACGCAATTGAGAAGATCCAAGTTTTTATTTCCATGGTTTTTCAAAAAAACATGGTGGTCGGGTTTGCCGGAAAACGCCTCTCTGGCGGCCGTGCTGCCCCTTGACGGTAGCCCTCACCTCAACGGAGGTGGCGGTGGTGGTGGCCGGCCAGGGAGATGGCTGGGTGGACGGAAAATCCGCTTGGAAAGCTACAGGTTTTAGGCGTTTTTAGGGTTGCTGGTTTTCGGGTTTTTGAGAAGATGAACAGTGCCATGCTTTTTTTAATTATATTTAAATATATTAAATAGTGTATTGTTTCACTAGTTAGTTTCCTCCTTTTAAATTAAAAAAATGAGGCCCTTATAGGCTGTTTTAGGAAAAATGGCCTGTGACAGAAGTTGTAGCCCTTCAAGTCTAGATTATTCTAAAATTTATTTCAACTCGTTTGGGTAAGTGGTTTGACCACAAAACCCATTTTGGTTGGACCTATACCTAGTGCTATCATGAGATTCAAATGGATGCCCACCCTTCATCCCTTGTCCAAATGATCTGAAATTTAGGCAAGGAGTCTACCCTAGATATACATAGGGCCTGTCCAAAAATGGGAATTTTTGGAGAATATTTTTCTATAGTTTTTAGAAAAATTTAATAATCCTTATATAAATTAATTAGGTGGCCTAATGACTTCCAAACCCTCCCAAATTTTGGTGAGTGGTCCCTGGGTTCATCATAAGGCACTGTATAATTTTTCATATCATTTGGAGATGTTTTAGATTGTAAATGAATAAACCTAAGCTTTGCCCTATTAAGGGGTTTTTAGGTCAAAAGTGCACATTGTGATTTGAGTTGTTAAATCACCTCAACAGAGGCTGAGATTTTGACCACTGACTAGGCATGATTCCTAGCACCCTCTCATGGAGTTTGAGATGGATTGGGGTAGATTTGCTATAGGACCCAAGGCCAAACCTTAAGAATGGTTCTTGGTGGTTTGTGAAGGGCAGGTGGTCAAATGACCTGGTTATGATTTGAAACTTGGTAGAGAGAATTCAAGGGTAGGTAGACTCCTCTGGAAGAAATAGAAAACAAATTCTAAGGTGAATAGGTCCCTCAAAATAGTAACCCTAGTTTAGGGAACAGTAATGAGATTTGAGTACAGTAGTGTTTAAAGTTAGTACAAGCTTTGGAGATTTTGTTATGAATTTAGGACTACTATTTTGGATACTTAATTACCAATTTAGTAATTTGTATTATTTACTTAGAAATTATTATGGAGTAACTACTTTCTGGAAATTGATGAAATTTAGCCATAGGACTTCTGATTATGTTTTAAAGCTCTGTGAATTTTTCTGTGATTTTTGGAAGATTATTTCTAAGAGTTGGTTCATTAAGTATTGTTTTCCATGAAAAATTAATTAAATTTGTTTTGGTGTCTAAAAAGCCTGTAAAATTATGATACTTACACAATGACCCTTTCTGTAACATATTAAGATTCTGTAATTTTTATATAATTTTCTGATGATTAATTTTGGTACTTCCTTCTTTACATATGGTTAATGGAATTATAGTGGATAAATTAATTCGAGGCTAAATCAAATCTGTAAAATCATGGAAATTAATATTTATTTATATCTCTCTGTTATTTAGTGACTACAATTTTTGGGTGGCCATTACTTGAGAAAATCATGAAGTTCATGTTTAAAATTACCCATGGCCAGTCTTTTGGGAAAATTAAATAAATATCAGATTAATTAGGAAAATTATAAATTTCTGGATTTAGGCTAATTATGTCATGATAGACCTCCAGTAAATTTTATAGGAGATTTGGGAGACAATTTAGAGTGCCTCCCTTTGTATACCTCATATAGCTTAGTTTGGTCTGCGTTTAGTAAAAACTGCTGAAATCATATTAAGCTGCAGGATGAACTTAGAGGATTTGGATATTGGGATAATGGTTTGGAAATGGGTATGAATGCATCCTCAATAGCCAAGATGAGGATAGGTTGGTAGGTTGTGTAGTCGTAAGAGGTGCTCGGGACCGACGAAAGATCGTCCTCCCCGGTAGGAGAGGAAGAGTCTTAATACACTAGGGTTAGATTCAAAGTAATTTAAAAGGGATCGAATAATGAGTAATAACTAATAAAAGTAAGTGTCTTGTGAAAGGGAATGATGGGCTTCAGCTACTATCATAGTTCCTAGTGCCCTTTGAGAGCCCTTCACGGAGTATACCGGGGGCAGTCCTGGGCTAACGTAAACCGTAGGAATAATAAACCAAAAGAGCAACTAGTATAACTAGAGTTTCACATTCACACACCCTGGTATTTAGGGAGGTTGAGTAGGTTGGTTTAATTGTCTTTCAGTCGGTAGCTTCCGAAGGTAGATGCACGGACGGGACAGTCCGGGGAGCCGAGGGCTCGAGGGTTTAAATACAGAATAAGGTGGTGGGTCTTCGGTATTTGACTGTCGTTCACACCGACGTCGGTACGTAGACTCAGCGGTGTGGGACACTTAGCCAAAGAATGTCTGGTGGATACAGCCAGCACTAGTACGCGGATACTCTAGGTTTTGTTCTTCAAGGAGCGTACGGAAGGGCTAGGACCGATTGTGTGGATGCCCGCCTAGGAGTGGGGGCCCAACCCACTGTCTCTGTTTGCCACTATGGAGGTTCCTGGGAGTGAAGCTAACTGCCCAAACTGGGGGAACAAAAGGTCTGTGCGCATAGAGTCGTGTGCGTGAGTTGCACTTGCATGAATCATGGCATAGCATATCAATACACTCATATTTGCATACAACCGACACCCCAATGTATAAATCAGTATTGGACTTTTTATACGATGGGAGCCTTGCAGAAGACCCCTTAACTTATATATTTGTATGGGCATTCATATAAGTTAAGGTTACATATTTAATTTCTACTTGTCCTTTCATATATATATTGATTTACTACAGGTTTACCTTACTTCTCACTATTTTAGAACTGCTAGATATGCCTTTCATACTTAGCTGCTTATGCAATATATATTTACTATTAGACTAGTTCCGCTGTCACCCGCCTTGCTTATTCTCCACCATTGTAGCTTCCCTTTTTTCTCTCCGCTCGGTGCCGAGGAACCGCGGGGGGGGGGGGGGGGGGGGGGGGGGGGGTAGGGGATGATAGGACTTAGTCTTTATGACTAATGGTTTTCGAACCACAATATTACAGGAGCTCTGATGGTGGCGACCCCCAATGTGTTAAAGTTGAAGATGATGATGGCAACGATGACGGCGTTCCCCTACAGTTGAAGATGATGATGGCGACGGCGATGGCGTTTTCCCACATGATGAAAATGAAGACTACCAAATAATATTTAGTTCTTTTATTTGCTTTCTATTTTATCATGTTGCATTTTAATTTATCATGTTGTTGTTTTTTTTTTATTTAAGTGGGCTGCAAATAGCCTATGCATGTTGTAAAGCCTATATATAGGCATGAACTATTTCATTATGCTTTAGTGAATGAAAGATTAAAAACCCTAAACATCTTGAGATTCCTCTTCTCCCTCTCCTTGGCCGAAATTCTCCTTCCCCTCTCTTCCTCTTCTCCTTGGCCGCCCCCTTCTCTCCTCCATCTCCTTGGCCGCCGACCATATCATATCCTCCCCTCCCTTAGGCCTCTCGGCCTCCTCCTTCTACCCCTCTTCCCCTCCTCCTTTCTAGCAACCCAACATCTCCCTCCTCCTTAGACCTCAAAATCGGCCACCCTCCACCAAAGCCGCCATCCTCCTCCACCTCCAACACCTCACCCGAGCCCCTCTTTCAACATCAACCCGACATCCATCAAGAGCCCCAAATCAGCCCCCCCTTTCTATTATGAGGAAGAAGACCGGCCACGACAAGGATTTATTTTTGTGACATCTCACTCCGGCGTGAAGTGAAGGAAGCAGACAAGTTTCTCTCCGGTTGGCGCAACTCCGGCGGAGTCGTGGAAGAACGGTCCTTGAAAGTGAATCGGAATCATCTATTCCGGTTGGGTAACGAGATCCTCTACTTTGTTTGTGTGAATCATATAATTTTTAGAATTTCATTTTGGTGGAATACCTTTGCGTTACCTTGGAATCGTTTTTCCGTTCGTGGCTTATCTTTCCAATTGCTTGTGTTGTTCTTTTAGTTGTTTAATTTTCCGAGAGGTTTGGCGAACCTAATTTTCATTTTGTTGGGGGAGATCTACCATTTCCGAACCGAACCTTTCGGTAGATCTATTTTGGTACAACCATCGCTCGGTCGGACCCAATATTGGTCCTTTTAGCTCGAGAGAACAACGACCTATAGTCGTTTGTTCGATCTTTAATCGGCGTGGCTACCGTACGCTAGTGTTAGTTGATAATTTTGTTCGTGAGTGTGCTGCATTTTATTATCGTGTGGGAGTGTTAGTGGAAGTAGAGAGGCGTACGTATTATTCACTTTGCCGTCATAGCGTCAAACACCGTAGCCTACATCAATTTGGTATCAGAGGGAGGTTCTTGTCAATTTTTTAATTGGCACCCTCCCCTCTTATTTATCACGTTTACACACACTTTGTAGGCGCGTTTTGGAGTCAAAAATATTACAAAAAAAAATTATTTCTGGTCTGCCAATAGCGGCTTAAATTTCTTATTTTTCAGCAAAAACATCAAAAAAAAATTTATTAATAATCTTCAACTATTTTCCTGCAAGAAAACAAAAAAATTATTTTAGGTATCATCTTATTTTAGTTGGAACAATTCCATATATTATAAAATTGTGGTTCAGGTTCTTTTAATCTTTGCTTGTGCACTAAATCCGAGTAGTCTATCCCCAGTTTTTGCCACGGGAAAATGGCCCATGATGTCCCCGTTTCCCGAATGAAACCTGTAGGTTCCACATCAACCATTAGGGGTGACTATAGACCAAATGCCCAGGCCAAGCGACATATAACTGATGATTTGGCTACCCTTAAACAAGGGAATAAGTCAGTCCCAGAATATATGCAACTCTTTAGGGAAAGGACGGTTAGGAGCGGTATGAAGGAAATGCCCGAGGTTACCCTGTCTAGGTTTCGTAGGGGGTTAGACCCCTACATCAAGGGGAAGTTACTACGTTATTTCCACACCGATCTAGACGCCACCTTTATTACGACTTTGGAAATTGAGAAGCACCAAATTCCTTGGAGTATGGTTACATGTCGGACGATTACTATATGTGATTCTATTGGCAAATCTGGTAGCGGCTCTATTGAGCATCCTACCCCGAATACGCCCGTTGGACATTTTGAGTCTTCCCCTGAGTTGCCTGATTTATGGGTTGATTCCCCTGTTGAGTCTAAGGCCGTGCCTATGACTGTGCCCATCACTGAGGGCGAGGCTGAAATTACTGACGATAGTATTGATGTGGAAGAGATGGGTTACCCGAGTGACCTGGATGATGATTTCTCCTCTGAGGAATCACTCCCTTTCCCTTTCAACGATATTTTGGAGTCGTCTACCTTGATTTCAATGGAGTCTTCTGATGGCCCTGAGGCAGTTGATATTCCGGTTGAGTCGGAAGATTTACCTTATGTTGAGAGTTTACCCATTTGTGATTTAGGCGATGAAGTATTTGGACTCGAGCTAGTTATTATTAGTCCGAGACATATTGTAGTGCCCACTTCTGCGATTTTCACTTCTACTGATGTTGAGACTGATGTGTTGGGAGAAATTCCTAGTGAGAGAGTTACATTTTTGGAGGATGATATTGAGATAAACCCGGATGAGCGTCCCCTGATGCAAACTCCGTGGTGTGAATTTAAATGCAATCTTAACTCTCTCCCCGTATTAGTTTTATCGACTACCCCTCCCGTAATGTTGACCCGACCAGCGGATCCTTTCGGATATGAATTAATTTTGCCTGCTTTGAGTCATTTTGTTTCTCCGTTCATGCTGGATCCACCTAGGGACATGTCATGTCGCATTTATCCCCCGCCATTTGATGATCCTTTTTCCCACTCGTTAGTGACCTCGGCTAGGCCTCGTGAGTTGTGTAGCTCATGCCTGTTGTCATACCCGGGAGCGTTCAACTTTACTAGTATTAGTGATGAGTGGCTTACTTTGACGTATCTTCTTGCCACGTGTGATTATATTAAACATAAAATTATAACTGTGATCTTCAAGACTTTGAAAATCATCTTTGATTTTAAGCATCCCGTTCCCCCGGACTTAACTCCTTTATTCACTATAATTGTGGTGAGTCACATAGCGCATGGGTTCACACCACACGGTAGCAAGTTAGTTAGGCGCACTTTTGAGAACTCACCCTACTTAGCGCATGATTTCATTTTGCTAGTACCACCTTATATAGTTCCGTTATCACCACTTTCTATGTTAAGTCATAATGCACTACTAGTTGCCTCTCGCATTCTCATTTCCATCAGCACGTTAAGGAAGCGCTTTTCACACAAATGTCTTCTTATCAACTTACCGCTAACTTACATAAGAGAGTGACTCCCTATAAGGTTTTCGGTTTACTCTTGGTGCGTCTCGTCCCTAAATGGATGCCTTCGGGCACTAAAGAAACGTTGGCGATTCGGCGAGTTAGAACTTTTCGGATTTTTAATCAATTAGGAGAAACAACATTTCTATTGAAGTTAACCACTGAAAGGGGTAATTCCCCAAGTTTAAATGTTTCCAATTTCACGCTTTGTGTTTTTCCACCATTTGAAATATCTAACTCTACGTTTGGTGCCACTATATTTTCATTTGGGTTGGGGGTGAGCTTGTTCTTGGATCGTTCTCTCCATTGGTCTCCAACGGAGGTACGTTGATTGTTGATGCAGAAATTTTTCCTCTTTCTTTGCCTAATGCATTTCCCAAGTTCCGCAGGACAATCTTTTTGATAGACAGGTTCAACTTTGGTGGTTTGCTCTCCTCTCCAAGCGGCAGTATTCAGCGTTCCATGATACGATGGTGTGATCGTCCAGTCCCCGAAGACTCTTGGATCCCGGACTCGGCGATGGTTCTTTTGGATGATGTCCTTCGGCGCCAGCACCTCCATGCTAACTCGTCGGTGATGAGTTCTTTTGAGCGGGGGAGGATTGATGGCGGCGACCCCCAATGTGTTAAAGTTGAAGATGATGATGGCGACGATGACGGCGTTCCCCTACAGTTGAAGATGATGATGGTGACGGCGATGGCGTTTTCCCACATGATGAAAATGAAGACTACCAAATAATATTTAGTTCTTTTATTTGCTTTCTATTTTATCATGTTGCATTTTAATTTATCATGTTGTTGTTTTCTTTTTATTTAAGTGGGCTGCAAATAGCCTATGCATGTTGTAAAGCCTATATATAGGCATGAACTATTTCATTATGCTTTAGTGAATGAAAGATTAAAAACCCTAAACCTCTTGAGATTCCTCTTCTCCCTCTCCTTGGCCGAAATTCTCCTTCCCCTCTCTTCCTCTTCTCCTTGGCCGCCCCCTTCTCTCCTCCATCTCCTTGGCCGCCGGCCATACCATCTCCTCCCCTCCCTTAGGCCTCTCGGCCTCCTCCTTCTACCCCTCTTCCCCTCCTCCTTTCTAGCAACCTAACATCTCCCTCCTCCTTAGACCTCAAAATCGGCCACCCTCCACCATAGCCGCCATCCTCCTCCACCTCCAACACCTCACCCGAGCCCCTCTTTCAACATCAACCCGACCTCCATCAAGAGCCCCAAATCAGCCCCCCTTTCTATTATGAGGAAGAAGACCGGCCACGGCAAGGATTTATTTTTGTGACATCTCACTCCAGCGTGAAGCGAAGGAAGCAGACAAGTTTCTCTCCGGTTGGCGCAACTCCGGAGGAGTCATGGAAGAACGGTCCTTGAAAGTGAACTGGAATCATCTATTCCGGTTGGGTAACGAGATCCTCTACTTTGTTTGTGTGAATCATATAATTTTTAGAATTTCATTTTGGTGGAATACCTTTGCGTTACCTTGGAATCGTTTTTCCGTTCGTGGCTTATCTTTCCGATTGCTTGTGTTGTTCTTTTAGTTGTTTAATTTTCCGAGAGGTTTGGCGAACCTCGTTTTCGTTTTGTTGGGGGAGATCTACCATTTCCGAACCGAACCTTTCGGTAGATCTCTTTTGGTACAACCATCGCTCGGTCGGACCCAATATTGGTCCTTTTAGCTCGAGAGAACAACGACCTATAGTCGTTTGTTCGATCTTTAATCGGCGTGGATACCGTACGCTAGCGTTAGTTGATAATTTTGTTCGTGAGTGTGCTGCATTTTATTATCGTGTGGGAGTGTTAGTGGAAGTAGAGAGGCGTACGTATTATTCACTTTGCCGTCATAGCGTCAAACACCGTAGCCTACATCAAGCTCCGGATGGGAGACAAGGACCAGCAGTCCAGGGACCAGCACCAGCGGAGTACGGTGCGCATGGAGGTGGGCCAGTCTAGTTCCGGAGTACCTGTGACCAACTCTGTTAGTTATTAGTCTTCTTATAGCTTCCGCGATGAGTGATTTGTAGTGAGGACTCTGATGTACTGGGCTTGAGCCCGTTTATATATTTCATCTGTACTGTTCTTTTGCAGTACTTTCTTCTTTCTATATATTGATGGACTTTCTGTGATTTTTATTCATATATGATTATGTGGACATGTTGCATTTACTTCACTCTCTTTGTGATCGAAAAAGGCCGGCAGAATTGGCATTTTGTAGTGGCGGCCTTCCCGAGTATCGGTGCCACCGCAAAGCGGCGATTCTGGGCATAAGACCCTAGTGGTTGAAAAGGAAAAAAAGGGGTCTTACAAGTGGTATCAGAGCAGACCTCGATCGAAAGAGAAGTAGTCCACAAAACCATAGGCAACCCCTGTGCGAGCATAGTTTACGGACAAACTAGCAGCGGAAGCATTGGTGTGCCCATAAGGAAATCACATGTAAATTCCAATCTTGCCCCTTTCTTATATTCCTTTCATACGCTGTCTAACGAATGGAATTTTTCCTTGTAGCCTGCGACGAGCCCTACCCCACAGTAGGGGACACCTTAGGATCTGAATGTGGTCCCACCTCCGCCGGCTCCAGCTCCGTTCCAGCAGACGGAGATGGGGCAAACACTGACGACCATTCTAGAGGCCTTCAGAGCTCAGTAAGCCCCGGCTCAACAGCCAAACTCTAGGGCCAACTGGATGAGTGTCTTCCGGGGACTTTCCCCTCTATCCTACCTGGGGACAGAGTTGGCAGTACGTATGGACGAATGGTTTGATACCATTTATAAGATGCTTGCGGGGATTCGATACCCCACTGAGGAGGCGGTTGCTTTGGCAGTCTCCTGTCTGGAGTCACATGGGAAGAGGTGGTGGAAGTCACAGCTGGACACCATCTTTGCGGGTATGTATTGCACAAGAATTACTTGGGAGGAGTTCAGAGCAGCACTCCCTGGGCATTTCGTACCTCAGTCGGCGAGGGACGAGCTGGAGGATAGGTTCCTGCGGTTGAGGCAGGAGAACAGGACGATGCTGGAGTATTATTAGGAGTTTACTCACCTGGCCCGCTATGCGGATGCTTATTAGTTGGACAACACTGGCAATGCCAGGAGGTTTTACAAGGGGCTACAAGACGACATGAGACAGGCCCTCCTCTTCGTCTTAGAGGGGAGTTTGGACTGGATTCTGGAGATGGCTAAAAAGAGAGAAGCGGATCAGCTTACAGTCAAGAGTCGGAAGAGACCGGCTGACGATGTAGTTATTGGAGGTCGTAGAGACCGTCCTCGAGGCCATGTTATTGGGGAGAGAAGGAACGGGGATCAACCTCGTCAGGATATTGGGCAGGAGCAGAAGAGTCAAGGGGTATTGGCTCCCCAGCCCTTACAAATACTGGAGATGCCAAGGACAGCAGAGTAGGCACCGATGTGCTTTCAGTGTAATCAGCCGGGGAATATCAAGAGGAACTGTCCTATGAGGCGACCACCCCCACCAACACTTCAGGGCGCCCACCTCCCCGGCAGTTTGGCGGCCGAGGAAACGATCGAGGACGAGGATATCAGGACCGATTCCAAAGGCCAAAGAGGGAGCAGGTGTATGCTCTAGACTTGACACAGCCCCGAAACCCGGAGCAGGTTATCGCAGGTATGTCAGTACTTTTAAATTTTTCTTTCCCTTCCTAGGAACTAGTTTTCTAGACATGGCCTTGTTATAAACTAAGAGAAGACAACTATTTCCAGAATACTAAGACACTTAATTACCTCTGGCATAGTTTTTATCGGCGGCAAGCCCACTCACACGCTCTTTGACACCGGTGCTTCGCACTCGTTTGTGTTGAAAGATTTCGTGAAAGGACAGGTAGGCGTGGAGCAGTTCACCGGAAAGATAATGAGGGTGCGCCTACCCGATGGATCAGAGCTAATGACCTCTGCTCATTGCAATATGGAGGCGGAGATCGGCGGGAAGGCATTTGAGGCACCAGCGATGATTCTAAGGATGCCAGATTACGATCTGATCCTGGGCATGACATGTCTGTACTGGAACCATGCCCAGATTGATTGCGTGGCGAAGAGGATCACCGTGAGGAACGGGGACTCCTTCATTGTTATCGAAGGTATTATACGAGCACCCCGCATATTATTATCATCTGTGCAGGCCATCAAGGCCCAACTTCAATGGGAGGAGGTTTATCGGGTTCTTTTTGAGGCGGTTGTGGCCAAGGACTCCATTTCAGATATTCTAGTTGTGTGAGAATTTGCTGATGTATTTCCGGAGAAGCTACCAGGGCTACCCCTGCACCAAGAGAGGGACTTCCAGATTCAGCTCATACCGGGGGCAAAGCCGGTATCCCGAGCTCCCTATCGAATGGCCCCGAAGGAGTTCGTGGAATTTCGAATCCAGCTTCAGGAGTTAGTGGAGTTCGGGTTCGTCCGGCCTAGCTCTTCACCATGGGGAGCTCCGGTGTTATTCGTCAAGAAGAAGGATGAGACTCTTTGACTATGTATAGATTACCGGGCCCTGAACAGGTTGACGGTCCGGAATACTTATCCCTTGCCAAGGATAGACGAGCTATTTGACCAGCTAGAGGGAGCCCATTGGTTCTCAAAGCTGGATCTTAGATCAGGGTACTACCAGCTTCGCATTCGGGAGGAGGACAACCCTAAGACGGACTTCAGCAGCAGATATGGTTTGTACGAGTTTACCGTGATGCCTTTCAGGCTCACGAATGCACCCTCCGCATTCATGACCTTGATGAACCGGGTGTTCGAAGAGTATCTGGATGTCTTCATTATTGTATTCATCGATGACATCCTTATCTATTCGAGGTCGGAGGAGGAGCACGTGAGGCATCTGGCCTTGACTTTGGAGAAGCTCCGAGAGCATAATATGTATGCCAAGTACAGCAAATGGCAGTTCTAGCTAAAGGAGGTGGCCTTTTTAGGCCATGTCATCAGTGGAGCAGGTTTGGTAGTAGATCCGGCGAAGGTCCAGGCAGTACGGGATTGGCCACCACTAAAGACAGCCTCAGATGTTCGAAGTTTCTTAGGACTTGCTGGTTATTACCGGAAGTTCGTAAAGGGGTTCTCTCAGATTGCCCTCCCTCTTACGTCTCTGACGAAGAAGGAGTCTCCTTTTATTTGGACGCCACGATGTGAATCTGCTTTTTCAGGAGCTGAAATATCGTCTTACCTTAGCTCCCATCCTTGATCTTCCTTCAGGGAAGGAAGGATTTCAGGTGTACTTAGATGCATCCTATCAGGGGATGGGTGTCGTTCTGATGCAGAACGGACACGTAATAGCCTATGCCTCCCATCAGCTGAAGCAGCATGAGAGAACTACCCTGTGCATGACTTGGAGATGGGGGAAGTTGTTTTTGCTCATAAGATCTGGCGGCACTACCTCTACGGAGTTCACTGCGACATCTTCTCAGACCACAAGAACTTGAAATACATAGACACACAAAAGGAGTTAAACATTAGGAAGATACGCTGGGTGGAGTTTCTGTCAGACTACCAGTATACCATGCACTACCATCCGGGGAAGGAGAACGTGGTCGCACACCCTTTGATCCATGGGGCGAGTATGTCAGGAGTAGGCCCGCAGCTGATGGCCTTGGAGTTGGTTAAATCATTCGAGGAGATGCAGATATCACTAGTGTCCGAGGATGACCCGGAGTTATCCATGGAGTACCTGGGATCGATGGTTACCACTAATGATATTCGGGACCGCATAAAATATGGGCAGATGCTGGATGTGAGGGTTGAGCCGATAATCAAAGCCTTGGAGGAAGGCATGACAGGAGATTACTCTTTGAGGTATGGTCTCCTGTGTTTCAGAGACAGGGTCTACATACCAGCAGGAGGCCAGATCCGGGAGGACATTATGACGGAAGCTCACTGCAGCCGATACTCGGTGCACCCAGGAATCACCAAGATGGTGAAAGATTTGAAGAGGACGATGTACTGGTAGGGTATGAAGAAGGACATTACATACTTTGTGACGCATTACGAGGCCTGCCAACTCGTAAAGGCAGAGTGTAAGAATCTGGCCAGCTTGCTGCAGCCACTTCCGGTGCCGGAGTGGAAATTTGAGGATATAACCATGGATTTCATACATGGGCTACCTCGATCCCGTGCGGGAAATGAATCGATCTGGGTGATAGTGGGCAGGCTAATAAAGGTGTTCAGATTCATTCCAGTGGCAAAAGACACATCGGTTTATGTATTGGTACGGAGGTTCATTGAGCAGTTTGTGCGTTATCATGGGGTGCCCAAGACTATCGTGTCGGATCGGGATGGGCAGTTTACATCCAGGGAGTGGAGATCATGTTGGGTACATTGGAAAATGTGTACCTGATTTGAAGAAGCCTAACTTAGCTTAATGATATACATCAAGGTGTATTTGATGTTGTTTTAAGTTGACATGTGCAGGTGAAGAAGTATTAAAGAATACAGGAAATTATTCTAAGTCCATGTGTTGCCATCTGAAGAAACTGGGTCGACACTTCAGAATAATTGTGTCGACACTTGAAGGAAGCTGTGTCGACACAGAGAAAGATAGTCGACCACATTTGTGTCGACACTGGGAAGCAGTGTCGACTCACAGAAAGATAGTCGACCACATTTGTGTCGACACTGGGAAGCAGTGTCGACTCACAAAAAGATAGTCGACCACATTTGTGTCGACACTGGGAAGCAGTGTCGACTCACAGAAAGATAGTCAACCACATTTGTGTCGACACTGGGAAGATGTGTCGACTCACAGAAAGATAGTCGACCTTAACTATGTCGACACCTGAAGGCAGAGTCGACACATACTGAGTTCTGAATCTACAACAACTGTGTCGACACACAGGACTTGTGTCGACACACTACAAAGTCAAGACCAAGTTATTTTCTGAAGAAAGATGAAGTGTTGAGTCGACACAAATTCTCTGTGTCGACTCATTCTCAAGATGAAGTTCTGAAGAAGCAGTGTCGACTTAAAGGCAAACTAGTCGACATCATCAAAGGCTGTGTCGACACCAAAGTCACTTGTGTCGACACATATAGACAGTTGGTCTCGACACTTTCTGACAGTCTGTCTCAACACTTTGCTATCCAAGACTAAGGCACAGGATCTGTTTGAAGACTTGACAGCTGTGGGTTATGACAGGTTAACTGAAGCTGTCAGACTTGTCAGAAGTCAGTTAGAAACCGGATCAGCCGGTTACCATGAAGAAGATCTATAAATAGACAGATTCATAAGAAGAAAAAATATATACAAGAGGAAATTAATTCTTAATCAACACATCAGTTAAGATACAAGTCCTCTCTTCAAGAAAGTGCAAGGCATTAAAGAAGATCTTCATCAGAAGATCTAAGAAGACGATCTCAGGATCAGTCTAAGTAGAGTTCTTTCAAGAATTCATAAGTATCATCAAAGGTGTTGGATAGAGAGGGATCCAGCCACTTGAAGAAGAAGAAGGAAGCCATCATTGGTTTCTCAAGAAGCTGTTTGGAAATTAACTCAGATAAGTTCAGATTCAAGAAGCTTTGAAGAAAGCTCAGATTCAGTTGATTTCATCAACTGATCAAGAATTGTCTTGTTCTTTTCTCTCTCAACAAAGGCAAGACATTAAAAACTTCTTTTCTAATTTCTGTAGGATCTGTCAATACAGATCTGAGTTGTAAGCCTGTGTTATAAAGGCTGAGTGTAGGAGAGTTGATCTCTGAGTGGTAGGGCTGTTTTCCTGAGTGTAGGAGAAGGTTCTTCTCTGATTTGTAGGCTTTGTGATAAGGCTGAGGTAGGGTTGTTGAGCCTGAGTTGTAGGAACCTTTTCAGGTTCTGAGCTGTAGGATCTGTGGATCTGAGTAAAGAGGAAGTTTGGCCGAATCTAGCATACTGCTAGATAGGTGAAGGAGGAAAGTGGATGTACCCAGACCTTGGGGAACCACTATAAAACAGTGTGCAATCTATGATGGTTAAATTTCTGTGACTGCTGTGCTGTGTGTTTTAATTCTGTAATTGAATTCTGCCAAAAAGTGTTAACAAGCATTAGAACCTATTCACCCCCCCCCCCTCTAGGTGTTTAGGTTGTCTTGAAAGTAAAACTATTAAGTGGTATCAGAGGGAGGTTCCTCAAAAAGGACTTAACAGTCTGAGGTAGATCTAAAAGGCAGAATCAAGATTCAAGAAGATGGGTTCTGGAGAAAATCACAAGGAGTTAGGGTCAATGAAGTTACCCATCTGCAGGAAGGAAATCTTTGGAATTTGGAAAGAAAGAGTCAGATTGTTCATGGAAGCATCTGACCCAAGGATATACATCACAGTTCAGGAAGGACCCTTCATTCCAATGAAGGTATCAGTTCTTGATGCTAATATTCAAACTCCAAAGAGTTATTCTGAAATGACCAAGGATGAAATTATTTTGGCAACCATGGACAAGAGAGCTTAGAATATTATTGTGAGTGTCATAGATGATTCTACATTTCAGAATCTGATTCACTGCAAGACCTCCAAAGAAATGTGGCATACCTTGATTGTCTACATGGAGGGATCTGAAGAAGTAAGACAGGATAGGAAGTCTATGCTCAACCAGGAATATGAAAGTCTTAGACAAGGAAAAACTGATAGCATAACTGAATGCTATAAGAAATTCTATAGTGTGAATGAGTTAAAGTCCTATGGAAGAGTCTTCAGTACCTATGAACTGAATGACAAATTCTAAAGATCCTTGACAAAGGATTGGGACACAAAGATCTGTGCCATAAGAGAAGTGGCTAAACTGGCAGAGATTTCTCCTCCAACCTTGTTTGGAAAGTTGCTATCCTATGAAATGCAACTTATGGTGAGGAAGGAGGAAAAGAATTCAAAAGGAGAGCATAGAGAGAAGACAGTGGCCTTCAAGGCAGAAGCCACTAGAAAGAATAGGAGGATATCATTATCTCCTCCTAAGGAAGTTGCAGAAGTTAGTTCTGAAAATTCAGATAATCAGGGTTCAGAAAGCTGTGAGTCAGATGCAGATTTTGCTGCATTTACAAGGCAATTCCAGAGATTCTTAAAGAAGAAGCAGTGGAAGTCTAGGCCCTCCTCATCATAGCAAGTTGATGACTATTATCAGAAGAAAAAGTCATCAAGGAAAGAGAAGAGCAGAACAAAGCCCAGCAAGGCCACTACTTCAAAGATTGTCTGCTATTGTTGTAATAGGCCTGGACATGTAGTGGTTTACTGTACTGATAAGAGAAAGGAGTCATCAGACAAGAAGAAGACTTATCAAAAGGGCAAGAAGGAAAAATCCTTTGTTGCAAAGAAGGAAAAGAGCCTAACAGATCAATCAACTTCAGAATCAGAATCTGAAGCTGAAGCATATATTGGACTGTATGCTACTACTGAAGAAGAGGAGTTCATGCAATTGCTAGACTCCATCTATGAACAAGAAGATCATCAGTGCATGGGACTGATGGCAGGATTAGAAGAAGACATGTGCCAAAATCAGTCTGGTCCTAGTAAGGTACTATGTCCTTCAATAAAATCTGTTTGTAGTACAAGTGCAGAATCAACTACATCTGCATCAATTGATGTAGATGCATCTGAATCTGAAGGAGATGTCTATCAATTGATAGATAAGTATGGGGACTTGTTGCAGGCCCTTAAGAAAAGCAAGAACCTGGTTAAATCTCAGGCTCAGGAAATTGCTGATCTAAAGGTAGTTGCAACTGAGTTTGAAAAAGTAATTGATCAGAAGTTAAATGAAATTGCCAAACTGAAGAATATAACTATTATTCAGATGGGCACAATCAATTATACCAATGATCAAGTGAAGAATCTGGAGGCCAGACTAAGAATAGAAAAGGAGTTAGTGGCTAGTTACTTTAAGCCAAAGTCTATCTTACCCTTGATAGATGAATTTGTGACTCAAAAGGGTAAGGTAGGACTAGGATTCAAAGGTAACCCCAGGGCAGCCCAATTCAAGAGGAAAGGCAAAGCTCCTGTCAAGCCACTGAACCTTTCAGTCCCTATTAAGTTTAGAAAGGTGCAAGTGCCTTCTAACCAATATGATCATGAAGATATTCATGGTCATTTTAAGACTAATGTTCTGATAAACAAGGGTGTAAATGCCAACAGGCCTATCCATGTTCATAAACCCAATGGTTATAAGAAATCAGTGGGTGAAGCTGCTACAGCACCAGCAATGGACAGAAATTCTTCTGTCAAGGGTGTATCTAGAACTAGATACAATAAGTTTGAATGTTGGTGCTGTGGCAAGAGAGGCCATTTTGCATTAGACTGCTGGCATAACACAAGTGTTAGAAAGAACAATAGTCTACCTATTAGAAGAGATAATGGTAGCTTTGTTAATGCTAACCTGAACCAAGGACCCAAGACTTACTTGGGTTCTAGGGGTAAGTAAATCTGTGTTGCAGGAAAGTCCAAGTGGCCATGCCCCTATATGGTACTTGGACAGTGGTTGTTCCAGGCACATGACTAGAACAAAGGGGCTGCTGAAGGAGTATACATCTATCAAAGATGAACCCAAAGTGATCTTTGGTGGATCTGAAAAAGGAATCATCGAAGGGTTTGGTAACATTTCTACTAACCTAATTACTATCACCCAAGTGGCTTATGTAAAAGGTTTGAAACACAATCTAATAAGCATAAGCCAGCTGAGTGATTTAGGATATGATATTTCATTTGTTAAGAATGAATGTCATATCAAAAGGTCAAGTGATCAAAAGATCATATTGACTGGGTATAGGAAGAGAAATGTCTATTGTCTTAATATTGTATGTGAGAACAAGGCTTCTTCCATCTGTCTTGTAGCTGATGATAATGCTTCTCATTGTGTCAAGTGGCACAAGAGATTGGCTCATCTTAACTACAAGACAATTGGCCAACTCTTTAGCAAAGAGTTAGTGAGGAATGGTCCTCAAGTTAAGTGTATAAAGGGAGAAATATGCTCAGCTTGTCAAAAGGGCAAGTAGACAAAATCCTCCTTTCAAAGCCTTGAAAACAAGAATTCTGTGAGGTGCTTATACCTCTTACATATGGATCTTTTTGGTCCTATGCCAGTTCATAGTCTAGGCAGGAAAGTCTATACTTTTGTGGTGGTAGATGACTATTCTAGATTTACATGGGTGTTCTTTCTGAGACAGAAATCAGAAACCCCAAGTGTATTACTTAGTTTTGTAAAGCAAATTCAGAATGAACTGAATAGTACAGTGGTCAAAATCAGAAGTGACCATGGTACTGAGTTTCAATCTGAAAGCATGGCAAAATTATGTGAAGACTTTGGGATTTTCCAAGAGTTCTCCTCACCTAGAACACCACAGCAAAATGGCATTGCTGAAAAAAAGAATAGAACATTAATTGAAGCTGGCAGAACTCTATTGAGTGACACCTCTCTCCCAGAATATTTCAGGGCTGAGGCAGTTAACACTGCATGTCATGTAATCAATAGGGCTTCTATCAACAAGAACCACAAAAAGACTCCCTATGAGATTATGAAAGGTAGAAAACCAAATCTATCCTACTTCAGGATCTTTGGTTGTAAATGCTATATACTTAACAATGGCAAGTCATACCTAACTAAGTTTGCTGCCAAATCCCAAGATGGGATATTTGTTGGGTACAGTATAAATAGTAAGGCCTATAGAATCTACAACTTGACTACTCAAGTTGTTGAAGAATCTGTACATGTTGTGTTTGATGAAACAAGATTAATCAACTGTGAGTTGTCTTGTAGATCAAATGATTCAACAGGTATAAGCAAAAGATTGGACAAGCTCTCCATTGCTGAAGCATCAAAGGAAGATGGAGCATTGGAAAATGAAGGCTACTGTCCAGGGGGAGTACAAGACTCAATAGAAGCTGATGAAAACCAAGAGGTTCAGCATGAAGAAGGAGCTGGAGATGTTCAACCAGAAAGGAATCTTCCTCCAGCTACAAGACATTTAAGAGATCATCCAGCTGATCAGATTATAGGTGATCCAAGACAAGGAGTGCTGACTAGAAGCAGAAATCAAAGCACAGACCTGCATTCAAGTTTTCTGTCTCAAATGGAGCCTAAGAAGTTTGAAGAAGCCATCCAAGACCAGCACTGGATTGATGCTATGCAAGAGGAGCTGAATCAATTCAGAAGGTACAATGTCTGGGAGCTTGTTCCTAAACCAAGAGGCCACAACATAATTGGCACAAAGTGGATTTATAGGAACAAATTGGATGAGAGTGGAATAATAGTGAAGAATAAAGTAAGATTGGTTGCAAAAGGATACAGGCAGAAAGAAGGGATTGACTTTGATCAAACCTTTGACCCAGTAGCAAGGCTGGAGGCAATCAGAATGTTCCTTGCCTATACAGCCTATCAAGACTTCAGAGTGTACCAGATGGATGTGAAATCAGCATTCCTAAATGGTGATTTAAAAGAGGAAGTCTATGTAGAGCAGCCATCAGGTTTTGTAGATCCTCATAAACCTGATTATGTTTATAAGCTTAGGAAAGCTTTGTATGGGTTAAAGCAAGCCCCAAGGGCTTGGTATGAAACCCTATCTACTTTCCTTATTGAGAATAAATTCTCAAGAGGAAAAATAGACAAAACTCTATTCCTTAGGGAATCCAAAGGTAAGATCATCTTAGTTCAGATCTATGTTGATGACATAATCTTTGGATCTACTGAAAACAACCTTTGTAAAAAGTTTGCCAAACTTATGTAAGGGAAGTTTGAGATGAGCAGTATGGGGGAACTTAAGTTCTTCTTGGGACTCCAAGTAAGACAGACTGATGATGGCCTGTCCATATCCCAGTCTAAGTTCACCAAAGAATTAATTAAGAAGTATGGTATGGAGTCAACCTCCACTATGAGAACTCCTATGGGAACAAGTATGCCTATATGCAAAGATGATGCAGGTAAACCTGTTGATGAATCATTGTATAGAGGAATAGTTGGCTCTCTACTATATCTCACTGCTAGTAGACCAGATATTATGTATGCTACATGTGTCTTTGCTAGGTACCAAGCATACCCTAAAGAATCTCATTATACTGTAGTCAAAAGGATTTTGAGATATCTTAAGGGCACACCTAATCTAGGCCTTTGGTACCCTAGGAATAGAGATTTTCTACTAACAGGTTATTCAGATGCAGACTTTGCAGGCTGTAGAGAGGATAGAAAGAGTACAACAGGTACTTGTCAATTCTTGGGAGGAAGATTGATATCATGGAGTAGTAAGAAGCAGACCAGTGTGGTAATATCCACAGCTGAGTCAGAATATGTTGCTGCTGGCAGCTACTGTGCACAACTATTATGGATACAGCATCAGTTGAAAGACTATGATATTCAAGTAAGTAGAACACCTTTATTGTGTGATTCTAAAAGTGCTATTTCTATTGCTAATAATCCTGTTTCTCACAGTAGAACTAAGCATATAGAAATTAAATACCATTTTCTTAGAGAGCATGTAGAAAGAGAAGACATCTCATTGGAATTTGTTAAAACATATTATCAAATAGCAGATGTATTTACTAAGCCACTAGATGAAACAAAATTCAATAAATTTAAAATTGAATTAAGCATGCTGACCATTGATTAGTTTATCAACAAACTTACAAGTGATATTAGATTATCAAGTGGTATTGACAAAAACAGAAATTGGCTAAGTAAAATAGTGTCGACACATTCAGTGATAATGTGTCGACTCAGTGAAGTCATGTCGACTAGTCAGAGAATATGTATCGACACAGAGAATTTGTGTCGACACTTAAGAATCAAATAGTCGACTCATCCAGGAATGTAGTGTCGACTTCACCAGAATAGTGGTGTCGACACTTACAGATTTTGTGTCGACACTTATCCTAAGAGTCGACACAGAATTTCTAATGCTCTACTATGTCTCTCAGGTGTCGACATATCCACAATTGGTGTCGACACATAGTAGACAGACTTGCTGTCAAGACAATAGAAGTTTGTGTCGACACACTCCATCTGTGTCGACACATATAGACTGTTTTTGCCCGACTTTTGATCTTCTTTCCCTAGAAGGTATAAATAGGTCAAGAACTTATTCTGTCAACACGCTTACAAGGTTTTGGAGACTGAAACCCTGTGTCGACAATCTCTCTCTCTTCTCTCTCAAGATTTCTCGTCTGATCAATGGCGCCAAAGGTTGCAGATAACGTCAACGAAGGATATGAGTTGGTGCGCAATGCCTTTGCGGATGCCCCGACAGATGTTCAAAGGGTTGTCACTCTAATTTCTGAATCTGGATTAGAATTTCTAGTTTCTGAACCATCAAAGATCTGGAAGAAGGAGGTGATTGAATTCTTTACCTCTGCATCAGTGGATTCAGTTGGTCTCAAGATAAAATCCACTGTTCATGGGACGAAGGTGAAACTGACACCAAGAAATTTAAGAAAAATACTTCAATTATCAAACATTGAGAATGAAGAAGAGGTTCCAGCCTCTAAGAACAAGGAGGCTCTCCAATGGTGTGGATTGGATCCAACCCTGAAGATTGGAGCAGCTATCAACAGGAAGGGTATGAACCAACAGGGCAAGTTTCTGTCAGAAGTAGTTGGGAAGGTAATTTTGTGCAAACCAGGTGGACATGATAGGATTTCAGCCTATATGTTCAGCCTAATGACCAGAATTGTGTATACAATTCCAACTGACTGGTCAGCTGTAGTATTTGATAAGATCAAGGAAGGAATCAAGAAGCCAAATCTGGCTAGAATTGTGAGTTTATACCTGACTGGGGTGATCCCTGAGGTTATGCAACAACTGCCTGGGACAAAAATTAATCACATGAGGAAAATGGATATAAGATTATTTTCAAGGTGGGATAGGGTGCTGTCTAAAGATGTGCCTGATGAGAATAGGCAGGACACCCCTAAGAGATCCCCTGCACATGATATAGGCACTGCCCAGCATCCAGAAGAGCAAGTGAGAAAGCAGGTTGAAGATCATCCTGAGTATATGTAACACCCCAAAAAGACTCAAAATTGGAATTGAGGTGCAGGTTGCTTAACACGGCCTGGGACACGGGCGTGTCCCAGGGCGTGTCGGGGTACACGGCCTGGGACACGCCCGTGTCCCAGGGCGTGTTCAGGTTAGTCGAAGATCGGAGGTCGACGCTAGTCGAGCCTGGGACACGGCCTTCGACACGGGCGTGTCCCAGGGCGTGTCACTCAATAAAATGTCGTATCGAGTCAGAAATGTACACGGCCCGGAACCAAGCCTTGAACACGGCCGTGTCAGTTTTGACACGGGCGTGTCTAAGGGCTTGCGCCTACCCGTGTACTGCTCTGACTGGATTTAGCGCTCGTTGAGTACCGTGTAACAGGTGTGACACGGGCGTGTCACATGACCGACACGGGCGTGTCAGGTTTGACACGGGTGTGTCGATGCCCGTGTTCTGGTAATTTGTAGTCGGTGCGAGCGCCGCGTGTGCCGCTTAAGGGTACATGGCCTGTGACACGGGCGTGTCACAGGCCGTGTCGGCCAAAAAGTACAATATTTTGGGGCAGATCTTGGCCGTTCATTTTCCTTAAAGAGGATGTTGTGGCTGGGGATCATTCCTGGGCTGATAAGGCCAGGAAAGAAGGAGGAAAGGCTCATTTTGAGATTCATCTTCTCTTTCTAACTTTTAAGAGAGAGGTGAGAGCAAGGTGAGGAAGAAGAAGTGGAGTCCGGCTGCCGGTGGAGCTACGGTGGTCCAAATCGCGAGCCGAGTTCGGATTTGCGAGGGCAACGCTACTGCGAAGGCTTTCATCCGTCTCAAATTTCTCTCCATGGCTCCGAAGCGAACTCCTAGGGTAACGATTTCCTGCTTGGACATGTGAAGTCCTTAATTCCTGCATTGCATAGAGAAAACCCTTCCCCGCGAGTGTGCGGTGGGTTGTGGCTTCCCTTGGGGTAGATATGTGAAGTCCCCCTTGTTAGAGTCCGGAATTGGAGTACGGATCTAGGCATGCTGTGTGAAGCCCATCTGGACATGGTCTGGATTGGTGATGCTTGTTTGCATATCGGAGAAGACTCCGTGATTCTTGCTTGTAGGCATGATGGATAAAGTACTGGAGGAAGTCCAGAAAATATTGAGAGTTGGACTATCTTGTAGCCGTGAGTTGCTACTTTGTATGAGGTTGAGCCGTGGGGCTGCAACTAGGAAATGGTGGAACGGGCAAGGTGAAGCTGTACCCGCGTCCGTCCAGGCGTGAGTCTGACGATTTGAGCAACGGGAAAGGTGGATCTGTACCCGCGTTATGGTTGTCTAACCTTGGGTGCTTAAGACCCTGTTAGGATCACATAGCGAGAGTCGACGGCCTGTGAGCCGATCAGACTAGAATGCTCATATTGAACCGTTATGTCTGGGACCTCTGAACGGTGGTGTGGCCGTGGAACTACGGAACACCGATAATGTGCCCTAAGTGCACGGAGCGTCGGGCCGTCGTGCCAGCGTTTATGATATGTGACTGTGAGGGCGTGCACGTCTTGCTTAAATTGCTCTATATATCATATTGGAAGATTGCTATGCAGGAATGGAATTCCGCTGCCCCGTGCCAGGGGCAGGGTCGTTATAATTGGTCAGCTGAATGCTGACCGTTGCCCTGTTTGCCACCGCTTGGTGGATTGGTTATTATAGGTACTGGAGTTGCTGGTCCGAGCGGGACTTAGCGGGCTGAAGCCCAAAGCTGCGCTGCTGCCCTCGAAGGCATTGTTTTGTTTCTTTTGTTCATGTGTGGCCGGCCTGCGTGCCGATGTTTGTAATCCACACTCTTGTTAAGAGAAACTGTTGTAAGGCCTTAAGGCCAGACTTTTGTGATGATATATCTATGCCTAAGTTTTAGTGGACATTGTTCTTTATCTTGAGTTCAATAATTCAACCGTGAAACTTCCGCTAGAATGCTCTATGTTAGGATGCGTGGTTATGATATTATTTAGTAGCGTCTCCGCCTGTTTGTGGAATATGGTGTGGGGCCCCGGCCGGACCCTCTATTATATTCTTCTTGACGGGTAGAGGTGTTAAAATTTGGTATCAGCTTGTTGGTCGATCTCTTCCGAATTCGCGGCCGAATTCTTTTGAGAGGTGGCGAGCACGTGTCAGTGCCGTCGTTATAACACTTCATTTGAACTCAAGATTGTCCACTTAGGAATGCAAATACACTTGTTTGTTGAACTTGTGTATTCTTTTTGGTATGGTTGCCGTTTTTATTGGTCGTTAACCTGTGTATTTTACACATATAGGTGACCAGAAGTGTTGCGGGTCAATCCGAACCACAACGTTCTGTTGAGAGTGCGGCACCAGCCGAGGTGCCCAAAACTCCTCCATCCGCTGAAACAGTCCGTCTTATCACGGAAACGGTGCTTGCGGTGATGAATGCTCAGCAGGCGGGGCAGGCATGTCCTGCAGTGGTACCAACGCAAGCTGGGGTACGACAAGAACCGGTAGAAGCCGAAGTTGATCCGCGGGTAGCAGATCAACAATGGAAGCAATTCTTGAGCTTCAACCCTCCGCAGTTTCATGGGGCGGGTACACCGGCCCAAGCAGAGGATTGGCTTGCAAGAGTCAAGAGGATTATGAGAGCTATCAAGGTTGAGGAGGAACAGAAAGTTATGTTTAGCCACTTTCCTACTGGAAGGAGAGGCGCGATTGTGCTGGGATGAAATTGAAATGCATCACTTGGCCGGTAGGCAATTGGCAGAGGTTACAATGGATGAATTTTCTCGATTGTTCTTAGCACAACATCTGCCGATGCAGCAAAGGATATCGATGGAAATGGAATTTTAAAGGTTAGCGCAGGGAGATCGAAGTGTGGATGACTACCTGCATGAATTCACCCGGTTGGGAAGATATGCGGGCACGATCTTCGCCGAAGAAGAGCGTAAGACTAGTCGGTTTTATGCGGGACTGCGAGATGAGCTGCGGTATTTGCTCTCGAGTTCTGTGAGTCAGGGATTCCAAGCCTTAGTCTGTACGGCTCGTTCTTTGGAGATGGACATGAAACAGGGGCAAGCAAAGGGAAACTTGGCTGTTGTGAAGCCAGAGTTTAAGCCACCGCGGCCGGACAAGTTTGGCTACCGAAAGAGATGGAACAAGAAGTCTAAGTCTTCTGGACAAGCTCCTTCTGCGACTGTGACGGATACATCTGGGTATGGATCTTGTGCTTGTTTTACGTGTGGGAAGGTTGGACACTTCGCACGTGAATGTCAATTTGGTCCTCCAAAGGGTGACAAGAAGACGGGAGCGTCATATGCGGAGAAGGGGAAGGATGTGGTGGAGTCTTCTGCCTCGCACGCGCAGCCCAGGGTCTTCAACCTTGGACAACAGGAGGCCATTAAGCAGGCGGATGTCATCACAGGTGCGCGTAGATTTTAATGTTCTTGTTGTTATGATGTGCTGTGCTTTCTTTAATTATAATGTTATAGGGTTTGTCCTTATACGAGAGTATCCGGCTCGAGCACTGTTCGACACAGGTGCTTCACATTCGTTTCTGTCTGAGGACTTTGTCTTTCGTGCTGGGGTGCCTATCCGAACCACGACAGACAGTGTAAAGGTGTTGTTGCCTAACGGATGTTTGATGTGCGCGGATCGATCTTGCGGTCTTGAGGTCAAGATAGGAAGTCGGGAGTTCAAGGTGGAAACATTAGTATTGCCGATTAAATTGTTTGATATAATCTTTGGTATGGACTGGCTTTCAGAGCAGCGTGCCTGTATAGATTGCACTTCAAAAGAGGTCACACTTAGGCAAAATACCGAACAAGAGACCAAGTTCATTGGTATGCAAGGGATGAGTGGGATATTGTTATCCGCTCTCCAAGTTGTTAAGGCAGTTCGGAAGGGTGCGGAGTTGTTCTTCACACTCATAGAGGCGGTGGCGCCGAAGGCCAGTGTGAGTGAAGTGCCGATTGTGTCGGAATATGCGGATGTGTTTCCAAAGGACCTTCCGGGGTTACCTCCCCAAAGGGAAATCGACTTCGCTATCGAGTTGGTGTCGGGTGCGAAACCTGTGGCCCGTTCGCCGTATCGGGTAGCGCCAAAAGAAATAGCCGAATTGAAAGTTCAGTTGCAAGAGTTGTTGGAGCAGGGATACATACGCCCAAGTATGTCACCTTGGAGCGCGCCTGTTCTTTTTGTGAAAAATAAAGACGGTGGTTTGCGATTATGTATTGATTATCGCGAACTGAACAAGCTGACGGAGAAAAATAAGTATCCAATTCCACGGATCGATGACTTGTTCGATCAGCTAGCAGGCTCAACCGTCTATTCGAAGTTGGATTTGAAGTCCGGGTATTACCAGTTGCGGATTAGGGAAGGTGACATTCCCAAGACAGCGTTTGGCACACGCTATGGTCATTATGAGTTCACAGTGATGACGTTCGGCTTATGTAATGCGCCTTCGGTATTCATGGATCTCATGCATCGAACGTTCCGCGAATACCTGGATCTATTTGTGATTGTGTTTATTGATGATATCCTTGTATATTCACAATCGGAGGAAGATCATGCAAACCACTTGCGATTAGTATTGCATACCTTGCGAAGGAATAAGCTGTATGCCAAGTTCTCTAAGTGTGAGTTCTGGCTCTCGTCGGTGGCTTTTCTAGGCCATGTGGTAAGTGGAGAGGGCATAGCGGTGGATCCGGCTAAGATAAGTGCCATTCGTGATTGGCCAGTGTTGTCTTCGGTGGCCGAAGTCAGGAGTTTCCTTGGACTGGCGGGCTACTATAGACGGTTCGTGGAGAACTTCTCCCGGATTGCTTTGCCTCTGACTACGTTGACGAGAAAGGACCAGAAGTTCGTTTGGACGCCGGAGTGCGCACGAGCTTTTGATGAGCTGAAGAATCGTTTGACCACAACGCCCGTTTTGACGTCGCCATGTGGTATAGATGGATTTGAAATATACAGCGATGCGTCAGGAAGCGGCTTAGGCTGCGTTCTCCTACAGTTTGGCAAGGTGATCGCTTATGGTTCACGTCAATTGAAAGTGCATGAGCGTAATTACCCCATCCATGATTTGGAGTTGGCGGCGGTGATCTTTTCGCTAAAGTTATGGCGGCATTATCTTTATGGAGTGAAAGTGGATATTTATACAGATCATAAAAGCTTAAAGTATCTGCTTGATCAAAAAGAATTGAATATGCGACAAAGGAGGTGGATGGAATTCCTTGGGGATTATACCTTCGACATTCACTATGTTCCCGGAAAGGGAAATATGGTCGTTGATGCCTTGAGTCGTTGGACTCCGATACGGGCAAATTGGTTGCGGATACATGATGAGCGGTTAATCCAAGAGTTAGAAGTTTTGGAGATATCTTGTGTGGAAAGAGATTCTTCGACTGTTGCATGCGTGAACTGGTTGGAGGTTCAATATGACCTTGCTGACAGGGTTCGGCGGGCAACGGAGTTGGATGAAAGTCTCCAACGCTATGCAAAGGAGGGGTCTGATGATCAATTCTCCTGGGATGACGGTTTATTACGAAAAGATGGCCGATTGTGCGTCCCTAGTGCGGGTAAATTGCGAGAAGGATTGCTATATGAAGCACACTTTACAATGTATTCAATTCACCCTGGGAGCACAAAAATGTACAAGGACATGAAGAAACTGTTCTGGTGGCCTGGTTTAAAGAAGGACATAGCCGCGTATGTGGCTAAATGTCGCACTTGTGCTTTGGTAAAGGCAGAATGTCAACGGCCGAGTGGTTTCCTGAAGTCATTGCCGGTTCCACAATGGAAGTTTGAGGATATTTCTATGGATTTCGTGCACGGATTGCCGAGATCTCAGCGTGGTCATGACTCAATCTGGGTGATTGTAGACCGGTTGACAAAGGTGGCTCACTTTATCCCGAACAAGCGAGACGATTCAGTGGAAACGTTGGCAAAGCTCTATGTGGAGCAGATTGTTCGATTGCATGGTGTTCCCCGGAGCATCGTAAGTGACCGAGATGGGCGCTTTACTTCGAAGATTGGAGATTAGTTCATCAGATGTTGGGCACGAAGTTAGCATTCAGTACGGCCTTTCACCCACAAACGGATGGCCAAACTGAACGAACCAACAGAACGATGGAGGATATGCTCCGTATGTGCGCCCTGGACTTCGGTAAGAATTGGGAAGAGCATCTTGTTATGGTGGAGTTTGCCTATAATAATAGCCATCAAGCGAGTATAGGCATGGCCCCGTTTGAAGCGCTGTATGGTAGGAAGTGTCGTACACCGCTAGCTTGGGCAGAAACTGGCGAGACTAAACTTTTAGGCAAAAAGGAAGTCGAGGATGCTACCTCAACAATACGCTCTATTCGAGAGAGGCTCCTAATAGCCCAGGATCGGCAAGCCAAATATTACAATGCGAAGCACCGGAACGTAGAGTTCGCGGTGGGTGACTGGGTCTATTTAAAGATTAAGCCCTTCAAAGGCGTATCTCGGATTCGGCGGTTGAAAAAGCTAAGTCCGCGATACCTTGGTCTGTTTGAAGTGGTGGAGCGAGTTGGGGAAGCTGCCTATCGGCTAGCTCTTTCATCGGAATTTAGTGGATTGCATGATGTGTTTCACATCTCGGTGCTACGCAAAGCAGTCAAGGATCCAGCTCAGGTAATTAACAACGATCGAGTGCCGGTAGAGTATGGGCTAACAACAAAGGTGAAGCCTATACGGATCGAGGGTCGAGCCGAGAAACAGTTGCGGAACAAAGTGATCGGGATGGTCAAAGTCCGATGGGACAATTGTGGCCGAGAAGAGATAACATGGGAGCGCGAGCAGACCATGCAAGCCGAGTTTCCCGAATTATTTTCGTAACTTGTTTGCTCGTTATATATGTAATAGAAACATATAACTGTTTTGTTATTTTTCTCCCTATTGTCTGCAAATTTCGGGACGAAATTTTATTAAGGAGGGGAGGGTTGTAACACCCCAAAAAGACTCAAAATTGGAATTGAGGTGCAGGTTGCTTAACACGGCCTGGGACACGGGCGTGTCCCAGGGCGTGTCGGGGTATACGGCCTGGGACACGCCCGTGTCCCAGGGCGTGTTCAGGTTAGTCGACGATCGGAGGTCGACGCTAGTCGAGCCTGGGACACGGCCTTCGACACGGGCGTGTCCCAGGGCGTGTCACTCAATAAAATGCCGTATCGAGTCAGAAATGTACACGGCCCGGAACCAAGCCTTGAACACGGCCGTGTCAGTTTTGACACGGGCGTGTCTAAGGGCGTGTGCCTACCCGTGTACTGCTCTGACTGGATTTAGCGCTCGTTGAGTACCGTGTAACAGGTGTGACACGGGCGTGTCACATGACCGACACGGGCGTGTCAGGTTCGACACGGGCGTATCGATGCCCGTGTTCTGGTAATTTGTAGTCGGTGCGAGCGCCGCGTGTGCCTCTTAAGGTTACACGGCCTGTGACACGGGCGTGTCACAGGCCGTGTTGGCCAAAAAGTACAATATTTTGGGGCAGATCTTGGCCGTTTATTTTCCTTAAAGAGGATCCTGTGGCTGGGGATCATTCCTCGGCTGATAAGGCCGGGAAAGAAGGAGGAAAGGCTCATTTTGAGTTTCATCTTCTCTTTCTAACTTTTAAGAGAGAGGTGAGAGCAAGGTGAGGAAGAAGAAGTGGAGTCCGGCTGCCGGTGGAGCTACGGTGGTCCAAATCACGATCCGAGTTCGGATTTGCGAGGGCAATGCTCCTGCGAAGGCTTTCATCCGTCTCAAATTTCTCTCCATGGCTCCGAAGCGAACTCCTAGGGTAACGATTTCCTGCTTGGACATGTGAAGTCCTTAATTCCTGCATTGCATAGGGAAAACCCTTCCCCGCGAGTGTGCGGTGGGTTGTGGCTTCCCTTGGGGTAGATATGTGAAGTCCCCCTTGTTAGAGTCCGGAATTGGAGTACGGATCTAGGCATGTTGTGTGAAGCCCATCTGGACATGGTCTGGATTGGTGATGCTTGTTTGCATATCGGAGAAGACTCCGTGATTCTTGCTTGTAGGCATGATGGATAAAGTACTGGAGGAAGTCCAGGAAATATTGAGAGTTGGACTCTCTTGTAGCCGTGAGTTGCTACTTTGTATGAGGTTGATCCGTAGGGCTGCAACTAGGAAATGGTGGAACGGGCAAGGTGAAGCTGTACCCGCATCAGTCCAGGCGTGAGTCTGACGATTTGAGCAACGGGAAAGGTGGATCTGTACCCGCGTTATGGTTGTCTAACATTGGGTGCTTAAGACCCTATTAGGATCACATAGCGAGAGTCGACGGCCTGTGAGCCGATCAGACTAGAATGCTCATATTGAACCGTTATGTCTGGGACCTCTGAACGGTGGTGTGGCCGTGGAACTACGGAACACCGATAATGTGCCCTGAGTGCACGGAGCGTCGGGCCGTCGTGCCGGCGTTTTTGATATATGACTGTGCGGGCGTGCACGTCTTGCTTAAATTGCTCTATATATCATATTGGAAGATTGCTATGCAGGGATGGAATTCCGCTGCCCCGTGCCAGGGGCAGGGTCGTTATAATTGGTCAGCGGAATGCTGACCGTTGCCCTGTTTGCCACCGCTTGGTGGATTGGTTATTACAGGTACTGGAGTTGCTAGTCCGAGCGGGACTTAGCGGGCTGAAGCCCAAAGCTGCGCTGCTGCCCTCGAAGGCATTGTTTTGTTTCTTTTGTTCATGTGTGGCCGGCCTGCGTGCCGATGTTTGTAATCCACACTCTTGTAAAGAGAAACTGTTGTAAGGCCTTAAGGCCAGACTTTTGTGATGATATATCTATGCCTAAGTTTTAGTGGACATTGTTCTTTATCTTGAGTTCAATAATTCAACCGTGAAACTTCCGCTAGAATGCTCTGTGTTAGGATGCGTGGTTATGATATTATTTAGTAGCGTCTCCGCCTGTTTGTGGAATATGGTGTGGGGCCCCGGCCGGACCCTCTATTATATTCTTCTTGATGGGTAGAGGTGTTACAATCTACTCAAGTTCAGAAATCAACCATTCTTGCACAGATGCAGGGGGAGCAAGCTCACTCTCCTGTCCAGAATGTATCTACTCCTGACCAGGTACAGGTACAGGGAGAGCAAGTGTATTTTCCTACCAAGGACATTACTAATATTTCTATTCCTGCACAGGTGCAGGGGGAGCAATTGTATTCACCTGCCCAGGATATTCCAAATACTGAACAAGTGCAGGGGGAGCAGATGTCTGAATCAGTGCAGGAGAAAGAACAAATTAATTTATCAAAAGATTTGAATATTGCAGATCTGGATGATTCAACATCTGTTCAAGCTTAGAAGGAATACACTCTAGATGAGTTATTTCCTAATGTTGAAATTGCTACTGATAGAGTAGAGGAGGAGCAAGACAATGAGAAGGCACTAGACATGGAGATAGAGCAAGAAGCTGAGAAGGAACAAGGAGTTGAGGAGGAGCAAGTAGTTGAGGGGGAGCCTGTGAATGTTGAGGCTGAGCAACACATCACTGAAACTAATATTCCTCCTACTCCACCTGAAAGGGTTCAAATAGAAAGTTCATCAGACTCTGAGACTGAAGAAGCCAGAATGGCTAAGAAGATTAAGCTCATAGTCTTCAAGAGAATGAGCCAAAGTTATAAGCAGGCACTCCAAACTTCAACTCACCAATCTCCATCTGAATTTAACTACAACAAGTTCATGGTAGATTTGCAAGTTAAGTTGGATGAGCAGAGATTAGCAATGGAGAAGTATGTTGATGAGAGCAATAAATCCCTTCAATTTGACTTGGCTCAAGATATTAAGTCTATTAGATTTGAAGTAAATATGAATAAGAAGGAGATGACAGATTGCTTCCATAAGGGAGGTAATGCTGTAGTGTTTTTGGCTAAACAACAGCAGTCTATCCTCACTAAAGTGGGTGATATTGCTTTGAAACAAGGTTATGTTTTGGAGAATCAGCTGAGGATGAATGATAATTTGGCTGAATCTCACCATGAAATTCTTGAAGAGTACAAAAAGGCTACTGCAGGGATGACTGGAGCAAGAGCAAAAGAGATGGAAGCTTTTGATCAGAAACTAAAGGAAGCTATAGCTTCAGTTCAATCTGCCATCACTACATCTCATAAGGAAATATCTGACAAACTTCAAAAATTGAAACCATATTTTAAAGAAGGTGTGAATTATCTAGATGGCCAGATCAGATTTCAGAAGGATGATCTAAGAGATCATATTACCAAAGAAGTCATAAAGGGGGAGAGGTTGTTAGTTCATGCTGGCTCAGAGCACACCAAATGGGTGACAAATAGTATTCGATCCACATTGGGATATCCACCTTTGTGTGATGATGATATGGTGGCTGAGTCAGGAATTCAAACAGGTCTACTTGAAGGCAATCAACCTGAGATTGCCCAAGTCATTTACCCTCCTCCTGATTTTGATATGATTAATCAGCAAGTTCAGGATATGTATAGTCCTCCAAAGGAGGTTACCAAGGTTGTTATTGAAAAAGTTGATAAGCCCGATGCCAACTTGAAAGAACAGCAAGATGCTCTACTATCCAAGAAAAGATTTAGAGAGCAGGCTGAACTTAAGCCAGATTTTGAGCAGTGGATCCCTACTTCAAGAAATATTATACTAACTACATGGAAGGCTGTAAAGGACCAAGAACATGAAAAAGGAAAGTGGTATAATGAAATGGAATGGCAAAAGTATGAAGCTAGGCAGGAAGCCATAGTACAGTTCAGGAGAAAAGCCAAGCTGGGAAGGCTGCCACCAGATGCTCAGGAGCCGAGCAAGTACTTTCCAAAGCCCTTTCATTACTTTGAAAGGCAAAGGCTAAAGGAAGAAGCTCAGAAGAAAGCTGAGCTAAAAGGCAAGAAGCCTACTGAAGTTGCTGAAGCTCCTGTGAAGGCTCAAATCCAATCTGGCAAAGGAATTGTTATAAGAGAGCCTGATCAGTCTTAGTTCTAAGTTCTTTCAAATGTTTTGTAATGTTTTGATCATTCAATGTAAACATCTGTAATCAAACATTATCAAGTTAAGAAAGAAATCAACCCTATCTGCTTCTTCACAGCAACAAGTTAAGAAAGAAATCTTCAATTGAAGCACGGCTTGTTCTGGAAGCAACTTGTAGAAAACTCTGCTTCTTCTTTTTCAGGAGTCAATCCCGATCTTGCTATCGTAGATGAATATTGTAGCTGCTAACTCTTTTAGCATTCAAGTTCACTAATCTGAACTTGTTCTTCTTGCTCAGGAAGAAAGCGAGGAAGAAGACGTCATCTAGCCGCAAGATTGCGAATACAGAAAACCTTAATTGTTTCTCTTCTTGATGTTTTTTTGATTACTCAACTTTTTATTAATTACCTTTGAATCAACCAATCTATACTTTTTTTATATCACGCCGATCAACGACTATATTCTGTGTGTGGGCCCCACCATTAATGTTGGAAAATTTCTTTCCTTTTCTCCAAAAGGGCAACCAGCTGGCAGCAGCGCCATTAACATATTCTACGGCATTCCTGCATTATTTTGTACCTACGCTGACTTTGTTGACGTCGCTGACGTCACTATCTCTGGCGTTGAGTGAGCTTTCTCCACTCAATGCCTGTGGATAGTGAAATTCTTCTGTCTAGCAATCTTTCTATATACAGTTGGCGTTGAGTGAGCTTGCTCCACTCAACGCCTGTGGACTTAGGCAAATCTTCTGCCTATCCAGCATCTTCCTTGAGTCCACTTTTCTAATCATTATCACAAGGACTGTCCTGCACACATGAACTTACACACATATCAAATAAAGTTATGTCTATCTCATTGAACTATTTTACATCATCAAATCAGGGTCATTAGGATCAATGGATCCAACAATCTCCCCCTATTTGAAGATGTCAAAACCATTGATCAACTTCCTTAGTCAATAAGATACACATCACATAGGCAGTAAAAAAACTTATTAAATTCAGTGAGATTAATTTTTACCTAGATGAAGTTTAACCTACTCCCCCATGATTGTTGTAGGGTGTGTGTTATCTTAGAGGTTTACCTCTCAGCTTGATCCTTTCTTTGTTGGGGCTTGATCCAGCCTTTATAGCTTGTCTCTCCACCATAGATACTACTTGAACTTGATTAATCTCTTCTCTCCCGCTTTTTGACTTCTTATAATAGTCAGGTAGGTGCATCAGTTCTTTCTCTCCTCTTATGTTCTCCCCCTAGCTGATGTTGATGAAGCCAGTAGTGCAGCTGCCAGCTTGCTCTTTATACAAGGCTAACTTTAGAGGTTTAGCTGCTGGATTTATTCTCCCTCAATAGGAGCATCTGCTCTCATCCTGTTCTTGATTTCCACTAGGTCTTCATCACCTGCAAGAAGAGCAAGCCTGTACCAAAAAAATGTAGGGAGTATCTGAAGCCATTTTAAGTTCAACATACCCAATTCAATCTTGAAGTTGTTGAACTTGGCTTCATCTAATGTCTTAGTGAATATATCAACCACTTGCTTGTCGGTGGGGACAAACTCTAGACTAATGTCTTCTTTCTCCACATGCACCCTAATAAAATGATACCTAATTTCTATGTGCTTAGTACTGCCGTGTGAGATAGGATTCCTAGCAATAGAAATGGCACTAGTAGAATCATAATAAAGAGGGGTTATACTTATCTTAATGTTATAATCTTCAAGCTGATGCCGAATCCATAGCAATTGAGCATAGCAGCTACCTGTTGAAATGTACTCTGACTCTGTAGTTGAGATAGCCACACTAGTTTGCTTCTTGCTTCTCCATGACACCAGTCTTCCACCCGGGAATTGATATGTACCAGTAGTACTTTTCCTATCTTCCTTGCAACGTGCAAAGTCTACATCTGAAAATCATGTTAGATCAAAATATCTATTCCTAGGGTACCAAAGGCCAAGATCTGGTTTGCACTTAAGATACCTTAAAATTCTCTTTGCAGTAGAGTAATAGGATTTTTTAGGACAGGTCTGATACCTAGCAGAGACACATGTAGCATACATGATATCAGGCCTACTAGCAGTCAAGCATAGAAGGGAGCCAATTATACCTCTATACAAAGACTCATCAACAGGTTTCCCTGCCTCATCTTTGCCTATAGGCATACTTGACCCCATGGGAGTTCTCATGGTGGAGGCATTCTCCATAACATATTTCTTAATCAACTCTCTGGTGAACTTTGACTGGGATATGGATAAGCCATCATCATTCTATCTTACTTGGAGTCCCAAGAAGAACTTGAGCAC
Organism: Platanthera zijinensis; assembly: GCA_039513925.1. Lineage (NCBI taxonomy): Eukaryota > Viridiplantae > Streptophyta > Magnoliopsida > Asparagales > Orchidaceae > Platanthera > Platanthera zijinensis. Next base: position 100,901,821 of record CM077091.1, read on the forward strand.
ACCCATGTTGCTCATCTAAAACTTCCCATGCATAAATTTAGCATACTTCCTGCAAAGGTTGTCATCAGTAGATCCAAAGATAATGTCATCGACATATATCTAGACTAGGATGATCTTGCCCATAGATTCCCTTAGGAATATGGTCTTGTCTATTTTCTCCCATGAGATTTTATTCTTAATGAGGAAATTAGACAATGTTTCATACCAAGCTATAGGGGCTTGCTTTAACCCATATAGAGCTTTCCTAAGCCTATACATAAAATTAGGAAGGTCAGGGTCTATAAAACCTGGTGGCTGATCCACATATACTTCCTCTTTTAAGTCCCAATTCAAGAATGTTGAGTTCACATCCATCTGGTAGACTTTGAATCCTTGATAGGCAGCAAATGCAAGGAATAACCTTATTGCTTCAAGCCTAGTTACCGGGGCAAAGGTCTTGTCAAAGTCTATTCCTTATTCTTGTCTGTATCCTTTTGCCACCAATCTAGCCTTGTTCTTTACAATAATGTCATTCTCATCTAACTTGTTCCTGTAGATCGACTTAGTTCCTATGACATTATGTCCCTTAGGTCTGGGAACCAGCTTTCAAACACTACATCTATTGAACTGGTTCAGCTCTTCCTACATTTCTCCAATCAAGAATGGGTCTTCGATAGCCTATTCAAACTTATTGGGCTCTCCTTGAGATAGTAAGCTTGAACAGAGAGTTGTATTGATGTTCTTGCTTCTGGTCTGGACTCCATGTCTTGTATCACCAATGATTTGGTGTGTTGGATGGTTTAACATCCCATTTCTGACCAGACCCCTAGGAGAGGTTTTGTCATGACCAAGTCATGAAAAAACCCTAGGAAGCCCAAGAAGGCCAAGCGACCCGGGCTCAAGGAGAAAATCACCTTGGTTTGCAAATAGTATGGCAGAAATTTACTTAAAACATGATTTGAGATTGGGCATTGAGTGCGTCGAGTGCACTCAACGCCAAAAGCTGAACGGTGTTGAGTGCACTGACTACACTCAATGCCATCCTGTGTATGATGGATGGCGTTGAGTGAGCTGAGCTCACTCAATGCCATAGTTTGGATGGCGTTGAGTGGCGTTGAGTGAGCTGAGCTCACTCAATGCCATAGTCTGGATGGCACTGAGTGAGAAGATCTCACTCAATGCCATAGTCTGGATGGCGTTGAGTGAGTAGAGGTCACTCAACGCCGTAATTTGGATGGCGTTGAGTGAGCAGAGCTCACTATATGCCGTAATTTGGATGGCGTTGAGTGAGTAGAGCTCACTATATGCCGTAATTTGGATGGCGTTGAGTGAGCAAAGCTCACTCAACGCCGTAGTCTGGAAGGTGTTGAGTGAGCAGAGCTCACTCAACGCCGTAGTCTGGATGGCGTTAAGTGAGCAGAGCTCACTCATCGCCGTAGCCTGGATGGCGTTGAGTGAGCAGACTCACTTAATGTCGTGGTCTGGATGGCGTTGAGTGAGCTGAGCTCACTCAACGCCATAAGCTGGATGGCGTTGAGTGAGCCGAGCTCACTCAATGCCATTTTACTTAAAAAATTTTCTTGCAAGGTTTTAGCTTAACTGATGGTTCAGTTGAACCGGGCCGTTCTAGGAAGTGGGCCAGAATGCATTATTGGGTTGTATCTCTTATTAAGACTCAGTTTAGTTTTATTTTAAAATGTTGACTGGGGAGTGCCATGTGGCGTCAGTTTTGAAAACAAAGAGAATAGTCTCAACCATGGCTGAAAACCGGCGTTCATGGCCATTGATGGCACATGATGCAATGGCCCCTTCCCCTCATCTTTAATGGCTGGATTCAACTCCTCTAGGGAAGAGGAGGAGTTTCCAGCCGTTACTTGGCTGGATTAAGCCGTGTTCAGGCCCCCTCCACCATGGCCGAAATGGTATTTATGGAGAATTAATGGCCACCATCGGTTAATCCTTCCCCCTCCCCCTTTTACTGGTTTAAAAGCTTCCCTAGACCCCAAGCATTCATTTCCACACCTTGCCCGAAGGAGATGAGAGAATTCTGCGTGCTGTTGAAGTGCGTCGGCGACACCTCCACCACTAATGGCTTTTCGTCAATCTGCACGCCTCCAGCTCGCGAACAAGGTCCTCCTCTACTCCTTCTCTCGTGGGTAGATCGTAGGAATCGTTTAGGACAAGAATCGAATGCAATTGAGACGATCCAAGTTTTTTATTTCCATGGTTTTTCAAAAAAACATGGTGGTCGGGTTTGCTGGAAACCGCCACTCCGGCGGCCGTACTGCCCCTTGACGGTAGCCCTCACCTCAACGGAGGTGGCGGTGGTGGTGGCCGGCCAGGGAGATGGCTGGGTGGACGGAAAATCCGCTTGGAAAGCTACAAGTTTTAGGCGTTTTTAGGGTTGCTGGTTTTCGGGTTTTTGAGAAGATGAACAGTGCCATGCTTTTTTTAATTATATTTAAATATATTAAATAGTGTATTGTTTCACTAGTTAGTTTTCTCCTTTTAAATTAAAAAAATGAGGCCCTTATAGGCTGTTTTAGGAAAAATGGCCAGTGACAGAAGTTGTAGCCCTTCAAGTCTAGATTATTCTAAAATTTATTTCAACTCGTTTGGGTAAGTGGTTTGACCACAGAACCCATTTTGGTTGGACCTATACCTAGTGCTATCATGAGATTCAAATGGATGCCCACCCTTCATCCCTTGTCCAAATGATCTGAAATTTAGGCAAGGAGTCTACCCTAGATATACATAGGGCCTGTCCAAAAATGGGAATTTTTGGAGAATATTTTTCTATAGTTTTTAGAAAAATTTAATAATCCTTATATAAATTAATTAGGTGGCCTAATGACTTCCAAACCCTCCCAAATTTTGGTGAGTGGTCCCTGGGTTCATCATAAGGCACTGTATAATTTTTCATATCATTTGGAGATGTTTTAGATTGTAAATGAATAAACCTAAGCTTTGCCCTATTAAGGGGTTTTTAGGTCAAAAGTGCACATTGTGATTTGAGTTGTTAAATCACCTCAACAGAGGCTGAGATTTTGACCACTGACTAGGCATGATTCCTAGCACCCTCTCATGGAGTTTGAGATGGATTGGGGTAGATTTGCCCTAGGACCCAAGGCCAAACCTTAAGGATGGTTCTTGGTGGTTTGTGAAGGGCAGGTGGTCAAATGACCTGGTTATGATTTGAAACTTGGTAGAGAGAATTCAAGGGTAGGTAGAATCCTCTGAAAGAAATAGAAAACAAATTCTAAGGTGAATAGGTCCCTCAAAATAGTAACCCTAGTTTAGGGAACAGTAATGAGATTTGAGTACAGTAGTGTTTAAAGTTAGTACAAGCTTTGGAGATTTTGTTATGAATTTAGGACTACTATTTTGGATACTTAATTAACAATTTAGTAATTTGTATTATTTACTTAGAAATTATTATGGAGTAACTACTTTCTGAAAATTGATGAAATTTAGCCATAGGACTTCTGATTATGTTTTAAAGCTCTGTGAATTTTTATGTGATTTTTGGAAGATTATTTCTAAGAGTTGGTTCATTAAGTATTGTTTTCCATGAAAAATTAATTAAATTTGTTTTGGTGTCTAAAAAGCCTGTAAAATTATGATACTTACACAATGACCCTTTCTGTAACATATTAAGATTCTGTAATTTTTATATAATTTTCTGATGATTAATTTTGGTACTTCCTTCTTTACATATGGTTAATGGAATTATAGTGGATAAATTAATTCGAGGCTAAATCAAATCTGTAAAATCATGGAAATTAATATTTATTTATATCTCTCTGTTATTTAGTGACTACAATTTTTGGATGGCCATTACTTGAGAAAATCATGAAGTTCATGTTTAAAATTACCCATTGCCAGTCTTTTGGGAAAATTAAATAAATATCAGATTAATTAGGAAAATTTTAAATTTCTGGATTTAGGCTAATTATGTCATGATAGACCTCCAGTAAATTTTATAGGAGATTTGGGAGACAATTTAGAGTGCCTCCCTTTGTATACCTCATATAGCTTAGTTTGGTCTGCGTTTAGTAAAAACTGCTGAAATCATATTAAGCTGCAGGATGAACTTAGAGGATTTGGATATTGGGATAATGGTTTGGAAATGGGTATGAATGCATCCTCAATAGCCAAGATGAGGATAGGTTGGTAGGTTGTGTAGTCGTAAGAGGTGCTCGGGACCGACGAAAGATCGTCCTCCCTGGTAGGAGAGGAAGAGTCTTAATACACTATGGTTAGATTCAAAGTAATTTAAAAGGGATCGAGTAATGAGTAATAACTAATAAAAGTAAGTGTCTTGCGAAAGGGAACGATGGGCTTCAGCTACTATCATAGTTCCTAGTGCCCTTTGAGAGCCCTTCGCGGGGTATACCGGGGGCAGTCCTAGGCTAACGTAAACCGTAGGAATAATAAACCAAAAGAGCAACTAGTATAACTAGAGTTTCACATTCACACACCCTGGTATTTAGGGAGGTTGAGTAGGTTGGTTTAATTGTCTTTCAGTCGGTAGCTTCCGAAGGTAGATGCACGGACGGGACAGTCCGGGGAGCGGAGGGCTCGAGGGTTTAAATACAGAATAAGGTGGTAGGTCTTCTGTATTTGACTGTCGTTCACACCGACGTCGGTACGTAGACTCAGCGGTGTGGGACACTTAGCCAAAGAAAGTCTTGTGGATACAGCCAGCACTAGTACGCGGATACTCTAGGTTTTGTTCTTCAAGGAGTGTACGGAAGGGCTAGGCCCGATAGTGTGGATGCCCGCCTAGGAGTGGGGGGCCCAACCCACTGTCTCCGTTTGCCACTACAGAGGTTCCTGGGAGTGAAGCTAACTGCCCAAACTGGGGGAACAAAAGGTCTGTGCGCATAGAGTCGTGTGCGTGAGTTGCACTTGCATGAATCATGGCATAGCATATCAATACACTCATATTTGCATACAACCGACACCCCAACGTATAAATTAGTATTGGACTTTTTATACGATGGGAGCCTTGTAGAAGACCCCTTAACTTATATGTTTGTATGGGCATTCATATAAGTTAAGGTTACATATTTAATTTCTACTTGTCCTTTCATATATATATTGATTTACTACAGGTTTACCTTACTTCTCACTATTTTAGAACTGCTAGATATGCCTTTCATACTTAGCTGCTTATGCAATATATATTTACTATTAGACTAGTTCTGCTGTCACCCGCCTTGCTTATTCTCCTCCATTATAGATTCCCTTTTTTTCTCTCCGCTCGGTGCTGAGGAGCCGCGGGGGGGGTGGGGGGGGGGTAGGGGATGATAGGACTTAGTCTTTATGACTAATGGTTTTCGAAGCACAATATTACAGGAGCTCCGGATGGGAGACAAGGACCAGCAGTCCAGGGACCAGCACCAGCGGAGTACGGTGCGCATGGAGGTGGGCCAGTCTAGTTCCGGAGTACCGGTGACCAACTCTGTTAGTTATTAGTCTTCTTATAGCTTCCGCGATGAGTGATTTATAGTGAGGACTCTGATGTACTGGGCTTGAGCCCGTTTATATATTTCATCTGTACTGTTCTTTTGCAGTACTTTCTTCTTTCTATATATTGATGGACTTTCTGTGATTTTTATTCATATATGATTATGTGGACATGTTGCATTTACTTCACTCTCTTTGTGATCGAAAAAGGCCGACAGAATTGGCATTTTGTAGTGGCGGCCTTCCCGAGTATCGGTGCCACCGCAAAGCGGCGATTCTGGGCATAAGACCCTAGTGGTTGAAAAGGAAAATAAAGGGGTCTTACAAGTGGTATCAGAGCAGACCTCGATCGAAAGAGAAGTAGTCCACAAAACCATAGGCAACCCCTGTGCGAGCTTAGTTTACGGACAAACTAGCAGCGGAAGCATTGGTGTGCCCATAAGGAAATCACATGTAAATTCCAATCTTGCCCCTTTCTTATATTCCTTTCATACGCTGTCTAACGAATGGAATTTTTCCTTGTAGCCTGCGACGAGCCCTACCCCACAGCAGGGGACACCTCAGGATCTGAATGTGGTCCCACCTCCGCCGGCTCCAGCTCCGTTCCAGCAGACGGAGATGGGGCAAACACTGACGACCATTCTAGAGGCCTTCAGAGCTCAGTAAGCCCCGGCTCAACAGCCAAACTCCAGGGCCAACTGGATGAGTGTCTTCCGGGGACTTTCCCCTCCATCCTACCTTGGGACAGAGTTGGCAGTACGTATGGACGAATGGTTTGATACCATTTATAAGATGCTTGCGGGGATTCGATACCCCACTGAGGAGGCGGTTGCTTTGGCAGTCTCCTGTTTGGAGTCACATGGGAAGAGGTGGTGGAAGTCACAGCTGGACACCATCTTTGCGGGTATGGATTGCACAAGAATTACTTGGGAGGAGTTCAGAGCAGCGCTCCCTGGGCAATTCGTACCTCAGTCGGCGAGGGACGAGCTGGAGGATAGGTTCCTGCGGTTGAGGCAGGAGAACAGGACGATGCTGGAGTATTATCAGGAGTTTACTCACCTGGCCCGCTATGCGGATGCTTATTAGTTGGACAACACTGGCAATGCTAGGAGGTTTTACAAGGGGCTACAAGACGACATGAGACAGGCCCTCCTCTTCATCTTAAAGGGGAGTTTGGACTGGATTCTGGAGATGGCTAAAAAGAGAGAAGCAGATCAGCTTACAGTCAAGAGTCGGAAGAGACCGGCTGACGATGTAGTGATTGGAGGTTGTAGAGACCGTCCTCGAGGCCAGGTTATTGGGGAGAGAAGGAACGGGGATCAACCTCGTCAGGATATTGGGCAGGAGCAGAAGATTCAAGGGGTATTGGCTCCCCATCCCTTACAAATACTGGAGATGCCAAGGACAGCAGAGTAGGCACCGATGTGCTTTCAGTGCAATCAGCCGGGGAATATCAAGAGGAACTGTCCTATGAGGCGAGCACCCCCACCAACACTTCAGGGCGCCCACCTCCCCGGAAGTTTGGAGGCCGAGGAAATGATCGAGGACGAGGATATCAGGACCGATTCCAAAGGCCAAAGAGGGAGCAGGTGTATGCTCTAGACTTGACACAACCCCGGAACCCGAAGCAGGTTATCGCAGGTATGTCAGTACTTTTAAATTTTTCTTTCCCTTCCTAGGAACTAGTTTTCTAGACATGGCCTTGTTATAAACTAAGAGAAGACAACTATTTCCAGAATACTAAGACACTTAATTACCTCTGGCATAGTTTTTATCGGCGGCAAGCCCACTCACACGCTCTTTGACACCGGTGCTTCGCACTCGTTTGTGTCGAAAGATTTCGTGAAAGGACAGGCAGGCGTGGAGCAGTTCACCGGAAAGATAATGAGGGTGCGCCTACCCGATGGATCAGAGCTAATGACCTCTGCTCATTGCAATATGGAGGCGGAGATCGGAGGGAAGGCATTTGAGGCACCAGCAATGATTCTAAGGATGCCAGATTACGATCTGATCCTGGGCATGACATGTCTGTACTGGAACCATGCCCAGATTGACTGCGTGGCGAATAGGATCACCGTGAGGAACGGGGACTCCTTCATTGTTATCGAAGGTATTATACGAGCACCCCACATATTATTATCATCTGTGCAGGCCATCAAGGCCCAACTTCAAGGGGAGGAGGTTTATCGGGTTCTTTTTGAGGCGGTTGTGGCCAAGGACTCCATTTCAGATATTCCAGTTGTGTGAGACTTTGCTGATGTATTTTCGGAGAAGCTACCAGGGCTACCCCTGCACCAAGAGAGGGACTTCCAGATTCAGCTCATACCGGGGGCAAAGCCGGAATCCAGAGCTCCCTATCGAATGGCCCCGAAGGAGTTCGTGGAATTTCAAATCCAGCTTCAGGAGTTAGTGGAGGTCGGGTTCGTCCGGCCTAGCTCTTCACCATGGGGAGCCCCGGTGTTATTCGTCAAGAAGAAGGACGAGACTCTTTGACTATGTATAGATTACCGGGCCCTGAACAGGTTGACGGTCCGGAATACTTATCCCTTGCCAAGGATAGACGAGCTATTTGACCAGCTAGAGGGAGCCCATTGGTTCTCAAAGCTGGATCTTAGATCAGGGTACTACCAGCTTGGCGTTCGGGAGGAGGACAACCCTAAGACGGACTTCAGCAGCAGATATGGTTTGTACGAGTTTACCGTGATGCCTTTCAGGCTCACGAATGCACCCTCCGCATTCATGACCTTGTTGAACCGGGTGTTCGAAGAGTATCTGGATGTCTTCGTTATTGTATTCATCGATGACATCCTTATCTATTCGAGGTCGGAGGAGGAGCACGTGAGGCATCTGTCCTTGACTTTGAAGAAGCTCCGAGAGCATAATATGTATGCCAAGTACAGCAAATGGCAGTTCTGGCTAAAGGAGGTGGCCTTTTTGGGCCATGTCATCAGTGGAGCAGGTTTGGTAGTAGATCCGGCGAAGGTCCAGGAAGTACGGGATTGGCCACCACTAAAGACGGCCTCAGATGTTCGAAGTTTCTTAGGACTTGCTGGTTATTACCGGAAGTTCGTAAAGGGGTTCTCTCAGATTGCCCTCCCTCTTACGTCTCTGACGAAGAAGGAGTCTCCTTTTATTTGGACGCCACGATGTGAATCTGCTTTTCAGGAGCTGAAATATAGTCTTACCTTAGCTCCCATCCTTAATCTTCCTTCAGGGAAGGAAGGATTTCAGGTGTACATAGATGCATCCTATCAGGGGATGGGTGTCGTTCTGATGCAGAACGGACACGTAATAGCCTATGCCTCCCATCAGCTGAAGCAGCATGAGCAGAACTACCCTGTGCATGACTTGGAGATGGGGGCAGTTTTTTTTTGCTCTTAAGATCTGGCAGCACTACCTCTACGGAGTTCACTGCGACATCTTCTCAGACCACAAGAACTTGAAATACATAGACACACAAAAGGAGTTAAACATTAGGAAGATATGCTGGGTGGAGTTTCTGTCGGACTACCAGTATACCATGCACTACCATCCGGGGAAGGCGAATGTGGTCGCACACCCTTTGAGCCAAGGGGCGAGTATGTCAGGAGTAGGCCCGCAGCTGATGGCCTTGGAGTTGGTTAAATCATTCGAGGAGATGCAGATATCACTAGTGTCCGAGGATGACCCGGAGTTATCCATGGAGTACCTGGGATCGATGGTTACCACTAATGATATTCGGGACCGCATCAGATATGGGCAGATGCTGGATGTGAGGGCTGAGCCGATAATCAAAGCCTTGGAGGAAGGCACGACAGGAGATTACTCTTTGAGGGATGGTCTCCTGTGTTTCAGAGGCAGGGTCTACATACCAGCAGGAGGCCAGATCCGGGAGGACATTATGACGGAAGCTCACTGCAGCCGGTACTCGGTGCACCCAGGAATCACCAAGATGGTGAAAGATTTGAAGAGGACGATGTACTAGTAGGGTATGAAGAAGGACATTACATACTTTGTGACGCATTACGAGGCCTGCCAACTCGTAAAGGCAGAGTGTAAGAATCTGGCCAGCTTGCTGCAGCCACTTCCGGTGCCGGAGTGGAAATTTGAGGATATAACCATGGATTTCATACATGGGCTACCTCGATCCCGTGCGGGAAATGACTCGATCTGGGTGATAGTGGGCAGGCTAATGAAGGTGTCCAGATTCATTCGAGTGGCGAAAGACACATCGGTTTGTGTATTGGTACGGAGGTTCATTGAGCAGTTTGTGCGTTATCATGGGGTGCCCAAGACTATCGTGTCGGATCGGGATGCGCAGTTTACATCCAGGGAGTGGAGATCATGTTGGGTACATTGGAAAATGTGTACCTGATTTGAAGAAGCCTAACTTAGCTTAATGATATACATCAAGGTGTATTTGATGTTGTTTTAAGTTGACATGTGCAGGTGAAGAAGTATTAAAGAATACAGGAAATTATTCTAAGTCCATGTGTCGCCATCTGAAGAAACTGGGTCGACACTTCAGAATAATTGTGTCGACACTTGAAGGAAGCTGTGTCGACACAGAGAAAGATAGTCGACCACATTTGTGTCGACACTGGGAAGCAGTGTCGACTCACAGAAAGATAGTCGACCACATTTGTGTCGACACTGGGAAGCAGTGTCGACTCACAGAAAGATAGTCGACCACATTTGTGTCGACACTGGGAAGCAGTGTCGACTCACAGAAAGATAGTCGACCACATTTGTGTCGACACTGGGAAGCAGTGTCGACTCACAGAAAGATAGTCGACCTTAACTATGTCGACACCTGAAGGAAGAGTCGACACATACTGAGTTCTGAATCTACAACAACTGTGTCGACACACAGGACTTATGTCGACACACTGCAAAGTCAAGACCAAGTTATTTTCTGAAGAAAGATGAAGTGTTGAGTCGACACAAATTCTCTGTGTCGACTCATTCTCAAGATGAAGTTCTGAAGAAGCAGTGTCGACTTAAAGTCAAACTAGTCGACATCATCAAAGGCTGTGTCGACACCAAAGTCACTTGTGTCGACACATATAGACAGTTGGTCTCGACACTTTCTGATAGTCTGTCTCAACACTTGGCTGTCCAAGACTAAGGCACAGGATTTGTTTGAAGACTTGACAGCTGTGGGTTATGACAGGTTAACTGAAGCTGTCAGACTTGTCAGAAGTCAGTTAGAAACCGGATCAGCCGGTTACCATGAAGAAGATCTATAAATAGACAGATTCAGAAGAAGAAAAAATATATACAATAGGAAATTAATTTTTAATCAACACATCAGTTAAGAGACAAGTCCTCTCTTCAAGAAAGTGCAAGGCATTAAAGAAGATCTTCATCAGAAGATCTAAGAAGACGATCTCAGGATCAGTCTAAGTAGAGTTCTTTCAAGAATTCATAAGTATCATCAAAGGTGTTGGATAGAGAGGGATCCAACCACTTGAAGAAGAAGAAGGAAGCCATCATTGGTTTCTCAAGAAGCTGTTTGGAAATCAACTCAGCTAAGTTCAGATTCAAGAAGCTTTGAAGAAAGCTCAGATTCAGTTGATTTCATCAACTGATCAAGAATTGTCTTGTTCTTTTCTCTCTCAACAAAGGCAAGACATTAAAAACTTCTTTTCTAATTTTTGTAGGATCTGTCAATACAGATCTTAGTTGTAAGCCTGTGTTATAAAGGCTGAGTGTAGGAGAGTTGATCTCTGAGTGGTAGGGCTGTTTGCCTGAGTGTAGGAGAAGGTTCTTCTCTGAGTTGTAGGCTTTGTAATAAGGCTGAGGTAGGGCTGTTGAGCCTGAGTTGTAGGAACCTTTTCAGGTTCTGAGCTGTAGGATCAGTGGATCTGAGTAAAGAGGAAGTTTGGCCGAATCTAGCATACTGCTAGATAGGTGAAGGGGGAAAGTGGATGTACCCAAACCTTGGGGAACCACTATAAAACAGTGTGTAATCTGTGATGGTTAAATTTCTATGACTGTTGTGCTGTGTATTTTAATTCTGTAATTGAATTCTGCCAAAAAGTGTTAACAAGCATTAGAACCTATTCACCCCCCCTTTCTAGGTGTTTAGGTTGTCTTGAAAGTAAAACTATCAGATCAGTTCAGGCCCATCTGGGTTCTCGGTTGACATTCAACACGGCTTTTCACCCTCAGATTGACGGTCAGACGAAGCGCACCAACCGTACACTGGAAGATCATTTTCTCCTGTGTATTTTTGACCGTGGAGAGCCATGGGAGAGGTTGCTACCACTGGTCGAGTTTTCATATAACAATGCTCATCAGTCCAGCATAGGCATGGCTCCATATGAGGCATTGTATGGACGAAGGTGCAGGACCCCACTATCATGGGTTCAGGATGAGGATCCACAGGCACTAGGCTCGGAGTTTGTGGGGGATACAGATGCTGAGATTAGATTGATCTTGGATAGGATGTTGGAAGCCCAGAGTAGGCAGGACAAATATTACGATACGAGGCATCGTCAGGTGGAGTTCCAGGTGGGAGACCGAGTTTTCTTGAAGATACGGCCGATGCACGGAGTCTTGCGGGTTCTCGGGCGGAAGAAGCTATGTCCGAGATATATGGGGCCTTACAGGATCTTGGAGCGGATCGGCCCCTTGGATTACAGACTAGAGCTACCGCCGGAGTTAGCGGGATTGCATGACGTCTTCCACGTCTCCTCACTACGGAGGGCTCTGCTACGCCCTGAGAAGCTGATTTCCACAGTAGACGGCATGGTGGCCTTGGATCGATCAGTCAACTTGGAGCCGAACAGGATCGATGACACGGCAGTGTGGGTCTTGCGACGTAAGAAGGTTCCGTTAGTCAAGGTTCTGTGGAGCAATCATGGGCAGGAGGAGCATACATGGGAGCCACAGGACTTGATGCAGCAAAAGTATCCGGAACTCTTCGAGTCAGGTATACCTTAAATCGTAGGGATGTTACAATTTCTTCTATTCCAGTAGAAACCCCCGTAGGCTTAACCTCAATTTCGGGGACGAAATTTTTATTTTTGTATATTGGGATTTGTAGCATCCCATTTCCGACCAGGACCCTAGGAGAGGTTTTGTCATGACCAAGTCATGACAAAACCCTAGGAAGCCCAAGAAGGCCAAGTGACCCGGGCTCAAGGTGAAAATCACCTTGGTCTGTAAGTAGTAGGGCAGAAATTTACTTAAAACAGGATTTGGGCTTGGGAGTTGAGTGCGTCGAGTGCACTCAATGCCAAAAGTTTAACGGCGTTGAGTGCACTGACTGCACTCAACACCATCCTGTGTAGGATGGATGGCGTTGAGTGAGCTGAGCTCACTCAATGCCATAGTCTGGATGGCGTTGAGTGAGCAGAGCTCACTCAATACTGTAATCTGGATGGCATTGAGTGAGCAGAGCTCACTCAACGCCATAGTCTGCTCACTCAATGCCATAGTCTGTGTGGCATGGAGTTAGCAGAGCTCACTCAACGCCGTAATCTGGATGGCATTGAGTGAGCAGAGCTCACTCAACACCGTAGTCTGGATGGCGTTGAGTGAGCAGAGCTCACTCAACGCCGTAGCCTGGATGGCGTTGAGTGAGCTCTGCTCACTCAACGCTGTGGTCTGGATGGCGTTGAGTGAGCTGAGCTCACTCAACGCCGTAAGCTGTATGGCGTTAAGTGAGCCGAGCTCACTCAACGCCATTTTACTTAGAAAATTTTCTGGCAAGGTTTTAGCTTGGCTGATAGTTCAGTTGAACCGGGTCGTTCCAGGAAGTGGGCCAGAATGCTTTATTGGGCTGTTTCTCTTATAAAGACTCAGTTAAGTTTTATTTTAAAATGTTGACTGGGGAATGCCACGTGGCGTCGGTTTTGAAAACAAAGAGAATAGTCTTAGCCATGGCCGAAAACCGGCGTTCACGGCCATTGGTGGCACATAATGCCATGTCCCCTTCCCCTCCTCATTAGTGGCTGGATTCAACTCCTCTATGGAGGAGGAGGAGGAGTTTCTAGCCATTACTTTGCTGGATTAAGCCGTGTTCAGCCCCCCTCCACCATTGCCGAAATGGCCTTTATGGACAATTAATGGCCACCATCGGTTGGTCCTTCCCCCTCCCCCTTGTACTGGTTTAAAAACTTCCCTGACCCCAAGCATTCATTTCCACACCTTGCCCGAAAAAGACGAGAGAATTCTGCGTGCTGTTGAAGAGCGTCGGCGACACCTCCACCACTAATGGCTTTCCGTCAATCTGCACGCCTCCAGCCCGCAAACAAGGTCCTCCTCTACTCCTTCTCTCGTGGGTAGATCGTAGGAATCATTTAGGACAAGAATCAGACTCAATTGAGCTGATCCAAGTTTTAATTTCCATGGTTTTTCCAAAAAACATGGTGGTCGTGTTTGCCGGAAACCGCCTCTCTAGCGGCCGTGCCGCCCCTTGACGGTAGCCCTCACCTCAACGGAGGTGGTGGTGGTGGTGGCCGGCCAGGGAGATGGCTGGGTGGACGGGAAATCTGCTTGGAAAGTTATAGGTTTTAGGCATTTTTAGGGTTGCTAGTTTTCGGGGTTTTGAGAAGATGAACAGTGTCATGCTTTTTTTAATTATATTTAAATATATTAAATAGTGTATTGTTTCACTAGTTATTTTCCTCCTTTTAAATTAAATAAATGAGGCCCTTAAAGGCTGTTTTAGGAAAAATAACCAGTCACAGAAGTTGTAGCCCTTCGAGTATAGATTATTATAAAAAAAATTTAAACTCGTTTGGGTAAGTGGTTTGACCACAAAACCCATTTTGGTGGGACCTATATCTAGGGCTATCCTGAGATTCAAATGGAAGCCCACCCTTCATCCCTTGTCCAAATGATCTGAAATTTGGGCAGGGAGTTTATCCTAAATATACCTTGGGCCTGTCCAAAAATGGGAATTTTTGGAGAATATCTTTCTTTAGTTTTTAGAAAAATTTAATAATCAATATATAAATCAATTAGGTGGCCTAATGACTTCCAAACCCTCCCAAATTTTGGTGAGTGGTCCCTGGGTTTATTATAAAGTACTGTTAAATTTTTCATCTCATTTGGAGATGTTTTAGATTGTAAATAAACAAACCTAAGCTTTGCCCTATTAAGGGGTTTTTAGGTCAAAAGTGCACATTGTGATTTGAGTGGTTAAATCACCTCAACAGAGGCTGAAATTTTGACCACTAACTAGACATGATTCCTAACACTCTCTCATGGAGTTTGTGATGGATTGGGGTAGATTTGCTCTAGGACTCAAGGCCAAAACCTAAGGATGGTTCTTGGTGGTTTATGAAGGGCAGGTGGTCAAATGACCTGGTTATGATTTGAAACTTGGTAGAGAAAATTCTAGGGTAGGTAGAATCCTCTGGAAGAAATCAAAAACAGATTCTAAGGTGAATAGGTCCCTCAAAACCCTAACCCTAGTTTAGGGCACAAACCTTGTAGTGATAGAAAATGTCATTAAAACTCACTGAACAGTGATGAGATTTGGGTATAGTAGTGTTTAAAGTTAGTACAAGCTCTGGAGATTTTGTTATGAATTTAGGACTATTATTTTGGATACTTCATTAACAATTTAGTAATTTGTATTATTTACTTAGAAATTTATTATGGAGTAACTACTTTCTGGAAATTGATTAACTTTAGTCATAGGACTTTTGTTTATGTTTTAAAGCTCTGTGAATTTTTATGGGATTTTTCGAAGATTATTTCTAAGGGTTGGTTCATTATGTATTATTTCCCAAGAAAACTTAATTAAATTTATTTTGGTGTCTGACAAGCATGTAAAATTATGATACTTACACAATGACCCTTTATGTACCATATTAAAATTTTGTAATTTTTATATAATTTTCTGATGAATAATTTTAGTACTTCCTTCTTTACATATGGTTAATGGAATTATAGTGGATAAATTAATTAGAGACTAAATAAATTATGTAAAATCATGGAAATTAATATTTATTGATATCTCTCTATTATTTAGTGACTAAAATTTTTGGGTGGCCATTACTTAAGAAAATCATGTAGTTCATGTTTAAAATTACCCATGGCCAATCTTTTGGGAAAATTAAATAAATAACAGATTAATTAGGAAAATTATAAATTTCTGGATTTAGACTAATTATGTCATGATAGACCTCCAGTAAATTTTATAGGAGATTTGGGTGAGATTTTGGAGTACCTCCCTTTGTATACCTCATATAGCTTAAGATGGTCTGCGTTTAGTAAAAACTGCTGAAATCATATTAAGCTGCAGGATGAACTTAGAGGATTTGGATATTGGGATAATGGTTTGGAAATGTGTATGAATGCATCCTCAATAGATAAGATCAGGATAGGTTTGTAGGTTGTCTAGTCGTAAGAGGTGCTCGGGACCGACGAAAGATCGTCCTCCCCGGTAGGAGAGGAAGAGTCTTAATACACTAGGGTTAGATCCAAAGTAATTTAAAAGAGATCGGGTAATGAGTAATAACCAATAAAAATAAGTGCCTCGTAAAAGGGAACGAAGGGCTTCAGCTACTATCATAGTTCCTAGTGCCCTTTGAGAGCACTTCACGGGGTATACCGGGGGCAGTCCTGGGCTAATATAAACCGTAGGAATAATAAACCAAAAGAGCAACTAGTATGACTAGAGTTTCACATTCACACACACTAGTATTTAGGGAGGTTGAGTAGGTTGATTTAATTTTCTTTCAGTCGGTAGCTTCCGAAAGTAGATGCACGGACGGGACAGTCCGGGGAGCCGAGGGCTCGAGGGTTCAAATACAGAATAAGGTGGTGGGTCTTCGGTATTTGACTGTCGTTCACACCGACATCAGTACGTTGACTCGGCGGTGTGGGACACTTAGCCAAAGAAAGTCTAGGGGATACAGCCAGCACTAGTACGCGGATACTCTAAGTTGTGTTCTTCTAGGGGCGTACAGAAGGGCTAGGCCCGGTAGTGTGGATGCCCGCCTAGGAGTGGGGGACCCGACCCACTGTCTCTGTTTTCCACTACGGAGGTTCCTGAGAGTGAAGCTAGCTGCCCAAACAGGGGGAACTAAAGGTCTATGCGCATAGAGTAGTGTGCGTGAGTTGCACTTGCATGAATCATGGCATAGCATATCAATACACTAATATTTGCATACAACCGACACCCCAACGTATAAATCGGTATGGGACTTTTTATACGATGGGAGCCTTGCAGAATACCCCTTAACTTATATGTTTGTATGAGCATTCATATAAGTTAAGGTTACATATTTAATTTCTACTTGTCCTTTCATATATATATATTGATTTACTACACGTTTACCTTACTGCTCACTATTTTAGAACTGCTAGATGTACCTTTCATACTTAGCTGCTTATACAATATATATTTACTATTAGACTAGTTTCGCTGTCACCCGCCTTGCTTATTCTCCACCATTATATCTTCCCTTTCCTCCTCTCCGCTTGGTGCTTAGGAGCTGTGGGGGGGAGGGGATGATAGGACTTAGTCTTTATGACTAATGGTTTTCTAACCACAATATTACAGGAGCTCCGAATGGGAGACAGGGACCAGTACCAGCGGAGTACGGTGCGTATGGAGGTGGGCCAGTCTAGTTCCGGAGTACCTGTGACCAGCTACGTGAGTGATTAGTCTTCTTATAGCTTCCGCGATGAGTGATTTGTAGTGAGGACTCTGATGTACCGGGCTTGAGCTCGTTTATATATTTCATATGTACTGTTCTTTTGCAGTACTTTCTACTTTCTATATATTGATGGACTTGCTGTGATTTTTATTCATATATGATTATGTGGACATGTTGCATTTACTTCTCTCTCTTTGTGATCGAAAAAGGCTGGCAGAATTGGCGTTTTGTAGTGGCGGCCTTCCCGAGTGTCGGTGTCACCGCAAAGAAGTGAATCTGGGCATAAGACCCCGGTGGTTGAAAAGGAAAAAAATGGGGTCTTACAGATGGTCCCTCAAATATCTCCCAGTTGGGGGAAATCTTGCTTCAACTTGCTATTCTTTATTGTCTTCTGCTGGCTGTTCTTCATCCTCAGCTTGTGAGTCTTGAGCTCCCCCTGAACAGCACCTATCTTCTTTCTTATCTTGTACCACTGGATCACCTTCCCTTATGGTAAGCTTGCCCATCATCTCCTCTAAACCTACAGAACTAGAAGAGGAGCTAGGCAGCTCACAGTTAATCAAGTTTGACTCATAAATGGCAACGTGGACTGATTCTTCTATAACTTGACTAGTCAAGTTATAGATCCTATATGCTTTGCTATTGTTGTTGTAACCAAAAAATATCCCTTCTTTGGACTTTGCAGCAAACTTAGTCACATCAGACTGTAAAGCAGTGGAAGACTTAATTTACTTATATATTTAATGTGCTAGCAGAAAAGTAAACACTAAAGTAGTAAGAAAATAGAAACACACAGCACACAGCAAAGCAAAAAGCACAGCAAGCCAGATGACACAAGGAGCTATAGTGGTTCCCCAACAACCTGGGCACATCCACTCTTCTACCACCCTAGGTAGGAATCCACTGCAGGAATAGTTGATTAGGTGTCTTGGGCACCAATGAGCTTTTGATAAGGTGCTCAAAAACTAAAACTAGATTTTTTTAATAAGGTGTCTTGCCACCACTGAGTTTTGATAAGGTCTCAGAAACCAGCCACAAAACTTTTGAAGGGAGTTTTGAGAAACCCTTTTACATGAGAGAAAGGAAAAAGAAAATAAGTTGAGTTGTTCTTCTCTATCAACAATCTGAGAGAAGACAAGTGGAAGAGGTTGTCAAAGCTCTCCCTGAGATCTGTAAGGGTTCAGGAAGATGAGCTTTGCTTAGGGTGATACGCCTTCAGTTGCTTTAGATCTCCAGCAATAGATGATTTCAGCAGATGCTGAAATGTGTGTTGTCTGGAGTCCTTGGTAATGAAGCTTTTGAACACTTGAAGCTTGAAGGAGTAGAACAGCAGATGATCTCCTTCACACTGATGTTCCTTGTGTTCTTGAAGAATTCTGACTCAGTAATTCTGTGAGCTTTTGTCTACTGAGTCTATTCTCAGAAGATGAATTCTTGATGAGTGAATTTCTTATTCTCTCTTCTGTATGTCTTTTTCAAATCTTGTCTATGTTCTCTTCTGAAAAATTCTCTAGGAGTATATCAGATCCTGACTTTAGATGGCCTTTATTCAGTCATAAATGACTTCCATAATTGACAACTGTCTCTGGGGAAAGTCATAAGTAACATTCCAATTATTCTTCCTTGAAACTTGCACCAGATTGCTTGAAACGGCTAAATAATCCTTTGTCATAAATGTTGAAAATAAATCTGAATGAATTCCATAACTGTCCTGAATTTGAATCCTGAAAACGTCGACCTCTCAGAAAAATCGTCGACCTGAGCTCAGTTATCGTCGACCTGAGCTCAGAGATTGGATTTATACTAGAGACAGAAAACGTCAACCTGAGCTCTACGATCGTCGACCTGAGCTCAGCGACTTGAAAAATAGCTAGAGACAGAGCGTCGATCTGAGCTCGAAGATCGTCGAACGGAGTTCGATACCTCATTGAACTGAGCTCAGAGATCGTCGGCCTGAGTTCGACGTTTCGTCGACCTGAGCTCGACGAGAATTGTCTTTGTCTCAGCACTTGAATCCTTATGTTGGTACCCTAGATGTGATTTGGCTTATGTAATCCCTTTCCAGCCCCTCTTGATCCATATAAAGATATATGATCATGTTTAGACTCTGTTTAGTCTCCCTAGGGCAGTTTATAAACTGACCTAGAGCTTAGGTTAGAAGTTCTAGATGTTTTTGTGGTTAAGGCTTTTCCGTTCGACCATCGTCGAACGAGGCCTCGCGATCGTCGATCATTGGTCGACGATAGCAGGGCTATTGAATCGTTGAAGTCAAGACAATTATCGTCGACCGTTGGTCGACGATCTCAGAGCAAGCTTACTACGCTCTGAAGGTTGGTCGACGATCTGTCATCAGCAGATCGACGATCATGTTCTTGCTTCACGATTTCTGTCTCGACAGATATTTGCCTTTGCTGGTCGACGATCTATTAGCTGGTCGACGATTTCTGGTCGACGATTTCTGTTCCGACAGATTCCTGCTATTAGTCGACGATCTGTTAGTTAGGTCGACGATCATCGAACTCCTGTTCGACGATTTCTGTCTGCTTTTATCTGTTCGTATTTATTTTATTCCTTGGTTTATTTCCAAGTGTGTTAGCTTGTGGTTAGAAAGATTTTCTGAAGTTATTGTTGCTAAATTTATGGCTTAAATTCAAATGAATTACTTACCAAATATGTCAAGCATAAATTACGGGATTCAGTATTCTTGATAAAGCATTTTGTCCTATTATACAAATTGCGTTGACTTTATCTTTCCAGCTTGTTTTCTAGCCGTTGGTACTATGTACTATTTCCAAGAATGGTACGTCTTTATGCTGAGATATTTTTCCCGCTTATTTTATTCCTTATTGGGACTGACAGAAAGTTAATAGGCCATTCTATTCCTATTGCTATATTCTATTTTTGAGATAATCTGTTGCAGGGCTCGAGAATTCAAATCAATAGAGCTGTTCCAAAGAAAAAAAAAACGTGAAGACTTATTTAAGAGAGATTCTTCTCTCAGCAAAAAAAAAGAAGTTACAGACACAGAGAAATATTATTCATTCGCTCAAGCATCATCAGAGCAGCTCTTCACCATATCTCGACAAGAAGAAGAAAAGTTTTCCTGAAGCAAAAGCCCAGAGCAATCATCTTTCATTCTCAAAGTCTCCTGAGCATCTGCTTAGAGTCTTAAAGACTTCAGAAAGAGCTCCAGTTCTGCTTCAAGTGCTCCAGAATCTTAAGACCTGATAAAAATCAGTCTTCAGATCTCTGAGGAATTAGTTTCAGTATATCTGAAACTCCTTCATCCTGAAGCAAAGGCTTCCCCTGGACTTTCACTGAGCCAGGGGGAGACTTTGATTCTTTAGAGAATCCACAAATCTTCTCTAATCTGTACTTACAACAGAGAAGATATTCTAACCCTCTCAACCCCATTGTAAAAGAGTTTTCACACCTCTTCAAAAGTGAACTTTGGTGACAGGGCACCTTATCAACAACCTGTGGTTGAGCATCCTTATCAAAAGCTCAAAGGGTCTGTTTGATCTACCTGAATCAGATCATTGGTGGCAGGGCACCTTAGCAAAAACCTGTAGTGGATTCCTACCAGGGTGGTAGAAGAGTGGATGTACCTATTTAAAGGGAACCACTATATATCCTGTGTCCATCTGGTTATCTTGCTTATTCATCTTATTCTGTGGCTGTGATAGAACTACCTAGGATTGCTAGTTGCTGTGTTAGGCTCTTAGGGTTCAAGTATCAGATTACTTATTCCGCAAATAAACTCCAAGGGAGCTGATTAGTTGTTCATAAAATTTGAATACTCTATTCACCCCCCCTCTAGAGTAGTTTACAACTTATCCCCTCACTTTCAATTGGTATCAGAGGGAGGTTTGGCTGTTCATACAGGCTAACACCTGAGTTAAAAGATCCAGTGATAAGTTGTTTTCTGATACCATTCACAAACACTTTTACACATGGCCCAGTCTAAGGATTATTCAAGCACCAGACCTCCTGTATGCAACTTGTCCAAGTTTGGCATATGGAAGGCCAGGATAAGACTATACATGAATTCTATTGATGAAGATATCTTTTCTTCTATTTTGACAGGACCACCTGCTAGGCCTGCTGCTGCTTCCACTTCTGCTGATCTCAGTGCTGTGCCACCACCTGACTACAATAAAACTTACAAGAAGGCAAAAGCAGCTGATGCTAAAGCAATGAATATCCTAGCTCAGACAATGTCTGATGAGATATTCCAGAAGCTGGCTGAATGCACCTCAGCCAAAGCTATGTGGGATTCCCTCAACCACATAGTTGCTGGCTCAGCTGATGAGAGGAAGGACAGAAGATCCAATCTCACCTCTCAGTATGAAAATTTCAAGAAGGATGATGCTGAAGACATTGACACAATGTACACAAGACTCAGTTCAATAATAAGTGAACTGAGGTCTTTGGACAAGGAGATAACTTTGTCAGAAGTAAATGACAAGATCCTGATGTGCCTTCCCATCTCTTGGGACTCAAGGATATGGCCCATCAAGGATGGAAGAAACACTGTGGAACTCTCCACAGAAGCTCTGTTGGGAAAGCTCAAGTCATATGAGCAAACTCTAAAGAGCAGAGCTGCTGCATTTGAAGTAAAAAACTCCTACACCTACAAAGAAAGAGCACTCTCTAGCTCTTAAGGCGGCTGAGACTTCTGAAGGAAGTCAATCAAATGAGGAGTTACTGGCACTCATTGCCAAGAGGTTCTTCAACATGGGAAGAAGAGACCTCAGAAAGAAGTTCTCCAAGCATGAGGACAAACCAAGGTATGACAAGACTCCATCTAAAGAAATCATTTGTTATGTTTGCAGCAAGCCTGGACACATTGCTCCAGATTGTCCAGAGAAGAAACACAAGGAGAAGAAACATGAGAAAGAGTACAGGAAGCACCACTCCAAGTCCTCATCACACAAATACAAGAAGAAGGACAAGGGATTTGTGGCTGCTACCTGGAGTGAAACAGAAGAGGATACCTGCTCCTCTAGCTCCAGTGATTCAGAAGAAGAAGAAGAGAAGAAAGCCAAAGAGGTCTGCCTCATGGCTATTAATGCCTTCAGCTCTCTGTCAGCTGCAGAGAATTCTGAAGAAGAAGGAGACAATGAAGAAGATTCCTTTATGGAGGACCAGGTAATCGACTCATTTGATTTCTCATCTCCTGAGTTCAAACTAAAATTTAAAACTCTATGTTTAGACTTACTATTATCTGAAAAAGAAATTAAGTCACTTAGATTAAAAATAATGGAACTAGACATGGAAGGTACTGAAATAATCAGATTAGAAAAGGAATTAGAAAGCTCAAAAGAAGAAGTAACATTCCTAAAATTAGAACTAGCTAAATCTAAGAGGTTAGAAGAACAATTAAATGGCAGAAGCCTTAAATTATCTGAAATAACCTGTATAGCAAACACTAAGGTTGGTAATGATAAACTAGGCTTAGGTGCTACACCTAGTGAACCCATCCTCCTCACAAAGGAGAGATTTAGCACTCCAGTAAAATTTGTTTCTGAATCAGGAATAAAGAATACTGAGGAAATTGAAAAATGCAAGAAAATTCAGAATAAGATTAAGAAAGAGAATAGGAAGAAAAAATTTCTAGCTTTACAAAAATCGTCGAACATTAATCGACGATCGTCAAACCAATCGTCGAACGTCTATCGACGATCGCTGAACACCTTCACCAAGTATGATATCTTTGGTGCAGGAGATCGACGATCTCATCTTGAGTCGTCGACCAGTGATCGACGATCGTTGAATCCAGAATATAGCTCTACTACAAATGATCGACGATATGGCTTGCGATCGTCGACCATGGATCGACGATCTGGACTTAAGCTGGAAAATAAATTTCAAACTTCCAGATGTGCAAATCCCAATCACTACCCTAGGATGTTTAATCCTTCAACTGAATGGATTATCCCACCTAGGAGATCACACCCTTTAGGATATAAATCTAAGCCTGCAAGATCTTTTATATCTAGTTTTTCTTTTGTGAAGAATACTGGACCCAAGGTAACCTGGGTCCACAATGTATAACTGTTCTGTCTGTAGGTAAAGACCTATCCAGTCATACATGACAAATGGTATCTGGATAGTGGATGCTCAAAGCATATGACAGGAAAGAAGAAGAATCTGTCAGGGTTCAAAGCCAAGCTGGGACCAAGAGTTGTATTTGGGGATTCCAGCTGTGGACAGACTGAAGGGTATGGCAGCTTCACCATAGGAGCTGTAACATTCAAGAAGGTTGCGTATGTCTCCGGACTAAAGCACAACCTAATCTCTGTAAGTCAAATGTGTGATGCTGGGTACAAGGTATGGTTTACTGACACTGCTTGTAATATTGCTTTAAATAATACTGTTGTGTTAGTAGGTATTAGAATTGGAAATGTTTATGTTGTAGACTTTAACTCATCCAAATCTGAAATATGCTTATTTAATGAAGTAACCAGTAATAATACCCTTTGGCATAAGAGACTTAGTCATGTAAATTTGAAAAACATTTCTAAGTTGGCTAAATACAATCTTGTACGAGGTCTACCTTCTTGCCCCTACAAGAAGGAAGGCCTTTGCAAAGCTTGTCAATTAGGTAAGCAAACAAGAAATAGCTTTAAATCAGTTGATAAAAGTGATTCTCCCAGGATTCTGTACTTGCTACATTTGGATTTATTTGGTCCTATTGCTGTACAGAGTCTTGGAGGAAAGTCTTACACTCTAGTAATTGTAGATGACTTCTCTAGGTTCACTTGGGTATTCTTCTTGAGAACTAAGGCTGATAACTTCAAGGTTCTTACAGATTTTCTAAAGTGTATACAGAGTGAGTATTCTACTCAGATTGCCTTGATCAGAAGTGATCATGGTACTGAGTTTGAGTCTCTTCTTATGCAAGAATTCTGTGAGAAGGAAGGTATCAAACATAGCTTCTCTGCTCCTAGAACTCCTCAACAAAATGGGGTAGTTGAAAGGAAAAACAGAACCCTAATTGAAGCTGCAAGTACATTGTTGGCAGATGCTAACATGCCTCTGTCCTTTTGGGCTGAAGCAGTTAGCACAGCTAACTATGTATTGAACAGAAGTCTGATACATTAACTTAAGGGTAAGACTCCCTATGAATTACTTAAGCAAGTGAAACCTAAAATAGACTATTTTAGAATATTTGGCTGTGTTGCTTTTGTTCATAACAATAACAAAGAATACCATAGAAAATTTGAGGCAAAAGCTTCAATGGGAGTTTTTCTAGGATACTCTCAAGTAAGCAAAGCCTATAGGGTCCTTAATAAATCCTCTCTTAAGATAGAAGAGTCTGCACATGTTTCTTTTGATGAGACAGTCATGTATTATAAGGAGAAGGACTCTTCCTCTAATAGTACAGTGCAAGTCCTAGAAGTAAGTAAGGATTTGGAAGGTCTGAGACTCACACAGGAGAATCATCCCCAACAAACTCCTCAGGTTGCTCCCTCAGATTCTGAATCTGATGTAGAACTTCTTGAAGTTAAAGCACCTGCTCCAACAGTTGATCAAATTCCACATGAGGAATTAAATCTTGAAACTGTTGAAGATCAGATCATTGTTGAACCTACTGATCTTGTCACACTTAGAGATCACCCTATATCTCAAGTGATTGGAGACATTTCAGCAGGAGTCCAGACAAGACAGCAACTCAACAAAGATGTGATGTTTGCTTGTTTCCTTTCTCAGGTTGAGCCCCTAACCATTAAAGATGCTGAGCTTGATCCACACTGGATTATAGCCATGCAAGAGGAACTTAACCAGTTTGAAAGATGTAAAGTTTGGACCTTGGTTCCAAGACCAAGAGGCCAACGGATCATAGGCACCAAGTGGGTGTTTAGAAACAAGCTTGATGCCCAAGGCATAATAGTTAGGAATAAGGCTAGGCTAGTAGCTCAAGGCTATAGACAGGAGGAAGGCATAGATTATGATCAGACTTTTGCCCTTGTAGCTAGACTAGAAGCCATTAGGATTTTCCTAGCCTATGCTGCCTATAAAAGATTTAAGGTCTTCCAAATGGATGTGAAGAGTGCCTTCCTCAATGGAGATTTAAAGGAAGAAGTGTTTGTTAAACAACCACCAGGGTTTGTTTCATCAACCTTACCCACTCATGTGTTCAAACTCCAAAAGGCTCTATATGGACTTAAGCAAGCTCCTAGAGCTTGGTATGAGACCTTAGCAAATTTCCTTCTAGAACACAAGTTTGTGAGAGGTGTAGTAGATAGAACCCTGTTCATTAGACATCATAAGGACTCACAACTGTTAGTTCAAATCTATGTAGATGACATTATATTTGGCTCTACTGATCCCAAACTATGCAAGAAGTTCTCTGAACTAATGCACTCTAAGTTTGAGATGAGCAGCATGGGTGAGTTATCCTATTTCCTTGGTCTCCAAGTGAAACAGAGTGTTGATGGCATTTTCATTTCTCAATCAAAATATGCCAGAGAGCTGGTTAAAAGATTTGGAATGTCTGATGCTTCATCAATGAGCACACCTATGGCCTCAAATGCAGTTATTGATTCTGATGTTAATGGCAAGCCTGTTGATCAAAAGAACTTTAGAGCCATTGTTGGTTCCCTGCTGTATTTGACTGCAAGTAGGCCTGACATAATGTTTGCTGCATGCCTATGTGCAAGGTTTCAGGTCAACCCAAAGGAATCTCACTTAACTCTTCTCAAGAGGATCTTGAGATACCTTAAGGGATGCCCTAACTTAGGACTGTGGTACCCAGCTGAGTCAGGATTTGAATTAATTGGATATTCAGATGCTGATTATGCTGGTTGTAGAGTTGACAGGAAAAGCACCTCAGGGACCTGTCAGTTCCTGGGAGAGAGACTTGTCTCTTGGTTTTGTAAGAAACAGGCATCTGTGTCTACTTCAACTGCTGAGGCTGAATATATTGCAGCAGCTAGTTGTTGTTCACAGATTCTGTGGATTCAAAATCAGCTAGTGGATTATGGGTATACACACTTAAAAACAAAAATTCTGTGTGACAGTACCAGTGCAATATCAATTGCTCAAAATCCTGTGCACCATTCCAGGACCAAGCACATTGAGATTAGACATCACTTTCTGAGAGATAATGTGGAAAAGAACAAGATAGCAATGGAATTTATATCCACAGACCTGCAGAGAGGAGATATTTTCACTAAGCCCCTTGATGAACAAAAGCATTTGTTCTTCCTGAACCAGCTTGGCATGATTAATGGTTCAGAGTAGTGAAAATTTGGTTAGTTTTGTTTTCTGTCTAAAATCGTCGAACGACTGCTCGACGATCTTCGACCAGGTCAGAACTATCGTCGACCAACCGTCGACGACAGCTCGCTCTGTAGTAAGGCAGAAATCGTCGACCAACTGGTCAACGATCTCTCCTTAGGTATCTATCGTCGACCAATGGTCGACGACAGATTTTCTGTGCTGGGTGGAGAATCGTCGACCAACATTTATTGATCGACGATCGTGGTGATTGCTTGTAGTCGGTCGATATTTAACGATTAGTCAAACATTGACTATCGTCGATCTTTATTCGACGACCGATTTTATTCCGGGATCGACGATCGCAGATTTGTTTCTAATAGTCGATTTAGGTCTGGAGATCGTCGTCCTTCCGCTCCGTCTTTTCATATTCCATCTTCTGGCTTAGAATTCGCTCTCGAACTCTAATCCCGCGCGATTCTCTTCTCCCCTGCTTTGCTTCTCGATTCGCCATTTTCTCTCAAATCCTATGGCGATTCCTTCTGCTGTTCTCTTTGGGATGAAGTTCGACACTGGCTTCTGTGTCGACTTCGATTCTTTCAGCCGATGCGATCAACCTATCCAAGCCATTCTGAAGCTATGTGAAGATCAAGGACTAAAGAAATTTATGTCATTCTCACCAAAGATTAATATACCAAAGATTCGAGAATGGGTGTATACCTCGTCCTCCAGCGACGAAGCGATGTCTGGAAAGATAAATGGAGAGGAGGTCATTCTGACTCCTGAAGTTTTGACTGAGCTGTTTGGACTGCCAACCGGAACTGAGGACTATGAGCAAACTGCAGAAGAATATGGCCGCATGCTATCTGTGATGGGCCATGCTGAGGGTATTCCAGCTAAGTTGCTAAAGATAAACCTGTCTCCAGAGTACAAGTTTCTGGCAGACCTGGTGGGCAAGGTTGTTTTGGGAAAACACTCGGCTCACGACAACATCAACAGGCAACAGTTTGCCTTAATGTCAGCTTTGGTGAATAAGGCACAGATTGCCTGGGGAAAAGTTCTGTTTGAACTAATAAGGAAAAAGAACAATCAGAAAGAAGTAAACCTTGCCAGGGTGTTGGGTGTGTTTCTATATGTGAAAGCACCCCTGCTGCTTGTTTCTGCACCCTCCGCAGTCAACGCTAGCAAGAGGTTGGACCCCTCTCTATTCAAGAAATCCCAGAGGATTATCAAGAAGTCAGCCAGGGTTGATCCTAACCCTCCTTCAGACACAAGGGCTGATTCGGCCGCTCTCCCGCTTACTGGGGAAGGCTCAGTAATCCCTGCATCCTCTTCTCCTGCATTACTTTCCTCTACAACACCTGCAGTGCCACCACAACATGCATCCTTCATTCCACCTGCATCTCCACACCAGTCACCAACACCACAACATCTGGCAGTTTCAGCCAGTGTTGACATGGTGACTGCTACCATCCTCACGCACCTCTCTCAACATGAATCCCACACTCATGTTGATGTTCACCCATCTCCACATGATTCCTTTGATCATGTGGTAGATCATACTGCTTCCATTCCATCCACCTCCACATCATCAGCATTTCAGATAACTCCTGAATTGCTTGCACATATTGTCGAGCTCATTACTCCCTCCATCCAAAAAATGATTGAGGCTGCCAATGCCCCTCTCATTGCATCCATCAATGCCCTTACTCAAGCCATCAAATCATCTCATCCCTCTGCTGATCCCTCTTCAGTAAGATGCATGACTCCAGTCCCCACTGAAGTCATGCAGGGGGAGATGTCTGTTGAAGTGGTCTCAGGTGATGCCCTGACCCTTCAGGACAATTCTTCTCTTCCCCTTCAAGAAACTGTAGAAGAACCTCAAGAGATTCCAGAGAAAGAACTAGAAGGTAAACCTTAAAACTCTTCCTCCAAAGGTTATAATTAGGACTTCAATTTGATATTTGTATCTAACAAAGACATTCACTCCCTAGTGAATCTAGCTTCTGAGGAAGAAGTTCCCGAAAAAGAAAATGAGGAAGTCCCCATGGACACCTGTGAGAATGATGCTGCTCAACCTGATGGTATAGTTTTATTTAAGTTTCTAATTAATTCAAACTCCAACTTTGAGTTAATTTCTTATTCCTTCCTTTCCATCACAGCTGCTGATGATCTCACATCAGTATTGCAAGTTGATGCTGCTAAATCCATTGATTCTGATAAAGATTTAGAATCCTATCTTAACCTAGACTGTGAGTTCTCACTCACATCTACTCCTCTTGTTCCCTCTTTTCAAGAGAAAATGGTCCATTATAGACCTGAGTACCTTGATGACCCCTTGGTCAAGGATACTCTTTTCTTTTCCTCCATGGCACTCCTCTTGTGCCTTGCAGAGGTGTCTATCTCTGATGTCACTGAACATCTAGAAGGAATTATAACCTCCTTCCTAGATGCAAAGTGGTATCCTGTGTAGATCTTCAGGTAATCCTATCTATTACCTGTTGTTTGTTCACCTTGGGGGGAATATTTTATTCCCACTTGGTTGTTAACCTATCTTTCTTTGCATGCAGGCACAACCATAAATGCTGCTGCTGCTGAAGACATCAACATCCCTGCTGATGCTGCTGCTGAAGAAGTTGAAGATGTGCAAGTTAGTGCATACAATGCTCCCAAGATGACTGAAATGGACTCAAGCTCAGGTACTCTAAACATTGACCAATATATAGCCTTTGTGGCTGAAAATATTGCCTCTGAGTATATTGAAGAGATGGCTAATTATCATCTGGATTCCCCAGCCATCTCTCTAGAGAAAGCATCTGCCCCTGCAGATATTGTCATCTTTTCTCCACCTATCCTTACCTATCCTCTATCCATTCCTTCTATTGCAGAACTGGTCCCCAAGACAGTTCCTGAGTTGTATCCAGAATCAGAACTCTGGAAGAGGTCTCCAAATGTGGATCTTGATGCCCTCCTTAGGCAAGATGCCATTGAGGAAGCTAAAGAGAAAGAAGAAAGAGAAAAGAAAGACAAAGCTAAACCTGCTGCCAAGGATCCTTCTGAACAAGACTTTGATGATTATGCTGGCAGAACCTCATCCCACTCCTCTGATGATGATGATCCTGAAAATTCTGATAGCTCCCAAAAGAAGAAAAAGGCTGTAGTCCAGAAAAGAAAGGCATCTGCTCCTCCTGCTGCTAATCCAGACAAGGATGTTCCCTATTTTATTCTGAAGGAAATTGATCCCAAGAGCAAAGAATTTCAGCCTTGGATGAGACTTTCAAAGAATCAGACAAGAGAGAATAAGAGAAGAAAAAGATATGACACTCCTGTTCAGAAATTCCCCCCAGAGGTCCTCCTCCACCTCCTGGTGCTGGAGCCTCTGGAAGTCTCTCTTCTGCCCCCTCTGCAAGATCAGGCAGTTCTAACACTTCTCAGACCTACCAAAGAAGGAGTAACCAAAGCCAGGGAGGCCAAGATGTTTCAGGACAGGGAAGAAAAAGAAATGACAACGCTCTCGTGGAACAAATAAAGGAGATGACTTTTCAGCAACCTACCTTCTCTCCTCCTCCCTCTCCTAAAAAGAAAATTCCAGAATGGAAACCTTCTCCTCCCAGGAAAGGTCCATCCTCTTCTTCAAGAAAACCTGCTGCTGCTGAGACAATTGAATCAAAAGGAAAAAGAGTGGTCCTTTCAGAGAAATCCCATAAGAAGTTCATTGAACTTGCTCCTCCAAAATCTCTATATGCTGAAACAGATCCTAAGAAGGCTGCACAGATTTCTCTTGATTCAAGCAAAATAGCCACAGCTCTTCAAAGAAACATGGAGATTGCAGCTCAAGCTGATATTGACAGACCACCCTCTCCATCAGATATAACTGAAACTGAAAGGATCGCCTCTATGGCAAGATTTAAGGAATCTATTGCTCTAAGCATGATGGAGAGAGCCAAAGCTCAAGGACTAGACCCTACAGCATATACAACTATGTCTGAATTCAGAGAAAAGGAACTCAGCAAATTTCAAGTCAATCCAGAAGCTTTTAATACTGAAGAATACATGAAGCTACATCCTGCTGCAGTTCTACCAAGCTATGCTGAAAAGAAAATCATTGGTGAACATGACCTAATGCTATCTAAAAGACAAGCAGCAAATCCTAACAGAGAGATTATTTTCAAACCAGCTGTAATCCCTAAGAAATCATCTGATGCTAAAACCTCTGATAAATCTGCTTGATACTTTATAGTTCTGCTGATTTTTTTTGTTTTTATTTTTTTTGGATTGCCTGTGATTTATATGTTTGGTTAATTTCTGCTTCTGCTATGATGTGCTTTAGTTTTTAGATTGGATTGGATAACATAACCCAAATAGGGGGAGATTGTTGGTACCCTAGATGTGATTTGGCTTATGTAATCCCTTTCCAGCCCCTCTTGATCCATATAAAGATATATGATCATGTTTAGACTCTGTTTAGTCTCCCTAGGGCAGTTTATAAACTGACCTAGAGCTTAGGTTAGAAGTTCTAGATGTTTTTGTGGTTAAGGCTTTTCCGTTCGACCATCGTCGAACGAGGCCTTGCGATCGTCGATCATTGGTCAACGATAGCAGGGCTATTGAATCGTTGAAGTCAAGACAATTACCTTCGACCGTTGGTCGACGATCTCAGAGCAAGCTTACTACGCTCTGAAGGTTGGTCGACGATCTGTCATCAGCAGATCGACGATCGTGTTCTTGCTTCACGATTTCTGTCTCGACAGATATTTGCCTTTGCTGGTCGACGATCTATTAGCTGGTCGACGATTTCTGGTCGACGATTTCTGTTCCGACAGATTCCTGCTATTAGTCGACGATCTGTTAGTTAGGTCGACGATCATCGAACTCCTGTTCGACTATTTCTGTCTGCTTTTATCTGTTCGTATTTATTTTATTCCTTGGTTTATTTCCAAGTGTGTTAGCTTGTGGTTAGAAAGATTTTCTGAAGTTATTGTTGCTAAATTTATGGCTTAAATTCAAATGAATTACTTACCAAATATGTCAAGCATAAATTACGGGATTCAGTATTCTTGATAAAGCATTTTGTCCTATTATACAAATTGCGTTGACTTTATCTTTCCAGCTTGTTTTCTAGCCGTTGGTACTATGTACTATTTCCAAGAATGGTACGTCTTTATGCTGAGATATTTTTCCCGCTTATTTTATTCCTTATTGGGACTGACAGAAAGTTAATAGGCCATTCTATTCCTATTGCTATATTCTATTTTTGAGATAATCTGTTGCAGGGCTCGAGAATTCAAATCAATAGAGCCGTTCCAAAGAAAAAAAAAAATGTGAAGACTTATTTAAGAGAGATTCTTCTCTCAGCAAAAAAAAAGAAGTTACAGACACAGAGAAATATTATTCATTCGCTCAAGCATCATCAGAGCAGCTCTTCACCATATCTCGACAAGAAGAAGAAAAGTTTTCCTGAAGCAAAAGCCCAGAGCAATCATCTTTCATTCTCAAAGTCTCCTGAGCATCTGCTTAGAGTCTTAAAGACTTCAGAAAGAGCTCCAGTTCTGCTTCAAGTGCTCCAGAATCTTAAGACCTGATAAAAATCAGTCTTCAGATCTCTGAGGATTTAGTTTCAGTATATCTGAAACTCCTTCATCCTGAAGCAAAGGCTTCCCCTGGACTTTCACTGAGCCAGGGGGAGACTTTGATTCTTTAGAGAATCCACAAATCTTCTCTAATCTGTACTTACAACAGAGAAGATATTCTAACCCTCTCAACCCCATTGTAAAAGAGTTTTCACACCTCTTCAAAAGTGAACTTTGGTGACAGGGCACCTTATCAACAACCTGTGGTTGAGCATCCTTATCAAAAGCTCAAAGGGTCTGTTTGATCTACCTGAATCAGATCATTGGTGGCAGGGCACCTTAGCAAAAACCTGTAGTGGATTCCTACCAGGGTGGTAGAAGAGTGGATGTACCTATTTAAAGGGAACCACTATATATCCTGTGTCCATCTGGTTATCTTGCTTATTCATCTTATTCTGTGGCTGTGATAGAACTACCTAGGATTGCTAGTTGCTGTGTTAGGCTCTTAGGGTTCAAGTATCAGATTACTTATTCCGCAAATAAACTCCAAGGGAGCTGATTAGTTGTTCATAAAATTTGAATACTCTATTCACCCCCCCTCTAGAGTAGTTTACAACTTATCCCCTCACTTTCACCTTATCTGTAGAAGGTCTGGAGGGCAGCTTTTAAACCTAAGTACTAACCCTAAGACTCATTCTAATTGACCTATCAGACTATACAGCAAGGTCAAAACAAAATCCTAATAACATAGTGATCCTTACCCAAATTGGTAATAGGGTGTTCCAACAATCTCCTCTTATATGGGTTAGGATTACAATTTACATGACATAATGTAAAATAACAAGCATATATCAGGATTAAAGAAAACAAAGCAGAAACAACAATGTAGATAACATATGTTGAGCATTATAGAAACACAACAAGAGTCACAGTATCAGTCAGAGATAAATATGAGTATCAGCTTACACAAGTTACTCATTGCCCTTCTTGAATAAGATTTCTCTGTTGGGATTTAGGGCTTCTTTCTTGGATCTTCTATCATCTTCTGCACCTAAGGAGGTTAGAGATCTTGGCCTTGGAACTACAGTCTCAGGATGCAGCTTCATATAGTCTTCTAGATTAAAGAATTTCCTTGAAGCATATCTCTCTAATTCTTTCTTTCTATGTTCTGACATGGTTGTGATGTTGGAAGAATCTCTGCCTTGCTCTTTAGCCTTCTTAATCTGATCCAATGCAGCAAGCTCTTTCATTCTAGCTGTCCATGATAAATGATTATTCTCAGGGTCCTCAAAAGGAACTGGGGGTTCATATCTGTTGATTGACTTTGAATCAGTTTGAGGAGCCCTGGTGACAAATGTATCTCTGAGCTTGTATGGGAAAGGAACTGATGTAGAATCAGTGGGGCCGTGTCCTTCCCTTTGTTGACTGGAGTAAGTTCTGTAATCTCTTTGCCTTCCTCTTGACTGAACTCTTCTAGACTGATAACCTCTTTGATGTTGTCCTCTGGGTTGATATCTTTGTGAGGATTGAGAAGAGCTATGCTTTGTAGCAGATGATTGAAAAGCTGAGCCTCCACCAGATCCTGAATCTGGAGGAGGAGGAGGAGGAGGAGGATGAAATTGAGATGATCCTTTTTCATACTTGTCAAGATTTCTCTTTTTCCTCATGGCCTTAAGCTGTTTCTTAGAGTATTGCATCCATAGTTCAATGATTTGGCAGTCATGAAGAATGTAATAGGGTATATCATTGTCATCTTTGACTTTTGTAGGAGGTACTTTCATCATAGCCTTACTTCTTGCTTTCCTTTTCTTGGCAATGGTGCCAGAAGAATCATCAGAGTCAGTGTTGAAATGATCACTATCTGAACTCTGGGTTCTGTCATATAAATCATCAATACTTTTGATATACTCTTCTCTTTGTTTTGACTTCTCAGCAGACAAAATAGGAGAAGCAGCAGGAGCAGAACTATTGGAGTAGCAGCAAGAGCAGAGACAGGAACTTCAGAAACAACGGGTTCTTCTAAGTAAACATCAAGTTCATCAGCAACAGCAGCAACAAGATCAACATGCAACATATCAATATCAGCAGATTCAACAACTTCAACAGCAGCAGCAGAACAAACAGAAACAATAACTTCTTCAGCCTCAAGAGAACTAATATAAGAAGTAATTAAGCTGGGATCACAGACAGCAACAGGCACAATGGCCTTAGTCAGATCTTCAACTTCATAAGCTGGTGAATAACTGAAGTGAAGAGAATCAAAAACTGAAAACAGTGACCTGAGGTCCACTGTTAGAACTGGTGTTGGGGCTGGAACTGAAGCAGCAGTAGCAATTTCTTGCAGCAATTCCTCTGAAATAGAAGGCACTACCACAGCTTCATAGGGCATCTCCCCCTGCCTTGATTTAGTGACAATTGGATCAAGGCACCCCATAGAATGGATTGCCCGAGGAGTAGATAGAGAGGAGAGCCTGTCAGATAACTCCTTGATGGACTTCAGGAGTAGAGCCATGGAGGTCTCCAGCAGGGCTACTAGCTTGGGAGCCAGTATCCCGTAGAGCTTATATGCCAGTGTTGAGAGATCCACTTGCTCAAGTTGGACTTGAGTAGAGGTGGAGGAAGAAATGACTGTGGCTGGTGATGGATGGGCTACAGGATATATGGGTGGGGATGGTAGGATGTTGGGTTGAGAGATTGGGATGGTGGAGATAGAGGTTATGGGTGTGGAGATGGATGGAGTGAAGGATGGTTGGGTGAGAATATCATGGAGTAATTGTTGGTATAAGGAAGTGGAGGGAAGCTCAGTAGGTGAGGGGGGGGGGAATCATCCATGAAGGAATCATCCATGATTTTGAAAGATGGAATGTTAAGAGGTGGGTAATAATGAAGTAGATGGAATTTGTTGAAGCCAAAAATGACCCCAACGAATGTTCACAGACAAGGGTACAGCCGACGCCTACTTCTCTCAAACCTCGACCCTTGACTGGCTGCTAAGGTCCTAAGACTGACCCAAAGCCTCAGCAGGGAGGTCCCACCTCACACCCGGAAGATCTCTGAGAGCTTCCCCTCCAAAGCCAAATACTGGGCTAAGAGCTCTTCAAAAAGCACTAGAGTTGGAGAATAATGAAAGCCTGCTTTCCAAAGAGCCCTTATGGGTCTATTTATAGCCTTCCCTTGACCTGAAAATACTGAAATACCCCTGACGGGTCTGCCAATAGCCGAATTCCGCTGTCATCCCAGGGGCATATAGGTAATTTTACCCGAGGATAGTGAAATAATAAAATAACCTTTTCCTAAGACTGACCCTACCACATGGTCCCACCTGGCGAGAACTCCGACCGAGAAGGCTCTCGCCGGGTCCCAATTGAGCTTACCTTAGCGAGAGCTCTGGCCAAGAAGGTTCTCGCCCTTGGTGGTCTTAATGCCATTGTCGTCGAAGGCTCACCCAATTCCCTCTCGCCTACCTCTGGGCGGGAGCTCCCTTAGGGCAGAAGCTTGTCCAGCCTGAAGCCTGGCGCGAAGGGTCTCGCCTACAGCTAAGCGGGAGCCCCTTAAGAAGCGGGAACTCTGTTGACTTGCCCTTGGGCTAGCCTGAGGCTAGCCCAACTCAGACCACTGAAGCTTCTGGGTTCTACCCAGCGAATATGGGGTTGTACAGAATTGTTGTTCTGTGGTGGCTGGAGGAGGTGAAGGAGTGGACAGAGGAGTTGAAATTGTAATGGGGGAGGAGATTGATGTGGAGATGGTTGAGGTGGAGATGGAGGTAGAGATGATTATAGTGGATGAGGGAATGGTTGAGGGAAGAATTGGAGAAGGTTGAGAAGAGGAGGAGGCAGTAAATTCTTCAATGAGGGCAGGGTCCTGAGGGGAAGAGACTACTACAGTCCTTGTGCTTGAAGCAGTAGTAGTCCTGGTTGGCCTGACTATCTGCCTGTCCCATTTCCCAAACAGGGCACAGGTCAGCCACTTTGATGCATTGATGTGCATTCCACTTGATACCAGCAGTTCAGGGCACCTGGAGTGCAGGAATAACCCTATTATCCTCCAAAAGTTTACCAAACATTTGTTCACATTCTTCTTAATTAAGTCAAAGAAGAGCTCTCCCCAGTTCAAATGTTTCTTGTCCACAAGTGCTCCCATCAAGCAGAACTGATACCTAGAGATGGTATCATGTGCTGAGTGCTTTTCCAACAGCACATTCCCCACAACATCAGCGAGAAATCTATACTCAATAGATAAGTTCTTTTTCAACAACTTGCTAGGGTTAGAGGCAGAATGTCTCATTCTATCTAACATATTTGCAGATTATTCTCCAGTTAACTCAATGGAATCATTTCTAGAACTCAATTGAAACACTTCAGTCAGAAGAGCAGGTGTTAGGGATACCTGCGTCCCGGCTATAGTACCAACCAATGTATTCTGATCCAAATTGTTCGCTGTATATACCCATTCTTTAATTTCATCGGCTACAATCTTCATCCTGGTTGTCATTATTTGCACTAGCTGTTGTTCTTTGAATAGGTCCAGAATATCTTTTAAGATTTGATCGCTTCCATCAAAGGAGTCCATGTCGATATCAAACCCTGTGTCAAACTTCATCTTGGTAAGAGCGGCAACAGACACAGCCATTATGTACCTGCAAAGATGAACAAACAAGACCAAGTGCAGTAGAGTTTGGAGGGAAAGAAAAAGTTTGCAGAGAGTATGAAAGTGCAAAAGAAGAATGACGGCCGAAAGAATGATTTTATATTAGGGTTCGACGCCGGAAAGGAAAGATCGTCGAACTCCGTTCGACGATCTGGGCTTCTAATAGAATCTGAAGAGTCTTCAATAACGTCGATCTCCGTTAGATGATACTGGAGAATGTCGATCTCCGATCGACGATCGCTGACCAGAAGAAGATAGCCTAGCGCTGTCTGGAAAATGCTGAACTCCGGTCAACGCTATTGGAAAGCGTCGATCTCCGTTCGACGCTTTTTGGGAAAAATGTTGAGCTCAGTTCAGAGACTAAAAAAACCTACAGACACTAGAAAATTCAAGTTTTTAGCCTAGTCTTGGTCTGTTTTTAGAGTTTTAAAATCTTGGGTTTTATTTTAAACTTCCTCCATCGAACATTCCTAACTGATTTAGGAAGAAGGTATATTTCTTTTAATCAAAGGGTTTGGTGAAAATATCTCCCCTTTGCAAATCAGTTGGGATATACTGAAGTTCAAATTTATTTTTCTCAACATTATCCCTTAGAAAGTGATGCCTAATCTCTATATATTTTGTCCTACTATGGAGGACTGGATTTTATGCTATAGAAATAGCACTGGTGTTATCACAAAATATGTTTTACCCTTCTAAGTTGTAGCCATAGTTTAGGAGCTGGTTTTGAATCCACAAAATCTGTGAGCAACAACTGCCTGCTACCATATATTCAGCTTCAACAGTTAAAGTGGACACAGATGTCTGTTTCTTACAGAACCAGGAGACAAATCTATCACCAAGAAACTGGCAAGTTCCACTAGTGCTTTTCCTGTCTACTCTACATCCAACATAATCAGCATCTGAAAATCCAGTTAATTCAAATCCTGAGTCTTTTGGATATAAGAGACCTAGATTTGGACAACTTTTCACATACCTAAGAATTCTCTTAACTAATATTAGGTGTGACTCTTTAGGGCTTACTTGGAACCTAGCACATATACATGTAGCAAGCATTATATCAGGTCTACTGGCTATAAGGTACAATAGAGAGCCAATCATTGCTCTATATGTTGTCTGATCAACATGTTTTCCATGTTCATCAGCATCTAATACAACATTGGTAAGCATATGTGTTTTCATACAAGATGCTTCAGACATACCAAATTTCTTAACCAATTCTTTTGCATACTTGGTTTGAGAAATAAATATGCCATCAGCATGTTATTTGACTTGCAATCCTAGAAAGAAGGAAAGCTCACACATGCTACTCATTTCAAATTTAGAATGCATCAGATTGGAAAATATTTTGCACAAAGTTGAATCAATAGACCCAAATATGATATCATTTACATATATTTGTACTAGTAGGGTATGAGACTTATGGGTTCTAATAAAAAGAGTTTGGTCTACTCTACCCCTTATAAAATCATTTTTCAGAAGAAAACATGCTAAGGTCTCATACCAAGCTCTAGAAGCTTGCTTGAGACTATATAATACTTTATGCAATTTGAAAACATGGTCAGGATAAGTTGAAGAGATAAAACCTGGAGGTTGTCTAACATAGACTTCTTCTTTGATGTCTCCATTGAGAAATGCACTCTTCACATCCATTTGGTAGGCCTTGAATCCTTTGTGAGCTGCATAAGCTAGGAATATTCTTATGGCCTCTAACCTTGCAACTGGTGCAAAGGTCTGGTCATAGTCTATTCCTTCTTCTTGAGAATAGCCTTGAGCAACTAGCCTTGTCTTGTTCCTTATAATAACTCCTTGATCATCAAACTTGTTTCTGAAAACCCACTTTGTTCCAACAATTGAGTGATCCTTAGGCCTTGGCACTAGTTCCCAAACTTTATTCCTCTCAAATTGATGTAGTTCCTCTTGCATAGCAATGATCTAGTGTGGATCTTGTTCTGCATCTTGAATGTATTGAGGCTCAACTTGAGATAGAAAGCAAGTATGCATCAGGTTCTGGTTGACCTGATTTCTGGTTTGCACACCAGCTGAGATGTTTCCAATCACTTGGGGGATTGATGATCTCTTGTTGTTACTAAATCAACAAGGGGTGTTGATTGTTCACCAACCTGTGTTGTTGTTTCCTCTATTGGAATAACAACTGGCTCTTCAAGATGTTTCTCTCCAAGATGTTGAACATCTTCTTTATCTTCACTGATTTCATCCTTATGTTGGTTAGGTGAATATACTGAATCCTTCTCTACAATATGCAATCTGTCCAAATTTTCTGAAAGAGAGTTTACCTGCAAGGGTTCTATGGTAGAAGTGGACTTCTCCTTATAAAACATGT
Organism: Platanthera zijinensis; assembly: GCA_039513925.1. Lineage (NCBI taxonomy): Eukaryota > Viridiplantae > Streptophyta > Magnoliopsida > Asparagales > Orchidaceae > Platanthera > Platanthera zijinensis. The sequence goes on from CM077091.1 coordinate 100,940,661, forward strand.
TAGTCTCATCAAAAGATACATGAACAGATTCTTCAATTTTAAGAGAATATTTGTTATAAACCCTATATGCTTTACTGATCAGGGAGTATCCCAGAAACACTCCTTCATCAGCTTTAGCTTGGAATTTTGCTAAATACTTCTTGTCATTATTGTGAATATAACAAATGCAACCAAAAATTTTGAAATAGTCTACTTTAGGTTTCTTCCCTTTGAGCAATTCATAGGGAGTCTTGCCCTTCAGTTTATGTATCAAACTTCTATTCAACACATGGTTGGAGGTGTTCACTGCCTCTGCCCAATAGGATAGAGGAAGGTGAGCATCTGTCAACAATGTAGTAGCAGATTCAATTAGGATTCTATTTTTCCTTTCAGCTACCCCATTTTGCTGAGGAGTTCTAGGAGCTGAGAAAGTATGCCTGATCCCTTCACTCCGACAGAACTCTTGCATAAGAAGTGAATCAAACTCTGTCCCATGATCACTTCTAATTAGGGCAATTTGAGTATTGAACTCAATCTGTATGCATTTGAGAAAATCCTTCAAACACTTAAAGTTATCAGACTTCTTCCTCAGGAAGAATACCCATGTAAATCTAGAGAAGTCATCTACAATCACTAAAGTGTAAGATTTCCCTCCTAAGCTTTGTACTGTAATGGGTCCAAAATGATTCATGTGTAACAGATACAAGATCCTAGTGAATCACTCTTATTAAGTGACTTAAAACTATTTGTAGTTTGCTTGCCTAATTGACAAGCCCTGCAAAGTCCTTCCTTCTTGTAGGGGCCAGAAGGTAGTCCTCTAACAAGGTTGTCCTTGGATAGCCTAGCAATGGTTCTCAGGTTTATATGCCCTAGTCTCTTATGCCAAAGATCATTTGTTTTGCAAACAGAATTAAATAAACAGATATCTATATTGGTTGAAAGGAAATCTACTAGATAAATGTTACCTTTCCTTTTACCTATTAACACCGTTGTGTTATCCTCTGACTTGATCTTGCATAAGGATTTGTTGAATATCACCTGATAGCCTTCATCACAGAGTTGACTGATGCTGATTAGGTTATGCTTCAGTCCTTCCACATAAGCCACCTTCTTGAATGTGACTTAGCCAATCTGAACAGCACCATATCCTTTTGTTTGACCAAAGTTTGAATCTCCAAATATTACTTTGGGTCCAAGTTTGGTTCTGAAGGATGTTAGATTCTCCTTGCTCCCTGTTATGTGCTTTGAGCACCCACTATCCAGATACCATTGGTGGTTCATTGCTGGATAGGTCTTTACCTTCACATAAACAATTTATTTGTTTTTGACCCAGTTTACCTTGGGTCTAGGTTGATAACCTTTAAACTCAAAAATAAAAAACATCCCTAGCTGACTCTTATATACTTCAAGATGGTATCTCCTAGGAGGCACTATCCATTCAGTATAAGGGTTGAAGCTTTGGGATGAGGGACTTCTAGGATTGATTTTAGATTTATCTCTGAAAGAATTTTCAAAGCTCTGAGCTCCGTTCGACGATCGTCTAGCTGATTTCGATGATCTTGGGTAAGATCGTCGAGCTCCGTTCGAAGATCGATTATACCAGAGTTCAAAAGTCATCGATATGAGTTCGACAATCCAACCTGAGATCGTCGAGCTATGTTCGACGATCGTCGACCTCTGTTTGACGTTTTTTGTGTAACTTTGTTTTCCTTAGGTAAATCAGGATTCTTCCTAGCTACCTCTACAACACCCTTTCCTTTATCAGAAATAAATTTAATTGGGGTTGTTAATACTATAGGTTGGCTGGATGAAGCACCCAAGCCCAGTGTACTGTTGAATCTTGAGTTCACTGTGCTGGTGATGTCCATCAGTCTGATGCTTCTCCCATTAAGGGATTCTTCAAACTTCTTTGCCTTGGATAGCTCACTTTTCAGTGAAGCTATCTCCTCCCTACAGCATTCTAACTCCTCAGAGAGTTTGAGGTTGTCTGATTTTAAGGTGCTATGTTCAGACAATTGATTTCTGAGAAAAATAATCTCTTTCTCAGACTTTAACAGGTCTAAACAAAGTGCCTTAAATTCAGATCTAAAGTCCTCTGAATGAAAATCAAAGGAGTCTATTACCTGGTCTTCTTTAGTTTGAGTTTCAGATTAGAACTCTGACTCTTATTTTGCATCATAATTTTGTTGGGAGGCATTGATAGCCATCATGCATAATTCCTTTTCTTCAGCATCATCTTCATCATCACTTGAGCTTGATGAAGCCTCTGATTCTTATTCAGTTTCACTCCAGGTTTCTGCTACAAATCCCTTCCTTGTATGTTTATTTTTGCTGGAGGAGGATTTGTTGTAACTGTTTCCCCTAGAGTCATTGTTTTTTCTCCTATCTTTCCTGTCCTTCTTGTCCTTATTCAGATTTTCTGGACAGTCAGGCACAATATGGCCTAGTTTCCTGCATCTAAAACAGATTATTTCTTTATTATTTGACTTGTCATACCTTGGCTTCTCATGCCCTCTGGATGACCTCTTTCTGAAATCTTTCCTGGCCATCTTATAGAATCTTTTGGCCAGTAAGCTCATTAGTTCTTCATTGCCTGTGACCTTGTCTTCAGGCAGATCTTCTGTAGCTTTGAATGATATTGTCTTCTCCTTCCTGATAGCTGGAGAAGCAACCTTTTGTTCTTCCTCTCTGTTCTTGATAAGCAGCTCATAAGACTTGAGCTTGCCCAACAAAGCTTCAGTAGTAATCTCAGTTAGTCTTCTGGCATCCTCGATTGGCCAGATCCTTGAGTCCCAAGTGCTAGGGAAGCACATTAGGATCTTGTCATTTAATTCAATTAGAGAGATCTCCTTGTCCAGTGTTTTTAATTCACTAACTATTAGGCTGAGCCTGTTGTACATGTCAGCCACTGATTCGGTTTCTCCTTTCTTGAAGTTCTCATATTGGCTTATGAGATGGGATATCTTGTCCTTCCTTTCATCAGCAGATCCTGAGACAATTTCAGATAACTTGTCCCATATCTCTTTTGCTGAACTGTATTCAGACACCTTTTGGAATATCTCATCAGACATAGTCTGAGCAAGGATATTCATAGCCTTTGCATCTGTAACTTTCCATTTCTTTATTTCTACATCTGTTCTTGAAGGAGGTGGAACAACACTTGTACTTATAATTACTGGGGGTCTTGGACAAACTGTCAAAATAGAATTAAAAATGTCCTTATCAATAGAATTCATGTAAAGCCTAATCCCTGCCTTCCAAAGTACAAACTTTGAAAGGTTGCACACTGGAGGTCTGGTGCTAGCATAATCTTTGTTTTATGTCATGGTTTTGTATGAAAATAAATATAATACAAAAAGTAATAACCCTCTATAGAAGATTTATCTTATCAAGAATCTTTTGGTTCAGGTGTTAGCCTGTTCAACCAATTTGTTAAAGATTCAGCTGTTGAGTAAACAACCTCCCTCTGATACCAATTGAAAGTGAGGGTAAGATCTATCTTCACTCTGGAGGGGGGTGAATAGAGTATTTTAAAATAATTTACAATTAGCAGTTGAAGACTTAATTTACTTATATGTGTAATGTGCTAGCAGAAAAGTAAACACTAAAGCAGTAAGAAAACAGAAACACACAGCACATAGAAAAGCAAAAAGCATAGCAAGCCAGATGACACAAGGAGCTATAGTGGTTCCCCAAAAACCTGGGTACATCCACTCTTCTACCACCCTAGGTAGGAATCCACTGCAGGAATAGTTGATCAGGTGTCCTGGGCACCAATGAGCTTTTGATAAGGTGATCAAAAACCAAAACTAGATTTTTTGATAAGGTGTCTTGCCACCACTGAGTTTTGACAAGGTCTCAGAAACCAGCCACAAAACTTTTGAAGGGAGTTTTGAGAAACCCTTTTACAGGAGAGAAAGGAAAAAGAAAATAAGTTGAGTTGTTCTTCTCTGTCAACAATCTGAGAGAAGACAAGTGGAATATGTTGTCAAAGCTCCCCCTGAGATCTGTAAGGGTTCAGGAAGATGAGCTTTGCTTAGGGTGATACGCCTTCAGTTGCTTCAGATCTCCAGCAATAGATGATTTCAGTAGATGCTGAAATGTGTGTTATCTGGAGTCCTTGGTAATAAAGCTTTTGAACACTTGAAGCTTGAAGGAGTAGAATAGTAGATGATCTCCTTCATACTGATGTTCCTTGTGTTCTTGAAGAATTCTGACTCAGTAATTCTGTGAGCTTTTGTCTACTGAGTCTATTCTCAGAAGATGAATTCTTGATGAGTGAATTTCTTGCTCTCTCTTCTGTATGTCTTTTTCAAATCTTGTCTGTGTTCTCTTCTGAAAAATTCTCTAGGAGTATATTAGATCCTGACTTTAGATGGTCGTTATTCAGTCATAAATGACTTCCATAATTGACAACTGTCTCTGGGGAAAGTCCTAAGTAACATTCCAATTATTCTTCCTTGAAACTTGAACCAAAATGCTTGAAACGAGTACATAATCCTTTGTAATAAATGCTGAAAATAAATCTGAATGAATTCCATAACTGTCCTTAATTTGAATCCTGAAAACGTCGACCTCTCAGAAAAATCATCGACCTGAGCTCAGTTATCGTCGACCTGAGCTCAGAGATTGGATTTATACTAGAGATAGAAAACATCGACCTGAGCTCTACGATTGTCGACCTGAGCTCAGCGACTTGGAAAACAGCTAGAGACAGAGCGTCGATCTGAGCTCGAAGATCGTCGAACGGAGTTCGACGCCTTATTGAATTGAGCTTAGAGATTGTCGACCTGAGTTCGACGTTTCGTCGACCTGAGCTCGACGAGAATTGTCTTTGTCTTAGCACTTGAATCCTGATCTGTAGAAGGTCTGGAGGGCAGCTTTCAAACCTAAGTACTAACCCTAAGACTCATTCTAATTGACCTATCAGACTATACAGCAAGGTCAAAACAAAATCCTAATCACATAGTGATCCTTACCCAAATTAGTAATAGGGTGTTCCAATAGAGAGGAGAACTCTTGATGAATCCTATGCTCTTCACAGAACCTTGTCATGCACTCAGATTGAAACTCAGTCTCATGGCCACTTCTGATTTTGACCACAGTACTGTTAAATTCATTCTAAATTTTATTAACAAATGTTTGGAATACATCGGGGGTTTCAGATTTCTTCCTTAGGAAGAACACCCAGGCAAATTTAGAAAAGTCATCAACAACCACAAGAGTTTAGACTTTCCTACCTAGACTATGAATTGGCATAGGACCAAATAGATCCTTATGCAGGAGGTATAGACACCTCACTGAGTCTTTGTTACCCAGGTTCTTGAAGAAGATCTTGGTCTGCTTTCCCTTTTGGCATGCAGAGCAGATACCCTCCTTGGTGCACTTTACCTTAGGTCCATTTCTCACTAACTCTTCACTAAAGAGTTTGTCTATGGTCTGGTAATTCAGGTGAGCTAGCCTCTTGTGCCATTGGATATAGTGTGAGACTTTCTCATCTGTAACTAGGCATATGGGAGAGTCCTTACTCTCACAAACAAAATTTAGACAATAGATATTTCCTCTCATAGTGCCTGTCAAGATGACCACTTGATCACTTGGCCTCCTAATTTGGCACTCATCCTTGAGGAAAAAAATTTCATAGCCAAGATCACATAGTTGGCTTATGTTTATCATATTGTGTTGCAAACCTTTCACATAAGTTACTTTTGTGATAGTGATTATTTCATTTGATATATTACTATACCCTTTGGTTTCTCCCTTTTTTGAACCACCAAAGATGACTTAGGGTCCATTCTCTACTAGAGTGTACTCCTTCAGCATGCTCCTTATTCTAGTTATGTGTTTGGAACAACCACTGTCCAAGTACCATATAGGGGTATGGCTACTTGGACTCATATTCAAGACATAAACAATTTAACCTTAGGACCCTAATTATTATGAGGTCCTAGGTGCATGTTAGGCTAAAAATGAATATGTCTTTCTACAGCTCTTCTGACAGGTAAGCTGGCATTAGCTCTTTGGACACTATTATTGAAAACGTCTAAGTTGTCTACTAAATCACCTAGAGGGAGTGAATAGGTGAGTTGTACTACTTTTTGTGGAATAAAAATTATAGCGATCAAAGCACAAGAAATAAACAAGCATTCACAGAGGACACCAAGAATTATAGTGGTTCCCTAATCTTGGGTACATCCACATTCCACTCACCGATCTAGCAAAGCACTAGACTCGGCTACTCCACTAATCTCGGATCAAAATGATCCTACCACTCGGAACAACGTTCCTACAATCTCGATCCAAAAAGGGATCTACACTCGGAAGAAGAAAACTTCCTACAACTTGGAGAACAAATCTCCTACAAGATTAAAAAGAAATTATAGAATACAAATAATAATCTTCTCAGATCTGAAAATCTCTTCCTATGTCTTCTTTCTTGGACTTGCGGCTTAATCAGAAATTGTAGAAGAAGACACTCAGATTGATCTTGTTTTGAGAACCTTTAATTCACAAGATCACGGAGTAGATGGAGAAAGATGAATCCCTTGATCTGCGAATCTCTCTGGATCGAAAGTTGCGAAAAGTATTCTTGAAAACTTGCGGCGACTTTCTATATAAGAAAAGAACTGTCGGCCGATCCAGATCTTAAAATTACTCGCATAGGGTTTATCATTATGACAAGACCTTTTATAAGATCTCCCTAACGGTAATAATCGTCATTAATGATAGCCACATGGACCAATCATATCACGGAATTCAAAAATTCGATCTGACAGAAACTTAAAGAAATTTTCTGAAAATGGTTCTGGAATACTCGAGTAAGATCAATACTACTTGATTGAATGAACTGGCTCTCGAGTGAAAGATTTTGACTACTCGAGAAGAGGTATTTCTGGAAATTCTGGATGTAGAAGTAAATCACTCGAGTGGTTAATGGTTCACTCGAGTGCTAGTCATACTTCTCGAGAGGTAGACATTAACTTCTCGAGAGCAAGGACTTCGAGAAAATTCTGGATAGAGATCGATCACTCGAGTATTGAGAATGGATTACTAGAGTACTAGACAAACTACTCGAGTACAAGGAAATGTCACTCGAGTCGCTTAAGAATTTTCTAAAGAACTAACTACTATCACTCGACTTAATCTACTCAACTACTCAAGTACTCAGCTCGACTACTCGAGTACTTGACTTAGAAAAATTTCTGAGAGATAAACATGTTCACTCGAGAATGAGAGCAGGTATACACGAGTGTTGGACTTGGCTTCTCGAGTGCTGGATATAAGCTACTCGAGAACAACTTCCACACTCGAATAACAGACCAGATTTACTCAAGTGCTTCTAAGACTTCTAATCGAGTACAAAATGAACTACCTGAGTACAACACTTAGATCTTTCTCAGCTTTATGAAACTTGAGTTCTTCATTCCAAACAACATCCAATATTCATACATTAGTCCATGTGCTTGAAAATTAAGTGTATCCCAAAAGAGAGGCTACACATGAGTCAACACCTTGGATCACACAATGAGGAATTACATTGTATGGTCCTGTGTTTGATGACCCACTGTTGACTGACATTGGTCTACACTTGGTAATAAATCCTGCAAACACATATCTAAAATAGGAAATCAAATACAACTTAATTCATCTTAATTCAAGGGTGACTTCATAAAAATCTAGGTTATTGTGGATACAATACCCAACAATCTCCCCCTATTTGTAGAAGTAAGAACCCTCTACACTAAGGTGAATTATACCAAAATAGAAAGAACTAGATATGAAAGTTAATCACAGAATAAAATGCAAAAGACTAATAAATGAAGAGATAATCATCAAAACTAAAGATTATATAATTAGAATTGTTTGTAGACTTCATTCTACATGGATTCAATCCTCAATCTCATAACTCATAACCATTTATAGCTTTGATGATGCTGTTGTTGTTGCTGTCTATCCTTCTTCTCCTATTATCTTTCTGATAACTACAGGGCTTTGGATAGTACTTAGGAGGTCTAGGAGGAGCATTGGGATTGTTCCTCCCATATTCTTTGTCATAGATCCTTATTTTAGTCAATGATTTCTCATACAATTCCCATTCAGAATAGCTATAATGAAGATTTCTGCTTTCATTATAGTCCATCACATGCTTCAGTGTATCAAGTATCAAGGATTTGGAAGTTGGACTCCATATTTCAGCTATAACATCCCATTTCCGGCTAGACCCCTAGGAGTCGGTTGGTCGTGACAGAACCCTGTAAAGCCCAAAAATTGAAATAAATCGATCTAGGTTTCGGGTCACGGGTTGGTCACGCCCGTGACCGACCCGTCACGCCCGTGACTTTGGGCGTGACTACTTCGACGATCGTTGATCTCCGCGAGACGATCGTCGAACTTGCTGCCCGTGCATGTCACGCCCGTGACCAAGGTGTCACACCCGTGACCTAGGGCGTGACCCCTTCGACGATCGTCGATCTCCGTGAGACGATCGTCGATCTAGCAGCCCGGACATGTCACGCCCGTGACCAAAGTGTCACGCCCGTGACCAGGGGCGTGACTCCTTCGACGATCGTCGATCCCCGTAAAACGATCGTCGAAATTGAACACGGGCCTGTCACGCCCGTGACCCAAGTGTCACGCCCGTGACCTAGGGCGTGACCAGCCTTCGACGACCGTCGATCTCAGTTCGACGATCGTCGACCTCGAAATTGCTGTTCGGGCCTGTCACGCCCGTGACCTAGATGTCACGCCCGTGACCTAGGGCGTGACCACCCTTCGACGATCGTCGATCTCAGTTCGACGATCGTCGACCCCAAAAATTTTCACCCGGACCTGTCACGCCCGTGACCTATGTGTCACGCCCGTGACATTGGCTGAAACGACGGTTCAGGCCTGAAATTATTCTAACACGCGTGGAAATAAATGCTGGTGTGGGAAGTTACACCAGGAGTAATTACAGGCCGTTTTTCCTTCTATAATTATATAATAAAGGAGGAAGTGTTGGTCCAATAGGAAACCTCCAACTGTACACACCTGTTCATCTTCCACCGTTTCTTATCCCGTCACTGTAACCGAAAGGCTATTAAGAGGAGCCTTCATGGCCATTACGGCTTTACCCTTTCACCTCCCCACTTTCTGACGTATAAAAGCCCACTTGGGGCAAGAGAAGAAGTTTACACGCTCAAGTAAACGGATCAGATCTTTGTTCTTGCTGTAGGAGAAGTTCGGCTACGCCACCACTGCGCCATGGCACCACGTCGCTCTTCTCACCTCCAAACCGCGAACAAGGTCCTCCTCTGCTTCTTCTCTTTCATGGGTAGATCTTAGGATTCTTAGAAAGGAAGTTCGCGCTCAACGGAGCCGGACCCATCTCTCGTTTTCATGGGAAAAAACCACGAAAAAGGTATTTTTGAGTTCGCCGGAAACCGCCACCTCCGGCGGCCAAACCACCGCCGACCGCTAGCCATCGCCTCAACGGAGGTGGTGGTGGTGGAGGCTGGCCAGGGAAGTGACGGGACGGCCGGCGACGGATCACGGAATGCTTACAGGAAAAATGGTTTTCTGTGTCTGTTTTCGGTTTCATGAAGAAGATGAACAGTAGAATAAATTTTATAATATATAGATTATTATATATTACATAATGGAAAGGTGTATTATTTGAATATATTTTGGGGCTGCAAAATGAGGCACTTAGAGGCTGTTTTAGGAAAGATGACCAGACACAAAAGTTGTAGCCTTTCGAGTCTAGATTAATCTAAAATTGGTTTCGACTCGTTTGGGTAAGCGGTTCGGCCGCAGCACCCGTTTTAGTGGGGGCGGTACCTAGAGTTGGGCAGAAATTAAAACGGATGCCCACTCTTCGTCCCTTGTCCAAATGACCTGAAATTTGGGCAGGGGATTAACCTCAGCTATACCTAACGACAGACCAAAAATGGGAATTTTTGGAGATACTTTGCCTAAAGTTTTTGTTTTAATTTAATAAACTTAGAGGAATTTATTTAGGTGGTCAAATGACCTCCAAACCCTCCCAAATTTTGGTGAGTGGTCCCTAGCTATTAAAACTAGGTCTATACAAAATTCCAACTGATTTGGTGGAGTTTTTGGTGGGAAACCTTCTACCCTCAACTAGGCATTAGTGAGACATCTTTTAATAAAAAGTGCACTAAGAGTTTGGAAAGGTCAAATCACCTCAACAGAGGCTGATAATCCGACCTCTGACTTAGAAGGGTGTTATAACCTGCTTGGAGAAAAATGGAGTGGTTTAGGGTTGACTTACCCTAGGATCCAAGCTCAAACCCTAAATAAAGGGTTTTGAGGTTTGTGAAGGACATAGGAGCAAAAGCTCTTGTATGCCCTTGAAATTTGGAGGAGAGTGGCATGATATGCTGAAAACCCTCTAGTTGAAACAGTGAAGGAATTGGAGGTAATTACGTACCTCGAAAGTTGAGATTTTAGATTAGGATAAACATGTAATTTAGTTATTTTAAGCACTAAATCTAATCTAAAAATTATGAAACTCGGGAGGAGGGAGTTTTAGGATGTTTTAGACTTATGGTAATTTTCCTGGAATTTTATGATTAATAAATATTATACTTCATGTGTTAAAGAATTAATAGCTTGATTTGTTGTTTCAAATATTTGGAGGTTTTAAATTAATTATAATCAGTTAAAATTCTGGATTTAGATCTTGACTAGTAGAACATTGGTCCCTGAATTTTTATAGAATTTTATGTTGAGTATTTTAGTACTTTGTTCACAGATATTAGAGAGAGGTTTATTGTTTAAAAATTAATTATGGATAAAGTACTTGCTGGAAAATTATGAAACTTGGTCAGTGCTAATTTTAGGTCTTTATCTGCATGGCATAAATTATTTATAATTTTTGGAAGAATATTTTCTGTACTTGATTCATAAACAACAGAAGTTAGAGATTATTTCGAAAATAGTTTTCATGCCCTATTAATGATAGAAAAATTATGATACTTAGGATTTAACCTATTGAGATAACCTACTATTTATCATGAATTTGCTGGACATCTTGCATGATTACTTAGGGTAGTTCATGTTCAAACCGGTAACCCTTGGGATTTTCGAGGAATTTAATTAAATGCCAAATAGATTAGGAAAATTTCCATTTTCTGGATTTAGGTCATTTATATCATGGTGAGTCTCCAGTAAATAATTTAGGGCATTTGGATGAGTATTGGATCATTGCATAACCGGTTCGACATGAAGTCTAGGTCGGTCTGCATATAGCAATTGTGAAATGCAATAGGACACGATCTGAGGAAGGCATTGGAGTTAATCATATTGTCTGGGTGGGCAATGGTGGAGGAAATCACAATAGGAAGGTATAAGGAGTAGTGAGAAGTGGTGATAGTTAGAGTTAAGAGGTGCTCGGGTTTCGGCGAAAGATCACCTTTTCCCGAAGAGAGGAAGGTTAAAAATCACCCTAGGATAGTCTATCGTAATATGAGAAGGGAATCGAGTTAAGGGAGATAAACCAATAATAATAAGTGCCTTGCGAAAGGGAACTTCGGGTCGTAATGTCGCCGTCTTGGTTCCTAGTGCCCCTTGAGAGCCCTTCACGGGGAATACCGGGGGCAGTCCTGGGCTAACGTAAACTGTAATAACAAACCGACAAGAGTAACTTAGTAACTAGAGCTGCACTTTTCACAAACACTGTTGGCACAGGGATTTTGATGAGAGCTTCGGCTCGGTTGGTTTGGAGAAGGACGGGATGGTCCGGGGAGCTTCGGCTCGGTTGGCTTGGAGATGGACGGGATGGTCCGGGGAGCTTCGGCTCGGTTGGTTTGGAGACGAACGGGATGGTCCGGGGAGCTTCGGCTCGGTTGGTTTGGAGACGGACGTTTTGGTCCGGGGAGCTTCGGCTCGGTTTTTGTATGTTTACGATTAAACTTGCATGTGCATAAAATAGGAAAAAGTTAAGGTGGTGGGTTTTACGATATCGGGGAGTTCGATTGCACCGACACCGATATCGTTGACTCGGCGAGGTGATTAGCACTTCGCCAACAGAAGTCCGGTGCGCCAGCCGGCAAGAGTACGCAGGCGTCCGCTTAGTGCACCAAGCGTTGAGGCGTACGATAGGTCAGACCAGTGGTGCTTTTACTGGTTTTGAGGTGGGCGAGGCCCAACCCACCGCTTCCGTCCGCCACTACGGAGGTATCCTGGGAGGTAACGGCTCCGAAAGGGGGAACTAAAGGTCTGTTTGCACAGAGTCGGGTGTGTGAGTTGCACTTGCATGTTTCATCATACCCACTAGCATGTCATAGCATAATCGATTCATTTAACCCTGACACCTAAAGTATAAGTGGTATGGGACGCTTATACATTAGGACCTGCAAAACGACCCCTTGGTGTATAAGCTTGTGTGGACAAGTTTATAAATCAAAGGTTAATTTCAATATATAACAACCATTGTTGTTTGATAACCGACACCCCAAGGTATAAGTGGTATGGGACACTTATACGATGGGAGCCTTACAAAAGATCCCTTTTGCTTATGTGTTCTCGCATAAGTGAAGGTTAAATTCATATATTTGCTTTTCTTACTGCTAGACCTATTATAACAATTATATTAACTGCTCACCGAATACGACTTGTTAGATTAGTTCCGCTGTCATCTGTTTCTTGATTTATCTCTACCGTCATGTCCTTCCCTTTCTTCCTCCCCGCTCGATACCTAGGAGCCATGGGGGAAGGGGTGGGGGATGATAGGGCTTAGTCTTTATGACTAACGGTTTTCGAACCGCATCATTTAGGGGATCGTGGAGCCCAGCATGGAGGAGCAGCCCCAGAGATCGGTACGCCTAGAGATGGGGCAGTTTAGCTCCGGAGTTCATACAGCCGGGACCGTGAGTCTCGACCCTGAGTAGTTTCTGTTTTAGCTTCCGCATGAGTGATATTGTAGTGAGGACATGATGTATCGGGCATAAGCCCGCATTTATAGTACTCTGATTATTGATATTCTGTGGACACTCCCTTCGTGGAGATTTTATCTTATATACATGTGATTTATTATTGTGGACTGCATTGTTCTTACTTCAATTATTGTGCTACTTTTCTGTGATCGAATTGGCCGGCAGAATCGGCGCCTTGTGGTGATGACTCTTCAGGACGTGAAGGTGTCACCGCAAAGCGGCGGTTCTGGGCCTAAGACCCCGGTGGTTGAAAAAGAAAAAAAAAGGGGGTCTTACATCAGCAAACTCCTGAGCTTTTCTCTTCTCTGCCTCTGGATTTGGAATAGATCTACTAGCAAAAGCTCCCTCTCCATACTTCCTTCTCTTAGGAATCTTAATTTTTGGTAGATCTTGAGGAATGTCAGATTCCCATACCTGAGAGTAAGATTCTGGAGGTTGAGTTTCATCTTCAGGCCTAGGAGAGAAGGTAGCCATTTGAGCAGGCCTCTGAGCAGGCTGGCCTTCAGCAAGTGGATTCAAATAGTGAGGGATGATGTTAGGACCAGTTTCGAATTCTGGGAAAATCTGATTATGCATCCACACAGTAGTATCATAAGTATAAAACTTGACAAATTGAATCTGTGCAAGCACATATTTATTTCTTTCAGTCATTTTCTCTTTTCAGAGGGCCTTGACATTAGTATCATATTTTTTTCAACTTGTTCTTTCACTATACCCTCCCCCTTTCTGATTTCTACACATAGCTTCTCTATAGTGTCATCTCTGAAGGTGCCCACTTCTTCACAGATCTTCATGACATGCTCTTGGGCTTTCTTTTCTAATTGAATTTGATTATTTGTAAGATTAACTCCTTGTTCCATGACATGTCCAACACTTGTAATAGTGTGATCCAATGCTTGACCACCTATCTTGAAGAGATGCTTCAGCTGATCTCTATTATATTGTATCTCAGCAAATCCTCGGCTCATTTCTTTTTCCAAATCAGAAACTTTATTTTGAGCAACTTTGAGAGAATCATCAAAATGCTTTCTTTGTTCTAGCAGCATTTGTTCAATCTTGCCAAGAATATCAGATGTAGCTGGTGTATCAAAAATAGTAGCAGTAGCTGGAGGAGGAGGAGCAGTCCTGGGAGGAATCTCTTCAACAATCACAGAGCTCTGAGCTCTTGAAGTATGAATCAGTACATATCCTTCCTCACCAGTGAAGGTGGGAAGAGAGAAAAATCCAATCTCCTCAAAGGAGCTTCAGCAGGTTCTGGAGATGGTTAATTCTCAGCTAACAACAGAATTGTCTCTTATTCTTTTCAGCAGCAGGGGATTGATCAATGGGTGACTTTGGAGATGTTATAGGAGATGGAGATGGTGCTGGAGTGGCTTCTTTGGATGGTTCTTCAACATTTTGTGGATGGAGGGGAGGCAGAGGCTCATTTGAGCTAAGTTCCTCAATCATTTTGTTTATATCATCAGTTGTGGAGAGGATTGTTTCTTGTACCTGGGCATCTGTTTGAAGATCTTCTGAAGTGGTTGGTTGGATGGAAGTATCTTGAGGTGGAGTAGAAACTCTGTCTTGCTGCATAGAGGAGGTAGGCTCCCCCTCAGCTGCTGCACCAGATATGCCAATAGTGGATGGAGAGAGGGAGATGGGGTCCTTTCCTCTGAAGCAGGGTGCTCATGTGCTTTAGCATCATGGGTTTGGTTTTGCAATTTTAACTCCCATCTCTGAATGGAGGAAATAGAAACCTTCTTCATATGATGGATGGTTGTGCCTTTGGAGAGATCAAATACTTAAGGATTAATTTCATGCAACATTAAAGATATAATCCTTGCATAGGTTGGAGACTTAAAGCTCTCCCTTATCTTATCTAAAATGAGCATACCAAACTAAAATTTCATCCTTGAGGAAATAGCTTTAATCATATAGAAAAGATTTGTGGAAATTAGACTTATAGAGGAGTTTTTGCACAGCAAAACCTTTCCCAAAATATCAACCAAGAGTTTGCCTTCAGCATTTAGGTCTGGATGACAGATATTTTTGATAACTTTAGATATGCCACAGAAGTTATATGCTCTATCATAAACTTCATTTGTTATGTCATCTTCTTCATCCACTACAGACATCTTAAGAAGCTTTGAAACAGAGGTTTTGGTAAGTTTGACCTTGATGCCCTTGGCCTTGGTCTTCAGCACTTTTCCATTTCCCTTTACCTTAATGTTCTTGAAGAATTCTTCAACTTCTGGAAACAATATCTTGCACGGCTGTTGAAGGACGAAAGTCAGACCTGCTGTATCGAGAAGAGTCAACAAATTCCTGAAATCGTCTGATAACTCTACGATGCCGGCAATGACCAACTCACTGCCCACTACAATCTTCGATGGCGGCGCCATTTCCTTCTGCGAACTGCGAGGGATTGATTGGATGATGAAGGAGACGGCGACGTGCTCTGTAGAAGCGGAGGAAGACGAAGAGTCTTTCGAGAGATAGTGGATTTAAATTCGAGTAGATTCTTGAAATCTGATATTTTCTATTTATATAACCCTATTAATGATGATTAGGAGTCTAATTAAGCTTAAACGTACCTTAGATAAAGGAGGGAAGGGCGTGGGTTTCGAAATTAAAAATTTGAAGGAATACATAATCTGACGGGAATTTCTCGAGTGGAACTTCAGTACTCAAGTGATGGAATAGAGGTACTCGAGAGGCGGTATGGCATTCTTCGAGTGATCTAATCCTACTTCTCGATAAGAAGTTTAGTACTCAAGTGATGGAACTCGAGTGACTTACTTAGTTCTCGAGAATTCAGAGAAGTACTCGAGTAGACAAGTTCTCGAGTAGTCTTTCTTTGTCTCGAGACATAAAGTCCATTAAGAGAAATTTCTAACCTTTTTGACCAAATCTTGATTTCTGAGTTGTGGAATGCGTCCACCTTGCCTATTCCTCTTTGTTAAGCATACCAAGCTCAGTTTTGAAGAAACTGAACTTGGTCTCATCCAGCGGCTTTGTGAATATATCTACAACTTGCCTATCTGTTGGAACATACTTCAGATCTATGTCCCC
Organism: Platanthera zijinensis; assembly: GCA_039513925.1. Lineage (NCBI taxonomy): Eukaryota > Viridiplantae > Streptophyta > Magnoliopsida > Asparagales > Orchidaceae > Platanthera > Platanthera zijinensis. The sequence continues at coordinate 100,956,632 of CM077091.1, forward strand.
ATGCTCCATATACACCCGGATGAAATGGTATCTCAGCTCTATGTGCTTTGTCCGGCTATGAGAGACTAGGTTATTGTTTATTTCTATTGCACTGGAGGAGTCGCAAAATAATTGGATGTCTTTGACTTGCATATTGTAGTCTTTTAGCTGGTTCTTTAGCCAAAGCAATTGTGCACAACAACTGCCGACATAAATTTATTCTGACTCGGCCATTGAGATTGCGACATAATTTTACTTTTTGCTATTCCAGGAAATGTGTCTTCTTCCTAGGAATTGGCAAGTCTCGAAAGTGCTCTTCCTATCATCTTTGCTACCTGCAAGATATGCATCTGAAAAATCAATTAGTTCGCTATCATTACTTCTTGGGTACCATAAGCCAAGATTCGGTGTATCTTTAAGGTATCTCAAAATCCGCTTTGCAGCAATATAGTGAAATTCCTTACATTTCACTTGGAATCTAGCACAGACATATGTAGAGAACATTATGTATGCTCTACTTGCAGTAAGGTAGAGCAAGGATCCATCTATGCTTCTATACTTGGTTTCATCAAAAAGTTTCCCTTTCTCATCCTTGTCCAGAGACATAGCTGAACCCATTGGAGTCCTCATAGAGGTTGCATTCTCCATTCCGAATATCTTAATCAACTCCTTGGTGAACTTAGTCTGCAAGATGAAAATTCCATCTTCAGATTGTTTCACCAGAAGTCCTAAGAAATACTTCAGCTCTCCCATACTGCTCATTTCAAACTTCCCTTGCATAAGTTTAGAAAACTTTTGGTAGAGGTTATCGTCTGTAGAGCTAAAAATAATGTCGTCGACATAGATTTGCACTAGCAAAATCTTGCCTTTAATTTCCCTAAGAAATAATGTCTTATCTATCTTTTCCCTTGTGAACTTGTTCTCAAGAAGAAAGTTAGAAAATGTCTCATGCCAAGCTCGAGGAGCTTGTTTCAAACCATATAAAGCTTTAAACAAAATATAAACATAATCAGGAAAGTTAGAGTCAACGAAACCTGGGGGTTGTTCCACATATACTTCTTCCTTGATGTCACCATTAAGGAGGGCAGACTTCACGTCCATCTGATAGACGGTGAAGCCCTTAAGTGAAGCATATGCTAGGTATAACCTGATGGCCTACAGCCTTGCCATTTGAGCATATGTCTGGTCGAAGTCGATTCCTTCTTCCTGCATGTATCCTTTGGCGATGAGTCTGGCCTTCTTCTTTATGATCGTCCCATCCTCGTCCATCTTGTTACTGTAGACCCACTTTGTCCCAAAGACGTTCTTGCCTTTAGGTCTTGGAACAAGTTTCCATACTTTGTAGTGCTTGTACTTATTTAGCCCTTCTTCCATAATCATTATCCATGACGCGTTTGAGTTGGCTTCCTCAAACTTCTTTGGTTCAACCTGTGAGAGAAAAATCAAAAATAAATTCTCTTTAGCTGTACCTCTACAAGTTCTGACACCATCCTGGGGATCTGCTATGATTTGATCAATTGGGTGATCCTTCAGATGTCTGAGCTCTAGGTTCCTTGCATCTGGAACTTCTTCAACCACAGGAGTGACTTCATCAACTTGGGGAATTTATTCATCTTGATCATCAACCTTTCCAATAGGGGTTGGAGTGGTGATCTTGATGAACTTTTCACCTTTTTCTTCCATCTGCTCACTCAAGTTGAGTTCTTTCAACCTTGAACCTGCATCTTCAATGAACACACTAGAAGTGTTGCTTTGCAGCAAGCTAGTCTCATCAAATACAACGTGTATAGATTCTTCAACCATAAGGGTTTTCTAATTAAATAGCATATATTCCTTACTATGGCTACTATATCCTACAAAAATACCTTCAAAACTCTTTTCACTAAATTTAGTAGTATGATACTTACTATTGTTAAGAACTAAGCATTTACAGCCAAAGATTCTGAAATATGAAATGGCCAGCTTCCTACCTTTTAGAAGTTCATAAGGTGTCTTATTGTTGTTCTTATTGATGAGTGCTCGATTTTACACGTGGCAAGCAGTGTTGACGACTTCAGCCCAGAAGTACTCTGGTAGTGAAGTATCACTCAACATAGTCATGCAAGCCACTATGAGTGTTCTCTTCCTTCTCTCAGCTACTCCATTTTGTTGCGGAGTACAGGGAGAGGAAAACTCATGAAAGATACCTATGCTTTCACAAAATTCTGTCATGGCCCCAGACTTGAATTCAATTCCATTATCACTTCTAATTTTGACTACGGAACAACTATATTCATTCTAGATCTGCCTAACAAAATTTGTAAAGACGTCGAAGGTATCTGACTTGTGTTTCAGAAAGAACACTCACGCAAAGAGCGAGTAGTCATCAACAATAACCAACGTATAATCCTTACCTCCTTAACTTCTAACTTATAGTGGACCAAACAAGTCCATATGAAGTAGGTGTAAACACCTATTAGAGTCTTTTCCTATGATGCTTTTAAAAGTAGCCCTTGTTTGCTTGCCTTTTACACAAGCATGACAAGGTCTATCCTTAGCGCACTTAACATTCGGGCCTTCACGTACTAAATTCAGAGAAAATAATTTATTAATAGTTTTGAAATTAATATGGGCTAATCTCTTGTGTCATTGGTCACCAAGAGACGCACTAACTTTTGCCAAAAGACACACTGGTGTAGAAGAGTCTATACAAATAAAATTAAAACAAAATATATTCCTACTACGAGTGCCTGATAAAATTGTTTCCATATTGTCAACAGACTTTATCAAGCACTTATCTGCATGAAATTCAACTATGTATCCTTTATCGCATAGTTGGCTTATGCTTATGAGATTGTGTTCCAATCCTTCAACATAAGCCACATCTGAAAAAGATACACTACTATTAGTAACCATACCATAGCCTTTCGTAATTCCTCGGTCAGAACATCTAAAGATGACCTTTGGTCCATTCACGACTGGTGAGTAATTCTGGAGAAGGCTTCTAGTCCCAGTCATATGGCGAGAGCATCCACTATCTAAATACCAAATGGGATTTCTAGTGTCCTTTGGACATACCTGCAATTACAAATCAGTTTGCCTTAGGAATCCAAACTTGCTTGGGTCCTTGGTCTCTAATTAGATTGCTCCCCCTACATGTATTAATAATATGAGCGGTCTTTCTTATATGGTTAACCTGAGGGGTATCATAGTTTCTACGGTTAAACCAACAATCGATGGAAACGTGACCAATTCTGCCATAGTACCAGCAGTCAAACCTATTGTATCTTTTCCTAACTCCCTCCTGCTTGACTTTTGGGGAGCCTGGTCTAGCAGGGGCAGCATTCTTAGAGGTTGAAGCTTCATGGTGAAGGAAATCACATGATTTATTCTCCTTCATAGGCTTTTCAACAATAGGCTTTACTCTTGGAGCCTTCTTGATGTTATGACCATTATTATAAGGGTCATAGCTCTGAAGAGTGATCTCTTCATAAGGTTCCTTAAAGACACTTTCACAAAGTTTTGAGGGCGAGTCCATCCTTGGTACCTTGACTTGGGCTCTACATAAGTAGGCCTAGTGAAGTTATCGTAGGAGGATTCAAGATCAAACTTATTAGTTGGAAAAACAACCTTCTTAAATGTAGTCTGATCTTGTGGAGCTTTCCCCTTTTTCTTGGCCAAAGCCTTCTTGGTCGCCTTATTCTTTTGTTTAGCCTTATTTCTCCTAGAGGATTTACTAGGAGCCTCAACATGGTCTAATCCTGCACCCTTAGTCTGAGCAGAGAACTCAGCAACAAGAGGAAGAACTATCTTGGGCTTAGAGAAACCTTCAAAAAGTTTCTTTTCGGCTTCAAGTTGCTCTTCAAATCCCTTGATGATTTCTTCTTTCAGATCAAGGTGCTTGAGAGCCTTATTGTACTCATCAACTGCAGTATCTAAGTCTTCTCTGAGTTAGTCCATCTTAACGACTTCCTATCTCAGAGAGCTCTCTACGGCCTTTAGAGACTAAATCTCTTTAGCCTGAGTTTTCACGACCTTTCGACATTTGTCGTAGGACTTGATCAACTCCTTATACTAGGCCATGAGTTCAGACTCATCGTCAGAAGAGCTGTCCTCATGATCATGATCAGAGACATCAGATTCAGAGAGGGGTGTATGAGATTTTTCCTCCCCAGTGAACCGGGACTCTTCTTCTTCGTCAGAATGTGCCATGAGCCCAAAGAAGGCTTCCTCTTCTTCACTTGACTCAGATGAGTCAGTGTTACTGAGAGTCTTGCCCTTTTTGGTTACCATACTTCTCTCTGTTTTCTTCTTATGGTAATAAGATTTCTACTCCTTTATTTTTCCACCCTCCTTCTTGTGGGGCAATAACCAATTACATAACCTGGCTTATTACAACAGTAACAAACTATATCAGTAGAAATATGTTTATTCGGTTTAGACTTATACTTGTCGTGGCTACTTGAGCCCTTCTGTCGTCGATCACCATCATGTCGTGATATTTTATATGAGGCGTCCTTGCCTCTCCATTGCTTTTTTTTGTTCAAAAATTTCTTAAACTGTCTTGAGAGCAGAGAGAACTCTCCTTCAGATAGCTTTGAGCCTAAAGTGCTTGGCTCAGATGATTCTTCTTCACTTTCTAGTTAAGCAGGGGTAGGTGAAGCATCTTTGCCCTTCCTTGAGTTGTTTGACTTCAGAGCGACAGACTTCTCCTTAGGAGGGAATCGACTCTTCTCTTCTTCAGCTTTTCTAGAATTAATTTGAATTCATAGGACATCAGCTTTCCAAAGAGGTTATGAGGATCAGTCTTAGCTAACTTGCCAAATTCTCTGATGGCACAGATTTTGTTGTCCCATTCCTTTGTTTGGGACCTCAGGAACTTTTCGTTCAGGTCTCCATTTGTGAAGACTCAGCCATATACTCTTAGTCCATTTACTATCTTGAAGAAGTTCTCAAAAGTGTCAGCAATGGTGTCCTTGGGTCCTTGCCAAGAGGCTTCATACTTCTGATTTAGAAAGGATCTTCTGTCATCCCTTACTTCTTCAGTACCTTCCATCAAGATGATTAGAGACTGCAATATCCTTAGCAGATTGGCAGTGAATCAAATTCTGCAGCATTGAATCATCGACTGCACTTGCTATAATATTTTTGGCTTTCTTATCTAAGGAGACAAGTGCAATCTCATATTTATCAAGATCCATCAGCTTCTTAGGAACTTGCTTTGTAGCATCTATAGTGGAGGCGCTCATTTGAACATAAGGACCTTCTTCAACAATCATGAAGATCCTTGGATCCACAGCTTCCATAAAGAATTTTATCCTTTCTTTCCACATTGTAAAATTATTCTTTGTGCACAAAGGAAGCTTGGAAAAATCATTGGCTCTGTCCATGCTTGAATAACTCAAAGACAACTTGGGGCAAATCTGATCAAGGTGTTAACCTTCTAATGATCAACCCCCCCTCTGAAACTAATTGAAAAACGTCTAAGTTGTCTACCTAAATCACCTAGAGGGGGGTGAATAGGTGAGTTGTGCTACTTTTTACGAAATAAAAACTTTAGCAATCTAATGCATAAGAAATAAACAAGCATTCACAGAGGACACAGAATTATAGTGGTTCCCCAATCTTGGGTACGTCAACTTTCCACTCACCGATCTAGCAAAGCACTAGACTCGGCTACTCCACTAATCTCGGATCAAAATGATCCTACCACTCGGAACAACGTTCCTACAATCTCGATCCAAAAAAGGATCTACACTCGTAAGAAGAAAACTTACTAAAACTCGGAGAACAAATCTCCTACACTCGGAGAATAATCTCCTACACGATTAAAAAGAAATTGTAGAATACAAACAATAATCTTCTCAGATCTGAAAATCTCTTCCTAGGTCTTCTTTCATGGACCTGCGGCTTTATCAGAAACTGTAGAAGAAGACTCTTGGATCGATCTTATTCTGAGAAACTTTGACTCACACGATCAAGGAGTAGATGGAGATAGATGAATCCCTTGATCTGCAAATCTCTTTGGATCGAAAGTTGCCCTTGGTGTTCTTGAAGGTGTGGGTGACTTTCTATAGATTTGGAAATGTCGGCCGATCCAGAAAACTTAGAATAACACGCTTAGGGTTTGTCATTAAGACAGGACCTTTTATAAGATCTCCCTAACGTAATAATCGTCATTAATGATGGCCACGTGGACCAATCATATCACGGAATTCAAAAATTTGATCTAACAGAAACTTAAAGAAATTTTATAAGATCTCCTCATGGGCTGCCTTATAGGCACTAGAACCCTTACCATTCCTACCACCATGGTGTTTAACATCTTTGTTCCCATTGGTAGATCCGCCATTCTCCCAGTGACCATTGATGCTCTCTTGGTCATACCTGTTAGATGGTAGCAGCACTCTCCTGAAAGGAATAGGAGGTTTGGAGGCTAGTGGCTGCAATGGAGCTTTTCCCTTCTATTTGGAATTGGCAGCTCAAGTGTTCCCTTTAAAGCCTAACCCCTTCTTATCATTTTGGAAGGAGAAGGAATCTATCAAAGGCAACACAGAACATGGCTTTAAAAACTTAAACATTAGCTCCTTCTCCTTTTTGAGTTTACCTTCAAGATTCCTGATGTGGTCATTCTTGTAGGCTAATGTGCCCATCTGAATAACAATGATGTTTTTCAACTTGCTGGTTTCGTTCAACTTTAGGTCCAGCATGTTTGCTAAATTTTAAGAAGCAACCTGCAGAGAGGCAATCTTATGAGCCTACTTTTTGGATAGGAGCCAGTGCCTGCAGGAGTTCACCATAGTCATCAGTCAATTGATTTATGTCTCCTTCAGATTCAGATCCTTCTTCATCACATGATGCAGATGCCTCTGAATTGGGACCTGTCTCATAATCTGACCTAGAGGATAGAGAATGTACTTTGCTTTGACCTGGCTGCTCCTAGCTGGTTACTTCATTAGTCAAAGCCATCAGCCCAAGGCAATGGCTGACTTCTTCTCCTTCTTCAGTCCTGGATGCATCATCAGCTTCTCCAGCAATAGAAGCCAGCATCTCTAAGAAATCTTCCTCTAAAGTTTCTTCTTCAGTAGTGAATAGCCCAATGTAGGCTTCATCTTCATCTTCCTCTTCTGACTCTGATGATGAGGATTTAGTCCAGCTCTTTTTCTTCTTAGCAATGAAGGATTTCTCCTTCTTGCCCTTTTGTTATTGTTCCTTCTTTTCACTAGCACCCTTCCTTTTGACAGGGTAGCCGGTTATAACATGCCCTGCCTTGCTGCAATAATAATAGACCATTTTAGAAAAAACATGTTTATTTGGTTTAGAGCCATACATGTCCTCTTTAGAGGTTATCTTCCTGCCCTTGTAGTAGTCTTCTTTGGGATAAGAAGAGGAGGAGGGCCTACTTCTTTAGTGCTTCTTCTTCATGAATTTCTGGAATTGCCTGGAGAAGACAACAAAGTATTCATCAGACATGTGGCAGTCTGATGTGCTGGTTTGTGAACTTTCTGAATTATATTCAACATCCCTCCTTGGTGGAGAAGGTGTCTTTGCTCCTGCTCCTCCTTGTGGCTTCAGCTTTGAAGACCACTAACTTGTCCTTAATTACAGACTTACTTATTTTCTCCTCCTCCTTTTTGGCTATCAGCTGCATTTCATAGGATAACAGCTTTCCAAAATGAGTTTGTGGTGGTGTGCCTGCAAGTCTTTCCACATCTCTGATGGCACAGATTTTTGTGTCCCAGTCTTTAGGTAGAGACCTGAGAAACTTGTCATTTAATTCATATGTGTTGAAGACTCTGCCATATGTCCTCAGCTTATTTACAATCCTAAAGAACCTTTTATAGCATTCAACTATGCTATCTGTCTTGCTCTGCCTGAAGCTCTCATACTCTTGATTGAGCATGGACTTCCTGCCATCCCTTACTTCTTCTATCCCCTCCATGTAGACAACTAGTGTGTCCCACATCTTCTTATATGTCTTGCAGTGAACTAGGTTTTGGAAGGTGGAATCATCAATGGCACTGACTATGATATTTTGTGCCCTCTTGTTCAATATGGCAAGGATGACTTCATCCATAGTCATTTCAGAGTATATTTTTGGTGTCTGGATATTAACATTAGAGTTGAGACCTTCATAGGGATGAATGGTCCCTCTTTGACAGTAATAAAAATTCTAGGGTCAGTTGCCTCCATAAACAACCTAACCCTCTCCTTCCATATGCCAAACCCTTCCTTCCTATAGATAGGAAGCTTCATGGCCCCTAGCTCCTTGTAGTTCACTCTTGAACCCGGCCATAAGGTCTATCTTTTCATGCTGACCTTGGAGATATACTCAGACTATTGAGTCTTTAACGAGTAACCTCCCTCTGATACCACTTAAAAGACTTGTTTCCAAGGTTAGCTAAATACCTAGAGGGGGTGAATAGGTTTTAGGCCTTATTTCTAATTTTTCAGACTTGTATCTGAATTCATGTGCTTAGTGCTTAGTTTATTTGTTCTTTCAAGAATAATCACAGAAGATACAGATATTTTTATAGTGGTTCCACAATCTTGGGTACATCCACTGTCCCTATCCGCCTTTCTAACAGTGTGTTATACAAGGCTCTTTACCAATTCCTCAGCTCCTTAAGAGCTTACAACACAATCCCGCAAAACCACTTAGTCTTATCCAAGACCTATAACTCGGGCACTAAGCCTACCACTCAGATCCCAACTGGATCCTACCTCAGCCTTTATAACACAGGACTACACTCAGGCACTAAGCCTTACCACTCAGATTCTAGCAAGAATCCTACTCTCAGATCTATAATAAATCCTGCCTCAGCCTTTATAGCACATGTCTACACTTAGATTCCCTAAAAAATCCTACACTCAGATCTAAGAATGGATCTTACTGAGAAATATAAAGAGTTGAAACACTTAGACACCAGAGAAAGTTCTCTCTTTCTGTCTTCTGGGACTGAGCAGATATCAGCCCTATATTCTTCTTCATAACAACAAGTTGAGAAAGAAATCTTCAATTGAAGCACAACTTAATCTGGAAGTACCTTGTGGAAAACTTTGCTTCTTCTTTTTCAGGAGTCAATCCTGATCTTGCTGTCGTGATGAATATTGCAATAGCTAACTCTTTTATATTTCAGGTTCACTGATCTGAACTTTTTCTTTTGGCTCGGTAAGAAAGCATGGAAGAAGACGTCGTACAGCCACAAGATTAAAAATACAGAAAACCCTAATTGCTTCTCTTCTCGATGTTTTTTTCGATTACTCAACTTTTTATTGATTACCTTTGAATCGGCCAATTTATCCTTTTTATATCACGCTGATCAATGGCTATATTCTGTGTGTGGGCCCCGCCATTAATGCTTGACAATTTCTTTCCTTTTCCCCAAAAGGGCAACCAGCTTACCGCGACGCCATTAACATAATTTTGCGGCATTCCTGCAATATTTTGAACCTATTTTGACTTTGTTGCCTTTGTTGACATCACCATCTCTGGCATTGAGTGAGCTTGCTCCACTCAATGCCTGCGGACAGTGAAATTCTTCTGTCCAGCAATCTTTCTACATGCATCTTGCGTTGAGTAAGCTTACTCCACTCAACACCAGTGGACTTAGGCAAATCTTCTGCCTATCCAACATCTTCCTTGAGTCCACTTGTCCAATTATTGTCACAAGGACTGTCCCGCACACATGAACTTACACACACATCAAATACAGCCATTTCTTTATCATTGAACTGTTTGACATCATCAAATCAGGGCCATTTGGATCAGTGGACCCAACAAGTAGGCCTAGCCAGATGACCATAGGATGACACAAGGTCAAACATATTTGTCTGGAAGATTACCTTCCTAAACGAGGGTTGACCTAGAGTTTCCTTCCCCTTTTCTTTGGCACTGGCTTTCTTGGCAGCCTTACTCCAGCTACAAGGCCAAGACCACTACCCTTCTTTGGAGTTGAGAACTCATCAATGAGAGGGATAATAGTACTTGGCTTTGAGTAACTCTCAATAAGTTTTCTCTCCACCAAGAGCTTTTCCTCTAGCTCATCAAGATATTTCTCTTTTAGACATAATAGTTCAGTCGAGCTTTTTAATTCCTCTTGTAAGGAGTGAACTTCACTTCTGAGATGAGTCAATTCTATAATTTCCTCCCTCAGGCTTGATTCCACCACCTTGAGAGAAGCAATCTCTTTTGCTTGCTTTTTGACTACCTTTCAGCATTTTTCAAAAGCCTTCAAAAGGTTCTCATGCAGAACCATTAACTCAGACACTCCCTCTTTAGAAGAATAGCCTTCATGACAATTAGTGGATGTTTCTGATTTCAAGAGTATCCTGTGCGAGTTTACCTTCCAGCGATACTCAGATTCACCAACTTCCTCATCTGATTGAGCCATAAGCCCAAAGTAGGCTTCCTCATTCTCTGAGCTTGACTCACTTGAGTCACTGTCGTTGAGAGTTTTGGACTTCTTGGCGACGGAGCTCTTTCCACTTTTCTCTTGCCCTTGAAGGATCTTTTCTCCTCTTTCTCAGCGCCCTCCTTCTTCTTGTATGGACATTCAACAATTATTTGACCTGTCTTGTTGCAACAATAACACACAACGTCAGAGGAAGAATGTTTGTTTTGTTTAGATTTGTACATGTCCTCTCAGTTGTAGCTTTTTCTTGAATGGTCACCATCATGATGGGAATTTCTAAAATCAGATGAGGATGACTGATTCTTCATCTGCCTCCTCTTACTGAGTAGTTTCTTAAACTGCTTGGATATTAGAGAGAACTCTCCAAACGATAGCTCAGAGCTAGATGTGCTAGGCTCGGAGTCTTCTGGGGTGTCAAGAGCATAAGTCCTCATAGGTGAAACAACTTTGGAATTTCCTGAACCTTCATCTTTTAGGACCACCGACTTCTCCTTGCTGGAAGTCTGGCTTCTTTGCTCTTCCTTCTTTCTGGTGTTCATTTGTAGTTCGTAGGAGAGAAATTTCCCAAAGAGGTTCTGAGGGTCAATTTCAGGCAGCTTCCCAAATTCTCTGATGGATACGACTTTGGTGTCCCAGTCCTTTGCCAGGGATCTCAGAAATTTGTCGTTGAGCTCACCATTAGTGAAAGTGCGACCATAGTTCCTGAGGTCGTTTACAATCTTAAAGAATTTCTCGAACCTGTCAGCAATACTATCACTTGATCCTTGCTTGAATGTTGTGTATTCCTAATTCAGCAATGATCTGTAGTCATCTCTGACTTCCTTTATCCCTTCCATCAGCACAACTAGGCAGTCCTACATTTCTTTGGAAGATTTACAGTGGAATAAATTCTGAAGCATTGAGTCGTCCACTGCACTTGCGATGATGTTCTTTACCTTCTTATCCAGGGAGACCAAGTCAATTTCATCCTTAGTTAAATCCATCATCTTCTTAGGGATCATGACGACAAGATTCAGAGTTGATGGTTGAGTCGATATGTGGGGTCCTTCTTCCACAACCTGAAAAATTCTTGGAACAGCAGCTTCCATGAAGAACCTTACTCGTTGTATCCACATGGGAAAGTTTTCCTTTGTGCACACTGGTAGCTTCATAGAAGACATGTCTTTACTTCTATCCAGGTTATTAGATGGAATCGCTTGATGCTAAAACAAGGATCTTGTTCAAGGTGTTAACCTTTTAGCGAACAAAACATCCCTCTGATACAAATTGAAATTATCTAGAGTCTACCTAAATCACCTAGAGGGGGTGAATAGGTGATGTTTGTATCTTTATGCTGAATAGAAACTACTTTAAAAACAAGCACACAAACACCGAGATTTATAGTGGTTCCTCGAGTTTGGTACGTCCACTTTCCCGCCTCGCCTATCTAACACGAAGCGTAGATTTGGCTACTACACCAATACTCAGATTTCTTCAAATCTTACCCCTCGGAGTCGCAACTCCTACAACTCAGAGACAATGATCATACCACTCGATCCATAACCGGATCTACAAACTCGATCCACTAACGGATCTACAAACTCGATCCACAAACAGATCTACAACTCAGAGAAAATCTTCTACAAAATTAAATGAATATTACAATCACTTAGACACGATTTAAGATCTTCAATCCGTCATTCTTCGAGAATAATAGATCGTGAACTTGCTTGGAGAACACAGAACTTGTAGACTTGGAAGATCTTGAATCTTGACTTGAATCTTCAAACGACTTGATCTAGAGGAGTATATATCTATATAGAGAGACCAATCCAATCGTGTATGTCGAAGAAGTTGAATCGCACTGATCTTCAATGACCGATCGGAGAAATCACGAAGTTACTGTGCGTCGGCGGCCGATCGAGCGAAAAATCCAATTTTTGGAAAGGTTTCAAGGTTAGAAAATGAGATCAATAGTACGATTAATTGGAGAGGAATTCATCCTACATATTTATAGTGAATCCAAAGACAATGGTTAGAAATAAACTTCCAAAAACAAAACTTAGAAAAAACTGTGCATGGCCGACCGAAAACCCGAACCAGGGATTTGAAGATTTAAAAAAAATGACCTAAGTCAAAATCATTGAGTATCGCCGAGTATCATAAGTATACTCGCAGAATGAACTATGATATTCGGTGAATAAGACTTAGACAAATCCGCTCAAGCCGGCAAATCACTCAACATCAAGGCGGAGACCATACTAGATGAATTCGATGAGTATCGGTTTGTATACTTGACGAATTAGTCGAGTATAGTCTGAATGACTCAACTCTCTGGAATCCATGTCAAGGAATTTTCGACAAATGAGACTTAGAAAAATCCAGAGACGCAGCGTCGAATGGACTCGACGAATTTGGCGTGTATCGTCTAGTATATTCGACGAATTCAGCGAGTATCGTAGGTACTTTTAACGAATTTGACGAGTATATACGATGATACTCGGAGAATTTTAATTGGCGGATTTTCCAATTCTCAGAGAATTTTCCCTTTATACAAATGGTGAATTCGGCGAGTGATGGAAGGGATATACGATGAATTCGACAAATATGACTGAGCATACTCTACGAATTCGACGAGTATTCCTAGCCATACTCGATGAATTTTACTTGGGCAAATTCCTGTCAATCTATTCCAAGCCTTGATCACAAATTGCAAATATAAAAAATTATCATGTGAAAGTTAGTTTTATAGGAATCGATTCACAAATTGCAAATATTTTCACAAAACAACTTCCCGATTCACGTTTTTCAATATTAAGATTAGAATTAGGTATCTTGGATATTTGAAACTAAAATAATTAATTTTATATTTAAATAGAAAATAAAATAATTTATAAAAACTAAAATTCATATAATCAGATAAACTTCCATATAAACTATAAAGACAAAATGTTTCAAACATGCAACACATAATTAAAATCACACAACATAGAATTAAATAGAAGTTCACTATCGTTGGCGATAGTGACTGTCGTCAAGCGATATTAGTCTAAGTCCAAAACCTGCATCAACTATAATCAAAAGTCCTTACTATCACCACTAATCTCGGGATGATCTTCACTGGATCTCCTATGTCATCTAGTGTAATATAATGAGTGTCATGGAAGATCAACCATAGGATTATCCCACTCATGTTCTTTAGCCTGTGTAGGTTTTAGTTTCAGTCCCCTAACTATAAAGTTCATGAATTTTTGCATCTCAGACAACTTTTTTGTCACATACAATTTATGATCTTCATATGAGTTTATAGATCAACTTCTTCACAAAGAGATCCTCCTTGTGGTAGTAGCGACCTAGTAGACGTAGATGCTTCAACTTAAGATGTTGAGAATCGAGTCGACTTTGTGTTATATATAGCTGGAATACAATCATCCACATAATAATTCTGATCCATCGAATTATATTTTTTATATAAGATGCGCTAAATAATACCTCCCAATGGGAGTGCATTAATAATTCTTCTCAAAGGATTCTTCATCTTGAATGTATAACAGATGATAGATAAAATCAGGTACTCTACATCAAACTGCTCCATCTCTAATATAAGATAAGTCACTAAACTTAACTATAACGCCCATGAATTTTGAATAATTAATTTAATCGCTTAAATTTCATAATAGTGATGTAAGAGTGTTACGTTAGTGCAAGCGTTGTAGTGCGTCAGTAATTTATTCCTAAGTATCAAACTATGTGTGTATAAATATGTAAGGTAATACCAAAGTTTTACTTATTTATTTAAAACTTCCTCTATAAAAGCCGATCAACCCTTAAAAATTAAGTTTTGGGGACTTTTATTCCGTTCTGCTAAACCAGATCACGAGATAGAGGGCAAAGGAGTCATTCTTTTTGGAAGGCTTTCCGTCCGCCGCCGCTGGATCTCGGGCATAGGAGATCGTGATCGGAGTAGATCTTCAGACTGCTCTCACCATGGCCTTCGTGTGTGGGCACTTCCTCAATGTGGGTCTCTCTCGATTGATCTGTGGCGTGGATTGCTAAAGGGGCCCAAAACCTAGAGATTTGAGGCAAGTGGTAGTCTATCCATCTTGCTTTGTTGCCTTGTTCTTTCTTCTCTTCTTTTCTTTATTGTTAAGATAAAAAAGATGTGTTTCCGCCTCCATGGTGGTCGGTTAGCTGTTTTGGCATTGTGCAAATTGTCCCATGTAAATTCATAGTATGGACTCAGAAATTTGTCGAGTGATCTCGTGAGGTCGAGTTGAATTCATCGACTATTCCCGCATAGCGTCAAGGAATCCAAGTGTTATTCGTCGAGTAATCTCGGGAAGTCAAGTAGAAATCTTCGAGAGGTTGAGTGAATTTGCCGAGTGAATGAAGTGAAATTTGTTGAATGATCTCGTAGAATTTATCGAGTGTTCTTGTGGAGTTTGTCGAGTGTGTGCACTAAATTCGTCATATGGACTCAGTGATTCATCGAGTGCTTGCGCCGAATTCAACGAGAGGTCAGGGAATTTGTCGAGTATACTTAGTCTAATTCATCAAATAGAGTTGTTTACTCTTAGAAATTGCTGGATCATTCTTCCCATGTGTCGTGGTGGCAACCCGATGCTAAGTCTTGGGAGATTTTAGTTTATTCTTTTATGTGTATTATTATTAGGGACTTATGGTTGGCAATGGATAAAGGACCACCACCATAGTGCCTGTTGTGAATCATTATGACTTGTTACTTTATTATTTGGGACTTTTGTTTGGCAGTGGATAAAGGACCACCAACTCAGTGCCTACTTCTTTGGATGTGTGGGACTGATGGTTTTTGTTGGGAAGATGGTCATCGTCTCAGTACTGTTTTATGTCTGATGTTGATGATTCACTGTTCAAGTTAATAAATGATATTTTTATAATTATATAAATACATATACTTTGGACAGCAATGAGAGTCCTTTTTGCACTTAGTGCACGTCTTTCTTTTTATATGGCCACTTTGTGCCAAGCTAATCACTCTCTTTACTTATGTGATTTGGATTTCTGTGGTTTTGAAGTTTTATTCCTAGTTGGGTTGGTAACCCTCTTATCTTATAACTCTTTTGACTTATGTTTGAGCCACATTTTGAGCCCTTTGTGCTAAGGTATTCTTTTATTTAGAATGCCTCAAGTTCGGGCCAGTAGTAGGTAGAGTCGACCGAGCTTGTTTGGCCAGCCTTCTGCAGCTATTTCACCTTGCTTTTCCAATAGAGGAGTGTTCGGTGTTTCTTTTCTAGATTTCTGAAATTTTGACTTTTGTTGTTAATGTTGTGGGTTAATGTCAGTTTGTTGGTGCCCATATCATAGCTTCGTACGTTAGACTATTGTTCTATTATATCTGCTACTACTGCAATTTTCACCAATGAAGTGTTTCTATCTAGGAATGTTTTATGTTAGGTTGCATGCTAGTTATTTTTATAACTAAATGAATATGCATTTAGCTTAGAATCATAACATCTCGTTCAACTTAATGTCAACCTACTTTAATAAATATAAAACTCTTTTCCTTTACATATACTAAATTTAGAGACTGCATATCATTAATAAATATAGTAAATTAAAGGTTTTCCACTGCAAACTATATTTTTTCATTTTGTGGACTAGTTGAACCACTAAACGGTGGGATACGGTCTTGAAAAGTTTAAAACTCAAATCACGTTTTCAACAATAAAGATATATGACTTTTATGAAATTGATTAGAAGTTTGTTCTTGCTTGAGCGTCTGCAGTTGTCCCATACATGGCGTGGCATCATGGTATTCATTTTCTCTCACTCTGATAATGCTTTAAACCTTGAGAAAATGTAGGTTATGATATTTAGTATCAAAGGGAGGTTTGGTTTGTTTGGCAGGTTAGCCGAACAAACATTTTCATTAAGTAAAGTATTGGTTATTTCTTTTCATCGCATACACACACAGATGTGTCATCGTTATGTCTTGGCAGAAGCATGAACATTATACTCATAAGCATGGTAGAAGTATACATGGCATATTATATAGTATGGGATGCATAATATGTGTTTGTATATTGATTCTCATAAGCATAGCAACATGTGACTATTAAGTTCAAATGAGCTACTTAACATTATCGCATGGATGCTCATTAGATTTCAATTTTCATTTCATGCAATATTATGTAGTATGGGATGCATAATATTTCATGTGTACGCCACTAATAACTTGCATTAAGGCCTTTATTAGAATGTATATCACAACATGCACCACATAACATAACATAAGCATATGTGTTAAGTTGTGATTTATATTATAAAATCCCTCAGACTTCTAGACCCCTAGGATGGTTTTGTCATGACTAGGTCATAAAGAAACCCTAGGAATCACTAAAGGGTCTAATGATACCCAATGTAACACCCCAAAAAAATAGGCTAAGAGTTGACCTGAGCTGGACGGAAATCGTCGAGTAGAGCTCTACAAAATCGTTGAGCAGAGTTCGACGATCTGCTTGACGAAATTGTCGAGCAGAGCTCGATGAAATCGCCGAGCAGAGCTCGATGAAATCGTCGAGCAGAGCTTGACGAAATTGTCAAGCAGAGCTCAACAAAAGCCTCGAGAAAAGCTGAGCTGAGTTTGATGAATGGAATATCCATGGAGGCTCCATAACTCCCACTTTTATGGGGCTTTTATTCCTCTAAGGGAGAGGTGGAGTTTCTGGAGGTGTCCAGCCATTAATTTTGTTCAGCCCCATAGTTTGATAGAAACTGAAGGGGAGGAGTTAATAATCATTAATGGAGTTTAATTATATTTGGGAGTTACAAGCCTCCTCTCCAAAATTCCCTCTTTAAGGACCTTCACCAGGGCAAGGGAAATTGTTTCCCCCGATTACTTTTCATTTCCATTAGGGTTGGTGTAGAAGTTGCAGAGGAGCCAGGAGCTCGTTGTCCAGATTGGTGAGGTGGCAAAGCGCACGTCTTCAGGCCGCAAATCAGGTCCTCCTCTACTTCTTATTCATGGGTTAGATCTTAGGAATCTTTAGAGATAAGAATCAGGCTCAGTTGAGGCAATTCCAAGATTCAAATTCCGTGAATTTTTGAATTTGGGCTTCCTCTCGGGTTCGCTGGAAATCTCCCCTCCAGGGGCCGCCGCCCGATGATAGCCCCCACCTCAACGAAGGTGGTGGCTGGCAAGGGAGGTGGCTAGGTCGCCGGGAAATATGGCTGGAACTTGCTCCAGGTCAGGCTGATCGGGGCCCTAGGCAGGAGGAAGAAGAAACCCAACAACCGTTGGATTTGCTTCAAGATCTGTGTAGATCTATTTGTATTAAATGTTTTTTATGACTTTTTTTCGGTCACATAAAATCAGCTGCCTTGGAATTTAAATTAAGAATACCTAGAGGCCTATTCAGAATAAGTGGTCTACAAAAAAGTTGTAGCCCTAAGAGTTTAGTTTATTTTAAAATTAGTTTGAACCAATTTGGAGTTTAGGTCATACCACAACACTCATTTTGGTGAGGTCTATACCTAGGCTAGACCAGAGATTGTTTTGAGTGCCCCTATCAATCCATCCATCCAAATGACTTGAAATTTTGGTTGGGTGTCCCTCTTACCTTTACCTAGAACATATCCCAAAAGGGGACTTTTTGTAAAAAAATTGCCTAATGTTTTTGTTTAAATTTAATAAACCATGTAAGAATATTTAAGGGGTTTAATGACCTCTAAACCTACCAAAAGAATGATGACTATCTATTAGGTTCATATTATGACTCTACTAGAAATTTAAGCCCATTTGGGGTTGATTTGAATAGGTATTGGTGTGACCAAAATTTGGTCCCTTAAGGGTAATTTAAGGCAAAGAGTGTTTGGGGCATAGAGGTGCCAATTCTCACCCAAAGGGGTTGGGACTTGGGCCAGAGCTCCATGGTTAGTTAAAACACCCACTCATGGCGTTGGAGGTGGTTTGGGGTGGATTTGCCCTAGGACCCTAGTTCAAACCCTAAGGTTAAACTTTGGGGGTTTGTGAAGGACATGGAGTGATATGTCCTTGTAGGGACTTGGTGTTTAGTCCATGTGATCTTAGGGTGTTGAAATACCCTAAGAAGTAATTTGGTGACATTTAGACTTAGGCACATAACTTAAACCAATTAGGGATTGTTTGGGTTTATACCTTTGATGAAAATGTTGAAGGGTCATATGATCTTGGATTTTCATGAAAATTTGGTAGGAGTAATTTTATAGTTCTATTGACCCGTGAAATTTATTATAGGATGTTTATAAAATAGTAGCTCATACTTGTAGGTATAATCTCCACCTTGCCCTTTTTGATGATTTTGAAGTAACCATGGTTACATTAACTTAGAATGATATGAAACTCTGGCAAGGTTAATTAAATATCATTTAGAGGTACTAGTAAATTATTTGGATAATTTGGGCATTTCCTCTTAGTACTTCATGTGTTAAGTGAACTAGTGCAGCATACTTTGATAAATAGATAATAAATATAATATCTTCCTATAAAATTATTTTAGTTGGCCAGAAAAACTTTTAGGGCATAATAAAGTCAAGAAAATAATCACATGCCATTTGGATGAGTTTATAAGAATGTTTCATCACAAAGTGCACTTTAATGGAATTATTTGAAGTATTTTTATACATGTCTCACTGACCTTGGAAATGCATGAAACTTAGTCAGTAGTGTTTTATGATCATTACAAGGCACTGATAATTGTTATATAATATTTGGACTATAATTTATGGTACTCCATTCATTAACTCTAATTACTTGAATTAACTTAAATTAATTGTTTAGAAGTTATTATATTTATGAAAATATGTAAAAATTGGAATTCACTGATATTTTGCTATCATACACTATTCATAGTTTTTGGGTGGCCATAACTTAAAGAAATCTAGTACTTTATGTTCAAAATTACCCATGGCCAAACATTTGGGAAAATCAAAAAAAATGTTAAATTTATTATGAAAATTACAAGTTTCTGGATTTAGGCCAAATGTGTCATGACAGACTCACAATAATTATATTAGGGCACTTATCAAGTACATCATATAGCTTAGGTTGGTCTTCATTTAGTAAAACTGCAGAAATTGTGATAACATGGGGATGGTCATAGGAAGTGGGGAGTAATGTATGTTGATTTGGTAAGATGAAAAAGTGAGCTTCATTAAGAGTCATGATGAGGGGAATGTTGGGTTGGCTAGTGTTAGGTGGTGCTCGGGATCGACGAAAGATCGTCTTTCCTGGGGAAAGAAAGAAAGTAAAAATATACTAGGGTTAGATCCAGTATAATATTAAAAGGGATCGGGAATTGGGTAATAACCAATAATAGTAAGTGTATTACGAAAGGGAACGATGGGCTTAAGCTACCATCATAGTTCCTAGTGCTCTGTGAGAGCCCTTCATCGAAAATACTTTGGGCAATCCTGGGCTAACCTAAACCGTAAGAATAATCAATGTTTAAGAGCAACTAGTAATACTAGGATTTCACTTACACTCACACTCCCCGGTGTTGTGGGAGTTAGGTTGGGTCTCGCGAGCGATAAGCTCGGTGGTTTTAGTGATGAGCAGGTTAGCCCGACGAGCTGATGGCTCGGTAGATATTTGTGACGAACGGGATAGTCCGAGGAGCTTTAGCTCGGAAGATAATTGAGACGGACAGGATAGTCCGGGGAGCTTTGGCTTGGTGGGGAAGTTAATTAATATTGCATGTGCATAAGATATAAGGTGGTGGGTCTTCAGTATTGGAGAGTCATCACACCGACACCAGTACATTGACTCGGTAAGTGTGGTTTAGCGCTTGGCCAAATAAAGTCCGGTGCACAGCCGGCAAGAGTACGCAAGAGCTCCGCTTAGTGCACCATCATTGAGTCATATGATAGGTCTGACTGGTAGTGTTGATACCATTTTAGAGGTGGGCGACACCAAACCCACCGCTTCTGTTTGCTACTACGGAGGTATCCTGGGATGTTAGGCTAAAGAAAGGGGGAACTAAAGGTCTGTTTGCACAAAGTCGAGTGTGTGTGTTGCACTTGCATGTTCATATCATGGCATAGTTTAATGGCATAGCAACATCATTGCATATAACCCTTGACACCTATTGTATAAAATGGTATGTGACACTTTATACAATAGGCCTTGCAAAATGACCCCTTGGTCTATAGGTTTGTAAGGGCATTCCTATATGTCATGGTTACTTACTTAGTTTACCTTCACATACTATATTTTCTCACTTGTTCTTGTGTATACTCATACTGCTTACCTACTACTGCTTACATATACTTACTCTGTTCATATCATAGCTTCGTACATTAGACTATTGTTCTATTATCTCTGCTACTACTATAATTTTCACCAATTAAGTGTTTCTCTCTAGGAATGTATTATGTTAGGTTGCATGCTTGTTATTTTTATACTAAATGAATATGTATTTAGCTTAGACTCATAATGTCTCATTCAACTTAATGTTAACCTAATTTTATAAATATAAAACTCTTTTCCTTTACATATACTAAATTTAGAGACTACATATCATTAACATGTTTGTTGTGTTCTTACGTCAATGTAGGATAAATAAATATAGTAAATTAAAGGTTTTCCATAGCAAACTATATTTTTTCATTTTGTGGACTAGTTGAACTACTAAACTGTGGGATACAGTCTTGAAAAGTTTAAAACTCAAATCACATTTTCAATCATAAAGATAGATGTCTTTTATGAAATTGATTAGAAGTTTGTTCTTGCTTGAGCTCTGCAGTTGTCCCCTATATGTCGTGGAATCATGGCTTGCATTTTCTCTCACTTTGATAATGCTTTAAACCTTGAGAAAATGTAGGTTATGATAGTTAGTATCAGTGGGAGGTTTGGTTTATTTCGCAGGTTAGCCGAACAAACATTTTTATAAATTAAAGTATTGGTTATTTCTTTTCATCACATACACACACAGATGTATCATCGTTATGTCTTGGCAAAAGCATGAACACTATACTCATAAGCATGGCAGAAGTATACTGGGCATATTATGTAGTATGGGATGCATAATATGTGTTTGTATATGGATTCTCATAGGCATAACAACATGTGACTATTAAGTTCAAATGGTCTACTTAAGACTATTGTATTGATGCTCATTAGATTTCATTTTTTATTTCATGTAATATTATATAGTATGGGATGTATAATATTTCATGTGTACGCCACTCATAAATTGCATTATGGCCTTTATTAGAATGTATATCACAACATGCACCACATAATATAACATAAGTACACGTGTTAAGTTGAGATTTATATTGTAACATCCCTCAGACTTCTAGACCCATAGGATGGTTTTGTCATGACTGGGTCACGACAAAACCCTGAGAAGCACTAAAGGGTCTAATGACACCCAATGTAACACCCCAAAAAAAAGGCTAAGAGTTGACCTGAGCTGGACGGTAATCATCGAGCATAGCTCGACGAAATGTCGAGCAGAGCTCGACGAAAGCGTCGATCAGAGCTCGACGAAAGCGTCGATCAGAGCTCGACGAAAGCGTCGATCAGAGCTCGACGAAAGCGTCGAGCAGAGCTCGACGAAAGCGTCGAGCAGAGCTCGACGAAAGCGTCGAGCAGAGCTCGACGAAAGCGTCGAGCAGAGCTCGACGAAAGCGTCGAGCAGAGCTCGACGAAAGCGTCGAGCAGAGCTCGACGAAAGCGTCGAGCAGAGCTCGACGAAAGCGTCGAGCAGAGCTCGACGAAAGCCTCGAGCAGAGCTCGACGAAATCCTCGAGCAGAGCTCGACGAAATCCTCGAGCAGAGCTCGACGAAAGCCTCGAGCAGAGCTCGACGAAAGCCTCGAGCAGAGCTCGACGAAAGCCTCGAGCAGAGCTCGACGAAAGCCTCGAGCAGAGCTCGACGAAAGCCTCGAGCAGAGCTCGACGAAAGCCTCGAGCAGAGCTCGACGAAAGCCTCGAGCAGAGCTCGACGAAAGCCTCGAGCAGAGCTCGACGAAAGCCTCGAGCAGAGCTCGACGAAAGCCTCGAGCAGAGCTCGACGAAAGCCTCGAGCAGAGCTCGACGAAAGCCTCGAGCAGAGCTCGATGAAAGCCTCGAGCAGAGCTCGACGAAAGCCTCGAGCAGAGCTCGACGAAAGCCTCGAGCAGAGCTCGACGAAAGCCTCGAGCAGAGCTCGACGAAAGCCTCGAGCAGAGCTCGACGAAAGCCTCGAGTAGAGCTCAACTAATCATCAAGCAGAGTTCGACGAAAGCCTCAAGCAAAGTTGAGCGGAGTTTGACGAATGGAATTGACATGGTGGCTCCATAACTCCCACTTTTATGGGAGTTTTATTCCTCTAAGGGAGAGGAGGAGTTTCATAAGGTGGCAAGCCATTAATTTGGTTCAGCCCCTTAATATGGTTCAAACCGAAGGGGAGGAGTTAATGACCATTAATGGAGTTTAATGACATTTGGGAGTTACAAGCGTCCTCTCCCAAATTCCCTCTTTAAGGACCTTCACCAGGGCAAGGGCAATCATTTCCCCCGATTACTTTTCATTTCCATTGGGGTTGGTGTTGAAGTTGCAGAGGAGCCAGAAGCTAGGCGGCCAGAATGGTGAGGAGGCAAAATGCACGTCTTCAGGCCGTAAATCAGGTCCTCCTCTACTCCTTCATGGGTTAGATCTTAAGAATCTTAAAAGATAAGAATCGGGCTCAGTTGACGCGATTCCATGCTTCAAATTCCGTGGATTTTTGAATTTGGGCTTCCTATCGGGTTCACTGGAAACCGCCCCTTCGGTGGCCATGCAGTCGCCCGACAATAGCCCCACCTCAACGAAGGTGGTGGCCGGCTAAGGAGGTGGTAGGGTGGCTGGGAAATACAGCTGGAACTTGCTCCAGGTCGAGCTGATCGGGGCTCTAGGCTGTAGGAAGAGGAAACCCAGCAGCCGTTGGATTTGCTTCAAGATCTGTGCAAATCTCTTTGTATTAAATGTTTTTTATGCATTTTCTGTCACATAATATCAACTGTCTTGGAATTTAAATTAAAAATAACTAGAGGCCTGTTCAGAAAAAGTGGTCTGCATGAAAGTTGTACCCCTAAGAGTCTAGTTTTTTTAAAAATTAGTGTAAACTAATTTGGAGTTCAGGTCAGACCACAACACGCATTCTGGTGAGGTCTATACCTAGGCTAGATAAGAGATTGTTTTGAGTGCCCCCATCAATCCAGCCATCCAAATCACTTGAAATTTGGATGGATATCACTCTTACCTTTACCTAAAACATATCCAAAAATGGGACTTTTTGCAAACCATTAGCCTAAAGTTTTTGTAGAAATTTAATAAACCATGTAAGAATTATTTAAGGGGTCTAATTACCTCTAAACCCACAAAAATTGTGGTGACTATCTTTTAGGGTCGTATTATGACTATACTAGAAATTTCAGCCCATTTTGGGTTGATTTGAATAGGCATTTGTGTTACCAAAATTTGGTCCCTTAAGGGTAATTTAAGGCAAAGAGTGTTTGGGGCATAGAGGTGTCAATTCTCACCCAAAGTGGTTGGGACTTGGGCCAGAGCTCCATGGTTAGTTAAAACACCCACTCATGGCATTGGAGGTGGTTTTGGGTTGATTTGCCCTAGGACCCTAGTTCAAACCCTAAGGTTAAACTTTGGGGGTTTGTGAAGGACATGGAGTGATATGTCCTTGTATGGACTTGGTGTTTAGTCCATGTGATCTTAGGGTGGTGAAATGCCCTAGGAAGGAACTTGGTGACATTTAGACTTAGCCACACAACTTAAACCAATTAGGGATTGTTTGGTTCTATACCATTTATGAAAATGTTGAAGGGTCATATGATCTTGGATTTTCATGAAAATTTGGTATGAGTAATTTTATAGTTCTATTGACTCGTGAAATTTATTATAGGATGTTTATTAAATAGTAGCTAATACTTGTAGGTATAATCTCCACCTTTCCCTTTTTGATGATTTTTAAGTAACCATGGTTAGATTAACTTAGAATAATATGAAACACTTGCAAGGTTAATTAAATATCATTTAGAGGCACTAGTAAATTATTTGGATAATTTGGGCATTTCCTCTTATTACTTCAGGTGTTAAGTGAACTAGTGCACCATACTTTGATAAAAAGATAATAAATATTATATCTTGCTATAAAATTGTTTTAGTTGGCAAGAGAAACTTTTAGGGCATAATGAAGTCTAGAAAATTATCACATGCCATTTGGATGAGTTTATAAGAATGTTTCTTCACAAAGTGCACTTTAATGGAATTATTTGAAGTATTTTTATACATGGCTCACTGACCTTGGAAATGCATGAAACTTAGTCAGTAGTGTTTTATGATCACTACAAGGCACTGATAATTGTTATATAATATTTGGACTATATTTTATGGTACTCCCTTCATTAACTCAAATTACTTGAATTAACTTGAATTAATTATTTAGAGGTTATTACATTTATGAAAATATGTCAAAATTGGAATTCACTGATATTTTGCTATCATACACTGTTCATAATTTTTGGGTGTCCATAACTTTAAAAAATCTAGTACTTTATGTTCAAAATTACCCATGGTCTAACATTTGGGAAAATCTAATAAATGTTAAATTAATTATGAAAATTACAAGTTTCTGGATTTAGGCTAAATGTATCATGACAGACTCACAATAATTATATTAGGGCATTTGGATGAAAATTTGGAGTACCTCTTATCATGTACATCATATAGCTTAGGTTGGTCTGCATTTAGTAAAACTGCAGATATTGTGATAATATGGGGATGGTCATAGGAAGTGGGGAGTAATGTATGCTTATTTGGTAAGATGAAAAAGTGAGCTTCATTAAGAGTCGTGATGAGGGTAATGTTGGGTTGGCTAGTGTTAGGTGGTGCTCGGGACCGACGAAAGGTCGTCTTTCCTGTGGAGAGAAAGAGAGTCAAAATATACTAGGGTTAGATCCAGTATAATATTAAAAGGGATCGGGAATTGGGTAATAACCAATAATAGTACGTGTCTTGCGAAAGGGAATGATGGGCTTCAGCTACGATCATAGTTCCTAGTGCCCTGTAAGAACCCTTCACCGGAAATACCTTGGGCAGTCCTGGGCTAACCTAAACCGAAAGAATAATCAATGTTTAAGTGCAACTAGTAATACTAGGATTTCACTTACACTTACACTCTCCGGTGTTATTGGAGTTAGGTAGGGTCTCGCGAGCGGTAAGCTCGATGGTTTTAGTGATGAGCAGGTTAGCCCGACGAGCCAATGGCTTGGTAGATACTTGTGATAGATGGGATAGTCCGAGGAGCTTTGGCTAGGTAGATAATTGAGATGGATGGGATAGTCCGGGGAGCTTTGGCTCGGTGGGGAAGTCAAGTAATATTGAATGTGCATAAGATATAAGTTGGTGGGTCTTCGGTATTGGAGAGTCGTCACACTGACACCAGTACGTTGACTCGGCAAGTGTGGTTTAGCACTTGACAAAATAAAGTCTGGTGCACAGTCGGTAAGAGTATGCAGGAGCTCCACTTAGTGCACCATCGTTGAGGCGTACGATAGGTCTGACTGGTAGTGTTGATACTAGTTTAGAGGTGGGCGAGACCCAACCCACCACTTTCTTTTGCTACTACGGAGGTATCGTAGGAGGTTAGGCTATATAAAGGGGGAACTAAAGGGCTGTGTGCACAAAGTCGAGTGTGTGTGTATTGCACTTGCATGTTCATATCATGGCATACTTGAATGTCATAGCAACATCATTACATAAAACCCTTGACACCTATTGTATAAAATGGTATGTGATACTTTATATAATAGGCCTTGCAAAATGACCCCTTGGTCTATAGGTTTGTATGGGCATTCCTATAGGCCATGGTTACTTACTTAGTTTACCTTCTCATACTATATTTGTCACTTGTTCTTGTGTATACTTATACAGCTTACCTACTACTACTTACATATACTTGCTCTGTTCATATCATAGCTTCGTACATTAGACTATTGTTCTATTATCTTTGCTACTACTGTAATTTTCAACAATGAAGTGTTTCTCTCTAGGAATGTTTTATGTTAGGTTGCATGCTAGTTATTTTTATACTAAATGAATATGAATTTAGCTTAGACTCATAACATCTCATTCAACTTAATGTTAACCTAATTTAATAAATATAAAACTCTTTTCCTTTACATATACTAAATTTATAGACTGCATGTCATTAACATGTTTGTTGCGTTCTTCCGTCAATGTAGGATAAATAAATATAGTAAATTAAAGGTTTTCCATAGCAAACTATATTTTTTTTCATTTTGTGGACTAGTTGAACTACTAAACTGTGGGATACAGTCTTGAAAAGTTTAAAACTCAAATCACGTTTTCAACCATAAAGATAGATGCCTTTTATCAAATTGATTAGAAGTTTGTTCTTGCCTGAGGGTCTGTAGTTGTCCCCTACATGTCGTGGTATCCTGGCTTGCATTTTCTCTCACTTTGATAATGCTTTAAACCTTGAGAAAATGTAGGTTATGATAGTTAGTATCAGTGGGAGGTTTGGTTTGTTTGGCAGGTTAGCCGAACAAACATTTTCATTAAGTAAAGTATTGGTTATTTCTTTTCATCGCATACACACACAGATGTTTCATCATTATGTCTTGGTAGAAGCATGAACACTATACTCATAAGCATGGCCGAAGTATACGGTGCGTATTATGTAGTATGGGATGCATAATATGTGTTTGTATATGGATTCTCATAGGCATAACAATATATGACTATTAAGTTCAAATGAGCTACTTAAGATTATTGCATGGATGCTCATTAGATTTCATTTTTACATTTCATACAATATTATGTAGTATGGGATGCATAATATTTCATGTGTAGGTCACTCATAAATTGCATTAAGGCCTTTATTAGAATGTATATCACAACATGCACCACATAATAAAACATAAGTACACGTGATAAGTTGAGATTTATATTGTAACATCCCTCATTCTTCTAGACCCCTAGGATGGTTTTGTCATGACTGGGTCACGACAAAACTCTGGGAAGCACTAAAGGGTCTAATGACACCCAATGTAACACCCCAAAAAAATATAGGCTAAGAGTTGACCTGAGCTGGACGGTAATCGTCGAACAGAGCTCGACGAAACATCGAGCAGAGCTCGACAAATTCATCGAGCAGAGCTCGACGAAAGTCTCGAGCAGAGCTCGACAAAAGCCTCGAGCAGAGCTCGACAAAAGCCTCGAGCCAAGCTCGACGAAAGCCTCGAGCATAGCTCGACGAAAGACTCGAGGAGAGCTAGACGAAAGCCTTGAGCAGAGCTTAATGAAAGACTCGAGTAGAGCTCGACGAATCGTCGAGCAGAGCTCGATGAATCGTCAAGCAGAGCTCGACGAAAGCCTCGGGCAAAGCTGAGCGGAGTTTGACAAATGGAATAGCCATGGAGGCTCCATAACTCCAGATTTTATGGGGATTTTATTCCTTTGAGGGAGAGGAGGAGTTTCTGGAGGTGTCAAGCCATTGATTTGGTTCAGCCCCTTAATTTGGTTGAAACTGAAGGGGAGGAGTTAATGACCATTAATGGAGTTTAATGAAATTGGGGAGTTACAAGCCTCCTCTCCATAATTCCCTCTTTAAGGACCTTTACCAGGGCAAGGGAAATCATTTCCCCCGATTACATTTCATTTTCGTTGGGGTTGGTGTTGAAGTTGTAGAGGAACTAGAAGCTAGGTGGCCAGAATGGTGAGGAGGAAAATCACACATCTTCAGGCTACAAATCAAGTCCTCCTCTACTCCTTCTTCATGGGTTAGATCTTAAGAATCTTTAGAGATAAGAATCGGGCTCAGTTGAGGCGATTCCAAGCTTCAAATTCCGTGAATTTTTGGATTTGGGCTTCCTATCGGGTTTGCTAGAAACTGCCCCTCCGGTGGCCGTGCAGCCGCCCAACGATAGCCCCACCTCAACGAAGGTGGTGGCCGGCCAGGGAGGTGGCCGGGTGGCCGAGAATATGGCTGGAACTTGCTCCAGGTAGGGCTGATCGGGGCCCTAGGCTGTAGGAAGAGGAAACCCAGTAGTAGTTGGATTTGCTTCAAGATCCGTGCAGATCTATTTGTATTAAATGTTTTTTATGCATTTTCTGTCACATAATATCAGCTGCCTTGGAATTTAAATTAAAAATAACTAGAGGCCTATTCAAAAAAAGTGGTCTGCATTAAATTTGTACCCCTAAGAGTCTAGTTTATTTTAAAATTATTTTAAACTAATTTGGAGTTCAGGTCAAACCACAACACGCATTCTGGTGAGGTCTATACCTTGGCTAGACTAGAGATTCTTTTGAGTGCCCCCATCAATCCAGGTATCCAAATGACTTGAAATTTTGGATAGAGGTCACTCTTACCGTTACCTAGAACATATCCAAAAATGGAACTTTTTTCAAACCATTTGCCTAAGGTTTTTGTAGAAATTTAATAAACCATGTAAGAATTATTTAAGGGGTCTAATGACATCTAAACACACCAAAATTTTGGTGAATACCTTTTAGGGTCGTATTATGACTCTACTAGAAATTTCAGCCAATTTGGGGTTGATTTGAATAGATATTGGTGTGACCAAAATTTGGTCCCTTAAGGGTAATTTAAGGCAAAGAGTGTTTGGGGATAGAGGGGTCAATTCTAACCCAAAGGGGCTGGGACTTGGGTCAGAGCTTATGGTCAGTTAAAACACCCACTCATGGAGTTGGAGGTGGATTGGGGTGGATTTACCCTAGGACACTTGTTCAAACCCTAAGGTTTAACTTTGGGGGTTTGTGAAGGACATGGAGTGATATGTCCTTGTATGGACTTGATGTTTAGTCCATGTGATCTTAGGGTAGTGAAATGCCCTAGGAAGGAATTTGGTGATATTTTGACTAAGGCACACAACTAAAATCAATTAGTGATATTTTGAGTCTATACCATTTATGAAAATGTTGAAGGGTCATACGATCTTGGATTTTCATGAAAATTTGGTAGGAGTAATTTTATAGTTCTATTGACTCCTAAAATTTATTATAGGATGTTTAGAAAACAGTAGCTCATACTTGTATGTATAATCTCCAACTTGCTCTTTTTGATGATTTTGAAGTAGCCATGGTTAGATTAACTTAGAATGATGTGAAAGTCTGGAAAGGTTAATTAAATATCATTTAGAGGTACTAGTAAATTATTTGGATCATTTGGACATTTCTTCTTAGTACTTCATGTGTTAAGTGAACTAGTGCACCATACTTTGATAAATATATAATAAATATAATATCTTACTATAAAATTGTTTTAGTTGGCCAGAGAACCTTTTAGGGCATAATGAAGTCTAGAAAATTATCACATGTCATTTGGATGAGTTTATAAGAATGTTTCTTCACGAAGTTCACTTTAATGGAATTATTTGAAGTATTTTTATATATGGCTCACTGACCTTGGAAATGAATGAAACTTAGTCAGTAGTGTTTTATGATCATTATAAGGCACTGGTAATTGTTATATAATTTTTGGACTATAGTTTATGGTACTCTCTTCATTAACTCTAATTACTTGAATTAACTTGAATTAATTATTTAGAGGTTATTACCTTTATGAAAATATGTGAAATTTGGAATTCATAGATATTTTGCTATCATACACTGTTCATAATATTTGGGTGGCCATAACTTAAGGAAATCTAGTACTTCATGTTCAAAATTACCCATGGCCTAACTTTTGGGAAAATCTAATAAATGTTAAATTAATTAGGAAAAATACAAGTTTCTGGATTTAGGCTAAATGTGTCATGATAGACCAACAATAATTATCTTAGGGCATTTGTATGAAAATTTAGAGTACCTCCTATCATATACATCATATAGCTTAGGTTGGTCTGCATTTAGTAAAACTTCGGATATTGTGATAACATGGGGGATGGTCATAGAAAGTGGGGAGTAATATATGTTGATTTGGTAAGACAAAAAAGTGAGCTTCATTAAGATTCATGATGAGGGGAATGTTGGGTTGGCTACTGTTAGGTGGTGCTCGGGATCGACGAAAG
Organism: Platanthera zijinensis; assembly: GCA_039513925.1. Taxonomy (NCBI): domain Eukaryota; kingdom Viridiplantae; phylum Streptophyta; class Magnoliopsida; order Asparagales; family Orchidaceae; genus Platanthera; species Platanthera zijinensis. Next base: position 100,987,038 of record CM077091.1, read on the forward strand.
GTCGTCTTTCCTGTGGATCGAAAGAGAGTCAAAATACACTAGGGTTAGATCCAGTATAATATTAAAAGGGATCGGGAATTGGGTAATAACCCATAATATTAAGTGTCTTGCGAAAGGGAACAATGGGCTTCAGCTACCATCATAGTTCCTAGTGCCCTGTGAGAGCCCTTCACCGGAAATACCTAGGGCAGTCCTCGGCTAACCTAAACCATAAGAATAATCAATATATAAGAGCAACTAGTAATACTAGGATTTCACTTACAATCACAGTCCCCGGTGTTGTGGGAGTTAGGTTGGGTCTCGCGAGCGATAGGCTCGGTTGTTTTAGTGATGGGCAAGTTAGCCCGACGAGTCGATGGCTCAGTAGACATTTTCGACAGGCAAGATAGTCTGGGGAGCTTTGGCTCGATAGATAATTGAGAGGGATGGGATAGTCTGGGGAACTTTGGCTCGGTGGGAAAGTAAAGTAATATTACATGTGTATAAGATATAAGGTGGTGGGTCTTCGGTATTATAGATTCGTCACACCGACACAAGTACGTTGACTCGGCAAGAGTGGTTTAGCACTTGGCCAAATAAAGTCTGGTGCACAGCTGTAAAGAGTACACAGGAGCTCTGCTTAGTGCACCAGTGTTGAGGCATACAATAGGTCTGACTAGTAGTGTTGATACCGGTTTAGAGGTGGGCGAGGCCTAACCCACTGCTTCTATTTTCCACTACAGAGGTATCCTGGGAGGTTAGGCTACGAAAAGGGTGAACTAAAGGTCTGTATGCACAGAGTTGAGTGTGTGTGTTGCACTTGCATGTTCATATCATGGCATACTTACATGTCATAGCATCATCATTGCATATAACCTTTGACACCTATTATATAAAATCGTATGACACACTTTATACAATAGGCCTTGCAAAACGACCCATTGGTCTATAGGTTTGTGTGGGCATTCCTATAGGTCATGGTTACTTACTTGGTTTACCTTCTCATACTATACTTGCTTACTTTTTCTTGGGTATACTTATACTGCTTACCTTCTATTGCTTACATATACTTGCTCTGTTTATGAACTCATGATAGACTAGTTCCACTGTCATCTGCTTACCTTTGTTACTCTCCACCTTCATTACCTTCCCTTTACTTCTCCCCGCTCGGTGCCTAGGATCTATGGGGGAGAGGTGGGGGATGATAGGACTTAGTCTTTTAGACTAACGATCATTGACCAAATTATTTTAGGGGATCGTGGAGCCGATCCAGGAGATGCAGCCCTAGAGGTCGACGTTCTTGGAGATGGGATAATCTAGTACTGGAGTTCAGGCAGTAGGGACAGTGAATCCCGATCATTAGTTGATATTATAGATTTGCTTCCACGATTAAGTGATTTGTAGTGAGGATTTTGATGTATCGGGCAGGAGCCCTCTTTAGTACTTTGCTTTATCATTTCTATGGACTCTCCCTTCGTGGAGAATTATTTATATATATGTGATTCTGGTGGACTAGTATTGAGTTTCATTTTACTCTTGTACTCTTATATTTATTCTACTCTTCTGCGATCGGTATGGACGACAGGATCGGCATTTTGTAGTGACGGCCTTCCTTGGTGTGTTGGTGTCACTGCAAAGCGGCGGTTCTGGGAATAAGACCCCGATGGTTTAAAAGAAAACAAATGGGGTCTTATATATATGATGACACTCGTACACACATGGTTTGAAAGGAAGATTTAAGCATTTATTCATTCATATTATATGAACAAGATTCAAGAGGATGATGGTGTATCATCCTAAGTTAAAGCATAACATCATTCATAGAAAATCCCAGAGGAAGGTATTAGAAAGAGAAGATGTTTTTGTATTTCGGGTCTGTTCTAAGTTGAGTAATTCTTATTTTTAGCTAAATCTTAATGATACGTTTGTTCGTATTTGTAGAAGATGGGCCCGAAGCGTCATATGCTAAGATCGGTTCCCCAGTCTGAGGGTGAGTCTTCGGGAGCGCATAGTGAGGAGATGATAGAGAAGCTACATCTAAGCAATAAGGCTTTGTCGAGATAAATTATTGAGATGTAAGAACAGATGCTGGCATTATTGTCTGCCACCTTAGGGTAGCATCCTGGTGCATAGTCCCCTGTGGTGGATGAGGCTGTGCCTGTCCCTCCTACCCCCTAGTGCCTCATGTTCTTTTGCCGCCTGAGATGAATTTAATCTTGTATTGTAACGACCCCATCCGTTAAATGACGTATAGTAGAAGGTCCGGCCGGGGCCCCACACTATATGCCACAAACAGACGGTGAGGTCACAGGGTAATATCAAACCACACGAGTCCTAACTCAGAGCATTCTAGCGGAAGCTTATTAAGTGCAAGAACTCATACCATTGAATGTCCACTAATATATAAATATCACATTTATATATATAACCAGGAATGTTTACAAAACCACACCGCACACGGCCTTACGGCCTTACAAGTTACTCTTTACAACACATATAATTTCATACATCGGCACGCAGGCCGGCCACACATGAAATCCAACACTTCGCACGGCCTTCAAGGGCCTACCAGCAGCATGGGCTTTTGCCCGCTCAATCCATCAGCCCGCAACACCTGCATATGGACATCCACCCCATGGGTGATAAACAAAGCAATGGTCAGCATTCAGCTGACCAATTATAACGACCCCACCCCTTACCCGGGGCAGTGGTTCCTTCCCTGCATGTATAGCAACTTCAACATATAAAGAACATACACCCAACATCACAAACGCCGGCCTCAATGCCAGGCGCTCCGTGCACTCAGGGCACCTTTTATGATTTGTACTTGGTAGGCGGGCATAAGCCTCCAAACCCTTGTTGAAGACCTCACGCACCCGTCTCACTTAGAGGTACGCACCACACCAAAACCCGTGAGCACTATCAGTCGACCTACCCACGTAGTGTAACAAGCCTAGGGAATTCGCCCTGCTGCTTTGCTACCAATCGACCGCTCACCCGATCTTAACATTGCCACTTGGTGGAATGGGCATAAGCCTCCAAACCCCTGTTGAAGACCTCTCGCACCCACCCACTCAGAGGTGTTCATCGCCACTTGGTAGAATGGGCATAAGCCTCCAAACCCCTGTTGAAGACCTCACGCACCCACCCACTCAGAGGTGTCCGCACTCCATCAACCAGCTCTTAATAAGCATGCAACCAAAGGAGCTATACAAAGCATCCTCACCAAACACATCGTCCTCACCATCTCCGCAGGCTAAACGATGCATACACGGAGTCTTCTCCGGATCGCAATATAAACATCACCAATCCCGACATACGTCTGGATGGGCTTCACACAGCATGCCTATGCCGTACTACAGACTTCCGGCTCTAGATGCAGACTCAACTGCTGGAATCACTTCCGAGTTTCCATCTCTTGATGGAGGATCCCATGCACATGCAAAACAAAGGGCTTCAACTGCCCAAGGAAGAAAGATCGTTACCCTTGACGATCGCTTCGGCGCCATAGAAAACTAGCCGGATGGAAATCACCGCAGCGGCCTTGCCTCCGCAACGCTGCACTCGGCTCTCTATTCGGCTCGACGAAGCACCACCGGCCTCCTCCTCCTCCTCCAAGCTCTCCTCTCTTTCTTCTCTTTAGAGAGAGAAAGGCTAAGGGGAAATGAGAATTCATCTCAATCCACGGCCTTAAAGAGGCTGGAACAGCTTTGGACCACACGATCCAAATAGAAGGAAACGAACGGCCGAGATCTGCCCAAGAACCCAATTTTTGCCTGACACGGCCTGTGACACGCCCGTGTCACAGGCCGTGTACCCTTAAGCGGCACACGTGGTTTGGAACCGACTGAACAATACGGGGATCGACACGCCCGTGTCGAACCTGACACGCCCGTGTCATTCTTGAGACACGCCCGTGTCTCCTGCTACACGGCACCCACCGACTTCCAAAACCAGTACACGGGTCGGAACACGGCAGCCGACACGCCCGTGTCCAGCCTGACACGCCCGTGTTCCTGGCCGTGTTCACGGCCGTGTACGGCTCTGACTCGAATAGGCCAAATTCGAACTTTAAATCGAACACGCCCTGGGACACGCCCGTGTCCCAGGCCGTGTACCCCCGACACGCCCTGGGACACGCCCGTGTCCCAGGCCGTGTCTAACAGCCTGCTACTCAAAATTGTATACAAACATATTTTGAGTTCTGGGGTGTTACATGTATTTACAGCGCTTATGACCCCCGACCTATGATGGGAGGGCTGATTTCATGGAGTTAGATGTCTGGATCGTTTCTATTGAGGAGATGTTTTCCTATTCAGGAATTTCTGAGGACAAAAAGGTTATGGTCGCTGCATATCAACCGAATGGCCTCACTAAAGGCTGGTGGATCAAAAAAAAGGAAAACCTTGTAGATGGATGCTCATGGGAAAAGTTTAAGGGGATGTTGTTGAAGAAGTTCATGCCGACGATGGAGAGATATAGTTTGATTTACAATTTTCTGCATTTGAAGCTGAGGAAACTAATGGTTGGTGAGTATGAGATCGAGTTCAACAAGTTAAGCGGGTTTGCTCCAGAGTTATTAACCACTGAAGAAGGCAGAGTTAAGCATTTCTTGGGTGGTCTTCGAAGCGACATTCAGCAGTTAGCCGGCGCTTACAGATCTGAGAGTTATACGGAAGAATTGGAGGTCACGTTGAAGGTCGAGGCTATCGACAATGCCAAAAATCGTGGCTTGTTGCGGAGGAAAGAAAAGACAAAGGTGGGGGATAGTGAAAGCTTTTTGGCATCTGGCCCTACTCTAAAGAAAGAAGGCAAAGAAACATGCAGTTTTTGTGGTCGTCTGGGCAACCTTGTTGGAAAGTGTTTCAAAAGGTTGGGCGCTCAGAGGAAACATCAGGTGCTTGCTATTCAGACTGCACCCAAGGTAGATCTTACCTGCACCTTGTGTAAGCGGAAGGGTCATGATATCACCCCTATTGGTTAAAGGAAAAGACCTGCTATTACTGTGAATAGAAGGGACACATGAAGTCTAGATGCCCACAGTCCCAGCCCGCGTTGTTACCAGTTCCTCTTCAAGCTCTACCACCACCATAGCTGCAGTAGTTAGATGTCGGAAAGGGCAAGCTTAATGTGTTGACAAAGAAAAAGCTCAGTCTTCAGCCCAATTAATTTCAGGTTTGACTCCGACCTAGTTGCTTGTTAGTAGTTGTAGATTTTATGGCGGTCATATTAGTTACATGTACAATTTTATAGGTGAGTTTTAGGTAAAGAATCTTTGGGCGCATGTTTTTTTATTCGGGTTCTACTCATTCCTTCGTTGCTAGGAATTTTGTAGACCGACATCATTTGGTTATTGATCAAGCTAGCGATTTGTTTCATGTTAAGTTTCCATCCGGTGATTCAGTGGTGTCGAATCAGGGTATCCAAAATTAACCTATTCTCTTAGGTGGATTTCTTGCATATGGCAATCTGAAAGTGATTTGGAGTACTTCGAGGTGATTTTGGGTATGGATTGGTTGTCAAGATACGATGCGGTCATCCAATGCAAAGTTAAGCGTTTGAATTTCTGGATGGATAGTGGCCAACCCATGAGTTTGTTTGGCTTTTCACATCAGGACTCCTTAATCATATCTGCAGTGCATGGTCAAAACTTTTAGAATCCGACTGTATTGCTTACCTTGTTTCTATTTTGGAAGTCGCTCACGATTCGCCGCGTGTAAAGGATATTCCTGTGATGCGAGAGTTTATCGATATTTTTCTAGTGAGTCTTCCTGGTCTCCCACCTATAAGGGATATAGAATTCGTTATAGACCTTAAGCCTAGTACGCATCTTATTGTGAGGGTGCCTTACCGTATGACTGTGTGTGGGAGTTGCGAACCTAGTTGGATGATTTTCTACAATGTTGTTTCATTAGGCCCAGGTCTTTGCCTTGGGCTACTCCATTTCTCTTTGCAAAGAAAAGGATGGTTCTATAAGGTTTTGCATAGATTATAGAGAGCTGAAAAATGTAACTATCAAGAACAGATATATGTTGCCTCAGATTGATGATTTGTTTGACCAGTTACGAGGTTGTTGTGTGTTCTCAAAGATTGACCTTCGTTCAGGCTACCATCAGTTGAGGATCTGTGATTCAGATGTTCTGCAAACTGCCTTTCGTTACCGGTATGGGCATTTTGAGTTCTTGGTGATGTCTTTTGGATTGACAAATGCACCCTCTGCATTTTTGGACATGATGAATAGAGTATTCAAGCATTTTCTTGATCACTTTGTGGTTTTATTTATATACGATGTTCTAGTGTACTCTAGAAGTGCCGAGGAACATGCCTTGCATTTATGTTTGGTGTTGTCGACGCTGAAGGAGCACAAGTTGTACTCGAAGTTAAGTAAATGTGGGTTTTGGCTGACTCAAGTGTCTTTCCTGGGTCACGTGGTGAGTAAAGATGAGATTTTAGTAGATCCATCAAAAATAAGCGCAGTTTTGGATTAGAAGAGGCCTACAACACCTAAGGAGATAAGGAGTTTCTTAAGGTTGGCAGACTATTATATGAGATTCGTGCAAGGATTTTCAGTGCTGTCTGTACCCTTTACCAAACTTACGTAGAAGAGCGGAGCTTTTGTTTGGAGAAATGATTACGAGGAAGCCTTTCAAGAATTAAAGAAGATGTTGTGTTCTTCCCCAATCATAGCGTTGCCCACTGAGGGAGTAGAGTTTGCCATTTATGTTGATGCTTCGTGAGTTGGTCTAGGTTGAGTTCTGATGCAAGAAGGAAAGGTGATCGCGTATGGATCAAGACAATTGAAGGTACATGAAAGGAATTACCCTACTCATGATTTGGAATTTGTTGCATCATCTATGACTTGAAGTTGTGGAGACATCTTTTGTATGGAGTGTAAAGCAAGATTTATACGGATCTTAAGAGTCTGAAGTTTATCTTCACCCAAAAGTAGCTAAATTGGCGCCAACGTAGATGGATGGAGTATGTTGCAGACTATGAGGTTGATATCTGTTACCATCCGGGCAAGGCCAATGTGGTGTCTGATGCCTTAAGCAGGAAATCCGTGAATGTCTTCAACCTCTCGGTGCAGTCATTAGTGGAGGAGTTTTTATTAATGAACATTAATATTAGGGATGGTAGTGTCCCATCTAGCTTGGAAGTTGAAGAGCCCTCGTGGATTATACTTACGAGGTTACATCAGAAGGATGATCCTGATTTGCAGCACCTCCAGAGTAAAAATAAAAGAGGAGAACTATCAAATTTTTCGATTGACGAAGATGGTACCTTGAGGTATCATGGTAGGTATTGTATCCCCGCTATTGAAGATATTTGAGCAAGGATTTGTGATTAATTGCATGGTTCAAGTGCGGCCTACCATCCTAGTTTTACAAAGATGTATCGAGATCTAATGCAGATTGTTTGGTAGCCCGGTATGAAGAATGATATAGCTAAATTTGTATTTCAGTGTTACACTTGCCAACGTGTTAAGGCAGATCATAGAAGGCTTGAGGTAAGTTGATGCCTTTGGATATTCCCAGCTGGAATTAGGAGAGTATTTTGGGTCGAATTTAGTGAGAGGCCTTAGAAGAGATGAGTGTGGTGGTAATGCACATCTGGGAGAAGCTTAGTCTGGCTCAAGATTGTTATAAGAAGAATATTAATCAGCATAGGGTTGATCTGGATTTCGTAGTTGGGGATATGGTTTTTGAAGGTTTCTCCGATGCTAGGTGTTAAGAGATTTTGGAAGCACCATAAGTTAGATCTCATGTATGTGGGGCATTTCCAGATTGTTGAGCGCAACAGAGTGTCGGCTTATAGGTTGGAGTTACATACTACTGAAAGTCTTTGATTTCAAGGTAGCTAACAACCTAGAGGGGGGTGAATAGGTTTTCTGGTTTTTTATTAGTATTATTAACTTAGTGTGTAATTAGTTAGTAGATTAAAGCTTTCAAGACAAACCATAAAAGAACGCACAGAATTTATAGTGGTTCCCAAGATTATGGGTGCATCCACTCTCCTCCCACCTTTCTTACTTCCAGTTAGACAAGGCACTTCTCCAAAAACTCAGCTCCAAAGAGCTTACACCTCAGATCCCGCAGGATCTCTCAATCTCCTCCAAGACTTATAACTCAGGCACAAGGCCCTGCCTTAGAGCAAACTTGCTTCTACAACTCAGTGATCAAATGATTACCTACCTCAAACTTGAATCCAATTCCTACAGCTCAAGCTATGGAGGATAGCCCAACCTCAAAGAAAATGACTCTCATATAGCTCAGGCACAAGGCCCTACCTCAGATCTAAATCTGGATCCTACGTGTAGACCCAAAGGTCCTACACTCAGAGAGAATGACTCTACTACAACTCAGGCAAAACTGCCCTACCTCATGCTCAAAAGCCTTACAGCTCAAATCCACACAAGATCCTACCTCAGACCCAAAGGTCCTATACTCAGATCCAAAACTAGATCCTACACTCAGGAAAATCTACCCTACCTCAGGCACAAAGGCCTTACAACTCAGATCCAAAATGGATCCAATAAAATGAAAATGATTTTTGTTAATTTGATACAAAAATATTTCTCTGTGTCTACTTCCTGAGCTGAGTTTTCTCAGCCCTATCTATCTTCACAGCAGTAGATAGATGATCTTCAATAAATAGTTGTCTCTACTAGAAGTATCTCAGAAATATGTTTCTGAACTTGTTGTAGAAGACTAAAGACTTGACTGATCTTGAGTTCTTCAAATAAATAACCTGAACCTGCAAAAAACTAAAGTCTCTTCTTCTCTTTCTTTATCAGAAGCTGATTTGAACTTGATGTAGCAGAAAAAATTACTACAGCTATCTGGAATGAACTTTTAGTTTTATTGGATCTACTTCAAGCTTTTTGGCTCAACAGTAGTGGCGAGGAAGATGAAGTCCAGCCGCACTTTGTGAAAAGAAATGAAACCATAAAAGTTAAGTTCTTCCTTCAAAAGTTGTCCCTTTTATCTTCCGCCGATTAACGGCTCCAAGAACCAGTAGGGACCACCTGCAGTTGACTGCTGCAACTTGTTTTAACAAAAGAAGATGTACAATAGAGAACTGGCGCAATTTGTCATGTTCTGTAGCTTTCCGCAACTTATTTGAACTCTATTTACTTTTGTTGACTTTGGACGATGTCATCAGTTATGGACTAAGCCAATTTCTCAGATCCACTCCAGACATTAAGTGAGTTGAGTGAACAAGCTTCACTCAACGATTCTGGACTTAGCCAATCTTTTGCTTCCTCAGGCGTTGAGAGCATTAAGTGAACAAGCTTCACTCAACATCAAAACCCTTAGTCAACTTTCTGAACCATTCTATATCTTAGGCGTTGAGAGAGTTGAGTGAGCCTTCATCACTCAACACTTTCTGACTTGGCTCATCATTTTGACTCTAGGCATTGAGAGCGTTGAGTGAGCATTCCTCACTCAATGCCTCTGGACTTAGTCATTTCTTCACTGTCTGAAGGCATTGAGTGAGCTAGCCTCAATCAACTCTTTCTGCCTTTGCCTCTCTTATTTATTTAGTGTTGACTGAACTGGCTTCACTCAAAGCTTCTAGATTTAATCGATTTCTATCTTCTTCTTAGGCTTTGACTGCAGCTTAATGACTCAACGCTTTTGCTATCTGACATCAAGAGCGTCGAGTGAAACTTCATCACTTAACGCTTTTGTACATGTCTGCTTTATGTCATCTTAGGCTTTATCATAACACGATGCCTTCTACTTTGGCGTCGAGTGAGCTGTGTTCACTCGATGCTTCTGGAATTAGTTGAATATTCAACACATAAATACTGAGGATTTGATAGATTCAGCTATACTCGATGATGGCGTTGAGTGAACTGCCCTCACTCAATGCTTGTGGACTTGGTCGCAGAATTGCTTTGCAGACTTCATGGCTTTGACTGTCCACAACTAACTCAATGCTTTATGGCATCTGACATTGAGTGAACTGGCTTCACTCAACGTCTATGGACTTAGATATATTTATGTCTCTCCACCTCTTTACTTTGTTACCACCTGTCATACACCACTTGGAATACCTATCCTATCAATGTTACAAGGAGTAACCTACTTGTATGAACATGAACATACATTAAATACAAGAATGTGTATATAATTGACATGTTTGATTTTTACAAATCTGGGACATTATGGGCAATGGACCTAACAATCTCCCAGTATTTGAAGAAGTCAAAACCCTCACTCAAAATCTTGATTCAATGACATACACTAACATATGCAGCAATAAAACATTAAATAGGAGGACTTATAACAAGATAACAAGTTATAGGTTACTATCCTTTCCTTGCCTACAGAGTGATCATCATCACTCCCTACTTCCCCTTAATTTTTGCTATCTGTAGGGTGATCATCATCACTCCCTGCTCCTCATGGATTATTGCTACCTGTACTTGACATTTCCTTCTCATTTCCTTTTCCTCTCCCTTTTTGACTTCTGTAAATAGTCAAGGAGGTGTGTTGCTCTTCTTTACAGGAAATTGAAGCTATCTCTACAAGTGCTGGACTTGCTCCCCTCAACTGAAGCATCCTCTATCATAATTCTTGGTAGACACTCTAGTCTTTACCAGTCTGGATAGCACATTAACATGATACCACTGAAGGTATACCACTTGAAAAATCTCCATCCCACTGAAGGACATTTCCACCTACAAGAAATATTAAAACCTGGACCAAAGAACTAACATGAGGAGCAACTAAAGCTACACCAGGTTCAACATACCCAACTCAAACTTGATGGTATTGAACTTTGCTTCATCTAATGGCTTAGTGAAGATGTCAGCCACTTGCTTGTCGGTGGGGACAAACTCAATGTTAATATCTTCACATTCCATATGCTCCCTAATAAAATAATATCTTATCTCAATATGCTTAGTCATGCTGTGTGAGACAAGATTCCTAGTAATTTAGATGGCACTAGTAGAATCATAATATAAGGGACTTCTACTTATCTGGAGGTTATAATCCTAGAGCTGATGCTGGATCCACAGTAACTAAGCACAACAACTACCTGATGAGATGTACTCTGACTCTGCAGTTGATATTGCAACACTTGTTTGCTTCTTATTGCTCCAAGACACTAGTCTTCCTCCCAAGAACTGACAGGTGCCAAAAGTGCTCTTCCTATCCTCTTTACAGCCTGCAAAATCTATATCTGAATAGCCAGTTAGTTCAAAATCCCCATTTCTAGGGTACCATAGGCCAAGATCTGGTGTGCACTTAAGATACCTCAAAATCCTCTTTGCATCAGAGTTATGAGATTCTTTACGGCTAGCCTGATACCTAGCACAAACACATGTAGAATACACGATGTCTGGCCTACTTGCAGTAAGATATAGAAGGGAGCAAATTATCCCTCTATACAAAGTTTCATCAATAGATTTTCTTGCCTCATCTTTTCCTATAGGCATACTTGACCCCATGAGAGTTTTTATGGCGGAGGCAGTCTCCATACCAAACATTTTGATTAACACTCTGGTAAACTTAGAGTGGGATATGGACAAGGCATCATCAGTCTATCTTACTTGGAGTCCCAAGAAGAACTTAAGTTCACCCATACTGCTCATCTCAAACTTCACTTTCATAGGTTTGGCAAACTTCCTGCAAAGATTGTCATCAGTAGATCCAAATATAATGTCATATATATATATATATTTGGACTAGGATGATCTTACCCTTAGATTCCCTTAGGAATAGGGTCTCGTCTATATTCCACCTTGGGAATTTATTCTCAATGAGGAAGCTAGATAATGTCTCATACCATGCTTTAGGGGCTTGCTTCAGCCTATATAGAATCTTCCTAAGTCTATTAATAGAATCAGGAGAGTTAGGAACAATAAAACCTGGAGGCTGCTCAACATAGGCTTCTTCCTTTAAGTCACCATTAAGGAAGGTTGGCTTCACATTAATCTGGTAGACCTTGAATCCCTTGTGTGCAACATATGCAAGGAACAGCTGATGGATTCTAATCTTGATATAGGGGCAAAGGTTTTATCAAAGTCAATACCTTCTTCTTGTTTGTACCCCTTAGCTACTAGCCTTACTTTATTCTTGATTATAATGCCATTTTCATCAAGTTTATTTCTGTAAATCCACTTGACTCTAATGACGTTATGTTCTTTTGGTCTGGGAACCAGCTTATAGACCTTACATCTCTTAAAATAGTTCAGTTCCTCTTGCATTGCTACAATTTATAACTGATCTATGTTGCCATCTTCAAATTTCTTCGGCTCAACCTATGATAGTAAACTTGCATACATTGTTGTATTTAGGATCTTGCTTCTTATCGCCATGTAATGCCCCAAAACTCAAAAGAGGAATAGATAGCATTTTAAGGCCAAGTTGGAGCCTGATGTGGTTCGCACGGCCTATGACACGGGCATTTTAAGGGTTGTGTCCTTCTTTGTGTTTTTTCGGGCTGTGTCTAGTGAGTTACATAGCCTGGGACACGGGCATTTGCAAAGTCATGTATGGCACACGGCCTGTGACACGAGCGTGTCATATGGCCGTGTCCTATTCAGTATGCGATGGTTTCAGCATCGATTGAGACACATGGGCATGTCCATGGTTGACATGGGTATGTCCCAAGCCGTGTTAGATGTCGTGCCTATTCTGTGCTCGATGATCGTGTTCAGATCGTGAGACATAGCCTGTGACACGGGCGTATCACAGGACGTGTTCTGCCCTAGGAATCTCTTTTAAGGGCTAATCATGGTCATTCGTTTTATTTCTAAGAGATATGATGGCTCAGCTTTTCCCCTGCTAGTATAAGGTCGGGAGATGAGGGTTTAACCCTCATTTATTTTCATCCATTCTCATTCTAAAGGGTTAGAGAGCGGGGAGAGCAAGGAAGAAGGAGAAGGAGGAATCTGGCCACCAGTGGAGCTTCAGAGCCCCGATTCACGAGCCAAGTCAAGATCCACGGAGACAAGACCGTTGCGGCACTTTTCATCCGGCTAGTTTTCCATGGTGCCGAAGCAAACCGCTAGGTTAACGATTCTCTTCTTGGACATGTGAAGTCCTCTCCCTTTTTGCATAGGAAACTCCCTCCCTCGAGTGAGCGGTGAGTGCGAGTTATTACTTCGGTTTGACATGAATAGTCCCCGTTGTTTTGCATATAGAGTCCGGAATCGAAGTACAGACATAGGCATGGTGTGTGAAGCCTACCCGGATAAGTTGGTATGGATCGGAGATGTTTTCATTACGCTTGTAGTGCCGGAGAAGACTCCATGCCGTTTGCTTTTCGGGTTTTCTACGCGGTAGATTGCAATAGGGAGTCTTGGGATTTAACTCGAATGTGCACCCAGAAATTTGGGTAGAAGCAAAGTTCTGCCGTTTTGGTGGCCTGGGAGCCAACCTTGTACATAAAGGTGCCCCGCAATATCGTGATTAACTGAGATGGGCGCTTTACGTCCAATTACTGGAGGTTAGTGCATCAATTGTTAGGAACCAAGCTGAGTTTCAGCACAGCCTTTCATCCGCAAATTGAGGGTCAGACCGAGAGGGTCAACAGGATGATGAAGGACATGCTTTGCATGTGCATCTTGTATTTCGGAAAGTGGTGGGAAGATCACTTATACTTGGTGGAGTTTTCTTATAGTAATAGCTACCAAGGGAGTATTAAAATGGCACCCTTCTAGACCCTATACGGTAGAAAATGTTGCACGCCGTTGTCAGGGTTGGAAATGGGTGAGTCGAAGTTGTACAAACTACAAGAAGTGGAAGACGCCACATCATTAGTACAAACTATATGAGAACGATTGCTGATCACTCCGGACGTGCAGGCTAAATTCTATAATGTCAAGCATAGGAACGTTGAGTTCGCTGTTGGTGACTGGGTATATTTGAAAATTAAGCCGTTCAAGGGTGTCTCACGGGTACGATGCTTGAAGAAGCTGAGCCTGAGGTACCTTTGACCGTTTAAGATTTTAGAGCGAATTGGTGAAGTAGCTTATAGATTGAAGCTATCAGTGGAACTGAGTGGTCTACATGACGTATTCCATATATCAGTGTTGGGGAGGGTGGTGCAAGAGCCATCACAAGTTGTTGCGGTCGATCAAGTACCTGTTGATAATGGGTTGATGACGAAGGTCAAGCCCATTCACATTGAGGACTTTGAAGTCAAGCGACTTTATATCAAGGACATCAGGATGGTCAAAGTCCGTCGGGACAACTGTGGTTGGGAGGAGCTCTCATGGGAGCGAGAGCAGGCCATGCTTAAGGAGTATCTCGAGTTATTCCACTCAGGTACCGTTTAATTTTGTGTATCTTTTCCATTCTGTAATTTCGGGACGAAATTCTTTTTTAGGGGGGAGAATTGTAATGCCCCAAAACTCAAAAGAGGAATAGATAGTGTTTTAAGGCCAAGTTGGAGCCAGATTAGGTTCACACGGCCTATGACACGGGCATGTCAAGGGACGTGTACTTCTCTGTATTTTGTCGGGATGTGTCGATTGAGTTACACGACCTGGGACACGGTCTTGTCCAAAGCCGTGTCTGGCACACGGCCTGTGACACAGGCGTGTCATATGGCCATGTCCTGTTCGGGATGCGACGGTTCCTGCGTCAATTGAGACACATGGCCTATGACATGAGTGTGTCCATGGTTGACACGGGCGTATCCCAAGTCGTGTCAGATGTCGTGTCTTGTTCTGTGCTCGACGATTGAGTTTAGATCGTGAGACACGGCCTGTGACACATGCATGTCACAATCTGTGTTCGTCCCCAGGAATCTTTTTTAAGGGCTAATCGTGGTCGTTCGTTTTATTTCTAAGAGATATGATGGCTCAGATTTTCCCCTTCTTGTATAAGGCCGGGAGATGATGGTTTAACCCTCATTTCTTTTCATCCATTCTCTTTATAAAGGGTTAGATAGAGGGGAGAGCAAGGAAGAAGGAGAAGGAGGAATCCGACCGCCGATGGACCTTCAGAGCCCCGATTCACGAGCCGAGTCCAGATCTGCAAAGGCACGACCGTTGCGGCGCTTTTCATCCTGCTAGTTTTCCATGGCGCCTAAGCGAACCTCTAGGGTAACGAATCTCTTCTTAGACATGTGAAATCCTCTCCCTTTTTGCATAGGAAACTCCCTCCCGCGAGTGAGCGGTGAGTGCGAGGTATTCCTTCGGTTGGACATTAATAGTCCCCATTGTTTTGCATATAGAATCCGGAATCGAAGTACAGACATAGGCATGGTGTGTGAAGCTTACCCGTAAAAGTTGGTTTGGATCGGTGATGTTTTCATTATGCTTGTAGTGCCGGAGAAGACTCCGTGTCGTTTGCTTTATGGGTTTTCTATGCGGCTGATTGCAACAGGGAGTCTTGGGGATTAACTCCAAGGTGTACCCGAAAATCTGGGCAGAAGCGAACTTCTGCCATTTTGGTGGCTTGGGAGCCAACCTTGTGCATAACCGGGTTATGTACTTTTGTTTGATCGATATTCGGGCTTCGGGGAAGCTTAACTCGTGTCGATAACTTGAATTATTGTGGCAGTGTGAGCAATGAGTTGAGTGAAACCATACCCGCTCTATATGGTTTGGTTTAATAGGCCTACTGATGGCATAGAGGGTGGGTCTTAGGGTTCAGCTAAAAAAGACTGTTAGCTCACGTTATTGCCATCCTAGGGGCGGTGGTGGACCGAGTTTACTGAGAATGTTCCCTGAGAGCACGAGGTGTGTTGTGGTGTGTGCCTACGCCTGTGGTGATGTGTGCTTTAGTTGTACTTTCACTATCATGTTTGGATTATACTGATGAAATGCAGGGAAGGAGCACCGCCACCCCGAATAAGGGGTGAGGTCGTTATAATTTGGTCAGCTTTAGCTGACCGTTGCTTTTGTTTGCCACCACTACGATGGAATGTTGATTGTAGGTGTTGCAGAGCCTAGTGGCAAGTAGTAGGCTGAAGCCCTTATTGCTGAGCCGACCCTTAAAGGCCAAAGCGAATGTTTACTTTTATGCTCCTGTATGACCGGCCTGCATGCCGATGTATGGAAGACATTTATTGTTTAAGTAAACACTTGTAAGGCCATAAGGCCAAGTACTATTTTATATATTTGTTCTGTCATTCTTATGTTGGTTTAGTGGACATTCATGCTGTGGTTTGGGTTCTTTACTCTTCAACTTCTAAATTGCTTCCACTAGAATGTGCTCTGTGTAGGACGTGTTATCTTTGATGGATGGTTTCATTCTATAACCCTTCGGTCTGTCTGTAGTATATGGCGTCGAGCTCCGGCCAAACCTACTGCTATATGTCATGTGACGAATAGGGGTGTTACACACTGATGAGTACAATTATGATAGGATTTTTACTATCATAATTGTAATCATGTCTACTATTTTCCACCTCCCTAGGCAGTAATTTCGCAAGAATAGTTAAGAATTTGTATTATCATGAATAGAGGAGCACAGTTAGGATTTCCTATTATTTCATGTATTAAGCTATGTACTTATTCAATCATTTTCCTAATGTAAGTATGGCAAACCAGTGGAACTAAAATTCTCGGAGCAAACGGAGGAGGTCACGGAGTCAACATGGCTGAGGACAAGACAAAATTTGGGCGAACACGGGTAGGAACACAGTCGTGTGCCTACCCGTGTCCTATACAGGATGGATCTGAATAATTTGAAGACAAGTCAGAGCACCACACGTATGGCAACACACCCATGTGTCCACCCATGTCCTTTTCGGGACAAATTGAAGAGCTGCTTCCAACCAACCTATGTCTGAAGAACATGAAGAACAACACGGCCGTATCATCCAATACGGCTGTATCACCACCCATGTCATCTGACACCGCCCACATCCAGACACGCCGATTCGTGGGGAACCGCCTTAGAACCGTTAACACGGCCTGTGACACGACCGTGTTGGAACCCGTGTCTGACCCTGTTTGTAAGAAGACTATAAAAACATGTGTGAAAATTTTATTCTGGACTTTTGGATCATTTCATTTGGAGCACTTCTGGAGGATGAAAGTGGAGCATCAAAGTGAAGGAGGAATTGGAGGAGATTTTGTATGCATTTTAATCTTTCATGTATCTCTCTCAATCTTTCCTTTCTCTTGGTGATCTAACTTTATTTATCTTTTATTTCGCTTGAACTTTTTATTTGAAAATTTTGGTAATCATGTATCTTCTTGTTTTCATCAAATTCATGGTATTTTATTCGTATATAGGCTTGCAAAAAATGAGATGTGTCCTAGTTATGAATGTAGCTTTTGTTTTACATGAATTCCAAACTTCTAGATTGAGAAATTGGATGCTTGGGATGATGGTTAAATGTTCATATTTGGGTATTATTCCTCTTTGTATTTCAAAGCTCATGATCGAGAGATATGCTATTTGGATAATTGTAGTACGGATAAATATATTCATGGTATTTTAGAGATAAGATTTCATGAATTTATGTAGGAGATAGGGTATTGTAATTAATACAAATTTGAGTGTTGTAAACCCGAACAGGTAAGCGTACCTGTCGAATTGTAGTACCAGGGTCGTATTTAAACACGGGGTTGTCAATTACTGCTACTCACGCTTGAAATATTATCCTATCGGAAAATAGTTGGATTTTGAGAATTTTTTTAAAGTAAAATGAACGATAAATTGCGAGACGAAAACTTATATAAAAAAACTAGCATTCGATCATTGATTCACCATGAAATGAAACGAGAAAATAAAAGGGCATAGTTTTAAATTTGCAAATCCAACTCGGCCGTGACGGATCCGAAAATGAGACAAAATCTCGCTAGAGCATTAGGCCTCCTAACTTATAGACTCTTTGATCGAAATCTCTTTACAAACCAAAGAAGCCTAAAGTTGCATTATCGAAGTGATCCGTACTATTGGATTTGACTCCAATCCGGAAGATTCACGTCGTCTTATCTCTAGGGTTGCGTTCAACTCCTTCCTTCTTTGAGTGATCTTTCACATTCACGAGCCTCTCGGCTACTCGAATATGAGATCGTAAGCCTACTACCGTATACCGGAAATACGGAGTCGACGAAATAATTATTCAAAGAAGGACCGAGTAGAATTACGCAAAAATAAAACTATGAAATAAAAATAATTCTCATTTCAAATCATGGATCCTCATGATCAAATGCTAAGAGGGAATTAGCTACGCATGACGGAAAAGAAAACGACAATAATAGAAGGAGAAGACTTCATATTACTTATAATAAAAGGAAAGGGAGTACACGATAATGAAAAAACAAAACTATATTACTAAACAAAAATGAGATTACAAGAATGAAAACAAACTAGAAATGAAAAATTACAATGAACTCTCTTGAATTGAACTCTCCAAAGCTATCTCCAAAAGCCAACTCTCAATCCAACCTCTTAAGCTTTAGACTTGGGTTCCTTTTATAGGAGAGGAGGGAAGCATCTAGAATAGGGGGAGCCCAAGGGGTGGCCGGCCACATGGGGGAGAATGGGTTCATGCATGGTATTAAATGAGGGGAGAGAGAATGCTAAATGCATGTATTCCATTTATGGGAATGACATAGGAAATATAAAATGGGGAGGGGGAATGAATGGAATTGTGTAGAAGAGGCAAGAGAGGGGAGTTCGGCCATGCTTAGGGTGATGAATGTATGCATGCAATAATGAGGAGAGAGGAAAAATAATGAAGGGAGAAAGAGGGGGAAAAGGTGGCTGCATGGTGGGCTCGGGTAGGAGGTTTTAGGGGGGGCTGCTCCATGCTTAAGTGGGACAAGAGGAGGAAGCTCGGGCTGCTCCATATGCTTGAGGGCTGCTTTAATTGGAAGTGGTCTGCACTATTTTGAGGGAGGGGCCGGACACCTACAACACAAGATAAAACAAAGCATTAGTTGATGATAAAACATAAAACATAATAACACATAACATAAAACATAACTAAGCCATCAAAACATTAGTTAAAATAGAAATAAAGATAAAATATAACACAAGTGATGACAAACATAATTTTATAATATTAATTATAATAATAACATTAGATATAATAATAACACAAAGATAATAAAAATAACCAAACATAAATAAAATAAAACAAAACATGACATATAACATAAGTTTGTAATTTTGTCAAACATAATATGAACATAACACAAAATAAAACATAAGTTTATAATAATAAAAACATAACATAAAATAACAACAATCAAGCCTACAAAAGCATAAAATTAAAATGATATTTAGGAAATAAGCTACTAAATTACCCCAAAAAAGGATGACTAAGACTAGTCATCAAACTCCCCCATGCTTAGACATTTGCTTTCCCTCAAGCAAATAGAAATAAAAAACTAGGGAGAAACAAAAAGAAAGCAAAAGATATATATATTTTTAAGTTCCATAGTTAAGAAAAACAAAACATGAAAAATTAAACTATCCTAATATTCATATTATCAACTAGTGGGGTGAGAAGTGCACAATAGAAAATTTGAAAGTGGAATCCTGAAAATCTCATTAAAACATAAGAAAAGTCTACTACTTTCTAAATCTTAAAAACAAGGCATCCAAAATAAATGAAAATAAGGAAAACAAAAGTAGAGGTTCTAAGTAAACGACGCATTAACAAACTACTAGGTTGCTAGATAAACATTAGCCCTAAAACACTCCAAGATAACCTCCAAAGAAATCCATCAATGATGGTGGACATAGGCTTGTACGTTCACACTTTCTCCACTACGCGAATTTAAGTTCTAAGATCATTAGGACTTCTACTTGGCATTAAAACTTGGCTTAGGTAAATGATTAGGTAAATTGAATCAACAATAAACATGAGGGCTTTAGGCACTAAACCAAGGTGAGCTCAAAAATAAACAAAGTATAATCAAAATGAGAAATAACAAGTATGTCATTTCTCCAATATGAAACTACAAAACAAGGCCATGAAAATTTTCTTTTATAAACTTGGACAAACATAAACTTTTTTGCATTCTTTTTTTTTATTTTGATTTTTCATTTTTTCTTTCTCAATTTTTTCATTTTTTGAATAACATTTGATAAGAAAGCTCCAAAAATAAGCTTGAGAATTTCCTATTCATTTCAAAAATAATACCCCTCCAAAGAAATAGTTTTTAAGCTCAAGGTTATAGTGCAAAAATAGGAAAGGTATTTGGCTTTGGTGAACATAATGAAATGAAAGGTGGAGCTAAAAACAAAGAAATTAAGGAAAAGACCCAAAATTGTTTTGCAAGGGTTTTGTTTTTGGTGGGCAAGAAAAGCTCAAACTATTCAAATGGTGGCCTAAATCATTTCTAAAGAACGTAAAAACAACGCAAATGCTTCGAGAGTAGATTGGTACAAGTTCTAGACACCAAGAAAGACTACCCCGCAAATGAAAAAGAGCAAATGATACCTAGCAACCATTCGTAAGCAACTAACCGAATAAAAAGACATAACTACACGTTGCTAGCTTATAACGTAAAAACTAGATGCCTCAATATAAGAAAAAGATACTAGTAAAACTAAACTATGTTAAAATGATAGGTTTAGAAAACCGTTTCAAAGTAATCTATATAGAACTACAAAAACTGCACGGGCCTACACATCACTAGAAGAAACATAAAAAATAAAGATAGAAATAATTTTAGATTTTGTTTTTCAAATCGATTTTAGCACACTTTCTTTTTAGTTTTTTTTTCCTAATTTTTTTGGGTTTTATATTTTATAATTTTTTTTGGATTTTAGATTTTGATGACATAAAATACTATACTAATTTAAAACATAAAAATTTTTTTCTTTTGAAAGAAGAAAAATAGAAAGAAAAGACCAAAAGAAACTAGACCCCCCCCCCATGCTTAAATTCTTCATTGCCCTCAATGAAGAAAACATAAAGAAAAAGAGAAGGGGACTGAGAAGAAGAGAAAAAGAAAAAAAAATGTAGGAAAATAAGTAAATAAAAAGAACAGGACTTCCCCGGGTTCGTGAGATGAAGGCGGATGTCACTCCCACATGCTTGCTTTTTAGAGTACTTGATCGTCAGCAGGTATGACTTGATCCATCTGATATCAGCAGCGGCGGAGCGGCGACCACGATCATGGACTTGATTGGCCTCCGGTAGAAAGAGCAAAATAAAAGAAAAAAAAATAGATAGTCCGTGGGCAGATGCCCGATAATGTTTTTTTGTTACAACAGTTCAAAGTCCGAATAAAAGAGTTTCATAATAATAATAAAAATGTCCAGAAATAAAAATGTCCATAAAAAAAACTAAGAGTCCAAAAGAAGAGTCTCCTTTGCAAGAGTCACAGAATCATTAGAAAAATAGAGTTTGAGTCTATGGCCATTAACTTTAAAGTCCCCCTTATCGGTGTGCGAAAGTAACACAGTGCCATAAGGAAAAACATCCTTGACCGTAAACGGTCCAGACCATCTAGATTTAAGCATTCCAGGGAAGAGACGTAAGCGCGAATTAAAAAGAAGAACCTTATCGCCTGGTTTAAACGTTTTAGGATGGCGCAGGTTCTTATCGTGATACAATTTCGTGCGTTCTTTATAAATTTTAATATTTTCATATGCGTACGCTCGCCACTCGTCAAGCTCATTTAGTTGGTTTTTTCTATGCTCGCCGACCGAGTGCGGATCGAAATTAAAAAACTTTAATACCCAGTACGCACGGTGTTCTACTTCTACCGGAAGATGACACAATTTTCCATAGACTAATCGGAAAGGAGTACAACCGATGGCGGTCTTGTACGCTATCCGATAGGCCGAAAGAGCATCATCTAATTTTAAAGACCAATCCTTACGAGAAGTAGAAACGGTTTTTTCAAAAATTCTTTTAAGTTCGCGATTGACTACCTCGACCTGACCGTTAGTTTGGGGATGATAAGTGGTGGATAGTTTATGCGTAACGCCATATTTAGCTAAAGCCTTAGCGAGTTGAGCGTTGCAAAAATGACTTCCCCTATCACTAACGATCGCGCGAGGAAAACCAAAGCGAGAAAATAGTTTTTTAAGAAAATTAACAACAACGCGAGCATCATTATTTGGTAAAGCTTGGGCCTCTGCCCACCTAGAAACGTAATCGACTGCGACTAGAATATATTTATTGCCTAAGCTGGAGGGAAATGGGCCGATGAAGTCTATGCCCCATAGATCAAAAACTTCACACTCGAGAAAATAGTTTTGTTCCATTTCATTTTTATTGGAGAGATTTCCAGTCCGCTGGCATCGATCGCATCCGCCCACAAAGATTTGTGCATCTTTAAATATGTTTGGCCAATAGAAGCCAGCACTAAGTACTTTGTGTGCGGTGCGGTTTGCTTGAAACTGCCCGCCAGTCGGACCTTCATGAACATGTTTTAAAATTTGATGACCCTCTTCCCGCAAAACACATCTCCTTACTACCTGATCCGCACAAATACCAAATAGAAATGGGTCTTCCCAAAAATAATACTTCAACTCAGAAAAGAATTTCTTCTTTTGGTGAGTTGAGTATTCCTTTGGGAGGACTCGGGCCACAAGATAATTGGCCAGATCGGCGAACCAGGGGATAGAAGAAGAAGAAATATTTAAAAGACGCTCATCCAGAAAAGAGTCATTAATAAAATTTTCATTTAAAATATCAAGAGTGGGATTTTCAAGACGAGAGAGGTGACCAGCTGCTAAGTTTTCCGCTCCTTTCTTATCCCGAATCTCCAAGTCGAATTCTTGAAGTAAGAGGATCCAACGAATAAGACACGGCTTGGCATCCAGTTTAGAAAGGAGGTACTTTAAAGTGGAATGATCCGTGAAAACAATAACTTTAGAAAGAGTAACATACGGTCGGAATTTATCAAAAGCAAAAATAACTGCTAAGAGTTCTTTCTCCGTCGTGGTATAATTTTCTTGAGTAGAAGTTAGAGTTTTACTAACGTAGAAAATAGGATGAAAGTTCTTAGCAATTCGTTGACCTAGAACCGCACCTACCACATGATTACTCACATCACACATTATTTCGAATGGTAAATCCCAAACTGGGGCGATCATAATAGGAGCATTTATAAGTTTTGATTTTATTAATTCAAAGGCCTCGAGACAAGATTCATCAAAAACAAAAGGAGTGTCTTTTTCGAGAAGGTGGGTGAGAGGCTTAGTTATTTTTGAAAAGTCTTTAATAAATATTTGATAAAAACCCGCATGCCCTAAAAAACTTATAATTGCTTTAACAGTTGTAGGTGGCGGTAACTTTTCAATTATTTCAATTTTTTCCTTGTCCACTTCAATTCCCTTAGCGGAAATTTTGTGGCCAAGGACTAAACCTTCACGTACCATAAAGTGGCACTTCTCCCAATTTAAGACTAAATTTGTCTCCTCGTAGCATTTTAAAACTTTTACTAGATTTTCTAAACATAGTTCGAATGAGTTGCCAAAAATAGAAAAGTCATCCATAAAAACTTCCATAATATTTTCTACATATTTGTTGAAGATGGCTAGCATACACCGCTGAAAAGTAGCTGGTGCGTTGCATAGCCCAAAAGGCATCCTACGGTAGGCAAAAGTTCCAAAGGGGCAAGTGAATGTTATCTTCTCTTGGTCTTTGGGTGCAATAGGGATTTGAAAGTATCCCGAAAGACCGTCAAGAAAACAATAAAAACTGTGCCCGAATAAGCGTTCTAGAATTTGATCGATAAAGGGGAGGGGGAAGTGATCTTTACGAGTGGCATCGTTTAATTTACGATAGTCGATGCACATCCCCCATCCTGTTACCGTCCTAGTCGGAATTAGATCGTTATTTTCATTCGTTATGACCGTGACGCCACCCTTTTTAGGAACTACCTGGACCGGACTTACCCACTGACTATCGGAGATGGGATAAATGATCCCCGCATCTAATAACTAGAGAACCTCACCCTTCACAACCTCCTTCATGTTGGGATTAAGACGCCGGTGAGGTTGGACTACACCCTTTTGATTATTTTCAAAAAATATTTTGTGTGTGCAGAAAGAGGGGCTTATGCCAGGAATATCAGAAATTTGTCATGCTATAGCTCGACGATGCTTTTGTAGTAGTTCGATGAATTGATCGTTTTCGGATTGAGAAAGAAAAGCCGAGATTATAACGGGCAATTTAGAATCTTTTGCAAGAAAGACATATTTGAGGTGGTCAGGCAGTGGTTTTAAATCAAGGTGGGGTGGTTCGTCATAAGAGTTTTTTAGATTCTTTTCTTTTTCAAAAACAAGATTTTCATATTTTTTTCTACTACATACAAAATTATTTTCAAAACTTTCTTGGATCGACATCACCGTGTTTTCAAAATTATTTGAAGAAATTTCGGAAAAGGAAGAGGAAAATTCATTTGAAGAAATGTTGGAAAGGGAAAGGGAAGAGTCTTCATTTAGAACATCAACAAAAAACATGAGTCATCATTTTTTAAAGAGTTTTTCATGGATTGATTAATGGAAAATGTGACCTCATCATCTCCCACACGCAAAAACAACTTTCCGTTACTAACATCTATAACTGCTCGAGAGGTGGCTAGGAATGGTCGGCCAAGGATAAGAGGGACCTCGACGTCCTCTTCAATATCAAGAATGTCAAAATCCACCGGGAAGATGAATTTGTCGACCTTTACTAGCACGTCCTCAACGATACCTAGTGGATACTTAATGGACCTATTGATGTAGGGATGTCTCTTCGAGACACGTCACGTGGTCGTGACGACGCTTATGACTACGCTCAACGCTCTCTATTCCGCACGCCAACGCAAACGCAGCAAATTCAATAATTAAATATACCGTTCGTGCTAACATACGGATCGCCGTTCCGCAAATAGATCGAGTGTTGGCTATAGGCCAAACTCTTTCCGGCTAAATGGGATAATATTGATCCCGAGCGAGCTTTAGGTGTTGTACCAAAATAGATCCACCAAGAACTAAACGATCCGAAAATGGTGGTATCTATCCCAACAAAAAGAAAATGAGGAGTGCCAAATCCTTTTCGAATCCTTCGGAAAACCAAACGAAAATTGCTAATCGGTTATTTGTTAACCTCGAAGAATAATAATTCGGAAAATAACGCAAAATATGTCCACCACAAGAACTATCTAGGAAAAGAAATCTCTTGTGTAGTAATATCGTTACCCCTCTCGGATTCGTAGATCCGTGATGCGTGGATCCACCAAGAATGATCGTTTCTCCGTTGAAGGCCACGGAAGAGCGCTATGGATGAAGATCTTGTTGTCTCGTTCACGTCACACCGATGAGGATTCCCTAGATTTCCTCCTTCCTTGCAAAACTTTAGAGGAGATGGTGGCGGTTTTGACAAGGAGAGGCAAGGGGAGATGGTGGTGGTGGCGGTTTTGAGGAGGAGAGACAAAGAGAGGTGGTGGCCGAACCCTTGAGAGGAGGGCCTTGGAGGCAATCGAGTATGGGAAGAGGAGGAGAGGGGAGTAGGGTGGCCGATCCTTAGTTGGCCGCCGGTTTTGGGAAAGGGAAGAAGAGAGGGGGCGGCGGTTAGGGAGAGAGCAAGAGAGGAATTAGGGTTAGGCAATAGTAATCTCAATTCAATTCAATATTAATCTACTCCAAATGAAAAGTCTTGGCCTTTATATAGGCTTACATCTCAAATAACAAAACAAGTGGCTAAAGACACACCACATAAAGGAAATGCAGGAAATAAAATAATGTTTTAAATAGCCTCTCATGAATTGGCTATTAGCACACAAACATATAAATAATCAAATACGAGTCTTGTTGCGAGGGCGAAGCTTGTAGCCATGACCGCTACGGCGTCGCACGTCCTTGGCCGGTACATCTTCAACATCCTCAATCCCAAGTGCTCCATCCGGATGGCGAAGCGGTACATCTTCAACATCCTCCATCCCAAGTGCTCCATACTGATGGCCTTCGCCATCAATCCTCCTCCGCTCAAAAGGACTCATCACTGATGAGTGGGCTGAGAGATAACGGTGGAGGAGGCCCGCGTCAAGAAGATCCAACTGTGCAGCAGATAGCCAAGAGTCGTCCGAAGACGGACGACCATGCCAACGAACCAAGAACCTGTGAATGTCGCCGTCTGTAGTGGGTAATACATCATCCTGCAAAATCTTGTCAGGCAAGAAATCTGTCCGGGGAAACCTCGGAAAAGCGTTAGGTGAAGTAGAAAAACAATTTTCATCATCAATAGACTGCATACCTCCCATAGACCTCGCAGGAGAAAGCGATCCAGAATTTACCTCACCCCCACCCCATTAGATTGTATAGTGGAAGCAGTAAACGGAGAGATAGACAATTCAGGTGGTGGAGCAACAAAAAGCGTTAAATCGGAAATATTAAACACAGGGGAGATTCCCCAATCAGAAGGTAACTCTAACAAATAAGCATTTTCGCCTAATTTCTTCAAAATTCTAAAAGGACCGGCTTTCTTGTTCGCTAACTTCTTTATGGTGCCCGACGGCATCCGTTCAAGGATTAGACGAACCATAACCAAATCGCCTATGTTCAAAGAGACTACTCGCCGATGTACGTTAGCGTTCGATTGATATATAGAATATTGCTTAGCTAATGTCTTGCCAATGTGCTCGTGGAGAGTGTGAACGTGTGACGCGAAATCTAGTGCAAATTGACTTGACTTAAAAGAAGGTGGTAACTGAATCAAGTCAAGTGGCACTGGCGCTTTATAACCGTGCACTATCTCATTCGGGGACAACTGAGTGGACCGGTTCCTAGAATTATTGTACGCAAGCTGGGCATGCGGGAGGATAAGATCCCATGTACCTTTATGTTCGCCCACTAAACAACGAAGTAACCCTCCCAAGCTACGGTTGACGACTTCCGTTTGCCCATCCGTTTGGGGATGATAGGCCGACGAAAACAACAGTTTAGTGCCCATTAGTTTCCAGAGGGTCTTCCAAAAATAACTTGTAAATTTTACATCTCGATCACTCACTATCGTCTTGGGTACACCTCGATGTGCTACAACCTCTTTGAAAAATAATTTTGCTACATTGGAAGCATCGTAGGTGTTGTTGCTTGCGATAAAATATGCCATTTTTGAGAATCGGTCTACCACCACTAGTATGGAATCGTGACGCCTAAAAGTCATAGGTAAACCCAATATAAAATCCATGCTAACATCTTGCCATGGCACCGACGGAATCGGAAGGGGTGTGTAAAGACCCGCATTGGTCTTGTTTCCCTTAGCTAGTTGACAAACACGACAACTTCCTACAACTTTGTTGACCATGGGTTTGAGGCCCGGCCAAAAGAATTTATCTTCCACAAGTGCTATCGTTTTGTCTCGCCCGAAGTGTCCGCCTAATCCCCCGCTATGTAACTCCCATATAATAAAATGTCGTAAAGACGACCGGGGAATGCATAATTGCACATGTTTAAATAGATATCCATCACGAATATAGAATGTCGAGATAGTGGTAGGGGAGTTGTCCTTCGCGGCGAAATAAATGTCCTTAAAGTCTGGGCAATGGATATATTCGTCCTTTATCCTATCGAATCCTATGACTGACACTTCCATGGTATTTAATAACAGAGTGACTCTACTTAGCGCGTCCGCTACACGATTTAGCGTACCCTTCAGATGCTTGATTATGAAGGTGTACTCTTGTAGATAAGATATCCATTTTGCGTGTCGTGGACTAATCTTATTTTGAGAATTCACAAATTTGAGGGCCTCGTGATCCGATAATATTACAAATTCTTTTGATATAAGGTAATGTCGCCAATGTTGGAGACATCGGATTACCGCATAGAATTCGCGATCATAATTTGAATAATTTAATTTCGGCCCGGCTAGTTTCTCACTAAAGTATCCTAGCGGGTGTCCCTCTTGGCTTAATACTCCTCCAATCCCTATCCCTGACGCGTCGCATGATAAATCAAAAACTTTACTAAAATCCGGTAATCGGAGTAATGGAGCTTCAGACATTCGTTCCTTAATCGTTTGGAAGGCACTAGTGGCCGATTTCGTCCATGTAAATTCTCCTTTTTTCATACATTCAGTTATGGGTGCCATAATACTACTAAAATTCCGAATAAATCTTCGATAAAACGTGGCCAATCCGTGGAAACTTCTAACGTCCCTAATATTCTTGGGTTTCGGCCATTCCTTAATCGCTTGGACCTTCTGGGGATCCACATGAATGCCATCCGAACTCATGATGTATCCTAAGAACTCAACAGAAGGCACGCCGAATGCGCATTTTTTAAAGTTAATAAATAAGTTCTCTTTGCGCAACGTGGTAAGAATTGTTCTTAGATGAGTCTCATGATCTCCCGGCGAAATGCTAAAAACCAAAATGTCGTCAAAATAGACCACTACAAATTTTCCCATAAAAGGCTTAAATATTTGGGTCATCAATTGTGAAAATGTACTGGGTCCATTGGTAAGTCCTTCTCCAAGCACTAGCCATTCATAAAGTCCATCCTTAGATTTGAAAGCCGTCTTCCATTCGTCTCCCTCCCGTATTCGTATCTGATGATAACCGCTTTTAAGATCCAATTTAGAGAATATAGCGGCTCCTGAAAGCATATTTAGTAGATCGTCCAAACGGGGAATAGGAAATCTATATTTGATCGTTATTTTATTAATAGCCCGATAATCGACACATAATCGCCATGTCTTATCTTTCTTTGGAACTAATAATGCGGGGACGGCACAAGGACTTTTGCTATGTCGTATAAATCCTTTCGCTAGCAGGTCGGAAATTAATTTTTGTAATTCTTCATGGGAGTATGGATTGAGTCTATAATGGGGCTGATTTGGCAATGAAGATCCCGGGACAAAATCTATCTCATGTTGGATGTCACGTATCGGTGGTAACGTGAGTGGTAAATCCACCGGATAAACATCCTTATATTCTTCCAAGAGATTTCGTAGCGATAATGGGAGGCTCTCAACGGTAGGTGACTCTTCCTTCGCTTGTAAACAGACTAACGCGTATATAATGCCATCCATGAAAGTCTCACGTTCTAGTTCCTTTCTACTAATCAGGCTTATCGTTTTCTTTTCCACAGGCACAACAGTGTCTTTGGAAATAGATGACGGATCCTTAGGCGCAGATGGCTTCAAAACAACGGTTTTACCATTGAATTTGAACTCATATGTGTTTGCGCGACCGAAGTGGGTCACGTCATAGTCGTACAACCAAGGTCGTCCTAATAATACATGGCACACGTCCATAGGAATTACGTCGCACCAAACTTTATCAACGTAGTTTTTCAACGTTAAAGGAACCATGCATCGCTTAGAGACCGCTATGGATGTCTTGTTTACCCACGCAATTTTATAAGGATGTGGGTGCGGCTCGGTTACTAAGTGCATGCGAGTGATGGCATTCTCCGATACTACGTTCATACAACTGCCGCTGTCGATAATTAACTTACACCATTTTTCACCGTCTTTAAAATTTAATGTAAATATATTTGTCCGGTTATATTCATCCAACGCTCGCGGTGTGGCTAAAATGCATCTCATCACCATCATGTAAGAATCGTCCTCAATGTCACTTGGCTCGGCGTCAGATTCTTCGCCAGCTCCATAGACGATATCAGCAGGTTCAGACGAAGAGTCTAGTAAAGCTAAAGGTTTGCTTTTCGTGGGGCACTCGCTAGAATAGTGCCCTTGAATGCCGCACGAATAACACGTGGCATTTGTCTTGTTAACTCGTCCTATTGGTATTCGCTCACCAGTGGGATTTCTATTATTCCTAGCGGTAATGACAATGGACTCCGAATCCATTGATCGATACTTTCCTTTATCACGCGCGGATGAAGAAGGGTGCGGGCCTAAGATGGATTTCCCTTTCTGGAAATTACGTCCTTTGGACTTATAGGCGTTATGCTTTTCAATATCCAAGGCGGCATTGAAGGTGGTGTTAAGGTCTGTGTGACCATAACGCAAGAGTTTCCCTTGTATATCCGGGTTGAGTCCCTTACGAAATCGTGAGAGTGCAACTTCGGGCATCTCACGAACATCGCAACGCACCATCATATCCTTAAGGTGTCCCATATAATCTGCTACCGAAGTATTCCCTTGCCGAAGGGTGGCTAAATCATCGAACATCTGAGTTCGGTGATATGTGGGAACATATTGGTCGTGTAGTAGCGCTTTCATTGCGGTCCACCCAAGTGGGGGTGCTCCGTTTACAGTTCCTAGGCGCCTCTCTTCGTTTAACCAATATGTTTTGGCCCTTCCTAGTAGTTTCATACGTGCGACCTTCACTTTCTCAGCGTCCGTTAAGTCGTGCCATTCAAAATAGCACTCTATGTCCATGACCCAGTCTAGGAAAAGTTGGGGCTCTCCCATCCCATCATAGGAGGGTGCGTTCATTTTTACGGCCCTTGTCACATCAAACTCATAATGACCTCGAGGTGGGTACTCATCGTCTAGATCACGTGGGTGATTTTGTCGTTCTTCTCGCTGGTTGGCTGCCGGGGGTTGGGGACCCAGTTGTTTTCTGCCAACGCCGTTGTTTCGAGGCGCCGCTTGATTTACAGCGAGCCCTTCAACTAACTGAGTCAGTGCATCAAACCTAGCGTTAAACTCTTCTCGGAGCTCGGCGATCGTGGCCGGAGCATGCTCGTCACCTTGGTTGTTGGCCATGTGTGAGGTGGAGGGAAGATATTCCGTGCCCAGCCTAGTGCGCATGAACGAACGGTACAAACAACAATTTTGACCTGATTTAATTACGCGTTTGAATTTTTTTGACGCAAAACTATTGAGCAACAGGTAAAAAAATTTTAGACTTTTTTTCTTAAAAAAATGAGAAGAAAATTCAGAATTTTTTTTGTAATTTTCTGGAAAAATAAAATTTGTGAGTTTTACTAAATGCAGCCCAAAATTCAGATTTTGACACGGTTCGTAACGAAAGTGCACAACTTAAAGAAAAAGACAACCCTATGATAAAAGTGAGGATGGTGTCGATTGGGAAATCAACACAACCTCCCTCTGATACCAAATTGATGTAGGGATGTCTCTTCGAGACACGTCACGTGGTCGCGACGACGCTTATGACTACGCTCAACGCTCTCTATTCTGCACGCCAACGCAAACGCAGCAAATTCAATAATTAAATATACCGTTCGTGCTAACATACGGATCGCCGTTCCGCAAATAGATCGAGTGTTGGCTATAGGCCAAACTCTTTCCGGCTAAATGGGATAATATTGATCCCGAGCGAGCTTTAGGTGTTGTACCAAAATAGATCCACCAAGAACTAAACGATCCGAAAATGGTGGTATCTATCCCAACAAAAAGAAAACGAGGAGTGCCAAATCCTTTTCGAATCCTTCGGAAAACCAAACGAAAATTGCTAATCGGTTATTTGTTAACCTCGAAGAATAATAATTCGGAAAATAACGCAAAATACGTCCACCACAAGAACTATCTAGGAAAAGAAATCTCTTGTATAGTAATATCGTTACCCCTCTCGGATTCATAGATCTGTGATGCGTGGATCCACCAAGAATGATCGTTTCTCCGTTGAAGGCCACGGAAGAGCGCTATGGATGAAGATCTTGTTGTCTCGTTCACGTCACGCCGATGAGGATTCCCTAGATTTCCTCCTTCCTTGCAAAACTTTAGAGGAGATGGTGGCGGTTTTGATAAGGAGAGGCAAGGGGAGATGGTGGTGGTGGCGGTTTTGAGGAGGAGAGACAAAGAGAGGTGGTGGCCGAACCCTTGAGAGGAGGGCCTTGGAGGCAATCGGGTATGGGAAGAAGAGGAGAGGGGAGTAGGGTGGCCGATCCTTAGTTGGCCGCCTGTTTTGGGAAAGGGAAGAAGAGAGGGGGCGGCGGTTAGGGAGAGAGCAAGAGAGGAATTAGGGTTAGGCAATAGTAATCTCAATTCAATTCAATATTAATCTACTCCAAATGAAAAGTCTTGGCCTTTATATAGGCTTGCATCTCAAATAACAAAACAAGTGGCTAAAGACACACCACATAAAGGAAATGCAGGAAATAAAATAATGTTTTAAATAGCCTCTCATGAATTGGCTATTAGCACGCAAACATATAAATAATCAAATACGAGTCTTGTTGCGAGGGCGAAGCTTGTAGCCATGACCGCTACGGCGTCGCACGTCCTTGGCCGGTACATCTTCAACATCCTCAATCCCAAGTGCTCCATCCGGATGGCGAAGCGGTACATCTTCAACATCCTCCATCCCAAGTGCTCCATCCTGATGGCCTTCGCCATCACCTATCAGCTAGTTGGATACTCATTCCTGTAGGGCTAAGAGTGCCCAATCCTAACTTTTTAAATAATGAAAAAGGCATCAAATTGATGCTCACTCCTAGATCCGCTAACGCGTGCTTAATGAAAAGATCACCAAAGACGCAAGGAATGGAAAAACTACCCGAGTCGTTTATCTTTTTAGGAAGATTAGAATTTTTAATGACCACCGAGCATTCTTCATTCAATGTTACATGTGATAAGTTTTCCAATTTCGTCTTGTTCGTTAATAAGTCCTTAAGATATTTTGCGTACTTCGGCATTTGACTAATAGCTTCATGAAATGGAAAATTAACGTGAATTTGTTTGAACATTTCAAGGAAGCGTTTGTACTGATCGTCTAGTTTTTCCTTCCTAAGTCGAGCCGGATAAGGAGGTGGCAGAGATTCCTTTATAATAACAGGAGCATCATTTTGAAAATCATTTTTTTCTTTTTCAGAATCAGTAAAAATAGTGATATCTTTTTTTTTCAAAAATAGATTTTTCATTCTCAAGATTTAAGTTATCACTTTCCGTGGGGGTAAAAACTGGAGGGACAATCACCCTTGGCTCTTCCCTTGTGGTGGGCTCGTTAACAACCTTGCCGCTCCGAAGGGAAATCGCATTTGCGTGTTCCCTTGGGTTAGGCTCAGTGTTCGAGGGAAGAGTTCCAGGTGGTCTCTCATAAAAAGCCTTGGCGAGTTGGCCGACCTGATTTTCTAAGTTTTTCATTGATCCCGTTAAGTTTCTAATAGTAGCATCGTTCGAGCTTATATACTTAGCGAGGATCTCTTCCAAAGGGGAAGGTTTTTGAAAATTTTGTTGTGGTGGTGGTGGTGGTGGTGTAAAATCGTGCGGTGGGCGTACAACATTAGCGTTATTACTCCACGAGAAATTAGGATGGTTACGCCCTCCGGGGTGATAAGAATTAGAAGAAGAATTAAAACCAGGAGGAGAAGAAAAATTCGAAAAAGCAGAAAAATTGTTCGCAGAAATATTTTGAGCAGGCCTGGGTATGTTCCCTAGATAATCCACCTGCTCGGCAGCAGCAGTATTTTCATTTACCTTAGCGGCGGAGGGAGCAGTCATCTCCGAGATCTTCTTGTTGAGCATTTCCACTTGCAGCGACAGTTGCGTCACCGAATCCACTTCATATATACCTGCAGGTTTCGATGGGCGAGTCCTAGACGAATTTCACTGATAGGTGTTCATCGCCATGTCCTCGATAAGCTCAAGAGAGGCTTCCGGAGTTTTGCGGTCTAAAGAACCAGCGAAAGCGGCATCTATCATCTGCTTAGTTTCTTGGTTTAGCCTATTATAGAATGTCTGGACCTGCAACCATACAGACAGAGCATGGTGTGGGCATCTTCTCAAAAGTTCTTTGAACCTCTCCCAAGTGTCATAGAGGGTCTCAGAATCAATTTGAGAGTATAAAGTTATATCATTTCGCAGCTTAGCAGTTTTAGCGGGGGGGAAATAACGAGAAAGAAATTTTTCAGTTAAAATGTTCTAAGTAGTGATTGATCCTCTTGGAAGAGAACTCAACCACTGTTTGGCTTTGGTTCTTAGGGAGAAGGGGAAGAGTCTTAGCCTTATAGCATCGTCTGAGACACCATTGATTTTAAAGGTGTCACAGATTTCAAGAAAATTGGCAATATGCAAGTTCGGATGGGGGGAAATAACGAGAAAGAAATTTTTCAGTTAAAATGTTCCAAGTAGTGATTGATCCTCTTGGAAGAGAACTCAACCACTGTTTGGCTTTGGTTCTTAGGGAGAAGGGGAAGAGTCTTAGCCTTATAGCATCGTCTGAGACACCATTGATTTTAAAGGTGTCACAGATTTCAAGAAAATTGGCAATATGCAAGTTCGGATCTTCATCTTGTAATCCGTCGAACTGTACATATTGCTGCACCATTTGTATGATGCTAGACTTAAGCTCAAAGTTATTGTTCGCAATCGCAGGTCGAACAATACTTGATTCAGTCCCTTCCAAGTTGGGTCGAGCATAATCAGACATAGTCCTTTGCTGAGCCATTCCTGGGTTAGGGTCTCCCATCTCAGAATTAAAATTACAATCCCCGTAGGAATCCTCAACCGCTATTTTAGAAGTGGAAGCCCTGAATTGTAGTTGTCTCCGAAAGGAACATTCGATTTCTGGGTCCAAATCAGCAAGTAGCGATGGATTCGCTCGGGTCATGCACTAGTGCAGAAAACGAGGGAAAATGAAAATGAAAGCTTGAAAAAGAAAGAAAAAGAGAAGAAAGGATTTTTTTTTAAATAGAATTTTTTTAC
The DNA here is from genome assembly GCA_039513925.1 of Platanthera zijinensis. Classification (NCBI taxonomy): domain Eukaryota; kingdom Viridiplantae; phylum Streptophyta; class Magnoliopsida; order Asparagales; family Orchidaceae; genus Platanthera; species Platanthera zijinensis. The sequence continues at coordinate 101,021,478 of CM077091.1, forward strand.
GGCTTGGCTCTTGAACTTCCCGAGGACTACCCAGTGAAGGGTTCGCTCGGTACTAGGTAAAATGGTGGCGCTTAAAGCCCCTTACCCTTTTCGAGAGATTTTAGGTGGGGTAAAAATAAGGTGAAGTGGGTTGATTATAAATATTTAAATATATAAATATATTTTTTTTTGACTTTTTGTAGAAGTAATAGCGCAAGCGTTTTCAAAATATTGACGAGAAAACTCCCCGGCAACGGCGCCAAAAACTTGATGGGCTAAACCCGAACAGGCAAGCGTACCTATCGAATTGTAGTACCAAGGTCGTATTTAAACACAGGGTTGTCAATTACTGCTACTCACGCTTGAAATATTATCCTACCAGAAAATAGTTGGACTTTGAGAATTTTTTTAAAGTAAAATGAACGATAAATTGCGAGACGAAAACTTATATAAAAAAAACTAGCATTCGATCATTGATTCACCATGAAATGAAACGAGAAAATAAAAGGGCATAGTTTTAAATTTGCAAATCCAACTCGGCTGTGACGGATCCGAAAATGAGACAAAATCTCGCTAGAGCATTAGGCCTCCTAACTTATAGACTCTTGATCGAAATCTCTTTACAAACCAAAGAAGCCTAAAGTTGTATTATCTAAGTGATCCGCACTATTGGATTTGACTCCAATCCGGAAGATTTACGTCGTCCTATCTCTAGGGTTGCGTTCAACTCCTTCCTTCTTTGAGTGATCTTTCACATTCACGAGCCTCTCGGCTACTCGAATATGAGATCGTAAGCCTACTACCGTATACTGGAAATACGGAGTCGACGAAATAATTATTCAAAGAAGGACCGAGTAGAATAACGCATAAATAAAACTATGAAATAAAAATAATTCTCATTTCAAATCATGGATCCTCATGATCAAATGCTAAGAGGGAATTAGCTACGCATGATGGAAAAGAAAACGACAATAATAGAAGGAGAAGACTTCATATTACTTATAATAAAAGGAAAGGGAGTACACGATAATGAAAAAACAAAACTATATTACTAAACAAAAATGAGATTACAAGAATGAAAACAAACTAGAAATGAAAATTACAATGAACTCTCTTGAATTGAACTCTCCAAAGCTATCTCCAAAAGCCAACTCTCAATCCAACCTCTTAAGCTTTAGACTTGGGTTCCTTTTATAGGAGAGGAGGGAAGCATCTAGAATAGGGGTAGCCCAAGGGGTGGCCGGCCACATGGGGGAGAATGGATTCAAGCATGGTATTAAATGAGGGGAGAGAGAATGCTAAATGCATGTATTTCATTTATGGGAATGACATAGGAAATATAAAATGGGGAGGGGGAATGAATGGAATTGTGTAGAAGAGGCAAGAGAGGGGGCTTCGGCCATGCTTAGGGGGATGAATGTATGCATGCAATAATGAGGAGAGAGGAAAAATAATGAAGGGAGAAATAGGGGGAAAAGGTGGCTGCATGGTGGGCTCGGGTTGGAGGTTTTAGGGGGGGCTACTCCATGCTTAAGTGGGCCAAGAGGAGGAGGCTCGGGCTGCTCCATATGCTTGAGGGCTGCTTTAATTGGAAGTGGGCTGCACTATTTTGAGGGAGGGGCCGGCCACCTACAACACAAGATAAAACAAAGCATTAGTTGATGATAAAACATAAAACATAATAACACATAACATAAAACATAACTAAGCCATCAAAACATTAGTTAAAATAGAAATAAAGATAAAACATAACACAAGTGATGACAAACATAATTTTATAATATTAATTATAATAATAACATTAGATATAATATTAACACAAAGATAATAAAAATAACCAAACATAAATAAAATAAAACAAAACATGACATATAACATAAGTTTGTAATTTTGTCAAACATAATATGAACATAACACAAAATAAAACATAAGTTTATAATAATAAAAACATAACATAAAATAACAACAACCAAGCCTACAAAAGCATAAAATTAAAATGATATTTAGGAAATAAGCTACTAAATTACACCCAAAAAAGGATGACTAAGACTAGTCATCAATAGGGTATTGTAATTAATGCAAATTTGAGTGTTGTAAATTGTTCGAGAGAAAATTTACTCAACTTAGGTTTAGATTTTGAATTGCTTGAGAGAGAATTTGATAAATGTTTAACCCTTTACAATACAATGAATTTGATAGTTTTGTTACTTCATGATTGCATAGATTTTAATTAATAAGTGATTATGTTCATGTGAATGCTCTTAGACTTTCGATGTTTTATAATCTTTAATTCTCCAATATACTTTTTCCAATTAGCTATAGTTAGGTTTATTTAGATTAAAAATCAATTTTAATTATAGGTATGATAATAGAGTGAGGGTGAGTACGAGTATTTGAAAAAGCCCTGTAGAATACGATATGAGATGTAGATTTCTCCTATACTATGATTGATAGGTGCACTTGCCTGAAAGATAATTCAATCTAGCTTATGCCCATCTACATAATTTATTCTAAAGTGTAGAATGAATCTGCATCAAGTTAAACATACTCGGTAAAAATATCATCAAGTTTTTTGCACTGTTGTCGGGGACTCGTTTTTAATTATTTTTGAAAGCTTAAACTCTGTTAATCAACCATTTTTGCTTACTAACAAATAATTGTAAATTAGTTTATAGTACAACTATATTACTTAATCTCTATTTTGTAGTCTGTTTGTTTATGACCACGGGAAGAAATTCTGGGCTAGCACTATTTCATCCTGTCCCGGAACGAATTATTCATAACACTAACCAAAGGGACGTGGGAACTAATTCCACAGATATTTCAAACGGACTGTTATAAGAGGAAATAGTAAACCAAGGAGAACATCATCCAGATAATTTAGATACCATGGAGAACCAGAATGAGCAAACCATGTCTAACTTTGCGAGGCCCAATCTCCAAGGTACTGGGTCGAGCATCGTTATACCACCAATTCCAACCAATAATTTTGAATTGAAACATAGTGTTATACAAATGGTCAAACAATATGTCCAATATGATGCCTTGCAAGATGAGGATCCCAATACACACTTAGCCGGATTCTTTGAGATATGTGATACCTTCAAGATCAATGGTGTTTCAAATGATGCCATTCGATTGAGATTGTTTCCGTTCTCACTAAGGCATAAGGCGAAGCAGTGGCTCAACTCTTTACCTAGAGGGTCGATTACTACTTGGGACATGATGGTTGAGAAGTTATTATGAAGTATTTTCCACCGGCGAAGACTGCAAAATTAAGGAACGACATCTCTACTTATATTCAATTGGAGTCTGAATCATTGTACGACATATGGGAACAATTCAAGGATCTATTAAGGAGATGTCCTCATCATGCCTTACCTTCATGGCTTCAGTTTCAAACTTTCTACAATGGTCTTAATCCAGCCACCAAATAGATGATTGATGCGGCTAGTGGGACACCTTGAAAAATAAGACACCTGAAGCGGCTCAGCAGTTGATAGAGGACATGGCTATGAAAAACTATCAATTGACTACCATGAGATGAAAGCCTAATATGCCTGCGGGAATGTATGAAGTCGATGTCATTACTTCCTTAGCCATTCATTTGGAGAAGCTTCACCAAAAGATGGACCACCTTTCCTTAGCATCACTGTAACACCCCTATCCATCACATAGCATATAGCAGTAGGTCTGGCCGGGGCCCGACGCCATATACTACGGACAGACTGGTTGGTTACGCGTTGAAACCATACAACCAATCAGAGCGTCCTACACAACACCTAGCGGAAGCAATTTAATTAAGTTGCAAAAAGATAAGAACCCTGCCACAAAGCATGAATGTCCACTACAACCCAGGAATGAGTACATACACAAAAGAGAACTGGCCTTAAGGCCTTACATTGCTCACTTAACAAAATAGTGTTTTCAGACAGCGGCTCGCAGGCCGGCCATACATGAATGAACGGGAAAAACATAACAAATTAGGCCTTCGAGGGCCGGCACAGCAACAAGGGCTTTAGCTCGCTATTTCCCGCTCGGCTCCGCAGCACCTGCAAGCAACAAACCACCGCCCGGTGGCAAACAATAGCAACGGTCAGCAAAGCTGACCAAATTGTAACGATCCCGCCCCCACAATCGGGGCGGGGATGCTCTTTCCCTGCACTTTATTAGTATAGGCATTTATAAAAGGTAATTGCACATCACCACAGGCGTAGGCTCGCACGGCCACACACCCCGTGCACTCAGGGCACATTCTCGGCGAACCGGCCAACGTCACGTCAATTCAAGCCATAGACGTTCCCGATCCACCACCGCCTCTAGGACGGTCATCCATATGAGCAATTTGTCTCCTTAGCCTTGGTCACGACAATTTAAGACATAGACCGCCGAAGACCCTCGTCCATGCCAACGGTCCTACCGAACGAAATAGACCGCGTACGGTTCCGCTTGACCCGTGCTCATACCGCAACGACAATTTAAGCCATATGCGCAGGTCAAGACTCGCCGAGTCCCGTTTCCGCTACAAAGTCACATAACCCAGTTATGTTCACGTTGGCTCCCTGGCCTCCGTGTTGGCAAAACCCGCTTTTGCCCAGTTTTCCGGGTGCACCTTAGAGTTAATCACTAAGATTCCCTGATGCAATCTACCACGTAGAAAAACCCGAAAACACCCAAACATCCGGAGTCTTGCCCGGTTCAAATGCAATGCAACATCACCGATTCGGACCAACACGTCCGAATAGGCTTCACACACAATGCCTATGTCCGTTTACGCATACGGACTCTACACAAGGGGGACTTCACATATCTACCCCAAGGAGCACTCCAACTCTTCGCTCACTCGCGAGAGCGGGCTTCCTATGCAAGGAAAAGAGGGCTTCACATGCCTAAGATAAAGAATCATTACCCTTGCATTTTTTCGCGGCGCCATCGCAAACTACGCGGCTAGAAAGCTTAGCAACGTCGTCGCCTCCGCGGATCTGGGCTCGGATCGCGATTTGGAGCTTCGAACCTCCTCCGGCGGCCGGATTTTGGCCTCACACCACCAAGGGAGCTCTCCCCTCTCTCTAGGATGTAGAAAGAGAAACACAAGTTGAAATGAGGGTTTCTCCCCCCATTTCCCGGCTAATAACCCCCCAGGAGCAGCCCCCACCGTCAGATCCAGATCCAAGGGAAAGAACGGCCGAGATTAGATCCAAAATAATAAAATCTGGGCCGAACACGGGTTGGCACACGGCCGTGTGCCTGGCCGTGTAGCTCATTCGCCGATCGACACGGGTCCTGACACGGCCGTGTGCCACGGGCCGTGTTACCTGGAGCTTCAGGAACGATCGTCGGGCTTCATGAACACGGCTTCGAACACGGCCGTGTTCGAGGCCGTGTGCCCCACACATGGCTTGAGACACGGCCGTGTGTCTCAGGCCGTGTACTTCTCTGACTCGAGACTGCACAAAACCACTGAACACGGGTAGGCACACGACCGTGTGCCTGGCCGTGTGCCCCTGTTCAGACCTCCAAAAGCGCTGATTGATCGCCCCGCGATCAACTCCGAGGTTGGGGTCTTACAACTCCCTCCCCCTTAAGAGAATTTCGTCCCGAAATTAAGAACAGAGACTACACAAAAACATAAACATAACGAGTACCTGAGGGGAACAACTCGGGGTACTCCTCGCGCATTGACTGCTCTCGCTCCCAAGAGAGCTCCTCGCATCCGCAGTTATCCCAACGGACCTTCACCATTCTGATTTCCTTGTTCCGAAGCCGCTTGACTTCGAAATCCTCAATAGATATGGGCTTGACTTTCGTTGTCAACCCTTCCTCAACCAGTACTTGGTCGACCGCCAACACCTGCGAAGGCTCTTGCACTACCTTCCGCAAAACCGAGATGTGGAATACATCGTGCAAAGCACTTAACTCTGCTGATAACCTCAACCTATAAGCTGCTTCTCCGATCCGCTCCAGAATCTCAAATGGCCCAAGGTATCTCGGACTCAACTTTTTCAAGCGTCGAATCCGTGAGACACCCTTGAACGGCTTGATCTTCAAGTACACCCAATCGCCAACACTGAATTCCACGTTCCTATGCTTGGCATTATAATACTTGGCTTGCCTATCCTGGGCAATCCGCAACCGCTCCCGTATAGTATGCACTAAAGAAGTGGCATCTTCAATGTCTTGACGCTGATAAAGCTTGGACTCACCCATTTCTAACCACGACAACGGCGTGCGACATTTTCTTCCGTAAAGAGCTTCGAACGGCGCCATCTGAATGCTTGCTTGATAACTATTGTTATAAGCAAATTTGACCAAGTATAGGTGGTCCTCCCACCTCTTACCGAAGTCCAACGTACACATGCGGAGCATGTCTTCCAAGGTTCTGTTGACTCTCTCGGTATGGCCATCCGTCTGCGGATGAAACGCCGTGCTAAACTTCAGTTTGGAGCCCAACAATTGATGCACTAGCCTCCAGTCATTGGACGTGAAACGCCCATCGCGATCACTCACAATACTGCGGGGCACCCCGTGCAAGCGCACAATGCTATCCACATAGAGCTTTGCCAACTTCTCTACTGGATCATCCTTCCTCATCGGTAAGAAATGCGACACTTTCGTCAATCTGTCAACGATCACCCAAATGGCGTCGTTTCCCTTCTGCGACCTTGGCAACCCGTGCACAAAGTCCATAGATATATCATCGAATTTCCACTCCGGTAAAGGCAAGGATTTCAGAAATCCTCCTGGCTTTTGGCACTCCGCCTTCACCAAGGCGCACGTTTGGCATTTAGCCACGTACAACGCCACATCTTTCTTAAGCCCCGGCCACCAAAACAGCTTCTTGAGATCACGGTACATCTTCGTGCTCCCTGGGTGGATTGAGTACTTGGTATGATGAGCCTCGTACATCAACTCCGCCCGGAGGTTACCCCCACTCGGGACGCACAACCGATGATCCTTTCTTAACAAACCATCATCCACCGAGAACTGGGAATTTGACCCATCCAGAGCGGCCTCCATAAGCTCTTTCATGGAGTCATCCAACTCCAATGCCTGCCGAACCCGGTCAGCCAGGTCATACTGCACCTCTGTCCAGTTTAACATTGCTTTGGCGCTCGTCTGCTTGTCAACGCAACAGATCTCAAGCTCCTCCAACTCCCGCACTAGCCGTTCATCATGCACCGACAACCAGTTGGCTCGGGCGGGAGCCCTGCGGCTCAGCGCATCCGCAACTGCGTTGCCCTTCCCGGGTACATAATGTATCTTGAAGGTGTAGTCCCCCAGGAACTCCATCCACCTCCTCTGCCTCATATTAAGGTCCTTTTGATCCAACAAGTATTTTAGGCTCTTGTGATCGGTGTATATATCGACTCTTACGCCGTATAGGTAGTGCCTCCATAATTTGAGTGCAAAAATCACGGCCGCCAACTCCAAGTCGTGCACCAGATAATTTCTTTCATGCACTTTCAGCTGACGCGATCCATACGCGATCACACTTCCATGCTGCAACAACACGCAGCCCAAGCCACTACCCGAAGCGTCGCTATACACCTCAAAGCCCTCGGTCCCACTCGGCGAACTAAGCACTGGCGCCGTGGTCAACCGCCCCTTCAGCTCCTCAAAAGCTTGCACGCACTCTTGCGTCCACAAGAATTTCTGATCCTTCCTTGTCAACTTCGTGAGAGGTAACGCTACCCGCGAGAAGTTCTCTACGAAGCGCCTGTAATATCCGGCAAGCCCGAGAAAACTACGGACTTCCGCGATCGAAGATAACGCAGGCCACTCCCGTATCGCAACAATCTTCGCCGGATCCACCGCTATACCTTCCCCACTCACTATATGACCAAGGAACGCTACCGAGGGTAGCCAAAACTCGCACTTGGAGAACTTTGCGTAAAGCTCATTCCTCCTCAAAGTCTCCAACACCAAATGCAAATGCTTGAAGTGGTCTTCTTCGCACTGCGAGTATACCAAAATATCGTCAATAAAGACGATCACAAAGCGATCCAGGAAATCTCTGAACGTCCTGTTCATCAGATCCATAAACACCGATGGCGCGTTTGTCAGTCCAAACGTCATGACCGTGAACTCGAAATGCCCATACCTCGTACTGAACGCCGTCTTCGGGATATCACACTCCCTGATCCTCAGCTGATAGTACCCCGACTTCAAGTCCAACTTGGAGTATACCGACGATCCGACTAACTGATCAAAGAGATCATCAATCCTCGGGATCGGGTACTTATTCTTCTCCATCAACTTGTTCAATTCTCTGTAGTCGATGCACAGCCGCATACTACCGTCCTTCTTTTTAACGAAGAGGACCGGTGCGCTCGATACCTCCCCTCGGCGCAGAGGATCGCGCTAGAGAGCGAATTCTAGAAGTTGGTGCAGGGTGATAACACCGTTGACGAATACCTCCACGAGTTTACTCGGTTGGGGAGATATGCCGGCGCTACCTTCGCAGACGAGGAGCGCAAGACGAGCCGCTTTTATGAAGCGCTAAGGGATGATTTGAGGTTGCTGCTATCGGGGCCCAAGGCGCAGGGTTTCATGACCCTGGTCAGTTCGGCCCGGTCCTTGGAGAAGGATATGAGAAACGTGCAAGCGAAGAAGGAGAGGGAATCTGGTGGCAAGAGATCAGAGTTCAAGGCGCCGACTACATCGAAGTCGGGCTACCGTAGATTCTTCAAGAAGGCTAAGACATCGGGTCCAGCTCCTTCTGCAGGTGCCTCGGGGACAACTACCAATCGAACCCCGGGCGCTTGTTTCACGTGTGGAAAGCCGGGGAACTTTGCCCGTGACTGCTGGAGTGGACGCTCAAAGTCCGAAAGGAAACAAGGAGCTACCTACGAGGAAAAGGGCAAAGCGGTGGAGTTGACCGCGTCCCACTATGCTCCGACTCAGCCTAGAGTCTACAACTTGGGCCAGCAGGAGGCCATCAAGCAAGCGGATGTGGTGACAGGTATGAGTTAATTTATGCAAGTTGACTTGAGAATACTATTACCTATTGCTTGTTAAGCTAATGTCTTTTGCTTAGGCTTTGTGGTGATTAGCGATAGTCCGGCACGAGCACTGTTCGACACTGGTGCTTCGCATTCTTTCTTATCCGAACAGTTTATATCGCGCATCGGAGTCCCTTCTTCGATGGCGAAGGACAAGTTAGATGTGTTGCTACCGAATGGGTGCTCAATGCGTGCGGACAGAGTGTGCGCCGTGAAGGTTCACATAGGGAGCCAAGAGTTCGACTTGTTAGCGTCATTATTGCCGTTAGTAGAGTTCGATGTTATCTTTGGAATGGATTGGCTGTCAGAGCAGAAGGCTTGGATCGATTGCGACTGTAAGGAGGTCAAGCTGGGTGTAGGGCGGGAGACTACTTTCGAGGGGCTTAAGGGGTCGAGCAAGAAACTTATGTCTGCTCTTCAGGTGGTGAAGGCAGTTCGTGCTGGTGCAGAGCTGTTCTTTGCAATAGTGGGGGCTGTGGAGCCAAAGTCCCCGTTGGATAGCATCCCCGTGGTTTGCGAATACCCCGATGTGTTCCCGGATAGCCTTCCCGGAGCCCCACCGCAGCGAGAGATTGACTTTACGATCGAGCTCGTGCCGGGTGCCAAACCCGTGTCACGTGCTCCTTATAGGTTGGCGCCAAAGGAGATGGCGGAGTTGAAAGTTCAGCTGGAGGAGCTGATGGAGCAAGGTTATGTGCGTCCAAGTTCGTCTCCTTGGAGCGCACCGGTCCTCTTCGTTAAAAAGAAGGATGGTAGTATGCGGCTGTGCATCGACTATAGAGAATTGAACAAGTTGACGGAGAAGAATAAGTACCCGATCCCGAGGATTGATGATCTCTTTGATCAGTTAGTCGGATCGTCGGTATACTCCAAGTTGGACTTGAAGTCGGGGTACTATCAGCTGAGGATCAGGGAGTGTGATATCCCGAAGACGGCATTCGCGAAGGTAGCGCCGGCATATCTCCCCAACCGAGTAAACTCGTTGAGGTATTCGTCAACGGTGCTATCACCCTGCACCAACTTCTGGAATTCGCTCTCTAGCGCGATCCTCTGCTCCAAGGGGAGGTATCGAGCCATAAATAGTCTCGCAAACTCCTCCATCGGGACTTCGGCCAATGGCCTTCCCCTCAATTGATGCAGCTCTAGGCCCTCCCACCACAGTCTTGCGTCCCCATCCAAAAGGAACGTCGTTATAGTGGTCTTCTGCCACTCTTCAGTTTCCGTCGTAGTCATCACCCTGTTGACCCTTGAGAGCCAATCCTCTGCTTGGGTCGGGGTTTCTGCCCCCGTGAACACCGGTGGATGAAAGCCCATGACATGCTTCAGTTGTTTTTCAGTTGCTCTCCGAGGCAACTCTGGCTCCACCACCACCTGCTCAACCCTCCTTTGCTCTGCCGTCTGAAGCGGTACTTGCTCTACAGCAGGAGCAGGCTGCTGCACCTGCCTTGCAGGCTGCGCATTAATCATTGCCATGACCGCTTCTGCCACCAACCTAATGGTCTGGGCAGACAAAGGTGTTGCAGGCGTATCGCTTGGCGCACTGCTCGCCTCAGAACCTGGCCGTTCAGACGGCCCAGCGCCACTTCTGGTCACCTATAATCGTGCAAAACACCGATAAGCGACCAAACACTACTGCAAACAACAATTATAGGAACACGCAGGTTCCTCAAACATGTGTATTTTCATTCCTAAGTGGACATTCATGGGTTCTTTTCATGTTATAACGATGACACACACAATGTGCTCACCACCCCTTAAAGTGAATTCGTCCACTAATTCATTTAAGCGTGACCGAAACCAGAAGTCTGATACCAATTTGTAACACCCCTATCCGTCACATAGCATATAGCAGTAGGTCCGGCCGGGGCCCGACGCCATATGCTACGGACAGACCGGTTGGTTACGCGTTGAAACCATACAACCAATCAGAGCGTCCTACACAACACCTAGCGGAAGCAATTTAATTAAGTTGCAAAAAGATAAGAACCCTGCCACAAAGCATGAATGTCCACTATAACCCAGGAATGAGTACATACACAAAAGAGAACTGGCCTTAAGGCCTTACATTGCTCACTTAACAAAATAGTGTTTTCAGACAGCGGCTCGCAGGACGGCCATACATGAATGAACGGGAAAAACATAACAAATTAGGCCTTCGAGGGCCGACACAGCAACAAGGGCTTTAGCCCGCTATTTCCCGCTCGGCTCCGCAGCACCTGCAAGCAACAAACCACCGCCCGGTGGCAAACAATAGCAACGGTCAGCAAAGCTGACCAAATTGTAACGATCCCGCCCCCACAATCGGGGCGGGGATGCTCTTTCCCTGCACTTTATTAGTATAGGCATTTATAAAAGGTAATTGCACATCACCACAGGCGTAGGCTCGCACGGCCACACACCCCGTGCACTCAGGGCACATTCTCGGCGAACCGGCCAACGTCACGTCAATTCAAGCCATAGACGTTCCCGATCCACCACCGCCTCTAGGACGGTCATCCATATGAGCAATTTGTCTCCTTAGCCTTGGTCACGACAATTTAAGCCATAGACCGCCGAAGACCCTCGTCCATGCCAACGGTCCTACCGAATGACATAGACCGGGTACGGTTCCGCTTGACCCGTGCTCATACCGCAACGACAATTTAAGCCATATGCGCAGGTCAAGACTCGCCGAGTCCCGTTTCCGCTACAAAGTCACATAACCCAGTTATGTTCACGTTGGCTCCCCGGCCTCCGTATTGGCAAAACCCGCTTTTGCCCAGTTTTCCGGGTGCACCTTAGAGTTAATCTCTAAGATTCCCTGATGCAATCTACCACGTAGAAAAACCCGAAAACACCCAAACATCCGGAGTCTTGCCCGGTTCAAATGCAATGCAACATCACCGATTCGGACCAACACGTCCGAATAGGCTTCACACACAATGCCTATGTCCGTTTACGCATACGGACTCTACACAAGGGGGACTTCACATATCTACCCCAAGGAGCGCTCCAACTCTTCGCTCACTCGCGAGAGCGGGCTTCCTATGCAAGGAAAAGAGGGCTTCACATGCCCAAGATAAAGAATCGTTACCCTTGCGTTTTTCCGCGGCGCCATCGCAAACTACGCGGCTAGAAAGCTTCGCAACGTCGTCGCCTCCGCGGATCTGGGCTCGGATCGCGATTTGGAGCTTCGAACCTCCTCCGGCGGCCGGATTTTGGCCTCACACCACCAAGGGAGCTCTCCCCTCTCTCTAGGATGTAGAAAGAGAAACACAAGTTGAAATGAGGGTTTCTCCCCCCATTTCCCGGCTAATAATCCCCCAGGAGCAGCCCCCACCGTCAGATCCAGATCCAAGGGAAAGAACGGCCGAGATTAGATCCAAAATAATAAAATCTGGGCCGAACACGGGTTGGCACACGGCCGTGTGCCTGGCCGTGTAGCTCATTCGCCGATCGACACGGGTCCTGACACGGCCATGTGCCACGGGCCGTGTTACCTGGAGCTTCAGGAACGATCGTCGGGCTTCATGAACACGGCTTCGAACACGGCCGTGTTCGAGGCTGTGTGCCCCACACACGGCTTGAGACACGGCCGTGTGTCTCAGGTCGTGTACTTCTCTGACTCGAGCCTGCACAAAACCACTGAACACGGGTAGGCACACGGCCGTGTGCCTGGCCGTGTGCCCCTGTTCAGACCTCCAAAAGCGCTGATTGATCGCCCCGCGATCAACTCCGAGGTTGGGGTCTTACAATCACCCTCCATGGTACCTCAATAATGGGATCACTCCCTTGTTGGAATGCCTAGTGGTGAACCTAAAGTGCAAGAGCATGTTCATTATATGGGTAACAATACTAGACAACCTTTCAATCCAGTAAACAACCCATATAGTTTTACATACAATCAAGGATAGTGGAACCACCCCAATTTCTCTTGGGGAGGGCAAGACAATCAAGGCAAGCAACCCATGTTTGGACAACAACAACAACCGGAGCAGAGGAAGCCAACATTGGAAGATGTGCTTACCAAGTTCATGCAAACTACCTATGTAGCCTTCCAGAATCAAGAGGGCTCAATTCAAAATTTGGAGGACCAGATTGGACAACTTGCAAGGATAGTGTCTGAAAGACAACAAGGAACACTTCCTGGTAACACTGAGACAAACCCAAAGGAGCATGCAAAAGCCATCAAATTGAGGAGCGGAAAGGAGTTACAATACCCAAGGCTTAAGATGGAAGCACCCTAAGAAAAGTATAATGGCGAAGCACCGAACAAGATGAACATGAAGCCAATGGAGTATCAACCCACAATACCATATCCAGCACAGCTGAACAAGGAGTGCATGGATGCGCAATATGGTAAATTTTTATCTATGTTTAAACAATTGCACGTTAATTTACCTTTTTTTGAAATCATTCAAATGCCAAGTATGCAAAATTCTTGAAGGATTTAATTTCAAATAAGAAGAAAATAGAAGAATTATCTTTAGTAACACTTAGTGAAGAATGTTCCGCTACTTTACAAAATAAATTACCTCAAAAACTTAAGGATCCCGGTTCATTTTCAATTCCATGTTTAATCGGTGATTTACAAGTTAATAAATCTTTAGGGGATTTAGGAGCTATTATAAATTTAATGTCTTATAAACTATATCTGAAACTAGGTCTAGGAGAACTTAGCCCGACTAGAATGAGTATTCAACTAGCAGATCGGTCGGTTAAGTATCCTAGAGGCATAGTTGAGGATATATTGGTTAAGGTAGATAAGTTTATATTCCCTACTAATTTTGTTATTCTAGATATGGACGAAAATATCGAAGTGCCACTCATACTAGGTTGTCCATTCCTAGCCACATCTAGAGCTCTTATTGATGTTTTTGATGGTAAATTAGTTTTGCGAGTAGGGGAAGATGAAGTCACTTTTCAAATAGGCAATTCTATGAAACAATCCTTAGATAATGATGATTATTGCTATTTTTCTCATGGTGTTGATAATTTTTTGACTTCTATTTTTGTTACCGAGATCCTTTAGAAATTTGCATACCTAACTATTATCTAGAAGATGAAAAGTGTTGGTACCCTAGTTTGATTTGAGTTTAGTCTTCTCTTTTTGTCCCTTGACCCAAGAAATATCTATGGTCAATGGTTAGTGGTCTAGCTGTAGAGTCCTCGCTTTTCCAGATGAAGAATTTGGTTAAGTAGTTTGTTCGTTCGACTATCGTCGAACGCCGCTCGACTATCGTCGACTGACTGTTCGACGATCGTCTATCAGTTGCTCGACGCTCTGTCTGCGAGGATAGTTCGACTATCGGTTGATAGTTCGACTATCTGTGTGCTTTGATAGTTCGACTATCTGCTTGGATAGTTCAACTATCTGATAGCTCGACTATCTGTTGATAGTTTGACTATCTGTCATTCTCTGATAGCTCGACTATCTGTTGATAGTTTGACTATCTGTTCTGCGTTGATAGTTTGACTATCTGTTGATAGGTCGACTATCTGTTCTCTCTTGGTAGTTCGACTATCTGCTTTGATAGTTCAACTATCTGATAGTTCGACTATCGGTTGATAGTTCGAATATCTGTCGTTGTTGGGTAGTTCGACTATCTATTGATAGTTCGACTATCTGTTCTGCGTTGATAGTTCGACTATCTGTTGATAGATCGACTATCGGTTCTGCTTTGATAGATCGACTATCTGTTGATAGGTCGACTATCTGATAGCTCGACTATCTTCTGATAGTTCGACTATCTGTTGTGATAGTTCGACTATCTCCTGTGATAGTTCGACTATCTGGATCGTTCGACTATCTGTCCGATAGTTCGACGATCTCCGTCCGTCGGTCGACGATCTCCGAGGGTCGTTCGACGTTTTCTATCTGCCTTTTTATTTTGTATTTATTTATTATATTTAATTAATTAATACATTATCTGGCATGTTATTTTAGCTGTTTTATAATAATATTTCCAAGCAATATCTGCTCCATTCCTTTCTGCCTGAGTAAAATCTTTTCAGGTAAAGTTGTTTGTCTTATTAGCTGACATTGTATTTTACTTTATCTGCTGTCAGTCCTTTATAGCCGTTAGACTGAAAAGTCTTTCTCCTGCTATAAAGAGTTTGTTTCTGATATGACTTTATTTAGTACTTTATTATCAGATTGCTTCCTGCAGCTTCTTCGAAAGAGGTTTATCCCTTTTATAGAATGTTTCTGCTGCAGAGATTATTTGTCTTTTTGATATTTACAGCCCAGGTCTCATGTTTCAGAAGAAGACAAGCAATTCAAATTGAAGAGAGCCGTTGCTTGTTGCTGCTATAAAAAGGATCCTTTGAAGAAGGATTCAAGCTAGCTAACTAGCTACCCAGTTATTCATTTAAGCATTCAAGCCTTCATCAAGAACAAAGTTCTTCTGCTCTCAGCAATACTCATCCAACTGAGAAGTGTTAAACTCTTCTGCTCTTCTTCAACCTGAGTCTCCTGCCTTCAGGAAGTTCAAACTCAGAGTTCTTTTGAAGAAGAAGAAGAAGAAGACAGCTGCTTGAAGATTTCTAATTTTATTATTTATTATCTTCTTGTTGTTTTTCCTTCAGATCTTTCTGAAGAGTTTTCTGCACTGAAGCAAGACTTCACCTGGACATCTTTGAGCCAGGGGGAGCCTTGATTCTTTAGAGCTTTCTAGCTCAGTGCAAGTCCTTGTGCTTCTCTAATCTGTTGTAAAATAGAGAAGACATCTTAACCTTCTTTCCCCCTCCTGTACAGGGTTATTACTCCCTTCAAAAGTATCCCTTGGTGGCAGGGCACCTGATCAAAAACCTGTGTTCGGTTTTTAGACACCTGATCAAAAGTTTAAAGGGTTTCTGGATCTACCTGAAGCAGATCCTGTTGGTGGCAGGGCACCTGATCAAAAACCTGAGTGGATTCCTACCTTGTTGGTAGAAGAGTGGACGTACCCAAGTTGTTTGGGGAACCACTATAAATTCCTTGTGTCGTCTGGATTGCCTTGTTTAATTCCTGCATTATGGCTGTGAATAGATATAACTAGGTTGCTAGTTGCTGATTAGGATTTCCAAGCCTTAACTGTAATTACAGTTAGCTTGAGTTTGTGCACAACACTTGTGTTAGGGTATAGGGTTAATTCCATATCTATAATCTTTTAATTCCGCAATTCACTCCAAGGGAGTTGGGTAGACCATTAAGTTTTGTCTAGTGCAAAATTTGATAACTCTATTCACCCCCCTCTAGAGTAGTATCTATCCCTTCACTTTCAATTGGTATCAGAGGGTGGTTGCGGGTTCGAAACCCCGGGGTCGTTTCCGGGGGGGATTGTTGGGGCTGCGGTCCGGAATTGCCCCCGCGCTGCGGTGCTATTTGGTAATGGCTTAACTGGCTGCCCCGTGGATCCGCCCGAGGACCTTTGATATAAAGATTAGTGGCGCCGTCCTTCATTAGTCTGGGCTTTTGGTGCGAGTGGTTGCGCTAAGTCCTCTCAATTGGTATCAGAGGGAGGACTTTTGTAAAGCCCGCTCTCACAGGGGTTGCTCCAGCGACATCAGAGAGCACTAGGACTGATTCAGTCGCTCCTCACCCTCATGAAGCTGGATCAGCTCATCTTTCCCTTCCCTCATCTTCTTCTGCTATGCAGTCTCCCTCAGTTGAAGTTCCATCAACTTCAGCTGAAGTACGACTCTCTCCTTCTCCTATTCGAGAAACAACCACAGTTGTTCTTCCTTCCCCTCCAGCATCTCCTCTTCCTTCTCATCTGGCTAGGATATCTGCTCCTAGTTTTGATCTGTTAGGATTTGAGAGGATTCCAACACCTCCTCAGTCTCTTATTCGCTCTCCAGATCATATTGATCTTCCTGCATCAATCCATCATTCTCTAGTTAACACTCTTGTTAACTCTCCAGCTCCATCTCCAATTCGATCTCCAGTCCACACCACTTCTTATCCTAACACTACAACCATCTCTACTGCATCTCCATCCACTGCAATTCCATCATCTTTTGAGATCACCCCAGCTTTCATATCCAGCATTTTGGAGTTGATTACCCCTTCAATCAAAATTATGATTGAAGAGGCAATTGCTCCACTTGCCTCCTCCATTGCCACCTTGACTGCTTCCATTCAATCACTTTCTAAATCTGCTGAGCCCTCTTCTTCAAGGGGCCTGGTTTCAGTTTCCACTGAAATCAGGCAGGGGGAGATGTTCTGTGAAGATGTCTCAGAGCCTCCAGCCTCCCTTCCAGCAGTTCTTCCAGCAGTTCAAGAAGAGACTGATGTAGTTCAAGCTCAAGATGAATCAGGTTCAGTGTTATCTGACAAAGAAATATCTGATGTTATTATGTTATCTGAATTTGCTGTGAAAGTTTGCTTAGAAGATCTCACCACTCCCTTGGTTGCCCATTTCCTAGAAGGGATTATTACATCCTACCTAGATGAATCCTGGGAGTTGGTAAAATATGAAGGTAATTCACTCATCCGCTTTATTGACGAGTCAATTAATTTGCTAGCTTGTGAATACCTAAAAGGAATGATTTTAGCTTATTTAGCAGATTTGTGTTCATAAATCTACAGATTATATTAAGAAGATATAGTTGCTCAGGTTATAGCAGTTGTTTCAGAAGCTGCTCCAGATGTTCTTGATGTTCAAATAGATCCAGAACTGGATTCTTTTTTAGATGATATAGAAGATGTGCCTGAAAATCAAGAAGAGAAAGCAAGAGATGCTTGGAATCAAAGAGTTCAATCTTTGTTAAAAGAGAAAGAAAAAGATTTACAAGTTGAAAAGTCAACTGTTTGGGATGATTCCCCATGACTTGATTTGGATTTCCTTCTGGCTCAGGATGCCATTGAAGAGGAAAAAGAGAAAGCTGATCTGAAATTAAAGGAAAAGGCTGTTTCTGAAGCCTATGATCCATATGACAATCCTCCATCATCTCATTCTGAGGATGAAGAGGATTCAGATTTATCTGAGAATTCAAAGAAAAAGAAAGCTGCTCAGAAGAAAAGAAAAGCTATTGCTCCTCCTCCTCTCAATCGTGATAATGATACTCCATATTATATTCTGAAAGGAATTGACCCCAAGTCAAAAGAGTTTCAACATTGGATGTGGTTCTCCAAGAACCAGCAGAAAGATAGAAAGAAAGCTAAGAGATATGATAGTCCTACCCCTAGATGGACACCCAGAGGTCCTCCTCCTCCACCTCCTGGTGCAGAAGCCTCTGGGAATTTATCTGCCAATCCTTCTGCTCCGTCAGCAAAATCTGCTCCGTCTCAGTCTTCTTCAAGGAAAAGCTCTCAAGATTTTCAAGGTAAATCATATTCTGGCCATCAAAGAACTGATACAGTAAGATAACAAGTGAAGGAGGTTGTGTTTCAAAGACCAACTTTTTCCCCTCCTCCTTCTCCAAAGAAAAGGATTTCATCTCCAATGCCAGTGCATTCTGAAAAAGTTGTTTCAAAAGGTAAGTAGTTTATTTTGTTTAAAAATTCTAGCAAGAACTTTGCTAAGTCTGCTCCCCTGTCTTATCTAGTTAATCAAGATAAAGAACCAGATGATACTTCTTCTGAGACTGTTTATGAAAGTCCTGAGCTTGATCCTAACTTTAGGATGGCTCGTTTTCACGAATTGGTTGGAGCAGCTCAAATCAGGAAAGCAAAAGCTGAAGGAAAGGATACTACTGGATTAACCACAATGTCTACATTCAGAAAGAAGGAGTTCGAAAAGTTCCAGGTTAGCCATGAGGTCTTTGACCCTTCAAAGTATATGGAAAAGCACCCAGAAGCCGTTGTTCCAAGGGCTGCAGAATTAAAGATTATTGGCGCGCAAGACTTGAAGATGTCTAAGAAAGAGGCAATTGATCCTTTGCGAAAAGTTTCCTTTGTTCCTAGCTCGTCTAACCCTAATCCAGACTCTGTAGATCCTTAATTTTGTTTGACTGTTATTTATCTGTTTGATAACTGCTAGTTAATTGTTAACTATTTCCTGTATTAATTTTATTGCTCTTTAGCTAGTTCTATGTTTTAGTTTTTGAGAGACTTAACTCAAATAGGGGGAGATTGTTGGTACCCTAGTTTGATTTGAGTTTAGTCTTCTCTTTTTGTCCCTTGACCCAAGAAATATCTATGGTCAATGGTTAGTGGTCTAGCTGTAGAGTCCTCGCTTTTCCAGATGAAGAATTTGGTTAAGTAGTTTGTTCGTTCGACTATCGTCGAACGCCGCTCGACTATCGTCGACTGACTGTTCGACGATCGTCTATCAGTTGCTCGACGCTCTGTCTGCAAGGATAGTTCGACTATCGGTTGATAGTTCGACTATCTGTGTGCTTTGATAGTTCGACTATCTGCTTGGATAGTTCAACTATCTGATAGCTCGACTATCTGTTGATAGTTCGACTATCTGTCGTTCTCTGATAGCTCGACTATCTGTTGATAGTTTGACTATCTGTTCTGCGTTATAGTTCGACTATCTGTTGATAGGTCGACTATCTGTTCTCGCTTGGTAGTTCGACTATCTGCTTTGATAGTTCAACTATCTGATAGTTCGACTATCGGTTGATAGTTCGACTATCTGTCGTTGTTGGGTAGTTCGACTATCTATTGATAGTTCGAATATCTGTTCTGCGTTGATAGTTCGACTATCTGTTGATAGATCGACTATCGGTTCTGCTTTGATAGATCGACTATCTGTTGATAGGTCGACTATCTGATAGCTCGACTATCTTCTGATAGTTCGACTATCTGTTGTGATAGTTCGACTATCTCCTGTGATAGTTCGACTATCTGGATCGTTCGACTATCTGTCCGATAGTTCGACGATCTCCGTCCGTCGGTCGACGATCTCCGAGGGTCGTTCGACGTTTTCTATCTGCCTTTTTATTTTGTATTTATTTATTATATTTAATTAATTAATACATTATCTGGCATGTTATTTTAGCTGTTTTATAATAATATTTCCAGACAATATCTGCTCCATTCCTTTCTGCCTGAATAAAATCTTTTCAGATAAAGTTGTTTGTCTTATTAGCTGACATTGTATTTTTCTTTATCTGCTGTCAGTCCTTTATAGCCGTTAGATTGAAAAGTCTTTCTCCTGCTATAAAGAGTTTGTTTCTGATATGACTTTATTTAGTACTTTATTATCAGATTGCTTCCTGCAGCTTCTTCGAAAGAGGTTTATCCCTTTTATAGAATGTTTCTGCTGCAGAGATTGTTTGTCTTTTTGATATTTACAGCCCAGGTCTCAAGTTTCAGAAGAAGACAAGCAATTCAAATTGAAGAGAGCCGTTGCTTGTTGCTGCTATAAAAAGGATCCTTTGAAGAAGGATTCAAGCTAGCTAACTAGCTACCCAGTTATTCATTTAAGCATTCAAGCCTTCATCAAGAACAAAGTTCTTCTGCTCTCAGCAATACTCATCCAAATGAGAAGTGTTAAGCTCTTCTGCTCTTCTTCAACCTGAGTCTCCTGCCTTCAGGAAGTTCAAACTCAGAGTTCTTTTGAAGAAGAAGAAGAAGACAGCTGCTTGAAGATTTCTAATTTTATTATTTATTATCTTCTTGTTGTTTTTCCTTCAGATCTTTCTGAAGAGTTTTCTGCACTGAAGCAAGACTTCACCTGGACATCTTTGAGCCAGGGGGAGCCTTGATTCTTTAGAGCTTTCTAGCTCAGTGCAAGTCCATGTGCTTCTCTAATCTTTTGTAAAATAGAGAAGACATCTTAACCTTCTTTCCCCCTCCTGTACAGGGTTATTACTCCCTTCAAAAGTATCCCTTGGTGGCAGGGCACCTGATCAAAAACCTGTGTTCGGTTTTTAGACACCTGATCAAAAGTCTAAAGGGTTTCTGGATCTACCTGAAGCAGATCCTGTTGGTGGCAGGGCACCTGATCAAAAACCTGAGTGGATTCCTACCTTGTTGGTAGAAGAGTGGACGTACCCAAGTTGTTTGGGGAACCACTATAAATTCCTTGTATCGTCTGGATTGCCTTGTTTAATTCCTGCATTGTGGCTGTGAATAGATATAACTAGGTTGCTAGTTGCTGATTAGGATTTCCAAGCCTTAACTGTAATTACAGTTAGCTTGAGTTTGTGCACAACACTTGTGTTAGGCTATAGGGTTAATTCCATATCTATAATCTTTTAATTCCGCAATTCACTCCAAGGGAGTTGGGTAGACCATTAAGTTTTGTCTAGTGCAAAATTTGATAACTCTATTCACCCCCCCCCCCCCTCTAGAGTAGTATCTATCCCTTCACTTTCAAAAAGAATGAAGAAATTGTTGAGCATTTATTTTTTCTAGATAATTCTATTCCTTTGAATATAACTACTGAGTATAGTTTGATTATCGAAGGAGATTATGAAGTTCATAAGAATAATACTAAGGATTTACCGGTGGTAGAACTTAAAAAACTACCGGATCATCTTGAGTATGCATTCTTAGGAACTAATTCTTCTTACCTAGTTATTATTTCTTCAAGACAATCTCATACTGAAAAAGCTAAATTAATAACTGTGCTGAAGAAATGTAAAGGTGCAATAGCTTGGCAAATATCTGATATAAAAGGTATTAATCCTAGTTTTTTCACTCATAAAATCCTTTTGGAAGAAAACTATAAATCCTCTATTCAACTGCAATGTAGACTTAATCCCAATATAAAAGAGGTAGTTAAGGCTGAGATTGTTAAGTTGTTAGATGCTGGTATGATAGACCCTATTTCAATTAGTTCATGGGTAAGTCATGTGCAAGTCGTTCCTAAGAAGGGTGGCCTAACTGTTGTAGCAAATGATAGGAATGAATTAATTCCAATGCGAACCGTAACGGGTTGGCGTGTTTGTATTAACTATAGGAAGTTAAACGATGCCACTAGGAAAGACCATTTCCCTCTACCTTTTATTGACCAAATATTAGAACGATTATCAGGACATTCTTATAATTGTTTTCTAGATGAACTTTCTGGGTATTTCCAAATTCCTATAGCCCTAGAAGACCATGAGAAAACTACTTTCACTTGCCCATTCAGTACATTTGCCTATAGGCGTATGCCATTCGGTTTATGTAATGCCCCCGTCACTTTCCAAAGGTCCATGTTAGCCATCTTCAACGAGTATGTTGAAGATATCATGAGAGTGTTTATGGATGATTTCTCTGTGTTTGGAGATTCGTTTGATTTGTGTTTGAATAATTTAGAAAAAGTTCTTAGGAGGTGTGAGGAAACAAACCTAGTCCTTAGTTGGGAAAAGTGCCATTTTATGGTACAAGAAGGGTTAGTATTAGGCCATAAAATCTCTAGCCAAGGAATTCAAGTTGATAGAGCCAAAATAGAAACCATAGAAAAGTTACGACCACCAACCTCCGTTAAGGCAGTGAGAAGTTTCTTAGGACACGCCGGATTTTACCACCGGTTCATTAAAGACTTCTCCAAAATTACTAAACCACTTACTAGACTTTTATAAAAGGACACACCTTTTATCTTTGATCAAGTGTGTCTACATGCCTTTGAGTTGTTAAAAGAAAGATTAATTAATTCTCCTATTATGATCGCACCTGATTTTACTCAGCCATTCGAGATCATGTGTGACGCTAGTAGTTTTGCGATAGGAGCTATTTTAGGACAACGCTGAAACAAACACTTTCATCCTATATTTTATGCTAGTAAAACACTTAATAATGCGCAGGAGAATTATACCACTACTGAAAAAGAACTCCTAGCAGTGGTATTTGCCTTTGACAAATTTAGATCTTATTTAACATTCTCTAAAGTGGTAGTATACACATATCACTCTGCCCTTAGATATTTGATATCCAAACCGGAAGCAAAGCCTCGTTTAATCTGTTGGGTTCTTTTATTGCAAGAATTTGATTTTGAAATTAGGGATAAATGGGGAGCAAAAAACTTAGCGGCAGACCATCTCTCACGTTTAGAAAATCCACTACGAGCAATGTTAGATGAATCTAAGATTTCTGATACATTCCCTGAGGAGTAGTTATTTGCCTTATCTACAAATATCAATCTTGATTATCCATGGTTTGCCGATTATGCAAACTATCTCGTGGCTAAGGTCCTTCCAAAGGATTTTTCATATCAGCAGAAAAAGAAATTTTTCTCTGACTTGAAATATTACTTTTGGGAGAACCCTTTTCTTTTTCGGATATGTGCAGATTCCGTTATTCGAAGGTGTGTATTAGCAGAGGAGGGTTGGATAATCCTGGAGCAGTGCCATTCAGGCCCTATTGGTGGTCATTATGGAGTAAATCATTCCGCCAAAAAGGTTCTTGATTCTAGTTTTTATTGGCCCCTTCTATTCAGGGATGCCCAAAGGTATGTGATTTCATATGATTCTTGTCAGAAATTAGGTAATATTTCTAAATTACATGAAATGCCACAAAATTTTATTCTTGAATGTGAAGTATTTGATGTGTGTGGAATTGATTTTATGGGACCATTTCCAATTTCGTATGGGAATAAATATATTTTGGTAGCCGTAGATTATGTATCAAAGTGGGTTGAAGCACAAGTTTTGCCCACTAATGATAGTAGAGTAGTAATTCAGTTTTTGAAATCTCTATTCGCACGATTTAGCACACCACGTACACTTATTAGCGATAGGGGTTCACATTTTTATAATATACAGCTAGACAAAGTATTGCTGAAATATGGAGTCACACATAGGATAGCTACACCTTACCATCCACAAACTAGTGGTCAAGTTGAAGTATCAAATAGAGAACATAAGAGAATCATAGAAAAATCTATAGAAGGGAATAGGAAGCAATGGTCTAGGAAACTAAATGATTTTTTGTGGGCTTATAGGACCGCCTTCAAAACACCTCTAGGGACCACCCCCTTTAGATTAGTCTATGTTAAACCTTGTCACTTACCTATAGAATTAGAAAATAAGTCGTATTGGGCAATACGCTCTTTAAATTTTGATACTAATTCTATAGGAGAAAAACTTAATCTTCAACTTAACGAATTAGATGAGTGGAGAACTATGACCTATGAGAACTCTCGGATTTATAAGGAGAAGACTAAACTATTTCATGACCATCACATTCGTAAACCTAAGACATTCCAAAAGGGTGACCAAGTCCTCCTTATTAATTCCAGACTACGGTTATTCCCAGGGAAGTTAAGGTCTAAGTGGTCCAGACCCTTCCAAGTTAAAGAAGTATTTCCCTACGGCACCGTTGAGCTAACTTACCCTGAGAAGGGCGATTTTAAAGTCAATGGCCACCGATTAAAACTTTACTATGGTGTGCTTCCTCAAGACTTTACTCGTCAAGAAACTTGCCTCCGTCTAGACTAGAATATAAGTGTCGTATGATTTTTCTATAGTTTATAAAAAAAATATATCAAAAATTAGTAATAAAAATCAACTAAGAAAAATTCCCAAATCAGAGGAGTACACGGCCAGGAACACAGCCGTGTGCCTGGCCGTGTCAAGCACACATCCAATCACCCGGTCGTGCCCCATATAAAACATGGGAAAGCATCATTTTATCCCAAGCACAACACGGCTCCCCACACACCCGTGTGTGGTGCCGTGGTCACTAGCGTTCATTAACCCATATTCATCAAGAGTAGTACACGGGTACACACACACCCATGTTGGTGCTCGTGTGCCTATTCTGAATTTGACCACGCATGTCCCGAGAAGGACACGACTTATTCACACAGCTGTATTCAATCCTGTATCGCAGCTTGATGATTTTATTACTTTTGTCCAGAAAAGAACACGACATCTTACCCAGCCGTGTTTGTAGCCGTGTGTAATTTATTTACCCAGCGCCAGAGCAGGACACGGGTTGACACACACACGTGTTGTAGACCGTGTCTACCCTCTAGTGCCTGTCAGTTTGACCACATGGGACAATACACGCCTGTGTTGTGGACCGTGTTCGTCTGACGCTGTCCTATCCCGTTAGTTTGACCACACGTCTCGTGGGAGACTGTGTTCCATGATGATAAGATTCCTTAACATGGGTTTCACACACGGTCGTGTGTCAACCCATGTTCTCTATCTTTATATAGGGCTCTGTTCATTTCATCTTCATCCTCTCCTGCTCTCCAACTTCACCTCTTACACTACCTATCTCAAAGGGCTGGTTAAGTTTTTGGGCTTCAAAGTTTGTGGATTTTCCTCCCCTCCTCGCGCTCATTCCTCCTAGGTAAAAGTTTTTGAGTTTATGTTCTTATTACTCCATTCTCCTCTCCTTCTTCACATTCTAATCCTCTCTTCTTATTACTCCCTCATTTTTAAAAATTAATCTTCATGACCACAGATCATGTCTTCATCCCGTAGCCAAGGCGGTCGCTGATGTCGCCCGGATCTCCAAGCATTGTGTACAGAGAGGCGTGACTTCATTCCACTGCTGGAATTTATGAATCAAGTGCATATAAATCGCTACAACCGCCTCCAATCGAAGAAATTCTAGGACATTTGCTTGATTGACTGGGACGTCTTGGAAGAAATAAGTTTAGCGAGAGATGTTAGAGAGTTAATATCTGTAGTGGAGTGGAAAGAATTTTTTGCTATAGAGGAGCAAGGCTTTAGGGAACTCATGCTCGAGTTCCTGTCTACTTTTTGTTTAAACCTTATACCTTCCCTCATTGAGCAAAGAAAACCCGCAAGAGGGAATCATCTCATTTAAAGTGGCCGGCACTTTTCATACGATCACCCTCCTCCAGTTCACCCAATATTTAGGGGTGTATGAGGAGTCGTTCTTCTCTACTGCCTCCTACTTTTACCTTCATTTTTATCTCCCCAACCGTGACCATGCTGACATGATCTTGGCTCGGCTTACTTTTGATGTAGACCTGTATGAAGCCAAGAGATATAAGACCTCTAGGACGGTTTCTTCGTCCCTCTACTACATACATCACCTCCTTAACCATACTTTGAGCGGCCGGGGCGAAAGCCCTGGCGTAGTCAGTAGGCAGGATATCTTATACCTGCATAGTATGTCAGCCTGTTATCCCATCCACCTAGGCTTTATGCTCGCCCAATTCATACTTCATCAGGCGGACAACTCACGTATCAGGTCTATTTGCGTAGCACCCTATATTACTCACCTGGCGAAGAATATGGGCATATTCTCGTCTCTTCCTCCCATGACCATAGTGGCAAAGACTGTGCCCATCACCATGGCCAATCTATGATCTCTCTGCCTCATCACCGCCCGTCAGGGCCAGGGCGGGATTACTTATGCCATTGCGAGACGTGGACCTCATGCAGCTGCTGACGATGAAGACGAGGAGGTAGATCCTGACCTCGATGAGCCTTTGATTCCCCGAGCATGCTCCACAGGGCGAGTCCTCTACTTCCCAACCTCCACCGCAGTCTCGGTACGGGCGCGAGTTACAACATTTTCATGACACTCAGCTCTCGTCGCGCCTTCTGAGTATTGAGGAGTCCTAGAGGAGGACGGAGGACGCTATTGTGTAGATCAGAGCTCATTTGGGGATTTCTAGGCCACCACGAATAGCTCCTCGCCCACCTCGCTCCCAAGACGATCTGGATGGCCCTCCTGCATATTTCTGACATGTATCACTGTGTATTTGGACATGTAGTTCTGTCGCATTTCTTTTTGCACTGTATTATCAGTTTATTTATATATTATCACATTTGCCCCTTTTTACTGTGTGTGCCCATTTATATTCATGATAGTCAGTTTGTTATATTCTTGTGAAATTTCTCTCTCAGTTTTTTTTACATTGCCATGAGGACATTGCAATTATTCAGTCTGGGGGTGGATGTTCTTCAATTATATTGCTTCTGTGATGGACATGATTACAATTGATTATACTCTTGCTATCATAGTACTCAAGGTTAAACACCCCTAATTTTTTTTTAATTTTCCTAATTAGTAATTACGTATAGAAATATATTAGCCTAATTTTCTCTATATAATTTATTTTTAATATTAGTCCTCTATAATATTAATTATCAATAACTCTATTTTTGAAAAAAATAATTATCTATAATAAAGTGAGTTGATGAGTGTAACATTTAGATAATTTTGTATTAGGGAATCAAGAAAAAATACTCTTTATTGATGTCTAGAACCTACCTTCTAGCAATCCTCAAAACATTCGCATAAGTTGTTTAGTGAGGGCGGAAATGAATTAGGTCTCCTTACGGATAGTTTGAGCCTTGTAATCCCACAACTTTTGACAGTATACCCTTGCACACCCAATTTGGACCTATTCCCTATGCCTTTTGATACTCCACCACAAAAATTCACCAAGGCCAATCCTTACCTATTAGCACACCTATCATTAAGATCTTCTTGAAATGAGTTTATTCATAGTGATATGTGGCCTGAGTGCGTGTATAATGGCACCCACTTGGAATTATCCCTACTATGAATTTCCTAAAAGAAAAACATAGTGATATGTGGGCTGAGTGCATGTATATTGGCACCCACTCAGAATGATCCCTACTATGGGCACTTGGTTAAAATATATATATAGAGTATCCATCATCAAAAAAATATGGGAAGTATAATAAGTGCAAAGTCTGGGGGTGCTCTTATAATATTGATGTATGTTAAGGTATTTATCATACAAAGGGCTCAATTGTGATCTAGGTGTGATAAAAACCATCAAATGTATCTTGATTACCCCACCTATAATTGCCTATCCTAAGCCAAAAAGTTTACACCACCATACAAGTCCTAAGGATCTAACCTCACTAATTCTAAATAGTATCGTGGAGAGGGTGTGAAAAGGTAAGCTCATGACTATCAATATTGGTTCCAATAAGTATTGAAATACTAATGCATATCTTATTGAAATTATTATTTTCTCCTCACGATTGTTATGGATGACTATACTTCTATTTCTGAGAAAGAGTGAAAGATAGTTAAAAGATATATTGGAGGAATTTTAAGATAAGGTATATTTAGAAAAGTCTGCTACACAATTTTCTATACGATTACATCATCAAAGTTCTCTTTAAATTCATAGCAACCAGTGTGTGGAAGCAAAAATTTTTATTGGTAACCCAAGTGTTTGAATTAGTTTGCTTAGAGACAAGCAAACATCTAAGTCTGGGGGTATTTGATGAGTGTAATTATGATAGGATTTTTACTATCATAATTGTAATCATGTCAACTATTTTCCACCTCCCTAGGCAGTAATTTTGCAAGAATAGTTAAGAATTCGTATTATCATGAATAGAAGAGCACAGTTAGGAGTTCCTATTATTTCATGTATTAAGCTATGTACTTATTCAATCATTTTCTTAATGCAGGTATGGCTAACCAGTGGAACTAAAAGTCTCGGAGCAAACAGAGGAGGTCACGGAGTCAACATGGCTGAGGACAGGACAAAATTTAGGCAAACACGGGTAGGAACTGTAACACCCCAAAACTTGGAAGGGAAATCGACGGCATCGTTTTAGCCAAGTTTGGGTTTTGGAGCAGGCGACACGGGCGTGTCAAGGGCGTGACACGGGCGTGTCAGGGCGTGGTCAACCGCGGAGCCATGGTCGACGTTCTGAGGGTCGACGTTCGTCGAGCTCAGGAACACGGCCTGGGACACGGGCGTGTCCCTGGCCGTGTCCTTCTCGGGCTATTTGCAGGATTTATTCTGCTAGGCGTGACATGGGTCACGACACGGCCGTGTCGGGTCTGACACGGGCGTGTCGAAGGCCGTATCTTTGGCTGTGTCCTTCTCTGACTGGAAAAATTGGTCGGTGGGGGGCGTGACACGGGTCTCGACACGGGCGTGTCAAAGGCGACACGGGCATGTCGGAGGCCGTATCAAAGGCCGTGTGCTGGTTTTCGAATCGGTCGAGATGGCGAATGGGTAACACGGCCTGGCACACGGTCGTGTTGCAACCCGTGTTCAGCCCAGTTTTTGTAATTTTAGGCCGAATCGTTGCCGTCTGTTTCTTTGGTATGAGATCCAACGGCTGGGGGCTAGATCTGAGGGATTAAACTCGGGAATAGGGTTTGAAACCCTCACTGTTCTCCTATCTTTATCTCTATTGATTCTAGAGAGAAGGGAGAGCAAGGAGGAGGAAGAAGGCCAAGATCCGGCCGCTGGCAAAGCTTCGGAGGTCTGTTTCGCGAGCGGAGTTCAGATCCGCGAAGGTGGGAGCGTTGCGGTGGTTTTCAACCGAGCAAATCTTCTCCATGGCTAGGAAGAGGGGACGGAAGGTAACGACACTTCTCCTCTCGGTTTTTAGGATTTAGGATGCATGAATAGCATCCCCTTCCTTTCGTATTTTGAGCACCAAATCTCTCACATGAGAGGGATTCGTGTAGCCTAGGTTCAAGAGTGACCTCCGGGTTGAGTATGTTCATCCCGGCATGCTTTGCATTAGAGATCCGCTCCATTAGAGGATTAGGCATTGTGGGTGAAGCCGTGGTCGCGACCGTTAGTGCGACCCGGTGATGTTGCATAGCGAGTTATGAGGTTTCGGTGGAAATCCGTTGCGGCAATACGCCGTTGTGTGTATGCGT
The DNA here is from genome assembly GCA_039513925.1 of Platanthera zijinensis. NCBI lineage: Eukaryota > Viridiplantae > Streptophyta > Magnoliopsida > Asparagales > Orchidaceae > Platanthera > Platanthera zijinensis. The sequence goes on from CM077091.1 coordinate 101,050,905, forward strand.
TTTCCCCCTTTAATTGAGTGAGTACTCGTAGTCGGAACCGGACAAGGCTAGCTCCGCTTCTTGCGGTAGATGGTTTCCTTGGAGCACGGGAAAGATACGATGCGAATGGTGATTGGGGTGGGGAAACCTTTGTTTGTACTATGCAAAGGCGCGGCTATGTCTCTGTGGTCGGCTGGCTATCCCGTGATGTGCAAGTCATGTGGGGAAAGTGTCCCGGCGAGACTAGCCCCTTGTGTGGGACTGACGAGGATGTCGAGCAGAGGGCAAGCCCGGGCATTGTGGCCATGAGCGGGTGGGGTCCAGCAAGGCTTCTTAGAATCGGTCGGTGTGAGACGGAACCCTGACGTGCGAAGTCAGAATGTGAGGGCAAGCCCGGGGTATATGACCCTTGTGCGGGTGGGGCCTATGCGAGGTTCCGTGTAACGGCATGTGTGCCGTTAGGGACATGGTGGTTCCCTTGTGTTTGCGGCTTTAAGCTAGTGGGGAAACGGAAGTACCCAGTGTTTGATGTTGTGCTAGATGCATACGAACTAGGGTGCCTTGGGTGAAACCCGGTTTGCATTCATGTTGCATAGTAGGCCCTTTCACTTTGTACAAAACATAGAGAACATGTATGCTGTATGAGACATCCAAGCCTGTTTTACCGCTTTATTATATATACTCTTTTGGTATACGAAGTGCTAACTTGCAGGTGGAGTGGTACCCCGGGGTCCGTTAGGGACGGCCGGGAGGAGAGGTGTTTGTTACACAGTAGAGGTCAGTCTTTGCTGACCCACGTTACTTCAAATCCTTACAGGGCAAGGATCGCATGCAGGAGCTAGCGCGTCGGGCGAAAAGCCCTAAGCCTCATGAAGTGTTGCTGTGCTTGACTATTTTATTTTCCTTGTTTTGCTGCTGTTGTTTGACTATGTCCAGCTTGCATGCCGAGGTAGCCTAGGGGTGCTTAGCACTTTTATATTTGGACTCATATCGTGTAAGGCCTTAAGCATTTGATACTCTTCTGTTAGTGGATAACTTCTGCCTGTTAGTGTTCATTTTTTCCGCTGTGTTTGTCTGGAGTTTTAAGATTGGGTAGTTTTATATCATCTTTTAATACTAAAGTTGTGGCGTCCGTATGTTGTGGGGCCCCGGCCGGAACCATATTATATGGTCTTTACAAGGGAGGTGTTACAATTTGGTATCAGATGGAGGTTCGCGTTCCAATGAGAAGTTTCGCGATCGAAAGTATAAGTCGAGTCGTGTATAAGAAGTTATCCACATAGGAGTATCGCGGGACCATGAGCGTCATTGTGTTCGAGTCGTGCAATTAGAGACTGATTTGCGTTTTCTTGCTTGTGTTTAGAGTGCAAGCAACGAGGCTGGGACCTCGAGGCCAAGAGAAGAGCTCTCGGTAAGTAGTGCGACTGCGCAAGGTCCGCTAGGGATGGGGGTCACACCGACCGACTTCTGTCGTATGCTTGCAGAAGCGATGGTGGCGGCCCAAGCTGCAGCGACAGCACAGGTAGCAGCTCCCGTTGCTCAGGTAGCAACTCCTGCTACCCCGGTCACGGCAGCGACCGTGCCGGTTGAGGAGGCTAGGCGGGCGGAGCCGCAGGCCGTGAGAGTGGTTGTCGGGAAGGGGGACCGGCAAATGAAGTACTTTCTGAGTTTCCACCCTCCAACCTTCAAGGGAATCGGCACGCCCACAGATGCAGAGGATTGGTGGGCTAGAATTCAGGAGCTTCTGAGGGTGGCAGAGGCGCCAGAAGAGAAAAAGGCAGAGTTCGCAGCCTTTATGTTGGAGGAAGATGCCAAGTTATGGTGGGTGAGCCACAGTGGCCGGCAGTTTCTAGGACGCACACCGTCCATCGAGGAATTTAGGAATGCTTTCCTGAAGAAGTACATTCCCGCCTTAATGAGGCTAGCCCTCCAGAGGCAGTTTCTACATCTGGTGCAGCGAGACAAGTCAGTGGATGAGTATGTTCAGGAATTTACTCGCTTGGGTCGTTATGCAGGGACGACCATGGCAGGCGATGAAGAGAGGGACAATCTCTTCTATCATGGATTGAGGGAGAATCTAAGACAACCCCTCATATCGATGAAATGTGCGGGTTTCAACGAATTGGTGTAGGCGGCCCGAATTTTGGAGAGTGACATGGAGCGATCCCAGCATCGCAAGGGTTTCACACCAAAGCAGGGGGAGGAGAAGAAGCCTACTCAGTCCCATGGAAAGACGGAAGGGAGCCGATGGAAGAAGAAGCCTTCCCCATATAAGTCGGGTGAGAAAAGTAATTGGACGTCCGGAGGGTCACGCTCTAAGGGACCGCAGACGTGTTACAGTTGTGGCAAGCCAGGCCACATAGCAAGATTTTGTACCTAAGGGGCGCTGAGCAAGAGCCAAGGCAGGAGCAGACCGTACGCTCCGGACCCAGTGCAGCAGAGAAGGGGAAAATGGCGGAGTCGAGTGCTTCCCGGTTTCAACCAGTGCATCCAAGGGCCTATAACCTTGGGCAGCAGGAAGCAATCCGCCAAATCGATGTGGTGACAGGTATGAGTGTTCAACCTGCATCATAGATTTCTTCCTTTCAAGCCTTTTTATGTTTGTTGCATGTGTGTAGGCTTTGTAGTAGTATCTGGGTACCCCGCTAGAGTACTTTTTGATACGGGAGCGTCGCACTCCTTCCTTGCAGAAAGTTTCACCCGGAGGATTGGAGTTGAGTCCTTTGCAACGGACTCAGAGTTGAAAGTGTGCATGCCCAATGGGTCGTCTATGACAACCAGGGCTAAAGGGCGGATTTGTTGGAGTCTTGAGGGAGTCGACTTCATATTGGTAGCGGCGATCTTGCCGTTGTCCGAGTTTGATGTGATTTTGGGGATGGATTGGCTAGCGGAGCAGCGTGCCAGTATCGACTGTTTGTCCAAGGTGGTAACCCTGAGGGGCGTGGGGCAAGCAGAAGTCAAGTTTGAGGGCCTGCATGGAGTGGCCTGTTCCCTAGTTTCGGCACTTCAACTAGTGTGAGCTGTTAACCAGGCGGGTGTAGCTCTAGTAGCGTTGTTGGAGGTTAGCCTTTCCAGGCTGTCTCTTGGAGAAGTGCCCGTGGTGGCGGAGTTTGGAGATGTTTTTCCTGAGGAGCTACCGGGAGCACCTCCTCGGCGGGAGATTGATTTCTCCATCGAGTTAGTGCCCGAGGCTAGACCGGTGTCACGACCACCCTTTAGGATGGCACCAAATGAGTTGGCCGAGCTCAAGGTTCAGTTGCAGGAGCTTTTGGAGCAAGGGTATATCAGGCCTAGCTCTTCACCGTGGAGTGCGCCGGTGTTATTTGTAAAGAAGAAGGACGGTAGTATGCGTCTGTGCATAGACTACCGAGAGTTGAACAAATTGACTGTCAAGAATAAGTATCTGATTCCTCGGATAGACGATCTCTTCGACTAGTTGGTGGGATCGGTGGTGTACTCCAAGTTGGACTTGAAGTCCGGGTATTATCAATTACGGATTCTTGACGAAGACATACCCAAGACTGCGTTTGGTACGAGGTATGGTCATTTTGAGTTCTCGGTGATGCCGTTCGGGCTGACGAACGCGTCGTCCGTGTTCATGGACTTGATGAACCGAGTGTTTCGCGAATATTTGGACTGGTTCGTAGTCGTCTTTATCGATGACATATTGGTGTATTCCAAGTCGGAACCGGAGCACGAGTCGCACTTGCGGACAGTGTTACAAGTATTGAGAGAGAACCAGCTTTATGCGAAGTTCTCCAAGTGCGAGTTTTGGTTGGAGAAAGTGGCATTTCTAGGCCATGTGATTAGTGGGGATGGGGTGGTGGTAGATCCAACGAAAGTAGAAGCCATCAGAGAGTGGCCAGTTTTGAGGACCGTGGCGGAAGTCCGAAGTTTTCTAGGACTAGCCGGGTACTACCGAAGGTTTGTGGAAAACTTTTCACGGATAGCTCTACCCCTCACTTCACTAACTCTCAAGGATCAGAAGTTTGTATGGACTCAAGAGTGCAATGAGGCGTTTGAAACCCTGAAGGAAAGGCTAATGACGGTGCCGATCCTAAGTCTACCAAAGGGGACCGAAGGGTTCCAGATTTTCAGCGACGCATCCGGATGCGGTTTAGGGTGCGTGTTGGTGCAGCATGGTAGTGTGATAGCTTTTGGGTCGAGGCAGCTGAAGCCTCATGAGAGAAATTACCCCGTCCATGATTTGGAGTTGGCGGCGGTAATTTTTGCTTTGAAGTTGTGGAGGCACTACGTTTATGGTGCAAAGGTGGAGATCTTCACGGACCACAAGAGTCTGAAGTATTTCCTAGATCAGAAGGACCTAAATATGCGGCAACGTAGGTGGGTCGAGTTCCTTGGGGACTATGAGGTGGCGATTCAGTACACGCCAGGGAAAGCCAATTTGGTGGCAGATGCTTTGAGTAGGAAATACTCGGGGCAAGGAAATTGGATTGAAGCTCACGATGAGCGGTTAAGGCGGGACTGGGAGTCCCTTGGTTTGGAATGTGTGGCGAGAGGCGAGTCTAGCGTAGCTCGACTAAATTGGATTGAGATGCAGAGTGACTTATGCGATCGTATTCGGGAAGCGACCCGTGTAGATGCGGAGTTCCAACCTTTCGTGGAGGAAGCTCTAAAGGGCGAAGGTAGCGCCTGGGAGATGGTTGATGGGATTCTGAGGAAGGGCGGAAGGATTTATGTACCGCAGTTCGGCAAGCTCCGCGAGGAGTTGATGTTTGAGGCCCACTTCACTAAGTACTCCATTCACCCGGGTAGTAAAAAGATGTACTTGGACTTGAAGAAGTCCTATTGGTGGCCTGGGATGAAGCGGGACGTAGCTTTGTGTGTGAGTCGGTGCCAAACATGTGCCTTGGTGAAGGCCGAGTGTCAGAAGCCGGGCGGGTTCTTGAAGCCTCTTCCAATCCCCGAATGGAAATTTGATGACATCTCCATGGATTTTGTGCATGGGTTGCCTAGATCGCAGCAGGGTAATGATGCCATTTGGGTGATTGTGGACCGCTTGACCAAAGTGGCACATTTCATCCCAAACCGGAAGGAGGACGGTGTGGAAAAGTTGGTGGAGTTGTACGTCCGCAATATTGTACGACTCCATGGGATTCCGAAGAGTATAGTCAGCGACCGGGATGGACGTTTCACGACTAAGGATTGGCGTTTGGTGCAAAAGAGCTTGGGCACAAAACTCAAGTTCAGTACGGCTTTTCATCCTCAAACCGATGGGCAACTGAGAGAACGAACCGTACCTTGGAAGATATGCTAAAGATGTGTACTCTCGACTTCGCCAAGAAGTGGGAGGATCACCTCTTCATGGTGGAGTTTGCTTATAACAATAGTTACCAAGCTAGTATCAAGATGGCGCCATACGAAGCTCTGTATGGGGGCGGTGTCGAACACCGATGTCTTGGACAGAGGCGGGAGACACCAAGCTTTTGGGGAAAGAAGTGGTAGCCGACGCTAGTGAGCTAGTGCGGACCATCCAAGAGCGCATGAAGGTAGCTCAAGATCGGCAGTCGAAGTATTTCAATGCTCGCCACAGGCATGTGTAATTCGTTGTGGGCGACTGGGTGTATCTTAAGATCAAGCCATTCAAAGGCGTTTCGCGAATTCGCCGACTCAAGAAGCTGAGTCCGAGATTTTTGGGACCATTCAAGGTCGTCGAGCGAGTGGGAGAGGCAGCGTACCGGTTGGCGTTGTCCACAGAGCTAAGTGGATTGCATGACGTTTTTCACGTCTCCGTCCTGAGGAAAGTGTTGTTAGAAGCCAGCGTGGTGATTGAGCCGACGGCAGTGCCGGTAGAGGAAGACTTGAGGACGCGAGTTCGTCCAATCGGGATAGAAGACTCAGAGGTTCGGCAATTGCGGAACAAGGAGGTTAGACTCGTAAAGGTCCGTTGGGACAACTGTGGCTGCGAGGAGCTCTCATGGGAGCGAGAGCAGGCCATGTTGGAGGAGTACCCCGAGCTTTTCTCCTCAGGTACCGTTTAGTTTTGTTTACCTTCCATGTTTTAAATTTCGGGACGAAATTCTTGTAAGGGGGGAGAATTATAACACCCCAAAACTTGGAAGGGGAATCGATGGCATCGTTTTAGCCAAGTTTGGGTTTTGGAGCAGGCGACACGGGCGTGTCAAGGGCGTGACACGGGCGTGTCAGGGCGTGGTCGACCGCGGAGCCGTGGTCGATGTTCTGATGGTCGACGTTCGTCGAGCTCAGGAACACGGCCTGGGACACGAGCGTGTCCCTGGCCGTGTCCTTCTCGGGCTGTTTGCAGGATTTATTCTGCTAGGCGTGACACGGGTCACGACACGGCCGTGTCGAGTCTGACACGGGCGTGTCGAAGGCCGTGTCTTTGGCCGTGTCCTTCTCTGACTGGAAAAATTGGTCGGTGGGGGGCGTGACACGGGTCTCGACACGGGCGTGTCAAAGGCGACACGGGCGTGTCGGAGGCCGTGTCAAAGGCCGTGTGCTGGTTTTCGAATCGGTCGAGACGGCGAATGGGTAACACGGCCTGGCACACGGCCGTGTTGCAACCCGTGTTCGGCCCGGTTTTTGTAATTTTAGGTCGAATCATGGCCGTCCGTTTCTTTGGTATGAGATCCAACGGCTGGGGGCTAGATCTGAGGGATTAAACTCGGGAATAGGGTTTGAAACCCTCACTTTTCTCCTATTTTTATCTCTCTTGATTCTAGAGAGAAGGGAGAGCAAGGAGGAGGAAGAAGGCCAAGATCTGGCCACCGGCGAAGCTTCGGAGGTCCGTTTCGCGAGCGGAGTTTAGATCCGCGAAGGTGGGAGCGTTGCGGTGGTTTTCAACCGAGCAAATCTTCTCCATGGCTAGGAAGAGGGGACGGAAGGTAACGACACTTCTCCTCTCAGTTTTTAGGATTTAGGTTGCATGAATAGCATCCCCTTCCTTTCGTATTTTGAGCACCGAATCTCTCACATGAGAGGGATTCGTGTAGCCTAGGTTCAAGAGGGACCTCCGGGTTGAGTATGTTAATCCCGGCATGCTTTGCATTAGAGATCCGCTCCGTTAGCGGATTAGGCATTGTGGGTGAAGCCGTGGTCGCGACCGTTAGTCCAACCCGGTGATGTTTCATAGCGAGATGTGAGGTTTCGGTGGAAATCCGTTGCGGCAATACGCCGTTGTGTGTATGCGTTTTCCCCCTTTAATTAAGTGAGTACTCGTAGTCGGAACCGGACAAGGCTAGCTCCGCTTCTTGCGGTAGATGGTTTCCTTGGAGGACGGGAAAGATACGGTGCGAATGGTGATTGGGGTGGGGAAACCTTTGTTTGTGCTATGCAAAGGCGCGGCTATGTCTCCGTGGTCGGCTGGCTATCCCGTGACGCTCAAGTCATGTGGGGAAAGTGTCCCGGCGAGACTAGCCCCTTGTGTTGGACTGACGAGGATGTCGAGCGGAGGGCAAGCTCGGGCATTGTGGCCATGAGCGGGTGGGGTCCAGCAAGGCTTCTTAGAATCGGTCGGTGTGAGACGGAACCCTGACGTGCGAAGTCAGAATGTGCGGGCAAGCCCGGGGTATATGAACCTTGTGCGGGTGGGGCCTATGCGAGGTTCCGTGTGACGGCGTGTGTGTCGTTAGGGACATGGTGGTTCCCTTGTGTTTGCGGCTTTAAGCCAGTGGGGAAACGGAAGTACCCAGTGTTTGATGTTGCGCTAGATGCATACGAACTAGGGTGCCTTGGGTGAAACCCGGGTTGCATTCATGTTGCATAGTAGGCCCTTTCACTTTGTACAAAACATAGAGAACATGTATGCTGTATGAGACATCCAAGCCTGTTTTACCGCTTTATTATATATACTCTTTTGGTATACGAAGTGCTAACTTGCAGGTGGAGTGGTACCCCGGGGTCCGTTAGGGACGGCCGGGAGGAGATGTGTTTGTTACACAGTAGAGGTCAGCCTTTGCTGACCCACGTTACTTCAAATCCTTACAGGGCAAGGATCGCATGCAGGAGCTAGCGCGCCGGGCGAAAAGCCCTAAGCCTCATGAAGTGTTGCTGTGCTTGACTATTTTCTTTTCCTTGTTTTGTTACTGTTGTTTGACTATGTCCGGCTTGCATGCCGAGGTAGCCTAGGGGTGCTTGGCACTTTTATATTTGGACTCATATCGTGTAAGGCCTTAAGGCCATTTGATACTCTTCTGTTAGTGGATAACTTCTGCCTGTTAGTGTTCATTTTTTCCGATGTGTTTGTCTGGAGTTTTGAGATTGTGTAGTTTTATATCATCTTTTAATACTAAAGCTGTGGCGTCCGTATGTTGTGGGGCCCCGGCCGGACCCATATTATATGGTCTTTACAGGGGAGGTGTTATAGGAACACGGTCGTGTGCCTACCCGTGTCCTATCTAGGATGGATCCGAATAATTGGAAGACAAGTCAGAGCACCATAAGGGTGGGAACACGCCCGTGTGCCCAACCGTATCCTTTTCGGGACAAATTGAAGAGTTGCTTCCAACTAACCCGTGTCTGAAGAACATGAAGAACAACACGGCTGTGTCATCCAATACGGCCGTGTCACTACCCGTGTCATCTGACACCGCCCACGTCCAGACACACTAATTCATGGGGAACCGCCCTAGAACCGTCAACACGGACTGTGACACGGCCATGTTGGAACCCGTGTCCGATCCTGTTTGTAAGGAGAATATAAAAACCTGTGTGAAAATTTTATTCGTAACTTTTGGATCATTTCATTTAGAGCACTTCTGGAGGACGAAAGTGGAGCATCCAAGAGAAGGAAGAATTGGAGGAGATTTTGTATGCATTTTAATCTTTCATGTATCTCTCTCAATCTTTCCTTTCTCTTGGTGATCTAACTTTATTTATCTTTTATTTTGCTTGAACTTTTTATTTGAACAATTTGGTAATCATGTATCTTCTTGTTTTCATCAAATTTGTGGTATTTTATTCGTATATAGGCTTGCAAACAATGAGATTTGTCCTAGTTATGAATGTAGCTTTTGTTTTACATGAATTCCAAACTTCTAGATTGAGATATTGGATGCTTGGGATGATGGTTAAATGTTCATATTTGGGTATAATTCCTCTTTGTATTTCAAAGTTCATGATCGAGAGATATGTTATTTGGATAATTGTAGTACGGATAAATATATTCATGGTATTTTAGAGATAAGATTTCATGAATTTATGTAGGAGATAGGGTATTGTAATTAATGCAAATTTGAGTGTTGTAAATTATTCGAGAGAAAATTTACTCAACTTAGGTTTAGATTTTGAATTGCTAGAGAGAGAATTTGATAAATGTTTAACCCTTTACAATACAATGAATTTGATAGTTTTGTTATTTCATGATTCCATAGATTTGAATTAATACGTGATTATGTTCATGTGAATGCTCTTAGACTTTCGAGGTTTTATCATCTTTAATTATCCAATGTACTTTATCCAATTAGTAATAGTTAGGTTTATTTAGATTAAAAATCAATTTTAATTATAGGTATGATAATAGAGTGAGGGTGAGTATGAGTATTTGAAAAAGCCCTGTGGAATATGACATGAGATGTAGATTTCTCCTATACTATGATTGATAGGTGCACTTGCCTGAAAGATAATTCAATCTAGCTTATGCCCATCTACATAGTTTATTCTAAAGTGTAGATTGAATACGCATCAAGTTAAACATACTCAGTAAAAATATCATCACACACCACTCCTTGGTTTGCATCACCAATGATCTGGTGTCTTGGATGATCTCTTAGATGCCTGACTATAAGTGGCAATCTTCTTTTAGCTGCAGCTTCTTGTCTATCTTCATCCACTTCAAGTGAGCCTGGTACATCTTTTGGAATGTCCATTTCCACCGCTTTATCTTGGACTTTTGGAGAACCTTCCTTGATAATCAGCTCGGCCATCATTTATTCTGTACTTGCAATACTAGAAGATGACCTTGACAGCTCACTATTAATCATGGTAGACTCATCAAAAACTACATGTACAGACTCTTCTACAACTTGGCTTTTAAAGTTGTAGATCCTATAGGCTTTACTATAATTGTTTTACCCAATAAAAATCCCATCAAAGGAATTGGCAGTAAACTTAGTCACATAGGACTTTCCTTTATGAAGCACATAACACATACTACCAATGATTCTGAGATAGCCCAGGTTTGGTTTTATGCCCTTCAAGATCTCATAGGGATTCTTCTTGTGGCTTTTGGTGATAGAGGCTCTGTTAAGGACATGACATGCAGTATTGACTACCTTAGCTCAGAAATATTCTGGGAGAGATATATCACTCAACAAGTCCTTCCAGCCTCTATGAGAGTCCTATTTTCCCTCTCAATAATCCCATTTTTCTAGGGTATTCTTGGAGTAAAAAATTCTTAATAAATCTCAAGCTCTTCACCGAACTTTGTCATGCTATCAGACTATAATTCAGTCTCATGGTCACTTCTAATTTTGACCACAGTACTATCAAACTCATTCTGAATTTGCTTGACAAACTTCATGAAGACATCAAGGGTTTCATTCTTTTTCTTAAGAAATAACAACCAAGTAAACTTGGAATAGTCTTCAAACACCACAATCACTACTAGAAAACTGACTTTTAGCCACGGCAGATTGCCGTGGCTAAAAGTCCAAAACCGTGGCTAAAGACTTTTAGCCACGGTCTGCCCACGGAAAATGGGCGTGGGCAATACGAGCGTGGCTAAAAGTCCAAACCGTGGCTAAAAGTCCAAAATCGTGGCTAATACTGGACTTTTAGCCACGGTTCATTGTCGTGGCTAATAGTGGACTTTTAGCCACGGTTTAATTGGCGTGGTTAAAAGGCCACTCATAACATAAAAAATTCAGGCCGCCGCCGCCGCCGCTGCCGCCCGGCCGCCGCCCGGCCGCCGCCGCCGCCGCCCGGCCGCCGCCGCCGCCCGGCCGCCGCCGCCGCCCGGCCGCCGCCGCCGCCGCCCGGCCGCCGCCGCCGCCCGGCCGCCGCCGCCGCCCGGCCGCCGCCGCCGCCCGGCCGCCGCCGCCGCCATATTTATTTCAAAGGCTAATTGAAATAAATTCCTTATAAACCCAAAAATCTCATTTTGTTTTGGCGGTGTGGGACTAAACGATGCCACGACTTTTTGCCACGGTTCAAGCAAATCGTGGCTAATACTAGACTTTTAGCCACGGTTCAGGCAAACTGTGGCTAAAAGTCCAGTATTAGCCACGGAATAAAACCGTGGCTAATACTCACTATTAGCCACGATTTTTCCCCGTGGCAAAAGAAACCGTGGCTAAAAGCCATTTTTCTAGTAGTGAATGGTGTAGACTTTCCTACCAAGACTATGAACTGGCATAGGACCAAACAAGTCTATATGCAAGAGGTATAAATACCTCATAGAGTCTTTGGTCCCAATGACCTTGAAGGAGGCTTTGGTATGGTTGCCCTTTGGCATGCAGAGGAAATGCTTTCCTTAGTGCATTTTACATTAGGACCATTCCTAATTAGCTCTCCACTAAAGAGCTTGCCAATAGTCTTGTAATTAAAATGAGCTATTCTCTTGTACCATTGCACACAATAAGTGACTTTCTAATTTGCCACTAGACAAATAGGAGAGTCTATATCTAGACAAAGAAAATTTAAGCAATAAACATATCCACTCCTAGTGCTTGTCAAGATGACCTCTTGGTCACTTGACCTCTTAATCTGGCACTCATCCTTGTGGAAGAAAATGACATATCCAAGATCAGAGAGTTGTATTTGCTTATGAGGTTGTGTTTCAACCCTTCAACATATGCCACTTTGGTGATGGTGACTATGCCATTGGTAATCTTACCATAGCCTCTTGTCACCCCTCTATTTGAACCACTAAAGATAACCTTGGGTCCATCTTTCACAAGAGTGTACTCCTTTAAGTTGCTCCTTGTCTCAGTCATGTACCTCGAACAACCACTGTCTAAGTACTATATAGAGGTATGGACACTTGGACTGACCTGCATCACATAATTTATTTTACCTTAGGACCCCAATATCTATTGGGTGCTAGGTGCATGTTAGTCTGAAAATAGACTTGTCTACTATAAGCTTTTCTGACTGGTGGACTAACAAATGCTCTTAGCACATTTAGATTGTGCCAGCAGTCTATAGCAGAGTGGCCCACTTTCTCATAGCAATAACATTCATAAATGTTATATCTTCTTTCCAGTGTAGGCTTGGCAGTTTGGTTAACTGTTGAATGAGCAAAAAAGGAAGAGGAACAACAGCCTTCTTCAAATTCATTTCAGCAAGGATCTGACTGAAGGTAAGTCTTCCAGCTGGCTTATTTGGCCTGCTCTGAGTGTTATCAGCAACAATCTTCTTTGTAGAATACATGCTCTTTATAGCATCAGAAATGCCCAAATCAGGCTTGCTGATAGACTGGCCCTTGGTCTGAGTCTTTGCTAAGTGGTTCTGAACCTTGGCAACATCCATAATCTTGAGAGTAGGGGCTAGAGCACTAAAGACAAATGGTCCATGATGGGCCATTTGAATTTCTTCATGAGCAGCCTTAAATTCACTCACTCCCCTGTTATACCTTCCACCATAGCTGTGAACCTCCTTGTTCATACTAGTAGATCTACCATTCATCTAGTGACCATAGATGCTTTCTTGGTCATACTTGTTTGAAGGTAACTGAACTTTATAAAAAAAATGGGAGGCTTGGAAGCCAGAGGCAGAGCTGGAGCTGGAGCTGGAGCTGGAGCTTTGCCATTCCCTCTAAAATGTGCAACTCTTGTGCTTCCCTTAAATCCTAACCTCTTCTTACCCTTTTAATAGGAGAAGGAGCATATCAAGGGAAACACAGTACTTTGCTTATAGTAGCTAGCCACTATTCTTTTCTCCCTCCCTAGCCCCTCTTCAAGATCCCTAATGACTATTCTTGAACTTGATGGAGCCTATCTGGATGAGATTCATGACCCTAAGTTGGCTAATTTCCATATCCTTCTGATTCAGCAAAGATATTGTCTCAGTCAGCTGGGAAGTAGCTAGCTGCAGAGAGTCAATCTCCATAGCTTGCTTTTTAGACAACTTCTTGCACTTCTTGAAGACATCCAAAAGTTCTCCATACCTATCAATCAATTGATTGACATCTCCTTCTAATTCAAAATCATCTTCACCACTATATGAAGAAGCTTCTGTACAGGGACTAGTCTTATACCCAGACTCAGAAGAAGAACTAGATAGAGTATGTACCTTGCTTTGACTAGGCTAGTCCTGGATGGATTCCTCATCAATCATTACCATCAGCTCATAATAGCTGTAGGCATCTCCTTCATCTTCATCACCCACCTCTGAATCACTGTCTGAGTGTGATAAAGGGGCTCGGTTACTTGTCCCAGCATCAAGACAGTCTTCAGCTTCATCTGCAATAGCAGCAAGCATCCCAAGGAAAGCTTCTTCTTCAGCAGCATAGAGCCCTATGTAGGCTTCCTCTTCTTTAGACTCAGATGAATATGAGTCAGTCCAACTCTTCTCCTTCTTAGCCATGAAGTACTTCTCCTTCTTCCCCTTAAGTTGGTGATGTTTATTCTCACCGTCCTCCTTTCTCTTCATAGGGCAGTCAGCTATCACATGCCCTGGTTTGCTATAACAATAACAAAAAACTTTAGATGAATTATATTTACTAGTTTTAGAATCATACCTGTCAGCCTTGGAGTGATTCTTCATGTGATGAGAAGAGGCCGAAGGTCTTCTCTTCCACTGCTTCTTCTTCATCAGCTTTTGAAAATGCCTGGAGAAGGCAGTAAAGTCCTCATCAGACATGCTGCAGTCTGATATATCTGATTCTAAGCTGTCTGACTCAGCTGGCCTCCTTAGAGGAGAGGGAATCCTCTCCTTTTTCTTCCTGGTTCTATCTACTCTGAAGGCCAAGGAATTTTCCTTAGCTTGGGATTTGCTGGTTGCCTCCTCCACTTTCCTGGCAGCTAGCTGCATCTCATAAGAGAGCAGCATTCCAAATAATATTTGGGGAGGAGTATCAAGAAGCTTGCATACCTCTCATATAGCACATATCTTAGTATCACAGTCTCTAGTGAGAGACCTTAGGAACTTGTAATTTATCTCATAATGACTGAAGACCCTCCCATAGGTCCTGAGTTCATTTATAATCCTGAAAAAAATCTTTCATAGAAAGTAGCTATGTTCTCTAGCTTTCTGGGATTACCTGAAAGCCTCATACCCCTAGTTGAGCATGGACTTCCTTTCATCTCTTAACTCTTCAGTACCCTCTATGTAGACCACAAGAGTTTCCCACATCTCTTTGGAGGTCTGGCAGTGAACAAAATTTTGAAAGGTTGAATCATTTATGGCACTAACAAAAATGTTCTGTGCCCTCTTTTCTAATATAGCCAAGTTGATTTCATCCTTGGTCATCTCTTAATATGTCTTAGGTATCTGGACATTGGTATCCAGAATAAAGACCTTTATAGGGATGAAGGGTCCCTCCTTGACTGTAACAAAGATCCTTGGGTCATAGGCTTCCATAAATAGCTGACCTTCTATTTCCATATTCCAAAACTCTCCTTCCTATAGATGGGGAGTTTCATGGAACCTAGCTCCTTATGATTCTCTCCAGAACCCATAAGTACAGAACTGTAGCTACTCTTGGAGATCACTCAGATTATTAAATCCTTTTTAGGCAACCTTCCTCTGATACCACTTGAAAGTCTTTGATTTCAAGATAGCTAACAACCTATAGGGGGTGATTAGGTTTTTTTGTTTTTTATTAGTATTATAAACTTAGTGTGTAATTAGTTAGTAGATTAAAGCTTTCAAGACAAACCACAAAAGCACACATAGAATTTATAGTGGTTCCCCATATTATGGGTACATCCACTCTCCTCCCACCTTTCTAACTTCCAGTTAGACAAGGCACATCTCCAAAAAACTTAGCTCTAAAGAGCTTACATCTCAGATCCCACGGAATCTTTCAGTCTCCTCCAAGAATTACAAATCAGGCACAATGACCTACCTAAGAGCAAACTTGCTCCTAAAACTCAGTGATCAAATGATCACCTACCTCAGACTTGAATCTAAGTCCTACATCTCAGGATATGGAGGATAGCCCTACCTTAGAGAGGATGACTCTCCTATAGCTCAGGCATAAGGCCCTACCTCATATCCAAATATGGATCCTATAATCAGACCCAAAGGTCTTACACTCAGAGAGAATGACTCTCTTATAGCTCAGGCAAAACTTCCCTACCTTAATCTCAAAAGCCGTACAACTCAGATCCACACAGGATCCTACCTCAGACCTAAAGGCCCTACACTCAGATCAAAAACTAGATCCTATACTCAGGTAAATCTGCCCTACCTCAGGCACAGAGGCCTTACAACTCAGATCCAAATGGATCCAACAAAAATGAAATTGAGTTATGTTAATTTGACAAAGGGGTATTTCTCTATGTCTACTTCCTAAGCTGAGTTATCTCAACCCTAACTATCTTCACAGTAGTAGAAATATTGTTGGGTACATAGGAAAATGTGTACCTGATTTTAAAAGCCACACTTAGCTCAATAATATACATCAAGGTGTATTTGATGTTATTTTGAGTTTATATGTGCAGGTTAAAAATTTGCTAAAATGCAGAAAAAGTTTCAAAGTCCATGAGTCGACACTTAAGAAAGCCTGTGTCGACACTTGGAAAAGTTGTGTCGACACAAGAAGAAACTGTGTCGACACACAGAAGTTCTAGTCGACATCAACTGTGTTGACACCTGGAGGCAGTGTCGACACACAGAAGTTCTAGTCGACATCCACTGTGTCGACACACAAATTCTTAGACTATATTAACTGTGTCGATACACAGGACTTGTGTCGACACACAGCAGAGTTTCAACAATGTTGATTGCTGTGATGTGAAGAAGTGTCTGTGTCGACATAAAGAAGCAGTGTCGACACATTCTAAGAAGTGTCTGTACTGTGATGTACCCAGACCTTGGGGTACCACTATAAACCTGTGTGCAATCTGTGATGTGTGTGTGATTATGAATTATGTGTTGTGATTGCTGTGATATCTATAGAATAGTTAGATTCTATTTAAAGAACTGAAATATTATTCTGCCATAAGTAAAAAAATAAAAGAACCTATTCACCCCCCCCCCTTAGGTGTTTGGGTTATCTTGAAATCAATTCTATCAAGTGGTATTAGAGGGAGGTTACTCAAAGAAGGACTTAACAGTCTGAGTAAGATCCATAAGGAAGATTCAAGATCAAGAAAATGGGTTCAGGATAAAATCATAAGGAACTAGGTTCTATGAAATTACCCATATGCGGGAAAGAGATATTTGGAATATGGAAAGAAAGGGTCAGGCTTTTCATGGAGGCTTCTGATCCAAGGATCTACATTACAGTAAAGAAAGGTCCTTATATTCCAATGAAGTTTTCAGTTCTAGATGCAAATGAAAGAACTCTCAAAGATTTTTCAGAGATGATTAAGGAAGAGATCATCCTGGCAACTATGGATAAAAGAGCCCAGAATATCATAGTAAGTGTCATAGATGATTCAACCATTCAAAATTTGATTCATTGCAAGACCTCCAAGGAAATGTGGGACACTTTGATAGTCTACATGGAGGGTTCTGAAGAAGTAAGATAAGATAGAAAATCTATGCTGAACCAGGAATATGAGAGTTTCAGACAAGGAAAGTCAGATGGTATAACTGAGTGTTATAAAAAGTTCTATAGAATAGTAAATGAGCTAAGGTACTATGGAAGGATCTTCAGTACATAAGAACTGAATGATAAATTCCTAAGATCCCTGACAAAGGATTAGGACACTAAGATTTGTGACATTAGGGAAGTGGCCAAACTTGCAGATATCTCTCCTCCAACTTTGTTTGGAAAATTGCTATCATATGAGATGCAGCTGATGGCTAGGAAAGAGGAAGAGAAAAGTGCAAAAGGGGAGCATAAAGAAAAGTCTGTGTCCTTCAAGGTGGAAGCCACTAGGAAGAATACGAGGATGTCTCCATCACCTCCTAAGATTGTTGCTGAAATTACTTCAGATAATTAAGACAACTAAAGTTCAGACAGCAGTGACTCAGATAAAGACTTTGCTGCCTTCACAAGACAGTTTTAGAGATTCCTGAATAAGAAGCAGTGAAAGTCTAGGCCCTCCACATCTCAGCCTGTGGATGACTATTATCAAAAGAGGAAGTCATCTAGGAAGGACAGGAGCAGGTCTAAGCCTAGCAAATCTATAACATCAAAGATAGTTTGTTACTGCTGTAATAGGCCGGGACAAGTTGTGGCTGAGTGTCAAGAAAAAAGAAAGGAGTCTGCTGATAAAAGGAAGACTCAACAAAAGAGCAAGAAGGCGAAATCCTTTGTTGCTAAGAAGGAGAAGAGCTTGACAGCCTAATCAACTTCAGAGTCTGAATCTGAAGCTGAGGCATACATTGGTCTATATGCAGCAGATGAAGAAGATGAGTTTATGCAATTGCTGAACTCTATCTAAGAACAAGAAGACCATCAGTGTATGGGACTGATGGTTGTGTCAGAAGAAGACAAGTGCCAGGATCAGCCTAGTCCTAGTAATGTACAATGTTTTTCTAGTAATTCAGATTGTAGTACTGGTTCAGAGTCAGCTACATCTACATCAAGTGATGTGGATGGGCATGAGTCTGAAGGTGATATTCAGTAGCTGATAGATAAATATGGGGACTTGTTGCAGGCACTAAAGAAAAGCAAAAACTTGGCCAAAACTCAGGCTAAGGAAATTGTAGATCTTAAGATGGCTGCATCTGATTTAGAGAAAGTGGTAGATCAAAAAGTGAATGAGATTGCCAAACTGAAAACTATAACTGTTATTCAGATGGGCACAATCACATACATAAATGATCTAATTAAAAGTCTGGAAGTCAAACTTCAAAAAGAAAAAGATTTGGTGGCTAGTTATTCCAAGCCAAAATCAGTTTTACCCTTAATAGATGAGTTTGTAGCTCAAAAGGGTAAGGCTGGAATAGGCTTTAAAGGTAACACCAGGGCTGTTCAATTTAAGAGAAAGGGCAAAGCCTTAGTCCAGCCACTGAACTTTAAAGTCCCTGTAGATTTTAGAAAGGTATAAGAGCCTTCTAACAAGTATGACCTTGAGAATCCTCATTGTCATAATAAGACTAAAGTTCTGAATGATAAGGGTGTTTATGTCAATGAGGCAGCCCAGGTCCATAAACCCCAAGTTTTTGAGAAAACAGTTGGTGTAGGTGCAGCAGTACCAGCACAATACAAATGATTTAATGTCAACCAGACTGCCAAGAATGTATCTAAAAATAGATACAACAAGTATGAATGTTGGTGTTGTGGCAAGATAGGCCATTATGCCTTAGACTGCTGGCATAACATTAGTGTCATGAAGAACAACAGTCTACCTATTAAAAGAGTAGCGGGTAGATTTGTTAAGTATGAAGCTAACTTGAACCAAGGACCCAAGACTTACTTGGGTTCTAAGGTGAGGTAATTCTTTATTGTAGGTGAGTCCAAGTTACCATGCCCCTATATGTTACTTAGACAGTGGATATTCCAGGCACATGACTAGAACAAAGGGATTGCTGAAGGAGTATTTACCTATCATAAATGGGCCTAAAGTAATCTTTGGTGGTTCTGAAAAAGGAATCATCAAAGGATTTGGTAACATTTCTAGTAACCAGATTACTATCACTCAAGTGGCCTATGTGAAGGGTTTGAAACACAACCTTATAAGCATAAGTCAGTTGAGTGATTTAGGATCTGATATTTCATTTATTAAGAATGGATGACATATCAAAAGGTCAAGTGATCAAAAGGTCATATTGACAGGATATAGAAAAAGAAATGTGTACTGTCTTAATTTTGAGTGTGAGATCAAAGGTTCTCCTATTTTTCTTGTAGCATATGAGAGAGCCTCTCATTGTGTCAAATGGCATAAGAGGCTGGCCCATCTTAACTACAAAATAATTGGCCAACTCTTTAGCAAAGAGTTAGTGAGGAATGGTCCTAAAGTTAAGTGTATAAAGGATGGGATATGCTCAGCTTGTCAAAAAGGCAAGCAGACAAAATCCTACTTTCATAGCCTTGAAATCAAGGATTCAGTGAGGTGTCTATACCTCTTACATATGGATCTATTTGGTCCTATGCCAGTTCATAGTCTAGGTAGGAAGGTCTACACTTTTGTGGTGGTAGATGACTATTCTAGATATTCCTCGGTGTTCTTTCTGATACAAAAATTAGAAACCCCAACTGTTTTATATAGTTTTGTCAAGAAAATTCAGAATGAACTTGACAGTATAGTGGTCAAAATCAGAAGTGACCATGGCACTGAATTTTAATCTGAAAGTATGACAAAACTGTGTGAAGAATTTGGGATTTTTCAAGAATTCTCCTCACCTAGAACACCACAGCAAAATGGTATAGCTGAAAGGAAGAATAGAACATTGATTGAGGCTGGTAGAACTCTATTGAGTGACACTTTTCTCCCAGAATATTTCTGGGCTGAGGCAGTAAATACTGCATGTCATGTGATCAATTGGGCTTCTATCACCAAAAGCCACAAAAAGACTCTCTATGAGATCATGAAGGGTAGAAAACCAAATTTATCTTATTTTAGGATCTTTGGTTGCAAGTGCTATGTCCTTAACAATGGCAAGTCTTATCTAACTAAGTTTGCTGCCAAATCCCAAGATGGGATATTTGTTGGGTACAGCAACAATAGTAAAGCTTATAGAGTCTACAACTTGATTACTCAAGTTACAGAAGAGTGTGTACATGTTGTCTTTGATGAAACAAGACTGATTAACAGTGAGTTGCCTTGTAGCTCATGCAGTTCTACGGGTATAAATGAGAAAATGGACAAGCTTACCATTACAGAAGAATCAATTGAAAAGTAGGAAGTGGAAAATGGTGACTACTGTCCAGGGGATGTACAGGACTCCCTATATGTTATTAAAAACCAAGAGGTACAGCAAATTGAAGAGACAAGAGAGGTTCAACCTGAAGATAGTCTACCTCCAGCTGTTAGACACTTAAAGGATCATCCAACAAATAAGATAATTGGTAATTTAAGACATGGAGTGCAAACTAGAAGAAAGAACTTGAACACAGTTCTTTGCTCAAGCTTCCAATCTCAACTGGAGCCAAAGAGATTTGAATAAGCTATTCTAGACCCATATTGGATTGATGACATGCAAGAGGAGCTGAATCAGTTCAGAAGGTGCATGGTCTGGGAGTTAGTTCCTAAACCAAAAGACCACAACATCATTGGAACAAAGTGGATCTTTAGGAACAAACTGGATGAGAGTGAGATCATTGTGAAGAACAAAGCAAGACTTGTTGCAAAAGGATACAGGCAGGAAGAGGCTATTGAATTTGTTCAAACCTTTGCCCTAGTAGCAAGACTAGAAGCAATTAGGATGTTCCTTGCCTATGCAGCATATCAAGGCTTCAAGGTATTCCAAATGGATGTAAAATCAGCATTCCTAAATGGAAATCTAAAAGAAGAAGTCCATGTAGAGCAGCCCTCAGGTTTTGTTGATTCTCACAAACCTGATTCTGTTTATAGACTTAGGAAAGCTTTATATGGGTTAAAGCAAGCCCCAAGGGCTTGGTATGAAACCCTGTCTACTTTCCTTATTGAGAACAAATTCTCAAGGGGGAAAATAAACAAAACTCTATTCATAAGGGAGTCCAAAGGAAATATAATCTTAGTCCAGATTTATGTAGATGACATAATATTTGGGTCTACAGAAAACAACCTTTGCAAGAAGTTTGCTAAACTTATGCAAGGGAAGTTTGAGATGAGCAGCATGGGGGAACTTAAGTTCTTATTGGGACTCCACGTAAGACAGACTGATGATGGCTTGTTCATATCCCAATCTAAGTTCACCAAGGAGTTAATTAAGAAGTATGGTATGGAATCATCCTCCACCATGAGAACTCCTATGGGAACAAGTATGCCTATATGCAAAGATAATGCAGGTTAGCCTATGGATGAGTCTTTGTACAGAGGAATAATAGGTTCTCTTCTATATCTGTGTGCTAGTAGACCAGACATTATGTACGCAACATGTGTCTGTACTAGGTACCAATCATGTCCTAAAGAATCTCATTACACTGCAATAAAAAGGATTTTGAGATATCTAAAGGGCACACCTAATCTAGGCCTTTGGTACCCTAGGAATGGAGATTTTTTACTGACAGGCTATTAAGATGCATACTTTGCAAGTTGCAAAGAAGATAAAAAAAGCACAACAGGCACCTATCAATTTCTTGGAGGAAGATTGGTGTCTTGGAGCAGTAAGAAGCAGACTAGTGTGGCAATGTTCACAGCTGAGTCTGAATATGTGGCAGCAGGAAGTTGTTGTGCATAGCTGTTGTGGATTTAGCACCAGCTAGAAGACTATTGTATTCAGGTAAGTTGAATACCTTTATTTTGTGATTCTACAAGCGCTATTTCTATTGCTAATAATCCTGTTTCACATAGTAGGGCTAAGCATATAGAAATTAGATACCATTTTCTTAGAGAACATGTAGAGAAAAAGGACATCTCACTAGAATTTGTCAAAATAGATTATCAAATTGAAGATATGTTTACTAAGCCTCTAGATGAAACTAAATTCAATAAATTTAAAATTGAATTAGAAATGTTGAACATAGATTAGTTTATCAAAATTGGCTAAGTAAAATAGTGTCGACACATCCAGAGAAGTGGTGTCGACACTTCAGTAAATCTGTGTCAACACATCCAGAGAAGTGATGTCGACACTTCAGAAAGTGGTGTCGACACATTCAGAGTAGTGGTGTCGACACATCCAGAAATTGTGTCGACACTTGCAATAAGAGTCGACACTGAATTTCTGTTGGACTACTAAGTATGTCTAGTGTCGACATATCATCAATTGGTGTCAACACATAGTAGTCAACGCCGTTGTCGAGACATTTAAAAGTTTGTGTCGACACATTTCAACAGTGTCAACACATTTAGTCTGTTTTTGCCTTCCTTTTGACCTTATTTGTTTAGAAGGGTATAAATAGGTCAAGAACAAAACTCTGTCGACACACTCTCCAGGTTTTCGAGAACAAAACCTTGTGTCGACAAACTCTCTTCTCTCAATCCAAGCTTTCTTACCATCCCAATGGCATCAAAGGTAGAAGATAACATCAACGAAGGATATGAGTTGGTTCGTCATGCCTTTGATGGTGCAGACTCAGAGATTAAAGGAGGAATTACCCTACTTACTTACAATGGTTTGGATTTTTTGGTTTCCGAACCCACCAAGATATGGAAGAAAGAGATACTTGAGTTTTATGGCGCGGCTATAGTAGATTCATCTGGCCTTAAGATTAAAATGACGGTTCATGGCGCTAGAGTCAAAGTGACCTTGAAGAGTTTGAGGAAAATTCTTAATCTTCCAAGGACTCGGGATGAAGAAGAGGTACCCATCTCTAAGACAAGGGAAGCGCAACAATGGTGTGGATTGGATTCCACCATGAAGATTGGATCAGCTATAAATAGAAAAGGGATGAATCAGCAAGGGAAATTCCTCTCAGAAGTGGTTGGAAAGGTAATTCTCTGTAGGCCAGGGGGACATGATAGGATTTCAGCCTATATGTTCAGCCTAATGACAGGGATAATTTTTAGACTAAACATAGATTGGTCTATAGTACTGTTTGAGAAGATTAAGGAAGGCATAAAGAATCCTAATTTGGCTAGACTGATGAGCTTATACTTGGCTGGAGCAATTCCAGAAGTCATGCACTAGATTTCTAGTTCTAAAATTAATCATATGAGAAAAATGGACATCAGGATTATCTCCAGATGGGATAGGGTCCTAACAAAGGACATACCAGATATAGAAAGATAAGAAGCTGCTAAGAAATCACTTGCACAGGACATTACAGATACTGCACAGGTGCAGGGGGAGCCAGATAATACATAGGCACGGGATAATACTGATAATGCACAAGAATAGGGGGAGCTAAATACTGCACAGGTACTGGAAGAAGAGTCAACACACTAGGCAAGTGAGATGGCTTCACAATCCATTCTTGAAAGACCTCATGTCAACATTCTAGCACAAGATGTTATCATGGAGGATACATCTATAGTTGTTGATGCTCCTGAGACAGAAGTACC
Source organism: Platanthera zijinensis (assembly GCA_039513925.1). NCBI lineage: Eukaryota > Viridiplantae > Streptophyta > Magnoliopsida > Asparagales > Orchidaceae > Platanthera > Platanthera zijinensis. The sequence continues at coordinate 101,074,013 of CM077091.1, forward strand.
ACCAGTCCACACTAAACAGGAGTTTACTCTTGAGGATTTGTTTCCTGATATTGAGGGAGCAACAAGTAAGGGGGAGCAAGTAAGGATTGAGTGGGAGCAGGCTGACATTGAGGGGGAGCAGAATATGACTGAAAAGGAGCTCCCTCCTAGTCCTAAGGTAAGAGTAGACATTACAAGTTCATCTGCTTCAGAAGATGAAGAAATCACAAGTACAAAAAGGAGAAAACTGATGGTTTTTAAGAGGAGGAGCCAAAGCTACAAGCAAGCATTGCAAACTGCTGCTCCACAACCTGCCCCAGAGGCTGATTACAGCTCATTATTGGTGGCCTTACAATTGAAATTAAATGATCAGAGAATGGCTGTAGAGAAGTATGTGGTTGAAATCCATAAGTCACTTCAATTTGATTTGGCTCAGGATATAAAATCCATAAGGTTTGAAGTAAATCTACATAAGAAAGAGATGACAGATTGCTTCCACAAAGGGGGCAATGCTGTAGTATTTCTAGCTAAGCAGCAAGCAGAAGCCAAGGCTAAAGTGGATGACATTGCTATTAAACAAGAATATGTCCTTGAGAATTAGATTAGAATGAATGACATTCTGACTGAATCTCATAATGAGATAGTAACTAACATAAAGAATACAGTCATTGTACTGACTGAAGAAAGAGCTAAAGAGAAAGAGGAGTTTGACAAGAAGCTACAAGCTGTCTTAGACTCATTTCAGACAGAAATTACTACTTCTCAGAAATCAATATCTGACAAGCTTCTCAAGTTAAAATCATTTTATAAAGATGGTGTTAATTTTCTTGAAGGACATGTAAGATTTCAGAAAGATGACTTAAGAGATCATATTGAAAGAGAAGTCATAAAGGGGGAGAGAGTGTTAGTCAAAGCAGGCTCAGATCATGCCAAATGGATATCCAATAGCATCAGAGCCACTCTGGGATATCCACCCCTTTGTGATGATGATAATGTTGCTGAGTCAGGTGTGCAACCTGCTTATGTTGAAGGTGATCAACCTGAAGTTGCTCAGGTCATCTATCCTCCACCAGATTTTGATATGATTCAGCAACAGGTTCAGTCAATGTACAGTCCTCCACAGGAAATTGATAATGTTTTTATTGAGAAAGTAGAAATGCCAGAAGCTGCCTTGAAAGCTCAGTAGGAAGCATAACTGTCAAAGAAAAGGTTCAGAGAACAGGCTGAGTTAAAGCCTGATTTTGAGCAGTGGAGCCCCACTTCCAGGAATATAATTTTGACTACTTGGAAAGCTGTGAAAGATCAGATCCATGAAAGGGGCAAATGGTATAATGAACAAGAATGGCAGAAATATGAAACAAGGCAAGAAGCCATTCTGCAGTATAGAAGGAAGGCTAAGATTAGGAAGCTACCTCCTAATGCTCAGGAGCCTAGAAAATACTTCCCTAAGCCTTTTCATTATTTTGAAAGGCAGAGGCTTAAGGCATAAGCACAGAAGAAGGCAGAGTTGAAAAGTAAGAAGCTCATTTATGATGTAGAACCTACTGTGCAGGCTCAGATTAAGCTAGGAAAAGGCATAGTCATTAGGGAGCCTAATCAGCCTTAGTATAGATTTACTATATTTTACAAGAACAATGTAATCTTTAGTATAAAAGAAATCTATGTAATCATTTGTTAAGAAACTTTTTGATTAGTATAAACAAAACAATGTTTCATGTTCATTGAGCTTGTATTCTTATTCTGTAATGTCATATTGGTATATGTTTTGTTTATAAGTTGCCCTATCATATAATGCTTATATACATCATAATGTTTGTTTATTATAAATGGTGTATATCATTGACTCAAGGGTTATGACTTCTCCAAATAGGGGGAGATTGTTGGGTACATAGGAAAATGTGTACCTAATTTGAAGAAGCCACACTTAGCTCAATGATATACATCAAGGTGTATTTGATGTTATTTTGAGTTTATATGTGCAGGTTAAAAATTTGCTAAAATGCAGAAAATGTTTCTAAGTCCATGAGTCGTCACTTAAGAAAGCCTGTGTTGACACTTGGAAAAGCTGTGTCGACACCAGAAGAAACTATGTTGACACACAGAAGTTCTAGTCGATATCAACTGTGTCGACACTTGGAGGCAGTGTCGACACACCGAAGTTCTAGTCGACATCAATTGTGTCGACACCTGGAGGCAGTGTCTACACACAAATTCTTAGACTATATCAACTGTATCGACACACAGGACTTGTGTCGACACACAGCAGAGTTTCAACAATATTGATTGCTATGATGTGAAGAAGTGTCTGTGTCAACACAAAGAAGCAGTTTCGACACATTCTACAGATACAGTGTCGAGAAGCTGTGTCAACACTAAAGGAGTTGTGTCGACATCACCAAAGCTTGTGTCGACACTTAACCTACTTGTGTTGATACATAATGAAGATCAGTCTCGATGCTTTTCTGACAAAGATAAAGGTTCAAGAACTGATTGAAGACTTGACAGCTGTGCATTCCAACAAGTTTATTGAAGCTATCAGACCTGTCAGAAGTTGGTTAGAAACCGGATCAGTCGGTTACCATGGATGAAGTCTATATAAAGACGGATTCTGTCAAATCAAAGTAGCCATAACAGGAACATTTTGAAGTATTGATCATTGATCAAGAAAGAGAACGTCACACAGAAGAAGATTTTCGTGAGAAGATCTAAGAAGACAATCTGAAGTGGCAATCTACTCAGAATTTGTTTAAAGAGAATTCAAACAAGAATTGTGAAGAAACTTTAGAAGATTTGGAGAGTGAGAGAGATCTTCAGCTGTTGAAGTAAAGTAGGAGACATTTACAAGTCTCTTAAGAAGCAGATCTTGAACTAATCTGCTAAGAAGAATTCAGATCTATTTCTTAAATCAAAGAAGGAAGCTGCCAGCCAGTCAACTTCAAAGAAGATCAACCCTATTGAGTTCAGATTCAAGAAGCTTAGAAGAAAGCTAAGAACAGGTTGATCTCAGCAATAAGTTTTATCAAGAGCTGATCAAGAAACCTTTTATCCCTTCTCCCTCAACAAGGGTAAGAGTTAATCTATAAGATTTTTCAAATTCTGTAGGATCTTTCAAGATCTGAGTTGTAAGCCTATACTATAAAGGCTGAGTGTAGGAGATATAGATCTCTGAGTGGTAAGGCTTTTGAGTCTGAATGTAGGATATTTCAATCTCTGAGTTGTAGGCCTTGTGTCAAGGCTGAGGCAGGGCTGTTAGCCTGAGCTATAGGAGTATGGATACACTCTGAGTTGTAGGAACCTTTCAGGGTTTTGAGTTGTAGGAACCTTTCAGTGTTCTGAGCTGTAAGATCTGTGGATCTGAGAAGAAGGAAGAAGTTAGGCCGATTCTAGAACACTACTGGATTGGTGAAGGGGGAAAGTGGATGTACCCAGACCTTGGGGAACCACTATAAACCTGTGTGCAATCTGTGATGTGTGTGTGATTGTGAATTTTGTACTGTGATTGCTGTGATAGCTGTAGAATAGTTAGATTCTATTTAAAGAACTGAAATATTATTCTGCCTTAAGTAAATAAAGAAAAGAACATATTCACCCCCCCCTAGGTGTTTGGGTTATCTTGAAATCAATTCTATCAAATATGATCTTCAGTAAATACCTTCCTCTACTTTAAGTATCTCAAAAATATGTTTCTTAACTTGCTGTAAAAGACTGAAGACTTGACAGATCTTGAGTTCTTCAAACAGCTAACCTTAAACTGTAGAAAAATTAAGGCTCTTATTCTCTTTCTTTATCAGAAGCTGATCTGAACTTGTTGTAGCAGAAGAAATTGCTACAGCTATCTGGAATGAACTTTTAGTTCAACCTGATTGACTTCAAGCTTTTTGGCTTTGCAGTAATGGCGAGGAAGATGAAGTCCAACCGCACTTTGTGAAAAGAAATGAAACCCTCAAAGTTAAGTTCTTCCTTCAGAAGTTGTCCCTTTTATCTTCCGCCGATTAACTGCTTGAAAGTGAGGATAGATACAACTCTAGAGGGGGGGTGAATAGAGTATTAAAAAATTATGATACCCTACTCAACTCCCTTAGAGTTAATTTGCGGAATGAGTTTATCGATATTTGAAACCCTAGAGCCAAACACAAAGTGAAGTGCACTAGAGAAAGCTAACTATAATTACAGTTGAACTTTGATCCTATCACAGCAACTAGTAATCCTAGTTATCTCTACTCACAGCCACAGTGCAATAAATTAAATGAAGCAACACAGACGACACAAGAAGTTTATAGTGGTTCCCTCTAAATAGGTACGTCCACTCTTCTACCACCCTGGTAGGAATCCACTACAGGTTTTTGTTCAGGTGCCCTGCCACCAACTGATCTGCTTCAGGTAGATCAAGTAGACCCTTTGAGCTTTTGATCAGGGGCTCAAAATCCAACACAGGTTTTTTATCAGGTGCCCTGCCACCAAGGTTCACTTTTGAAGGGAGTAATAACCCTTTATACAGGAGGTTGAGAGAGTTAAAGTTTCTTCTCTATTGTTAAAACAGATTAGAGAAGCTAGTGGATTGCACAGAGCTAGAAAGCTCTAAAGAATCAAGGCTCCCCCTGGCTTAGAGAATATCCAGGAAGAAGTCTTGCTTCAGGGTGCAGGAACTCTTCTGAACTTTAGACAAATAACTGTCTTGAAGTTCTGAAGGAGAAGCTTGAAGAAGACTCTTGATTATAGAATGATTGTTCTTCTTCTATAGCTTTTCTATCTTCTTCTTCTTCTTCTTCAGGCACTGAGTGAATGTTCCTTGCAGCAGGATGAACTCAGGATTGAAGAAGAGAGAGTTGAAGAAGGATGATCTTCTCAGTTGAATGTATCAATGATTGAGAGCTGTATATTTCTTCTTGCTTTGAATCTGTGTATCACTCTATGTGTTGTATATTGTATATGTATATGGTTGTTGTTATCTGTGTCTTTTGAAAGCACTTTATATATTGGCCTTTCCAACGGCTCTAATCTTTGTTTCAATTTTGTCTTCTTCTGAGATCTTCGATCTGGGCTGCAAGTAGAATAAAACAAACCATATCCTGCAGGCAGACATGCAATAAAGGGATAAAGCTTTTTAAGAAGCTGCAAATCTAATCTGATAAAAGGAGTACTAAAGAAAGTCACATCAGACTAAACTCTTTACGGCCAAAGAAGACTTTTGTGTCTAACGGCTATAAAGGACAGCATGGCAGAATAAAGCAAAAGGATATTTCAACTAATAAGACAAACAACTTTGTCAGATAAACTTGACTTATGCACAAAGGATGGGGCAAAGATTGCCTTGAGATGTATGCACAAAATCAATGAAATAATCTTTTATAAAAAGTGCTAAATAAATAGGAATTAAATCATAGAACAGAAGGAGTACAAAATTACTAAAGACAGACAGAAGAACGTCGAACGACCCTCAGAGATCGTCGACCGAAGCACAGAGATCGTCGACCTATCAGAACAGATAGTCGAACGATACAGATAGTCGAACTATCAAAGAAGATAGTCGAACTACCACAGCTGATAGTCGACCTATCAGAACAGATAGTCGAGCTATCAGATAGTCGACCTATCAAGGCAGATAGTCGAACTATCAAGCAAAATAGATAGTCGACCTATCAAGACAGATAGTCGAACTATCAATAAAAACAGATAGTCGACCTATCAAGACAGATAGTCGAGCTATCAGATAGTTGAACTATCCAAGCAGATAGTCAAACTATCAAACAGAACAGATAGTCGACCTATCAAACAGATAGTCGAGCTATCAGATAGTTGAACTATCCAAGCAGATAGTTGAACTATCAAGAAATCTTTCTGGTCAAAAGAAGTCGAGCGGGGTTCGACGATCGATGAGGCAGATACCACAGATCGTCGAGCTAACAAGAGTTGAACTAACTCAGAGATAGACGATCTGCTGACAGACAAACGTCGACAAACTGATAGACGATCGTCGACTAGTCAATAGACGATAATCGAGCGGCGTTCGATCATAGTCGAACCAAAAACAACTTAACCAAATTTTCATCTGGATAAGTAACAACTCTACAGCTAGAGCAATTTAACTAAACAACTAACCTTTGACCATAGATAAATCTTGGGTCAAGAAACTAAATGAGAAGACTAAACTCAAATCTAAACTAGGGTACCAACAATCTCCCCCTATTTGGGTTAAGTCTCTCAAAACAAAACAAACTACTGGAAGTAAGTATAATACAGGAAAAGAAATATCTAAGCGGCAAATAGCATCAATCAAACAGACAAATAAACAACTGTCAATCAATGAAACTTAAGAAGCATCAGAATCTGGTTTAGATACAGAGGAACCAGGAAGAAAAGAAATTTTTCTGAAAGGATCTAAAGCTTCTTTCTTTGATATCTTTAGATCTTGTTCTCCAATAATTCTAGATTCTCCTATACTTGGTACTACTGCTTCAGGATACTTTTTCATATATTTTGAAGGATCAAAAACCTCAGGTCTAACCTGGAATTTATCTAGCTCCTTCTTTCTGAATTTAGACAAAGTAGTTAATCCTGTAATATCTTTTCCTTCTGCTTTGGCTTTTCTGATCTGGGTTGATCCAACTAGTTCAAGAAATCTAGCCATCCTGAAATCTGGATTAAGCTCTTGACTTTCATATTCATTTTCACCAGTTGAATCTAAAGGTTTTACAGCTTTAAATTTAGTAGATAGTTCTAACATGCTTGCAGCTGGCTCTCTTTTTTCTTGAATAATTAGGGAAGAGGAGGAGCAAACTCAGCATATTTCTTACTTGATTTTTCAGAGAAAATAATCCTTTTACCTTTTGAATCAGTTTTCTTTGCTTGAGCTAGCTTTGAGGAAGATATGCTCTTGATTTCTTTGGAAGGAGATGCTCTTCTCTTGGGAGAAGGAGGAGGAGAAAAAGTTGGTTTCTGATATACTACCTCCTTCACTTGTTCTCTTGTATCAGCATCTTGCCTTTGATATCCAGATTGGGATCTGCTTTGATATCCTGGATTTCTTTTCCTTTGATGAGATTGAGATGGAGTGAATCTAGCAGACGGAGCTAAAGGATTTGCAGACATATTACCAGAAGCTCCTGCACTGGGAGGTGGAGGAGGAGGACCTCTAGGGGTCCATTTAGGTGCTGGACTATCATACCTTTTGGATTTCTTTCTTTGCTTTTGCTGATTCTTGGAAAATCCCATCCAGTGTTGATATTCTTTGGACTTGGGATCTATTTCTTTCAAGATATAATAAGGAATATCATGGTCTGGATTAGGAGGAGGAGGAGGAGCAACAGCTTTCCTTTTCCTTTTAGCAGATTTCTTTTTCTTAGACTCTTCTGAATCATCAGAGTCATCCTCATCCTCAGAATTAGATGATGGAGGTTGATCATAAGGATCAAAGGCCTCTTGCACAGCTTTTTCTTTATCTTTTAAAGCAGCTTTTTCTTTCTCTTCTTCTAGGGCATCCTGTGCCAGAAGAGTATCCAGATCCAGTCCTGGGGTGTCATCCCAGACTGTAGACTTTTCTTCTTGAATATCTGAAACTTTTTTATCTCAGCTGCAACTATCATGAGGACCAGTTCATCATTCACAGCTACCTGAGCTGGAGGAGAAGATACAGGCTCTTGAATAGCAAGTTCTTGCACTGGTTCTTGAGCAGGTTGTTTTGCAGGTTCTTGTACAGCTTGAACTACTTCCACTAGATCTGTAGTATCAGGAACACAGATTTGCTAAGAGAAATTAAAACATCCCTTCTAGGTATTCATAGACTAGCATGTCAGATAACATGTAAAGAAAATGAGTAAATGAATTACCTTTAGGATTCTCTTCAGAACTTCCTAACTCCCACAAGTCATCTAGAAAGGAGGTAATGACTCCTTCTAGGAACAGAGCAACTAAGGGAGTAGAAGCTTCTTCAAGGCATACTTTGAAAGAAAAATTCTGCTTCCATTATGATATCGGAAGGCTTCTGAACTAGTGCTGAAACTGCAGATGGTGTTGCAATGTCGAATGGAACTGCTGTTACTTCTTGAATCTCGGCTTGGGGCTCTGCTGGACGAGAAATAAAGGGCAGTCCAGAGGCATCTTCCTCGAACATCTCCCCCTGCCTGATTTCAGTAGAAACTGAAGTCAGGCCCCTAACTAAAGATGGCTCAGCAGATTTTGAGAGGGCTAGGATGGAAGATGACAAGGTAGAGATGGAAGAAACGAGAGGGGCAATTGCTTCTTCAATCATGATTTTGGTTGAAGGAGTAATTAGCTCCAAGATGTTTGCAATGAAGGCTGGTGTGATTTCAAATGATGGAGGGGGAATCACAGTAGATGGATGATCATCAGGGATGGTGTTCTCCTGATGAGATGGAGTGTGAAATGGTGATTGATGGGTGGATGCATGAAGATCAATATGATCTAAATGAGGAAAAGGTGACTGAAGAGGAGTGGATAGCTCAGAAACCAATAAATCAAAATTAGGATGAGAAATCCTAGCAAGATGAGAAGGGAGAGGAGATGCTGGTGGTGATGCATGGAGAATTGAGGAAGGTTCAAGAGGAATAGAGGTAGTAGATGGTACTTCAATTGAAGTAGATGGAACTTCAATTGAAGTAGATGGTAATGCAGATGTGGATGGCACTTCAGTAGAAGTGGATGGTAATGCAGAAGAAGTGGATGGAATGGAGAGAATGGATGAGCCTGCTTCATGTAGGTGGGGAGTGATTGAAACAGTCCTTGTGGTCTCAGACACAACTGGAGCTACCCCTGCTGGAGAAGGCTTCTGAAAACTCCTTTTCCACTTAACAAATAAAGTTGGATCCATCTTCTTACTGGCATTGATGGATGTTGAGACTGTAACCAACAGATGGGGATATTTCTCTCTTATAAATATCCCAAGCACCCTACCCAGGGTGACTTCCTTCTTGCTATTCTTCTTTCTTATCAAATCAAACATAACTCCTGCCCAATTTATTTGTTTCTTGTTTACTATTGTACACATCAAAGCAAACTGTTGCCTGGTTATGTTATCATGAGCAGAGTGCATGCCCAGAAGCACTTTTCCAACTAGTTCAGCCAAGAACTTTATCCTTAACGGAAAATTAATCTTTAGTAATTTAGAAGGAATGCCTTCGGCATGTCCTAATTCAATCAACATCCTTCCAAACTCTGGAGTATCCTGTTCATATTCCTCTTCACCATTTAGTAATCCAAAAATATCAGTTAATACGGCGGGAGTCAAAATTACCTCTTCGCCTTCAATCATTCCAGTCATAGATTCGTCACTAGAAGACGAAGTGAAGGCCCATTCTTTAATATCTGGGATGTTTATCTTGATCCTTGTGGACATTAGCCGTTCCAGTCCTTATTCCTTGCAGAGCTGGAGGATTTCTACTATCTCAGAATCACAGGCGCTGAAGGAGTCAAAATCTACGCTGAAGTCGGCGTCGAACTTCATCACTGACAGAAGGACTGGAGCAATCGCCATTGATTGGGTTGGAGAAGACGAGAGAGATGACGAAAGCGAAACGGCAGAGAGCACGAGGCAGGGCTCAAGCAGAAAGACGGAATACGAAAAGACGAGTTCCGTCGACGACAAAAAGAACGATCTCTTAACCTAGGTCGACCATCGGTTTATATTAAAACAGCAATCGTCGATCTATTTTAACAGATACTGGAGATGATGGTCAAACGGTCGTTCGACGATCGTTTCCTGAAGCAGAGTAGTCAATCAATCATTTGACTATTTCTGTCTTTACAAATAAATAAGCTGTCGTCGCCCGTAGGTCGACGATAGGCTCGACCTGTTCGACTATCGTCGAACGTCGTTCGACGATATTCAAATAGATTTCAACAAAGGCAGAAGTCACACTTAGTCTTTTACTTTAATCATCCCTAGTTGAACCAAAAAGAACAGATGCTTCTGTTCATCTAAGGGCTTGGTGAAAATATCACCTCTCTGAAGGTCAGTGGATATGAACTCAAGGCTGATCTTGTTCTTTTCCACACAATCTCTCAGGAAATGGTGTCTAATCTCAATGTGCTTGGTTCTAGAGTGGTGCAAAAGATTTTATGCAATGGAGATAGCACTGGTATTGTCACACATGATTTTTGTATTCTTGTGTGTGTACCCATAATCCAAAAGCTGGTTTTGAATCCACAGGATCTGTGAACAACAACTAGCAGCTGCTATATATTCAGCCTCTGCAGTTGAAGTTGAGACAGAGGCCTGCTTCTTACAGAACCAAGAGACCAATCTCTCTCCCAGGAACTGACAAGTTCCTGAGGTACTTTTCCTGTCAACTCTACAACCAGCATAGTCAGAATCAGAGTATCCAATTAACTCAAATTCTTATTCAGCTGGGTACCATAGTCCTAAATTTGGACAACCCTTCAGGTATCTCAAAATTCTTTTGAAAAGAATCAAATGAGATTCCTTGGGGTTGACCTGGAATCTAGCACATAGGCATGTAGCAAACATTATATCTAGTCTACTTGCAGTTAAATACAATAGGGAACCAACAATGGCCCTATAGTTTTTCTGATCAACTGGCTTACCCTGATCATCATAATCTATAACTACATTAGTAGCCATAGATGTATGCATTGCTGAAGCATCAGCCATCCCAAACTTCTTTACCAATTCCTTGGCATATTTGGATTGGGAAATGAAAATGCCATCAGCATCTTGCTTTACTTGGAGACCAAGAAAGTAAGACATCTCACCCATACTACTCATCTCAAACTTAGAATGCATCAAGTCAGAGAACTTTTCGCACAGTTTGTGATCAGTGGAGCCAAAAAAAATATCATCCCCATACACTTGAAATAACAGGATTGTGTCCTTGTGATGCTTAACGAAAAGGGTTCTATCAACTACTCCCCTAACAAAGTTGTGCTCTAACAGGAAACTAGCTAGAGTCTCATACCAGGCTCTGGGTGCTTGTTTAAGTCCATAAAGAGCTTTTTGCAACTTGTACAAAAATGAGGGTTGAGTTGAAGAGACAAACCCAGGAGGTTGTTCAACAAATACCTCTTCCTTTAGCTCACAATTTAGGAAGGCACTCTTGACATCCATTTGAAAGACCTTAAACTTCATATAGGTTGCATAGGCTAAAAAGATCCTTATTGCCTCTAGCCTTGCAACAGGAGCAAAGGTTTGGTCATAATCTATACCTTCCTCCTGTCTGTAGCCCTGAGCTACAAGCCTATCTTTGTTCCTTACAATAATTCCATTTGCATCCAACTTATTTCTAAACACCCACTTGGTGCCTATGATTAGTTGGCCTTTTGGTCTTGGAACCAAAGTCCATACCTTACATCTTTCAAACTGATTGAGTTCCTCTTGCATAATAATGATCTAGTGGGGATCTAGCTCAGCATCTTTTATGGTGAGGGGCTCAACTTGTGAAAGGAAACAAGCATGCATAACATCCTGTCTTAATTGATGTCTTGTTTGTACACCAGCTGATATGTCTCCAATCACTTTAGATGTAGGATGATCTCTAAGTGTGACAAGATCAGCAGGTGGGATGTGATATTCAGCAACAGTTGGGATTAATTCCTCAGGTGGAATTGGATCAACATTTGGTGGTACAGCAACAGCTTCCACAAAGTCTTCATCACTGTCTGAATCAGTGATATGAAGAGTTGATATATGGAGAATCTCTTGAGTGACATCTTTATTAGATTCTGGTACCTACAATGAACTTGAGGAAGGGGAAGTTTTCTTCTCCTTGTAAAACATCTGAGATTCATCAAAAGAAACATGTACAGACTCCTCAATTTTAGAAGTTGATTTATTAAATACCCTATAAGCTTTGCTTACTTGGGAATATCCAAGAAAAATTCCCATTGAATCTTTTGCTTCAAACTTTCTAAGGTATTCTTTGTTATTGTTATGAATGTATACTACACAACCAAATACTCTAAAATAATTAATTTTAGGTTTCTTTCCTTTAAGCAACTCATAAGGAGTTTTACTCTTAAGCTTGTGTATAAGACTTCTGTTCAAGACATAATTAGCTGTGCTAACAGCTTCTTCCCAATAAGAGAGAGGCATGTTAGCATCTGCCAATAATGTACCAGCAGCTTCAATCAGGGTTCTATTCTTCCTTTCCACTACCCCATTTTGTTGGGGAGTTCTAGGAGCAGAGAAGCTATATTTGATACCTTCTTTCTCACAGAATTCTTGCATGAGAAGAGAATCAAACTTAGTACCATGATCACTTCTGATCAAGGCAACATGAGTAGAATACTCAGTCTGCACACAAAGCAGAAAATCTGTAAGAACTTTGAAGTTATCAGCCTTAGTTCTCAAGAAGAACACCCAAGTGAATCGAGAGAAGTCCTCTACAATTACTAAAGTGTAATACTTCCCTCCTAGACTCTGTACATTTATTGGCCCAAAAAGGTCCAAATGTAATAAATACAGGATTCTAGGTGAATCACTTTTATTTACAGATTTGAAGGAGTTTTTGGTTTGCTTGCATAATTGACAAGCCTTGCATAGGCTCTCCTTCTTGTAGGGGCAAGAAGGTAAACCTCTAACAAGGTTGTATTTAGATAACCTAGATATGTTCTTGAGTTTAACATGGCGAAGCCTCCTATGCCATAAGGTGTTATTATTTGTTACTTCATTAAATAAGCAGATTTCAGATTGGGTTGAGTTAAAATCTACTAAATAAATATTACCCTGTCTAATACCTACTAACCCAACATTACTATTTAAAGTAATATTACAGAGAGTGTTAGTGAACGATACATGATATCCTGCATCACATAACTGGCTTACTGAGATAAGGTTGTGCTTCAGTCCAGTTACATATGCAACCCTCTTGAAAGTTACTGCTCCAATGGTAGTCCTACCATATCCTTCAGTTTGACCACTGCTGGAATCCCCAAAGATCACCTTTGGTCCAAGCTTGGCCTTTTTTTTAAGGTGAGGATAGATACAACTCTAGAGGGGGGGTGAATAGAGTATTCATAAATAATGACACTCTACTCAACTCCCTTAGAGTTAATTTGCGGAATGAGTTTATAAATATTGATAACCCTAGAGCCTAACACAAAGTGAAGTGCACTGGAGAAAGCTAACTGTAATTACAGTTAAGCTTTGGTCCTAACACAGCAACTAGCAATCCTAGTTATTTCTACTCACAGCCACAGTGCAATGAATTAAATAAGCAGCACAGACGACACAAGAAATTTTATAGTGGTTCCCTCTAAATAGGTACGTCCACTCTTCTACCACCCTGGTAGGAATCCACTACAGGTTTTTGTTCAGGTGCCCTGCCACCAACTGATCTGCTTCAGGTAGATCAAGTAGACCCTTTGAGATTTTGATCAGGAGCTCAAAATCCAACACAGGTTTTTGATCAGGTGCCCTGCCACCAAGGTTCACTTTTGAAGGGAGTAATAACCCTTTATACAGGAGGTTGAGAGAGTTAGAGTTTCTTCTCTATTGTTAAAATAGATTAGAGAAGCTAGTGGATTGCACAGAGCTAGAAAGCTCTAAAGAATCAAGGCTCCCCTGGCTTAGAGAATATCCAGGAAGAAGTCTTGCTTCAGGGTGCAGGAACTCTTCTGAACTGAGACAAAGAACTGTCTTGAAGTTCTGAAGGAGAAGCTTGAAGAAGACTCTTGATTTGGAAAAGGTGTTCTTCTTCAATCAGCTTCCTTTCTTCTTCTTCTTCTTCTAAAAGCCTCTGAGTGAATGTCTTCCTGTGAGCAGGATGAACTCAGGATGAAGAAGAATGCTGAAGAGATTTGATCTTCTCAGTTGAATGTGAATTTCTGAGAGCTGTTGATCTCTATGCTGCTGAGAGTAAAACTTCTTGTATTTTGTGTTGTTGTTGTATATCTGTATGTCTGTGTATCTTCTTCTCTGTCTTTAGAAGACACTTTATATATGAGCCTTTGCAACGGCTCTAATCTGAGTTTGAATTTTGTCTTCTTCTGAAATCTGCAATCTGGGCTGCAAAAAGCATAAAGCAAAAATATATCCTGCAGGCAGACATGTTATAAGGGGATAAAGCTTTCTAAGAAGCTGCATATCCAATCTGGTAAAAGATTGCTAGAAAAAGTCACATCAGAAAGAGCTCTTTACGGCCAGAGAAGACTTTCTGATTCTAACGGCTATAAAGGACAGCCTGGCAGATAAAGCAGAAAATATATTTCAACTAATAAGACAAACCACTTTGTCAGATAAAGATTGACTTATGCATAAAGAATGGAGCAAAGATTGCCTGGAAATAATAGCATAACATCAATGAAATATACTTTAATAAAATATGCCAAGCAGATAAGAAATAAATAATATAACTTTACTAAAGGCAGACAAAAAGACGTCGAACGACTCTCGGAGATCGTCGACCGAAGCACGGAGATCGTCGACTATCAGACAGATAGTCGAACGACACAGATAGTCAAACTATCAAAGAAGATAGTCGAACTACCACAGCAGATAGTCGACCTATCAGAACAGATAGTCGAGCTATCAGATAGTCGACCTATCAAGATAGATAGTCGAGCTATCAAGCAAAACAGATAGTCGACCGATCAATAAGATAGTCGAACTATCAAAGACAAACAGATAGTCGACCTATCAAACAGATAGTCGAACTATCAAAGAAGACAGATAGTCGACCTATCAAACAGATAGTCGAGCTATCAGATAGTTGAACTATCCAAGCAGATAGTTCAACTATCAAGAAGAGCAGATAGTCGACCTATCAAACAGATAGTCGAGCTATCAAACACAACAGATAATCGACCTATCAAACAGATAGTCGAGCTATCAGATAGTTGAACTATCCAAGCAGATAGTTGAACTATCAAGAGATCTGTCTGGTCAAAAGAAGTCGAGCGGGGTTCGACGATCGACGAGGCAGATTCCACAGAATGTCGAGCTAACAGGAGTTGAACTAACTCAGAGATAGACGATCTGCTGACCGATGATAGTCAAGCAACTGATAGACGATCGTCGAACAGTTGATCGACGATAGTCGAGCGGCATTCGACCATAGTCGAACCAAAAACAACTTAACAAAATTTTCATCTGGATAAGTGACAACTCTACAACTAGACAACTAACCTATTAGCTAACCTTTGACCATAGATAAATCTTGGGTCAAGAAACTAAAAGAGCAGACTAAACTCAAATCCAAACTAGGGTACCAACAATCTCCCCCTATTTGAGTTAAATCTCTCAAAACAAAACAAAACAAACAAACTACAGGAAATAAATATAATACAGGAAAGAAACATCTAAGCATCAAATGCATCAATCAAACAGTTAACATAAACAGATTGATAATAAAACTTAAGCAGCATCAAAATCTGGTTTAGAGATAGAAGAGTCAGGAATAAAAGAGATTTTTCTGAAAGGATCTAGAACTTCCTTCTTTGATGACTTCAGATCTTATTCTCCAATAACTTTGGTTTCTCCTGCTCTTGGAACAACTGCTTCTGGATATTTTTCCATATATTTGGTAGCATCAAAAACTTCAGGTCTTACTTGGAATCTATCAAGTTCTTTCTTTCTGAATTTGGACATAGTAGTTAATCCTGTAACATCTTTTCCTTGAGCTCTGGCTTTTCTAATCTGAGCTGATCCAACCAATTCAAGGAATCTGGCCATCCTGAAGTCAGGATTAAGCTCTAAGCTTTCATACTCATTTTCATCAGCTGGATTTAGAGAATTTATAGTTCTGAATTTAGTAGAAGGTTCTAACATGCTTGCAGCTGGCTCTTTCTTTTCTTGAATAACTAAAGATGTTGGAGGAGCAAATTCAGCATATCTTTTACTTGATTTCTCAGAGTATATAACTCTTTTACCTTTTGCATCTATTTTCCTTTTCTGATCAGATTCTCTGGAAGATATAATCTTGCTTTCTTTATCTGGTGATGTCCTTTTCTTGGATGAAGGAGGAGGAGAAAAGGTTGGCTTTAGGTAAACTACCTCTTTCACTTGTTCTTGTAACTCAGCTTCCTGTCTCTGATGTCTAGATTGAGACTTGCCATGGTAGCTTTGATTTCCTTTCTTCTGATAAGATTGGGAAGAAGTGAATCTAGAAGGAGGAGCAGAGGGACTGGCAACATTTCCAGATGCTCCTGCACTAGGAGGAGGAGGAGGAGGTCCTTTAGAATTCCATTTAGGAGCTGGACTATCATATCTTTTAGATTTCTTTCTTTGTTTTTGCTGATTTTTGGAGAATCCCATCCAGTGTTGATAATCTTTTGACTTGGGATCTATTCCTTTCAAGATGTAATAAGGAATATCATGGTCAGGGTTAGATTGAGTAGGAGCAGCAGCTTTTCTTTTTCTTTTGGCAGATTTCTTCTTCTTGGTTCCTTCTAAATCATCAGAGTCATCTTCATCATCAGATGATTGAAGATGATCATAGGGATCAACAGCTTCTCGCACAGCTTTTTCTCTATCCTTTAAAGCAGCTTTTTCTAACTCTTCTTCCAAGGCATCCTGTGCCAGAAGAGTGTCAAGATCTAGTCCAAGGGTGTCATCCCAGACTATAGATTTTTCTTCTTGTCCAACTGAAACATTCTCTTATTCAACTGTAACTGTCATGGAGACCAGTTCTTCTTGCACAACTATCTGAGCTGGTTGAGCAAACTCAGGATCTTGAACATCAGGTTCTGGATCAGCTAGAACTTCTGGAGCAAGTTGTTGAATAAGTTCTTGGACAGCTAAAACTTCTTCCACTATATCTATAGTATCATGAACACAGATTTGCTAAATGAAATTGAAACATCCCTTCAAGGTATTCATAGACTAGCATATCAGTTAACATATCAAGAAAATGAGTAAATGAATTACCTTCAGGATTTTCCTCAGAATGTCCTAACTCCCATAATTCATCTAGAAAGGAGGTAATGACTCCTTCTAGGAAAATGGCAACTAAGGGAGTGGAGGATTCTTCTAAGCAGACTTTGACAACAAATTCTGTTTCCATTACAGCATCAGAAATCTCTTTTTCAGAAAGTTGAGGTACTGTTTCTTCTTGAGCTACTATCTCTTTTTCTGTAAGTGTTGTTTCTCTTTGAGTATCTGCTGGAGGATCTGTTGGAAGAGAGACCAGGGGCAGTTGAGAGGCATCTTCATAGAACATCTCCCCCTGCCTGATTTCAGTGGAAACTGAAACCAGGCCTCTAGATGAAGAGGGCTCAGCAGATTTGGAGAGGGCTTGGATGGAGGCAGTCAGGGAAGAAATGGAGGATACAAGAGGAGCAATTGCTTCTTCAATCATGGTTTTGATTGAAGGAGTAATTAACTCCAGGATATTGGCTATGAGTGCTGGAGATATTTCAAAAGATGTGGATGGGGGAACAACAGAAGATGGAAGATCATCAGGAAAGGCAGTTTCCTGATGAGATGTGATGTGAACTGGTGATTGAGGAGTGGATGAGGGAAATTCAGTGTGATCTGGAGGAGTAAGTGGTGACTGAGGTGGGGTTGGAATTCTCTTAGATCCTAACAAATCAAAACTGGGAATAGAAGTCCCAGCTAGATGTGCAGGAATGGGAGATGCTGGAGATAAAGTATGGAGAATTGTGGAGGACTCAAGAAGAAGAGAGGCAGAAGATGGTACTTCAATTGAAGTAGATGGTAAGGCAGATGTGGATGGCACTTCAGTAGAAGTAGATGGGATTGCAGCAGAAGTTGATGGAATGGAAAGAATGGATGAGCCTGCTTCATGTAGGTGGGGAGTGACTGAAACAGTCCTTGTGCTCTCAGACACAACTAGAGCTACCCCTGCAGGAGAAGGCTTCTGAAAACTTCTTTTCCACTTAACAAACAGTGTTGGGTCCATCTTCTTACTGGCATTGATAGTTCTTGAAACTGTTACCAATAGGTGGGAGTATTTCTCTTTTAGAAAAATCCCAAGTACCCTCCCTAGGGTTACTTCCTTCTTACCATTCTTCTTTCTTATCAAATCAAACATAATCCCTGCCCAATTGATCTGTTTATTATTTACTATGGCACACATTAAGGCAAACTGCTGCCTGGTGATGTTGTCATGAGCAGAGTGCTTGCCCAGAAGCACTTTTCCAACGAGTTCAGCCAAGAACTTTATCTTTAACGGAAAATTAACTTTTAACAACTTAGAAGGAATGCCTTCGGCATGTCCTAACTCGATTAACATCCTTCTAAACTCTTGGGTATCTTGTTCATAATCTTCTTCACCATTCAATAATCCAAAAACATCAGTCAATGCAGCAGAAGTAAAACTTACCTCTTCGCCGCCAATCGTTCCAGTCATCGATTCGTCATTGGAAGACGAAGTGAAAACCCACTCTTTAATCTTTGTTATGTTGATCTTGATCCTTGTGGTCATAAGCTTTTCCAAACCTTGTTCTTTGCAGAGCTGGAGGATTTTTATTATCTCAGAATCACAGGCACTGAAAGAGTCGAAGTCCACGTTGAATCTGGCGTCGAACTTCATCACAGACAGAAGGGCTGGAGCAATCGCCATCGATTTGTCGGAGAAGACGAGAGAGACGAGGAGGAGAAAGCGCGAGGAAGAGCTCAAACAGAAAGACGGAATACGAAAATACGAGTTCCGTCGACTATAACAAGCACGATCTCTTAACCTAGATCGACCATCGGTTTAAATAAAAACTGCAATCGTCGGTCTATTTTAAAAGATACTGGAGACGATGGTCGAATGGTCGTTCGACGATCGTTTCCTGAAGCAGAGTATTCGATCAATCGATCGACTATTTCTGTCTTCCAAACAAAACGAGTTGTCGTCACCCATGGGTCAACGATCGGCTCAACCTGATCGACTATCGTCGAACGTCGTTCGACGATCTTCAAACATATTTCAACAAAGGCAGACGTCACACTTAGTCTTTTCCATTAATCATGCCTAGTTGAACCAAAAAGAACAGATGCTTCTGTTCATCTAAGGGCTTGGTGAAAATATCACCTCTCTGAAGGTCAGTGGATATGAACTCAAGGCTGATCTTGTTCTTTTCCACACAATCTCTCAGGAAATGGTGTCTAATCTCAATGTGCTTGGTTCTAGAGTGGTGCACAGGATTTTGTGCAATGGAGATAGCACTGGTACTGTCACACATGATTTATGTGTTTTTTGTGTGTGTACCCATAATCCAAAAGCTGGTTTTGAATCCACAGGATCTGTGAACAACAACTGGCAGCTGCTATATATTCAGCGTCTGCAGTTGAAGTTGAGACAGAAGCCTGCTTCTTACAGAACCAAGAGACCAATCTCTCTCCCAAGAACTGACAAGTTCCTGAGGTACTTTTCCTGTCAACTCTACAACCAGCATAGTCAGAATTAGAGTATCCAATTAACTAAAATTCTGATTCTGTTGGGTACCATAGTCCTAGATTTGGACATCCCTTCAGGTATCTCAAGATTCTCTTGAGAAGAATCAAATGAGATTCCTTGGGGTTGACCTGGAATCTAGCACATAGGCATGTAGCAAACATTATATCTTGTCTACTTGCAGTTAAATACAATAGGGAACCAACAATGGCCCTATAATTCTTCTGATCAACTGGCTTGCCCTGATCATCAGAATCTATAACTACATTAGTAGCCATAGGTGTATGCATTACTGAAGCATCAGCCATCCCAAACTTCTTTACCAATTCCTTGGTATATTTGGATTGGGAGATGAAGATGCCATCAGCATCTTGCTTTACTTGGAGACCAAGAAAGTAAGACAGCTCACCCATACTACTCATCTCAAACTTAGAATGCAAAAAGTCAGAGAACTTTTTGCACAGTTTGGGATCAGTGGAACTAAAAATAATATCATCTACGTACACTTGAACTAACAGGATTGTGTCCTTATGGTGCTTAACGAAAAGGGTTCTATCAACTACTCCCCTAACAAAGTTGTGCTCTAATAGGAAACTAGCTAGAGTCTCATACCAGGCTCTGGGTGCTTGTTTAAGTCCATAAAGAGCTTTTTGCAACTTGAAAACATGTGAGGGCTGAGTTGAAGAGACAAACCCAGGAGGTTGTTCAACAAATACCTCTTCCTTTAGCTCACCATTTAGGAAGTCACTCTTGACATCCATCTGAAAGACCTTAAACTTCATATAGGCTGCATAGGCTAGAAAGATCCTTATTGCCTCTAGCCTTGCAACAGGAGCAAAGGTTTGGTCATAATCTATACCATCCTCCTGTCTGTAGCCCTGAGCTACAAGCCTAGCTTTGTTCCTTACAATAATTCCATTTGCATCCAACTTGTTTCTAAACACCCACTTGGTGCCAATGATCAGTTGGCCTTTTGGTCTTGGAACCAAAGTCCATACCTTACATCTTTCAAACTGATTGAGTTCCTCTTGCATAGCAATGATTTAGTGGGGATCTAGCTCAGCATCTTTTATGGTGAGGGGCTCAACCTGTGAAAGGAAACAAGCATGCATCACATCCTGTCTTAACTGATGTCTTGTTTGTACACCAGCTGATATGTCTCCAATCACTTAAGATGTAGGATGATCTCTAAGTGTGACAACATCAGCAGGTGGGATGTGATCTTCAGCAACAGTTGGGATTAATTCCTCAGGAGGAATTGGATCAACTGTTGGTGGTACAGCAATAGCTTCTGCAAAGTCTTCATCACTGTCTGAATCAGTGATATGAAGAGTTGATAGATGAAGAATCTCTTGAGTGACATCTTTATTAGATTCTGGTACCTGCAATGAACTTGAGGAAGGAGAAGTTTCCTTCTCCTTGTAAAACATCTGAGATTCATCAAAGGACACATGCACAGATTCCTCAATTTTAGAAGTTGATTTATTAAATACCCTATAAGCTTTGCTTACTTGGGAATATCCAAGAAAGATTCCCATTGAAGCTTTTGCTTCAAACTTTCTTAGGTATTCTTTGTTATTGTTATGAATGTATACTACACAACCAAACACTCTAAAATAATTAATTTTAGGTTTCTTTCCTTTAAGCAACTAATAAGGAGTTTTACTCTTAAGCTTGTGTATAAGACTTCTGTTCAGAACATAATTTGTTGTGCTAACAGCTTCTGCCCAATAGGAGAGAGGCATATTAGCATCTGCCAACAGTGTTCCTGCAGCTTCAATCAAGGTTCTATTCTTCCTTTCCACTACCCCATTTTGTTGGGGAGTTCTAGGAGCAGAGAAGCTATGTTTGATACCTTCTTTCTCACAGAATTCTTGCATGAGAAGAGAATCAAACTCAGTACCATGATCACTTCTGATCAAGGCAACATGAGTAGAATACTCAGTCTGCACACAAAGTAGAAAATCTATAAGAACTTTGAAGTTATCAGCCTTAGTTCTCAAGAAGAACACCCAAGTGAACCTAGAGAAGTCGTCTACAATTACTAAAGTGTAATACTTCCCTCCTAGACTCTGTACATTTTTTGGACCAAAAAGATCCAAGTGTAATAAATATAGGATTCTAGGTGAATCACTTTTATTTACAGATTTAAAGGAATTTTTTGTTTACTTGCCTAGTTGACAAGCCTTGCATAGGCTCTCCTTCTTGTAGGGGCAAGAAGGTAAACCTCTAACAAGGTTGTGTTTAGATAACCTAGATATGTTCTTGAGGTTAACATGGCTAAGCCTTCTATGCCATAAGGTGTTGTTATTTGTTACTTCATTAAATAGGCAGATTTCAGATTGGGTAGAATTAAAATCTACTAAATAAATATTACTTTGTCTAATACCTACTAACACAACATTACTATTTAAAGTAATATTACAGAGAGTGTTAGTGAAAGATACCTGATATCCTGCATCACATAACTGACTTACTGAGAAAAGGTTATGCTTCAGTCCAGTTACATATGCAACCCTCTTGAAAGTTACTGCTCCAATGGTAATCCTACCATATCCTTCAGTTTGACCACAGCTAGAATCCCCAAAGATCACCTTTGGTCCAAGCTTGGCCTTGAACTTTGACAGATTTTCTTTGTTTCCTGTCATATGTCTGGAGCAACCACTATCCAAATGCCACTTGTCCTGAGTGATAGGATAGGTCTTTACCTGCAGAATAGACAACTAGACATTGTGGACCCAGGTAACCTTGGGTCCATTATTCTTCACATAATGAAAACTAGAAATAAAAGAATAAGCAGGTTGGGGTTTATATCCTAAAGGGTAAGATCTCCTAGGTGGGATGCTCCATGCAGTTAATGGGTCCACAAACCTAGGGTTTCTATTTATATTAAGGTTTCTAAGGTTCTGGTGGTAATTTTGAAATTCAAATTGAGATCATCGATCTACGTTCGACGATCGATGCTCAGATCGTCGAGCTTCATTCCACCATTGAGCCTCCGATCGTCGAGCAGCGTTCGACGACTTTTGTATTTCCTTAAACTTTTGTTTTCTCTTTTCTCTCTTAACTTTATTTAAAGCTTGATTAACTTGTCTTACTTGCTCAGTGTTCTTTATCCCATCAGCTGAAATAAAGTTCACTGGAGTTGAAAGATGATTTTTAAGAATAATTGGGGGTTCACATGATGAAGCTCCTAAGCCTAGCTTATTATTGCCTGACCTAGTGTTTGTCATGCTGGTGATTTCTAGCAGCTTAAGGCTTCTACCATTTAAGGATTCTTCTAATCTCTTGAACTTTGCTAGTTCATTTTTAAGAAACTTTATTTCTTCACTAGACTTAGTGAGTTCTGCTTCTAACCTAGCATTTTCAATGGAAATAGATTCTGATTTAGCTAACTTATTTTTATGTTCCTTAATTTCCTTTTCTGAACTAATTAGATCTAAGCAAAGGGATTTAAATTCAGATTTAAATTCAGAAGAAGAAAAATCATATGAAGATAATACCTGATCTTCTGTAGGCATTTCTTCATCATCATCAGAACTCTCTGCAGCTAAGTGATTGCTGCAGGCATCATTTGCCATAAGGCAGATTTCCTTTTCCTTCTTCTCTTCCTTATCCTCACTGGAGCTTGAGGAGGAAGATTCCTCATCTGAATCACTCCAGGTCTCAGCAACAAATCCTTTCTCCTTCTTCTTATTTTTGTAGGAGGAGGACTTGGAGTGTTTCTTGTGATGTTCTTTCTCCTTTCTCTTTTCTTTGCTCTTTTCCTCTGGACACTCTGGTAGAATGTGTCCAGGTTTTCTGCAACCATAACAAATAATTTCTTTAGCAGGAGATCTATCATACCTTGGTTTATCTTCATATCTTGAAGATTTCTTTCTGAAGTCTTTTCTTCCCATCTTGAGAAACCTTTTGGCAAAGAGTGCCATCAGCTCCTCATTGGATTGGCTTCCTTCAGAAGCATCAACAGCTTTGAGAGCAAGAGTTTGCTCTTTTCTTGCTGGAGTTGGAGTCTTTGCTTGAGCCTCAGCTTCCCTGGTCTTCAGTACTTGCTTAAAAGACTTGAGCTTGCCAAGGAGAGCTTCAGTTGAGATTCCAGTTGTACTTCTGGCCTCCTTGATAGGCCAGATCCTAAGATCCCATGTGCTGGGGAAGCACATCAGTATCTTATCATTGACCTCTGTCAATGTAATCTCCTTATCAAGAGTTCTCAGCTCATTGATGATTGAGCTGAGCCTGGTGTACATGGCTTCAACTGATTCAGCTTCAGTTTTCTTGAAGTTTTCATACTGGGATATAAGGTTGGACCTTCTGTCCTTCCTTTCATCAGCTGAACCAGCTACAATCTGGTTCAGTGAGTCCCACATGGCTTTTGTAGAGGTGCAGTTAGCCACTTTCTGGAAGATTTCATCAGACATAGTCTGAGCCAGAATGTTCATAGCTTTGGCATCAGCTATCTTTGCCTTCTTATAGGCAACATTGTAATCTGGAGGAGACACTGCACTTAGATTTGTAGATGTTGTAGCAGTGGCTGCAGCAGGAGGTGTTGGAGGTCCTACCAAAATAGAAGAGAAAATTTCTTCATCAATAGAGTTCATATATAATCTTATTCTTGTCTTCCAGATGCTAAACTTAGCTAAGTGCAAGCTGGAGGTCTGGTGCTAGAGTAATCCTTGGACTGGGCCATGAAGTGAATATCTATAAGCTTGGTATCTATCAGGATCTTGTGACTCAGGTGTTAGCCTGTACAGTCAGCCAACCTCCCTCTGATACCAATTGAAGGTGAGGATAGATACAACTCTAGAGGGGGGTGAATAGAGTATTCAAAAATTATGACACCCTACTCAACTCCCTTAGAGTTAATTTGCGGAATGAGTTTATAGATATTGATAACCCTAGAGCCTAACACAAAGTGAAGTGCACTGGAGAAAGCTAACTGTAATTACAGTTAAGCTTTGGTCCTAACACAGCAACTAGCAATCCTAGTTATTTCTACTCACAGCCACAGTGCAATGAATTAAATAAGCAGCACAGATGACACAAGAAATTTTATAGTGGTTCCCTCTAAATAGGTACGTCCACTCTTCTACCACCCTGGTAGGAATCCACTACAGGTTTTTGTTCAGGTGCCCTGCCACCAACTGATTTGCTTCAGGTAGATCAAGTAGACCCTTTGAGCTTTTGATCAGGAGCTCAAAATCCAACACAGGTTTTTGATCAGGTGCCCTACCACCAAGGTTCACTTTTGAAGGGAGTAATAACCCTTTATACAGGAGGTTAAGAGAGTTAGAGTTTCTTCTCTATTGTTAAAATAGATTAGAGAAGCTAGTGATTGCACAGAGCTAGAAAGCTCTAAAGAATCAAGGCTCCCCCTGGCTTAGAGAATATCCAGGAAGAAGTCTTGCTTCAGGGTGCAGGAACTCTTCTGAACTGAGACAAAGAACTGTCTTGAAGTTCTGAAGGAGAAGCTTGAAGAAGACTCTTGATTTGGAAAAGGTGTTCTTCTTCAATCAGCTTCATTTCTTCTTATTCTTCTTCTAAAAGCCTCTGAGTGAATGTCTTCCTGTGAGCAGGATGAACTCAGGATGAAGAAGAATGCGGAAGAGATTCGATCTTCTCAGTTGAATGTGAATTTCTGAGAGCTGTAGATCTCTATGCTGCTGAGAGTAAAACTTCTTGTATTTTGTGTTATTATTGTATATCTTTATGTCCGTGTATCTTCTTCTCTGTCATTAGAAGACACTTTATATTTGAGCCTTTGCAATGGCTCTAATCTGTGTTTGAATTTTGTCTTCTTCTGGAATCTGCAATCTGGGCTGCAAAAAGCATAAAGCAAAAATATATCCTACAGGCAGACATGCTATAAGGGGATAAAGCTTTCTAAGAAGCTGCATATCCAATCTAGTAAAAGAGTGCTAGAAAAAGTCTCATCCGAAAGAGCTCTTTACGGCCAGAGAAGACTTTCTGAGTCTAACGGCTATAAAGGACAGTCTGGCAGATAAAGCAGAAACTATATTTCAACTAATAAGACAGACCACTTTATCAGATAAAGATTGACTTATGCATAAAGAATGGAGCAAAGATTGCCTGGAAATAATAGCATAACATCAATGAAATATACTTTAATAAAATATGTCAATCAGATAAGAAATAAATAATATAACTTTACTAAAGGCAGACAAAAAGACGTCGAACGACCCTCGGAGATCGTCGACCGAAGCACGGAGATCGTCGACCTATCAGACAGATAGTCAAACGTCACAGATAGTCGAACTATCAAAGAAGATATTCGAACTACCACAGCAGATAGTCGACCTATCAGAACAGATAGTCGAGCTATCAGATAGTCGACCTATCAAGATAGATAGTCGAGCTATCAAGCAAAACAGATAGTCGACCTATCAATAAGATAGTCGAACTATCAAAGACAAACAGATAGTCGACCTATCAAGCAGATAGTCGAACTATCAAAGAAGACAGATAGTCGACCTATCAAACAGATAGTCGAGCTATCAGATAGTTGAACTATCCAAGCAGATAGTTGAACTATCAAGAAGAGCAGATAGTCGACCTATCAAACACAACAGATAGTCGACCTATCAAACAGATAGTCGAGCTATCAGATAGTTGAACTATCCAAGCAGATAGTTGAACTATCAAGAGATCTGTCTGGTCAAAAGAAGTCAAGCGGGGTTTGACGTTCGACGAGGCAGATTCCACAGAACATCGAGCTAACAGGAGTTGAACTAACTCAGAGATAGACGATCTGCTGACCGACGATAGTCGAGCAACTGATAGACGATCGTCGAACAGTTGATCGACGATAGTCGAGCGACGTTCGACCATAGTCGAACCAAAAACAACTTAACCAAATTTTCATCTGGATAAGTGACAACTCTACAACTAGACAACTAACCTATTAGCTAACCTTTGACCATAGATAAATCTTGGGTCAAGAAACTAAAAGAGTAGAATAAACTCAAATCCAAACTAGGGTACCAACAATTTTGACAGATTGTCTTTATTTCCTTTCATATGTTTGGAACAGCCACTATCGAAATACCATTTGTCTTTAGTATATGGATAGGTCTTCACCTGCAGAATAGACAATTAGACATTGTGGACCCAGGTAACCTTGGGTCCATTATTCTTCACATAGTGAAAACTTGAAATAAAAGAATAAGCAGGTTGGGGTTTATATCCTAAAGGGTAAGATCTCCTAGGTGGGGTACTCCAAGTAGTTAATGGGTCCACAAACCTAGGGTTTCTATTTATATTAGGGTTTCTAAGGTTCTGGTTGTAATTTTGAAAATCAAATTGAAATCGTCGATCAGCGTTCGACGATGGATGCTCAGATCGTCGAGCTTCGTTCGACCATTGAGCCTTCGATCGTCGAGCAGCATTCGACGCTTTTTGTAGCTCCTTAAATTTTTGCTTTCTCTTTTCTCTCTTAGCATTATTTAAGGCTTTGTTAACTAGATTTACTTGCTCAGTGTTCTTTATTCCATCAGCTGAAATAAAGTTCACTGGAGTTGAAAGATGATTTTTAAGAACCAATGGGGGTTCACTTGATGAGGCTCCTAAGCCTAGCTTATTATTGCCTGACCTAGTGTTTGTCATGCTAGTGATTTCTAGCAGCTTAAGGCTTCTACCATTTAAAGATTCTTCTAATCTCTTGGACTTTGCTAGTTCATTTTTAAGAAACTTTATTTCTTTACTAGACTTAGTGAGTTCTACTTCTAACCTAGCATTTTCAATAGAAAGGATTTCTGATTCTGCTAACTTATTTCTAAGTTCCTTAATTTCTTTTTCTGAACTAATTAAATCTAAGCAAAGAGATTTAAATTCAGATTTAAATTCAGTAGAAGAAAAATCATAAGAAGATAATACCTGATCTTCTGTAGGCATTTCTTCATCATCATCAGAACTCTCTGCAGCTGAGTGGTTGCTGTAGGCATCAATTGCCATTAGTCAAATTTCTTTTGCCTTCTTCTCTTCCTCATCTTCACTGGAGCTTGAGGAGGAAGATTCCTCATCTGAGTCACTCCAGGTCTCAGCAACAAATCCTTTCTCCTTCTTCTTATTTTTGTAGGAGGAGGACTTGGAGTGTTTCTTGTGATGTTCTTTTTCCTTTCTCTTTTCTTTGCTCTTTTCCTCTGGACACTCTGGTAGAATGTGTCCAGGTTTCCTGCAACCATAACAAATAATTTATTTTGCAGGAGATCTGTCATACCTTGGTTTATCTTCATATCTTGAAGATTTCTTTCTGAAGTCTTTTCTTCCCATCTTGAGAAACCTTTTGGCAAAGAGTGCCATCAGCTCCTCATTGGATTGGCTTCCTTCAGAAGCATCAGCAGCTTTAAGAGCAAGAGTTTGCTCTTTTCTTGCTGGAGTTGGAGTCTTTGCTTGAGCCTCAGCTTCCCTGGTCTTCAGCACTTGCTCAAAAGACTTGAGCTTGTCAAGGAGAGCTTCTGTTGAGATTTCAGTTGTACTTCTGGCCTCCTTGATGGGCCAGATCCTAAGATCCCATGTGCTGGGGAAGCACATCAGTATCTTATCATTGACCTCTATCAATGTAATCTCCTTATCAAGAGTTCTCAGCTCATTGATGATTGAGCTGAGCCTTATGTACATGGATTCAACTGATTCAGCTTCAGTCTTCTTGAAGTTTTCATATTGGGATATAAGGTTGGCCCTTCTGTACTTCCTCTCATCAGCTGAACTAGCTACAATCTGGTTCAGTGAGTCCCACATGGCTTTTGCAGAGGTACAATCAGCCACTTTCTGGAAGATTTCATCAGACATAGTCTGAGCCAGAATGTTCATAGCTTTGGCATATGCTATCTTTGCCTTCTTGTAGGCATCATTGTAGTCTGGAGGAGGCGCTGCACTGAGATTTGTAGATGTTGTAGCAGTGGCTGCAGCAGGAGGTGTTGGAGGTCCTGTCAAAATAGAAGAGAAAATGTCTTCATCAATAGAGTTCATATATAATTTTATTCTTGCCTTCTAGATGCTAAACTTAGCTAAGTTGCAAGCTAGAGGTCTGGTGCTAGAGTAATCCTTGGACTTGGCCATGAAGTGAATATCTATAAGCTTGGTATCTATCAGGA
This sequence comes from Platanthera zijinensis, assembly GCA_039513925.1. Classification (NCBI taxonomy): domain Eukaryota; kingdom Viridiplantae; phylum Streptophyta; class Magnoliopsida; order Asparagales; family Orchidaceae; genus Platanthera; species Platanthera zijinensis. The sequence goes on from CM077091.1 coordinate 101,102,415, forward strand.
TCTTGTGACTCAGGTGTTAGCCTGTAAAGTGAGTCAACCTCCCTCTGATACCAATTGAAAGTGAGGATAGATACAACTCTAGAGGGGGGTTAATAGAGTATTCAAAAATAATGATACCCTACTCAACTCCCTTAGAGTTAATTTGCGTAATGAGTTTATAGATATTTGAAACCCTAGAGCCTAACACAAAATGAAGTGCACTAGAGAAAGCTAATTGTAATTACAGTTGAACTTTGATCCTATCACAGCAACTAGTAATCCTAGTTATCTCTACTCACAGCCACAGTGCAATAAATTAAATGAAGCAACACAGACGACACAAGAAGTTTATAGTGGTTCCCTCTAAATAGGTACGTCCACTCTTCTACCACCCTTGTAGTAATCCACTACAGGTTTTTGTTCAGGTGCCCTGCCACCAACTGATCTTCTTCAGGTAGATCAAGTAGACCCTTTGAGCTTTTGATCAGGAGCTCAAAATCCAACACAGGTTTTTGATTAGGTGCCCTGCCACTAAGGTTTACTTTTGAAGGGAGTAATAACCCTTTATACAGGAGGTTGAGAGAGTTAAAGTTTCTTCTCTATTGTTAAAATAGATTATAGAAGCTAGTGGATTGCACAGAGCTAGAAAGCTCTAAAGAATCAAGGCTCCCCTTGGCTTAGAGAATATCCAGGATGAAGTCTTGCTTCATGGTGCAGGAACTCTTCTGAACTTGAGACAAAGAACTGTCTTGAAGTTCTGAAGGAGAAGCTTGAAGAAGACTCTTGATTGTAGAATGATTGTTCTTCTTCTATAGCTTTTCTATCTTCTTCTTCTTCTTCAGGCACTGAGTGAATGTTCCTTGCAGCAGGATGAACTCAGGATTGAAGAAGAGAGAGTTGAAGAAGGATGATCTTCTCAGTTGAATGTATCAATGACTGAGAGCTGTATATTTCTTCTTGCTTTGAATCTGTGTATCACTCTATGTGTTGTATATTGTATATGTATATGGTTGTTGTTATTTGTGTCTTTTGAAAGCACTTTATATATTGGTCGTTCCAACGGCTCTGATCTTTGTTTGAATTTTGTCTTCTTCTGAGATCTTCGATCTGGGCTGCAAGTAGAACAAAACAAACCATATCCTGTAGGCAGACATGCTATAAAGGGATAAAGCTTTTTAAGAAGCTACAAATCCAATCTGATAAAAGGAGTACTAAAGAAAGTCACATCAGACTAAACTCTTTACGGCCAAAGAAGACTTTTGTGTCTAACGGCTATAAAGGACAGCATGGCAGAATAAAGCAAAAAAGATATTTCAACTAATAAGACAAACAACTTTGTCAGATAAAGCTTGACTTATGCACAAAGGATGGGGCAAAGATTGCCTTGAGATGTATGCACAAAATCAATGAAATAATCTTTTATAAAAAGTGCTAAATAAATAGGAATTAAATCATAGAACAAAAGAAGTACAAAATTACTCAAGACAGACAGAAGAACGTCGAACGACCCTCGGAGATCGTCGACCGAAGCACAGAGATCGTCGACCTATAAGAACAGATAGTCAAACGACACGGATAGTCGAACTATTAAAGAAGACAGTCGAATTACCACAACAGATAGTCGACTTATTAGAACAGATAGTCGAGCAATCAGATAGTCGACCTATCAAGGCATATAGTCGAACTATCAAGTAAAACAGATAGTCGACCTATCAAGATAGATAGTCGAACTATCAATCAAAACAGATAGTCGACCTATCAAGACAGATAGTCGAGCTATCAGATAGCTGAACTATCCAAGCAGATAGTCGAACTATCAAACAGAACAGATAGTCGACCTATCAAACAGATATTCGAGCTATCAAATAGTTGAACTATCCAAGCAGAAGTTGAACTATCAAGAAATCTGTCTGGTCAAAAGAAGTCGAGCGGGGTTCGACGATCGATGAGGCAGATACCACAGATCGTCGAGCTAACAAGAGTTGAACTAACTCAGAGATAGACGATCTGCTGACAGACAAACATCGACCAACTGATAGACGATCGTCGACCAGTTGATAGACGATAGTCGAGCGGCGTTCGACCATAGTCGAACCAAAAACAACTTAACCAAATTTTCATCTGGATAAGTAACAACTCTACAACTAGAGCAATCTAACTAAACAACTAACCTTTGACCATAGATAAATCTTGGGTCAAGAAACTAAATGAGAAGACTAAACTCAAATCCAAACTAGGGTACTAACACTGCTCTAAGAACTTGTGGAGACCACCTGTAGTTGATAGCTATAACTTCCTTTAACAGAAGAAGATGTATAGTATAGCGCTAGTGCCATTTGTCGTGTTCTGTAGCTTTCCCACAACTTATTTGAACTCTGTTGACTTTTGTTGACTTTGGCTGACATCATCGGCTATGGACTTGGCAAATTTCTCATATCCACTCCAGGCATTGAGTGCGTTGAGTGAACAAGCTTAACTCAATGATTTTGGACTTAGCCAATCTTTTACTTCCTTAGGCGTTGAGAGCATTGAGTGAACAAGATTCACTCAACGCCAAAACCCTTGGTTAACTTTCTGAACTATTCTGCATCTTAGGCACTAAGAGTATTGAGTGAGCCTTCATCACTCAACGCTTTTTGACTTGGCTCATCATTCGACCTCTAGGCATTGAGAGCATTGAGTGAGCCTTCCTCACTAAACGCCTCTAGACTTAGTCATTTTGTTACTAACTGAAAGCATTGAGTGACCTGGCCTCACTCAAAGCTATTTGCTTTTGCCTGTCTTCTTTATTTGGCATTGAGTGAACTGGATTCACGCAACGCTTTTGGACTTAGTCAATTTCTGTCTTCTTCTTAGTATTTGACTACAACAGCATGACTCAATACTTTTGCTGTCTAGTTTTGAGAGCGTTGAGTAAAGCTTCATCACTCAACGCTATTGTACTTGGCCTCTTTCTGTCATCTTAGGCTTTATCATAACACGATGCCTTCTACTTTGGCATCGAGTGAGCTGTGTACACTCGACTCTTCTGAACTTAGTTGAATATTCAGCACGGAATTATTGAGGCTTTGATAGATTCAGCTAAACTCGATGATGGCGTTGAGTGAATAGCCCTCACTCAACGCTTGTGGACTTGGCTGCAGAATTTCTTTACAGACTTCATGGATTTGACTATCCACAACTAACTCAGCGCTTTATTTCATCTAGCGTTGAGTGAACTGGCTTCACTCAACTCCTGTTGACTTAGACAGATTTTTGTCTCTCCACCTCTTTACTTTATGACCACCTGTCACACACCACTTGGAATACCTGTCATATCAATGTTACAAGAACTAACCTGCATGCATGAACTTGAATATACATTAAACACAACAATGTGTATTTCATTGACTTGTTTGACTTCTATAAATATGGGACATTGTGGGCAATGTACCCAACAACTACTTTCCTTAGTGTTCACGATGTGTTTCATGTGAGCCAGTTGCGAAAGTGTTTGAGCAAAGAGCGTCATGTCCTTAACTCGGTGCCCCAGTTGTAACCCAACCTTTCCTATGTTGAAGAATCTGTCCGCATCATGGAGATGCAAGATCAAGTATTGAGGAGAAGACAATTCCTATGGTTAATGTTCTTTGGAGAAATCAGAACATCAGGAGTGCAACCTGGGAGTTGTTATAACACCCCTATCCGTCGCATGGTATATAGCAGTAGGTCCGGTCGAGGCCCGACACCATATACTACAGACAGACCGAAGGGTTACGGAATAAAACCATTCTCCCAAACACAAACGTCCTACACAGAGCAATTAGCGGAAGCTTTTAAGTAGTTGAAAGAACCCAAATAATAGATAGTATGAATCATGAATGTCCACTAACCACAATAGGAATTAAATACCAAAATACACAAAAGTACTTGGCCTTATGGACTTACAAATGTTCACTGAACAACATAGTGTTTTACATACATCGGCTCGCAGTCCGGCCACACATGATAGAAGTAAAATAACAGTTTGCTTTGGCCTTCGAGGGCAAGCACAGCAACTTGGGCTTCAGCCCGCTATTTGGTACCTAGTTCTGCAGCACCTGCAAGCAACATTCCACCGTACGGTGGTGAACAAAGAAACGGATAACTAAAGCTGACAAAATTAAAATGAACCCGCCCCTTATTCGGGATGGCGGTGCTCCTTCCTTGTATTTCAGTAGTACATCCAAAAATCCTAGTGAAAGTACAACCTAGCACAATTCACCACAAGTGGAGGCTCATACGGCCGCCCACCCCGTGCACTCAGGGCACATTGACGGTGTACCGGACTTCTCGGATACAACCTCCATTCAGAGGTCCTTGACTTGACGGTTACTTTGAGCATTTCAGTCTTTACGGCCCCTTGCCTGAGACTCTTGTTATGCCACCAACGAGAGCTAATTTCTGCTACTCTCATGTCATAGTCTACATAACGCAGGTACAGCTCCACCATTTCCCGTTGCTCAAGTCGCCCTGCCGTCTCCGAATACCGTAGTACTCATGTCCAAACTTGCAGGGCGCGGGTCGGTTTTGCTTTTCCTGTTCGGCTCCCTGGCCTAATAATTCTGAACCCCATGGGCTCACAGCTTTCCAAAGAAAGGACCTACATGTCTCCTGGAGACAGGCCTCACACATACAATCCCAATTATATACAAGGTTGTCCCCAGGCCACCTAGTTGGCAGAAATGCGTTTCCGCCCAGTTTTCCGGGTGTACCTTGGAGTTAATCCCTAAGGCTCCCTGTTAACATCTACCGTGTAGAAAACCTGAAAAACAACACAATACGGAGTCTTCTCCGACAATCCATGCACAATGCAGCATCACCGATCCAGACAAACATGTCAGGGTAGGCTTACACGCAATGCATATGCCCGTACTTCGATTCCGGACTCTACATGAAACACAAGGGGGGACTATTCACATCTACCCCAAGGAACACCGCGCACTCACCGCACACTCGCGGGAGAGGGTTTCCCATGCAGAAAGGAAGAGGACTTATAATGTCCAAGTTGAGAATTATTACCCTTGCCGCACATTTTGGCACCATGGAGAAAAGTACACGGTTGGAAAGGACCACAACTCTCTTGCCTCCGTGAATCTGAATTTGGCACGCGATTCGGACCACCATAGCACCACCGGTGGCCGGATTCCTCTACTCCTACCTCCTCTTGCTCTCCCCTCTCTTTTCTCCTTAGAAAGAGAAAGCCAAAGATGAAATGAGGAATAACTTCCCCATTCCCGCCCATAAACCATCAGGAGGCAAGCCAGGTCCGTTGGATCGTATTTAAGAAAAACAAACGGCCTAGATTAACTATGAAAATCATTTCAGATGGCCGAACATGGCTTTGCACACGGTTGTGTGCCTGGCTGTGTGCTCTGCTTGCACACGAAATCGTCGATCCAGAGTATGACACGGGTCGATACACGCCCATGTCTCAACCTAACATGCCCGTGTCGGGTCCCGACACGCCCGTGACCTAGGGGCGTGTCACAGATAACCGCCACGCAACCCGCCACTTCCCTTGGTGGACACGGGTAAGGACACACTAGTGCAAAAAGGAACACACCCGTGTCGACTAGTACACGCCCGTGTAACCCGATCATGCACTCTTGACAACACACCCATGGTTTCAACCCGAGAAGAACACGGGTTGTGACACGGGTGAGCACACGCCCGTGTCACCCCAGACACGCCCGTATCACTACTATTCACAACTGAGTTTCTTGCCATGTCCTTTCCTGGACACAGCCCAGCCAACACAGAAGGACATGGCCATAGACACGCTCGTGTACCAGGCCGTATAGCCCTGTATATAGGCACCAAAAATCCTTAGGATGCGACTGGTTCATTTATAATTTTTGGGGCGTTATAAATCTCCCCTCCTTAAAAGAATTTCGTCCTGAAATTAGGTAAAAGTACACAACCTAAATTTTACCTGAGCAGAATAACACGTGGTATTCCTCCATCATAATCTGCCCTCGCTTCCATGAATTCTCTTCACGATCGCAATTATCCCAACGGACTTTTTAAACTATTCGGAACTCCTTATTGCGGAGTCGTTTGACTTCAAAGTCTTCAATGCATACGGGCTTGACCTTCGTCGTCATCCCACGATCAACCGGCACCTGATCGACCGCAACCACCTGCGAAGGCTTTTGTACCGTATTCCACAACACCGATATGTGGAATGTATCGTGTATCCCACTCAACTCAACTAACAACTTTAGTTGATATGCTGCTTCACCAATTCGCTCCAGGGTCTCAAATGGTTCAAGGTACCTCTGACCCAGCCTCTTCAAGCGACAGACTCGCGAGACACCATTGAACGGCTTGATTTTCAAATACGTCCAATCGCCAATAGCGAACTCCCCGTTCTTAAGTTTTGGCGTTAAAGTATTTTGCCTGCCTGTCCTTGGCGGTCTGCAAACGTTCCTTGAATAGTTCGTACCAATGACATTGCATCTTCCAACTCTTGCCTCTTGAAAGGCTTTGTCTCACCCGTTTATAACCACGACAACGGCGTGCGACATTTTCTACCATAAAAGGCCTCAAAGGGCGTCATTTGTATACTCGCAGGGTAGCGGTTGTTATACGCAATCTCCACCATGTACATGTGATCTTACCACTGCTTTCAGTAATCAAAGATGCACATGTGAAGCATATCCTCCATCGTTTTGTTGATCCATTCGGTCTGACCATCCGTCTGCGAATGGAAGAATGTACTGAAGCTTAGCTAAGCCCCCAACAATTTATGAACCAGCCTGGTATCGCTGGACGTGAAACGTTCATCTTAGTCACTAACAATACTACAGGGTGCACCATACAACCGAACAATGTTATCCATGTAGAGTTTGGCTAACTTTTTCACCGGATCATCCTTTTTCTGTCCTGGCCACCAGAACCACTACTTCAAATCTCTAAACAATTTGTGCACTTCGGGTGAATTAAGTACTTGGTATAATGAGCCTCGTACATCAAATCCTGCTGCTGACTCTCCACACTTGGGACACACAGACGACTGTCCTTCCACAACAGTCCGTCTTCAAAAACATGTTGGGGATTTGACCTATCAAAAGCATCATCCATGATATGCTTGTCCACGCAGGAGATCTCCAATATCTCCAAAACATGCGCCAAAATGTATGTCGAAGGTGTTTTCCCCCAATAACTCCATCCACCTCCGCTGCCATAAGTTTAAGTCCTTTTGATCCAATAAGTACTTCAGGCTCCTGTGATCGATTTAGATGCCGACCTTCACATCGTTCAGGTAGCGCCTTTATAGCTTCAGGGCAAATATCACGGCCGCTAACTCCAAGTCATGGACCAGATAAATCCTCTCGCGTACCTCCAACTAATGCGAGCAATATGTTATTACCCTCCCACGCTGGAGCAGAACACAATACAAGTCACTTCCCTAAGAATCGCTATAAATCTCAACTCCTTTGGTCCTACTCAGTGAACATGGCATGGTTGCCGAGTTCAACCGACTTTTCAGCTCTTCGAAAGATTGCGCGCACTCCAGCGACCACACAAACTTTTGATCTTTCTTCGCCAAAGTCGTGAGGGGTAATGTTATCTGCTAAAGGTTCTCTATGAAGCGTTTGTACTAGCCGACCAGTCCTAAAAACTTCGGACTTTTCGCCAACGCAGACAATACAAGCAACTCTCGTATTACAAATATCTTTGACGGGTCCACCACGATACTTTCTCCACTCAAGACGATACCAAGAAACACTATTGAGGGTAACCCAAGCTCGCACTTGGAGAATTTGGCATACAGCTAAATTTTCCTTAATGTCTCCGATACCGAATCCAGATTCTTTGAATGATCACCCTCATACTGAAAGTATACCAGTATGTCGTCAATAAAGGTTATCACGAACTGGTTCAGGTACTCACTGAATGCCCTATACCTCAAATCCATAAACACGAACGGTGTCTTTGTCAGCACTAGCGGTATAACGATGAACTCATAATGCCCATATCGTGTGTTGAATGCCATTTTGGGAATATCAGTTTCCCTTAGCGACAAATAATAGTATACGGATTTCAGATTCAACTTGGGTACACACTTGACCCATTGAGTTGATCGAATAGATAATCACTACTTGGGTTTGGATACTTATTCTTTTCCCATTAACTTAATCAACTTCTATTAACCACTACAGAGTTGTAAGCTTCCATCCTCTTTTTAACCAGAGGACCGGTGTGCTCCAAGGCAATAAACTTGGATGCACATAACTCTGTTCCACAAGCTCTTGAAGTAATACTTCAGTTCCGACATCAAACAACCTATAGCTAGTACCAAACTAACCACCTTACGTTTAAAATTGATGTACGCACACTGCTCCGAGAGCCAATCATACCAAATATTATGCCGAATTCTACAAACAGCAGTAGCGACGCTTGCAAGTCAAACTCCTAACTCCCTATCCATAACTTCATACAACAGACACTATTCGCGTGTATAGAGCACCCGATAGGCAGCAGCACTATCGATTTGTCTCTTTCCATCGAAGAAGGGACTCCGATGCGCGATACACATCCTTCGGACAAAAAGGAATGAGAAGTTCCCATGACAAACAGTGCTTCCACCGGACACTTAAAAAATCAATACAAATCCTATCACAACCAAACATAGGCTAACATGCATATGACAACAAGTATCTAAAGCTGACATACAAAAATTAAACCATACTTGTCACCATGTCAGCATATTCCATAACCTCCTGATGTCCAAAGTTATATCCTCTAGGTATGGATGGATCATATTGAGGTATAGCTGCCTCCAACCCCTTGCCCTTCTCTTCGAAGGTCGCTCTAGGCTTCTTCTTGGACTCCAAACGTCCGCTTCGACACTCTCGGGAAAAGTGTCCCAGATTCCCACAACAAAAGCATGCGTCCGGGTCTCGGCCAGTAGTTGTTCCAGGCGAACCAAAAGAAGGAACTAGACCCAACCTCCTTGCCTTCTTACACCATCTACGGAAACCGGACTTCGAGGTGGGTAGTGTAACACCCCAAAAATGCCTAAGTCCCAAAATGGGTCAGGCTGGGTGACATGGCCTGGGACACGGGCATGTCCCAAGGCGTGTCCAGTGCACACGGCCTGGGACACAGGCGTGTCCCAGGGTGTGTCCTTTATTGTAGGCGTCGACTCGAGTACTCGAGATGGCGTTGAGTGTGGTGACACGGCCTTGGACACGGTTGTGTCCAAGGGCGTGTCCTGCTCGGGTGAATAGCCGGGTGGCGTTGAGTGGCGTTGAGTAGAATGGCATTGAGTGTATGATAGTTTTACTTTCAAGACAACCTAAACACCTAGAGGGGGGTGAATAGGTTCTAATTTCTTGTTTATAAATCTAGGCAGAATTCAATTACAAATTAAGACATCTAGCACAGCATTCACAGATAATTAAGCATCACAGATTGCACAATGTTTTATAGTGGTTCCCCAAGGTCTGGGTACATCCACTTTCCCCCTTCACCTATCTAGCAATATGCTAGATTCGGCCAAACTTCCACTATACTCAGATCCTCAGATCCTACAGCTCAGAACCAGGATAGGTTCCTACAACTCAGGCTCAACAGCCTTACCTCAGCCTTACCTCAAGGCCTACCACTCAGAGAATAACCTTCTCCTACACTCAGGCAAATAGCCCTACCACTCAGAGATCACCTCTCCTACACTCAGCCTTTATAACACAGGCTTACAACTCAGATCTATATAAACAGATCCTACAGAAATTTAGAAAAGATATTTTAATGTCTTGCCTTTGTTGAGAGAGAAGAGGACAAGACACTTCTTGATCAGCTGATGAAATCAACTGAATCTGAGCTTTCTTCAAAGCTTCTTGAATCTGAACTTAGCTGAGTTGATTTCCAAACAGCTTCTTGAGAAACCACTGATGGCTTCCTTCTTCTTCTTCAAGATGACTGGATCCCTCTCTATCCAACACCTTTTCTGATACTTCAGACTTCTTCTTCTTCTTCTTAGATCTACTGATGAAGATCTTCTTTAGAGCTTAGCACTTTCTTGAATTGAAGCTACAACAGGATTGTAATCCTTCTGTTTCTTCTTCTTAGATCTTCTTCAGTTATCTTTCTTAATTGATCTTTTTAATTCCTTCTGAAAATGTCTATTTATAGACTTTCTTCATGGTAACCGGCTGATCCGGTTTCTAACTGATTTCTGACAGGTCTGACAGCTTTAGTTAAACGGTGGCAACCCACAGCTGTCAAGTCTTCAAACAGTTCATGTACCTTAGCCTTGGACAGCAAAATGTCGAGACAGTCTGTTAGAAAGTGTCGAGACCAATCTGTCTATCTGTGTCGACACAAGTGACTTTGGTGTCGACACAGTCTTTGATGATGTCGACTAAGTTGCCTTTAAGTTGACACAGCTTCTTCAGAAAATAACTTGGTCTAGACTCTGCAGTGTGTTGACACAAGTCCTGTGTGTCGACACAGTTGTTGTAGATTCAGAACTCAGCATGTGTCGACTCAGCCTTCAAGTGTCGACACAGCAATCTTCAATCCTGCCAAAATGTGTCGACTCAGTCTTCTGGTGTCGACACAAGCATAGTCGACTTCTGCCAATATGTGTCGACACAGCCTACTGGTGTCGACACATCCACCCAGTGTCGACACAGTTGTGGTCGACTATCTTCTTCTGTGAGTCGACTATCTTTCTCTGGTCGACTATCTTTCACTAGTCGACTATCTTTCACGGTGTCGACTAACCTTCTCTGGTCGACTATCTTTCACGGTGTCGACTAACCTTCTCTGGTCGACTATCTTTCACGGTGTCGACACTGCTTCTCTGGTCGACTATCTTCTTTATGTGTCGACACTGCTTCCCAGTGTCGACATAAATGTGGTCGACTATCTTTCTCTGTGTCGACACTGATATTCTGAAGTGTCGACACAAATATTCTGAAGTGTCGACACAATTTCTTCAGGTGTCGACATGTGGACTTAGAATATTTTTCTGCATTCTTTAATACTTCTTCACCTGCACATGTCAACTCAAAACAACATCAAATACACCTTGATGTATATCATTGAGCTAAGTTGGGCTTCTTCAAATCAGGTACACATTTTCCAATGTACCCAACAATCTCCCCCTATTTAGAGAAGTCATAACCCTATAGCCAATGATATACACCATTTATAAAAAGTATAAACTGATGATATATGACATAACAGGAATACTTAATATAAACAAAACATAAAAACAATCCATCACAGAATGAACATTATATGATGCCAAACAACATTTTGTTTATAACTTGATAATGTTTGAATACAGAGAATTACATTTAACGATTTAATCAAAACATTACAAAATACTTTGAAAGAACTAAAAATTAAGACTGATCAGGCTCTTTAATGACAATCCCTTTGCCAGATAGAACTTGAGCCTTCACAGGAGCTTCAGAATCTTCAGCTGGCTTCTTGCCTTTTAGATCAGCCTTCTTCTTTGCTTCTTCCTTGAGCCTTTGCCTTTCAAAATAATGAAAGGGCTTTGGGAAGTACTTGCTTGGCTCCTGAGCATCTGTAGGCAGCCTACCCAGCTTGGCTTTTCTTCTAAACTGTACAATGGCCTCTTGCCTGGCTTCATACTTCTGCCATTCCATCTCATTGTACCACTTGCCTCTTTCCTGCACTTGGTCTTTGACAGCCTTCCATGCAGTGAGTATTATATTTCTGGAAGTAGGACTCCACTGCTCAAAGTCTGGCTTAAGTTCAGCCTGCTCTCTAAACCTTTTCTTAGATAGAAGAGCATCTTGCTGGTCTTTCAAAGTAGCCTCAGGCTTATCAACCTTCCTAATAACAATATTAGTAACCTCCTTTGGAGGACTATACATCCCTTGAACCTGCTGATCAATCATATCATAATCTGGAGGGGGGTAAATGACTTGGGCAACCTCAGGTTGATTGCCTTCAAGTAGACTTGTTTGTATTCCTGACTCAGCCACCATAGCATCATCACACAATGGGGGATATCCTAATGTGGCTCGAATACTATTGGTCACCCATTTGGTGTGCTCTGAGCCTGCATGAACTAGCATCCTCTCCCCCTTTATGGCTTCTCTAGAAACATGATCTCTGAGATCTTCCTTTTGAAATCTGATTTGGCCATCCAGATAATTCACACCCTCTTTAAAAAATGGTTTTAACTTTAGAAGCTTGTCAGATATTTCCTTTTGAGAGGTAGTGATTGCAGTCTTAAGAGAAGCAATAGCAGCTTGAAAGTTCTTATCAAATTCTTCCATTTCTTTTGCTCTATCTGCAGGCAGGCCCGGAACAATCTTCTTCAATTCCTCAATGATCTCATGATGAGATTCAGTTAAATTGTCATTCATCCTTAGCTGATTTTCCAAGACATAGCTTTGCTTTAAAGCAATGTCATCCACCTTAGGGATGATAGTCTGCTGTTGTTTTGCCAGATATACCACAGCATTACCTCCCTTATGGAAGCAATCTGTCATTTCCTTCTTATGCATATTGACCTCAAACCTAATTGATTTTATATCTTGAGCTAAGTCAAATTGCAGGGACTTGTTGTTCTCATCAACATATTTTTCTATAGCCACTCTGTGTTCATCCAATTTCACTTGTAAATCTACCAAGAACTTGTTATAATCAAAGTCAGAAGGAGTGTGATGTGCTGTAGACTGTAGAGCCTGCTTATAGCCCTTGCTCCTTCTCTGGAAGACCATAAGTTTTCTCTTTTTAGCCACCCTGGCTTCTTCAGTCTCTGAATCAGAAGTACTATCAATTTGAACTCTTTCTTTGGGAGGAGGAGAAACAGCTGCTTCAGTGCCATGTTGTACAGTCTCAACATGCACTGGCTCCCCCTCAATTTCTTGCTCCACTTCCAGACTATCAGTAATTATTTCATCATTTGGAAATAACTCCTCCAGAGTATATTCCTTCTGGGCTTGATCATTTGCAGTATTCAAATTTGGAGATTGATCAATTTGAGCATCTTCTTGCACTTGCTCCTCCTGGACCTGTGCAGAAATAGAAATATTAGAAATCTCTTTTATAGGAAAATACACCAGCTCCCCCTGCACCTGTACCTGGTCATGAGTAGATACAGTTTGTGTAGGTGAATAAACTTGTTGAGCTGGTATACTTACTTCTTCTTCTTGAACTGCAGGTATTGTGGCATCCTGAACTTGTGTAGATGCAGGCTGATCTTCAACCTCTAGTCTTACTTGCTCTTCTTATGGATGCCCAGTACTGGTATCATGACCTGGGGATTTCTCAGGTGAATCCTGCCTTTCCACTTCAGGCATCTCTTTGGTCAGCACCCTATCCCATCTGGAGAACAATCTCATGTCCATCCTTCTCATGTGATTAATTTTAGTTCCAGGTTATTTTTGCATAACCTCAGGAATCTCCTTACTTAGGTATATACTCATTATCCTAGCCAGATTTGGCTTCTTGATTCCTTCCTTAATCTTCTCAAAGATTACAGATGACCAATCCGTAGGAATTGTAAAAACAATCCTGGTCATTAGGCTGAACATATAGGCAGAAATCCTATCATGTCCACCTGGCTTGCACAGAATAACTTTTCCATCTACTTCTGACAGGAACTTGCCTTGTTGATTCATTCCTTTCCGATTGAACGCAGCTCCAATTTTCATGGTGGATTCCAATCCACACCATTGAAGAGCCTCCCTAGATTTAGAAGCAGGGACATCCTCTTAATTCTCAATTGTAGGTAATTGCAGAATTGTTCTTATCTTTCTTGGTGTAATCTCCACAGGTGACCCATGAACTGTGGATTTTATCTGATGACTTTCAGAGTTTACAGATGCAGAGGTAAAGAACTCGTGCACCTCCTTCTTCCATATCTTTGATGGTTCGGAGACCAGAAATTCTAAACCTGAGTCGGAGAGGAGAGAGATAACCCCAAGAACATCTGGAGGGGCAGTTGCAAAGGCCTGGCGCACCAACTCATATCCTTCATTCACATTGTCTTCAATCTTCGGCGCCATTGATCAGTCGAGAAAGCTTGAAAGATGAGAGAAAGAGAGAGAGAGGGAGAATGTCGACACAGGGTTTCGAAAACCTTGTAAGCGTGTCGACAGAATGAGTTTTTAACCTATTTATACCTTCTGTTTAAAGAAGATCAAAAGTCGCCAAAAACAGACTATAAGTGTCGACACAGATGGATTGTGTCGACACAAGCTTCTATTGACTCGACTACAAGTTCGTCTACTATGTGTCGACACCAATTTGCGGTTATGTCGACACCAGAGATATATAGTAGAGCATCAGAAATTCTGTGTCGACTCTTAGTATAAGTGTCGACACAAAATCTGTAAGTGTCGACACCACTATCCTGGTGAAGTCGTCACTACATTCCTGGATAAGTCGACAATAAGATTCTTAAGTGTCGACACATATTTTCTGTGTCGACACAATATCTCTGACTTGTCGACATTACTACCCTGAGTCGACACATAATTACTGAATGTGTTGACACTATCTTACTTAGCCAATTTCTGTTTGTTCATCACAACTTATAAGTACAACAAAGTACTTTATACTACTTCAATGTGTCTTAATATCACTTGAATGTCTTGTTACCACTTAAACTTTATTGTTGATGATTTTGTGATTACACTAATCAATGGTTAACATACCTAATTCAATTTTGAATTTATTGAATTTTGTCTCATCTAGGGGTTTAGTAAACACATCTGCTATTTGATAATCTGTTTTCACAAATTCCGATGAGATGTCTTCTTTTTCTACATGTTCTCTAAGAAAATGGTATTTTATTTCTATACGCTTTGTTCTACTATGAGAAACAGGATTATTAGCAATAGAAATTGCACTCTTAGAATCACACAAAAGAGGTGTTCTACTTACTTGAATACCATAATCCTTTAGCTGATGCTGCATCCATAATAGCTGTGTACAGCAGCTTCCAGCAGCAACATACTCTGACTCAGCTGTGGAAATTGCCACACTAGTCTGCTTCTTACTACTCCATGATATTAGTCTTCCTCCCAGGAATTGACAAGTACCTGTAGTACTCTTCCTATCCTCTCTACATCCTGCAAAATCTGCATCTGAATAGCCTGTTAGTTGAAAATCTCTATTCCTAGGGTACCAAAGACCTAGATTAGGTGTGCCCTTAAGATATCTCAGAATCCTTTTGACTGCAGTATAATGAGATTCTTTAGGGCAGGCTTGGTACCTAGCACAGACACATGTAGCATACATAATATCTGGTCTACTAGCAGTGAGATATAGTAGTGAGCCAACTATCCCTCTATACAAAGTCTCATCAACAGGTTTACCTGCATCATCTTTGCATATAGGCATACTTGTTCCCATAGGAGTTCTCATGGTGGAGGATGACTCCATACCATATTTCTTAATCAATTCTTTGGTGAACTTAGACTGTGATATGGACAAGCCATCATCAGTCTGTCTTACTTGGAGTCCCAAGAAGAATTTCAGTTCCCCCATACTGCTCATCTCAAACTTCCCTTGCATAAGTTTGGCAAACTTTTTACAAAGGTTGTTTTCAGTAGATCCAAAGATTATGTCATCAACATAGATCTGTACTAAGATGATCTTGCCTTTGGATTCCCTAAGGAATAGAGTTTTGTCAATTTTTCCTCTTGAGAATTTGTTCTCAATAAGGAAAGTAGACAGGGTTTCATACCAAGCCCTTGGGGCTTGCTTTAACACATACAGAGCTTTCCTAAGCTTATAAACAAAATCAGGTTTAAGAGGATCTACAAAACCTGATGGTTGCTCTACATATACTTCTTCTTTAAGATCACCATTCAGAAATGTTGACTTCACATCCATCTGATATACTTTGAAGTCTTGATAGGCTTCATAGGTAAGGAATATTCTGATTGCCTCCAGCCTTGCTACAGGAGCAAAGGTTTGATCAAAGTCAATCCCTTCTTCATGCATGTATCCTTTTGCAACCAACCTTGCTTTATTCTTTACTATTATTCCACTTTCATCTAGCTTGTCCCTATATATCCATTTTGTGTCAATTATGTTGTGGCCTCTTGGTTTAGGAACAAGCTCCCAGACATTGCACCTTCTGAATTGATTCAGCTCCTCTTGCATAGCATCAATCCAGTGCTGGTCTTGGATGTCTTCTTCAAACTTCTTAGGCTCCAATTGTGACAGGAAACTTGAATGTAGAACTGTGTTTTGATTTCTGCTTCTAGTTTGCACCCTTTGTCTTGGATCACCTATTATCTGATCAGCTGGATGATCTCTTAAATGTCTTGTAGCTGGAGGAAGATTTCCTTCTGGTTGAACATCTCCAGCTCCTTCATTTAACTGATTCTCTTGATTTTCATCAGCTTCTATAGTGTCTTGTTCTCCCCCTGGACTGAAGCCTTCATTTTCCAATGCCCCGTCTTCCTTTGATACTTCAGTAATGGAAAGCTTGTCCATACTTTTGCTTATACCTGTTGAGTCATTTGATCTATAAGATAACTCACAGTTGATTAATCTTGTTTCATCAAACACAACATGCACAGATTCTTCAACAACTTGAGTGGTCAAGTTGAAGACTCTATAGACCTTACTATTTGTGTTGTACCCAACAAATATCACATCCTGGGATTTGGCAGCAAACTTAGTCAAATATGACTTGCCATTGTTAAGTATATAACACTTGCAACCAAAGATCCTAAAGTAAGATAGATTTGGTTTTCTACCTTTCACAATCTCATAGGGAGTCATTTTGTGGCTTTTGGTGATAGTAGCCCTATTGATTACATGACAAGTAGTGTTAACTGCCTCAGCCCAAAAATATTCTGGGAGAGAGGTGTCACTCAATAGAGTTCTACCAGCTTCAATTAATGTTCTATTCTTTCTTTCAGCAATTCCATTTTGCTGAGGTGTTCTAGGTGAGGAGAACTCTTGGAAAATCCCAAAGTCTTTACACAAGTTTGTTATGCTTTTAGATTGAAACTCAGTATCATGGTCACTTCTGATTTTGACCACTGTACAATTCAGTTCATTCTGAATTTGCTTTACAAAATTAAGTAATACACTTGGGGTTTCAGATTTTTGTCTCAGAAAGAACACCCATGTAAATCTAGAATAGTCATCTACAACCACAAAAGTGTAGACCTTCCTACCTAGACTATGAACTGGCATAGGACCAAAAAGATCCATATGCAAGAGGTATAAGCACCTCACAGAATCCTTGTTTTCAAGGCTTTGAAAGGAGGATTTTGTCTGCTTGCCCTTTTGACAAGCTGAGCATATCCCTTCCTTTATACACTTAATTTGAGGTCCATTCCTCACTAACTCTTTGCTAAAGAGTTGGCCAATTGTCTTGTAGTTTAGATGAGCCAATCTCTTGTGCCACTTAACACAATGAGAAGCATTGTCATCAGCTACAAGACAGATGGGAGAAGCCTTATTCTCACATTCAAAATTAAGACAAAATACATTTCTCTTCCTATACCCAGTCAATATGATCTTTTGATCACTTGACCTCTTGATATGACATCCATTTTTAACAAATGAAATGTCATATCCTAAATCACTTAGCTGGCTTATGCTTATTAGATTATGTTTCAAACCTTTTACATAAGCCACTTGAGTGATAGTAATTAGGTTAGAAGAAATGTTACCAAACCCTTTGATGACTCCTTTTTCAGATCCACCAAAGATCACTTTAGGTCCATCTTTGACAGATGAATACTCCTTCAGCAGCCCCTTTGTTCCAGTCATGTGCCTGGAATAACCACTATCCAAGTACCATATAGGGGCATGGTTACTTGGATTCACCTACAACACAGAATTACTTACCCTTAGAACCCAAGTAAGTCTTGGGTCCTTGGTTCAGGTTAGCATTAATAAAGCTACCATAACCTCTTCTAACAGGTAGACTATTGTTCTTTATAACACTTGGGTTATACCAGCAGTCTAGTGCAAAATGGCCTCTCTTGCCACAGCACCAACACTCAAACTTATTGTATCTAGTTCTAGATACATCCTTGTTAGAAGAATTTCTGTTCATTGCTGGTGCTTCAGCAACTTCACCTACTGATTTCTTAAAACCATTGGGTTTATGACCATAGGTAGGCCTGCTTGCATTTACACCCTTGTTCTTCAGAACATTAGTCTTAATATGACCTTGAATATCTTCATGATCATATTTGTTAGAAGGCACTTTCATCATACTAAACTTTATGGGGACTGAAAGATTTAGTGGCTGAACAGGAGCTTTGCCTTTCCTCTTGAATCTGCCAGCCCTGGAGTTACCTTTAAATCCTAATCCAGCCTTACCCTTTTGAGTGACAAATTCATCTATCAAGGGTAAGACAAATTTTGTCTTAGAGTAACTAGCCACTAAATCCCTTTCAATTCTAAGTCTGGCCTCCAGACTCTTCACTTGATCATTAGTATAATTAATTGTTCCCATCTTAATAATAGTTATATTCTTCAGCTTGGCAATTTCATTTAATTTTTGATCAATAACTTTCTCTAACTCAGTTGTAGCAACCCTTAGTTCAGCAATTTCCTGAGCCTAAGATTTAACCAAGTTCTTGCTTTTCTTAAGGGCCTGCAACAAATCCCCATACTTGTCTATCAATTGATAGACATCTCCTTCAGATTTAGATGCATCTACATCACTTGATGCATATGTAGCTGATTCTTCACTTGTACAACAAACAGATGTAATAGAAGGACATTGTACCTTATTATGACCAGACTGATTCTGGCATATGTCCTCTTCTGATCCTGCCATCAGCCCCATACACTGATGATCTTTTTGTTCATTGATGGAGTCTAGCAACTGCAGAAACTCCTCTTCTTCAGATGAAGCATATAGTCCAATATATGCTTCAGCTTCAGATTCTGACTCTGAAGTTGACTGGTCTGTTAGACTCTTATCTTTCTTTGCAACAAAGGATTTCTCCTTCTTGCCTTTCTGATAAGTCTTCTTTTTGTCTGAAGATTCCTTTCTCTTATCAGGACAGTCAGCCACTACATGTCCAGGCCTATTGCAACAATAGCAGACAATCTTTGAAGTAGTGGCTTTGCTGGGCTTTGATCTGCTCTTCTCTTTCCTTGATGACCTTTTCTTCTGATAATAGTCATCAACTTGCTGTGATGTGGAAGGCCTAGACTTCCATTGCTTCTTTTTCAAGAACCTCTGGAATTGCCTTGTGAATGCAGCAAAGTCTGCATCTGAATCACAGCTTTCTGAACCCTTATCTGAATTTTCAGAACTATCTTCTGCAACTTCCTTAGGAGGAGATGGTGATTTCCTCCTATTCTTTCTAGTGGCTTCTGCATTGAATGCCACAGTCTTTTCTCTATGCTCTCCTCTTGAATTCTTTTCCTCCTCCTTCCTCACCATAAGTTGCATTTCATAGGATAGCAATTTTCCAAACAAGGTGGGAGGAGATATCTCTGCCAATTTAGCCACTTCTCTTATGGCACAGATCTTTGTGTCCCAATCCTTTGTTAAGGATCTCAAGAATTTGTCATTCAGTTCATAAGTACTGAAGACTCTTCCATAGGACATAAGCTCATTCACAATTCTATAGAATTTCTTGTAGCACTCAGTTAGGCTATCAGATTTTCCTTGTCTAAAACTTTCATACTCCTGATTGAGCATAGACTTCCTGTCCTGCCTTACTTCTTCAGATCCCTCCATGTAGACAATCAATGTGTCCCATATCTCTTTGGAGGTCTTGCAGTGAATCAGATTCTGAAATGTTGAATCATCTATGGCACTAACAATAATGTTCTGAGCTCTTTTATCCATGGTTGCCAAGATGATTTCATCCTTGGTCAACTCTGAATAACCCTTTGGAGTTTGGATATTTGCATCAAGAACTGATACCTTCATTGGTATGAAGGGGCCTTCCTGTACTGTGATGTAAATCCTTGGATCAGATGCCTCCATAAACAATCTGACTCTTTCTTTCCAAATTCCAAAAATTTCTTTCTTGCATATGGGTAATTTCATAGACCCTAGCTCCTTATGATTCTCACCAGAACCCATCTTTTTGAATCTTGATTCTGCCTATCAGATCTACCTCAGACTGTTAAGTCCTTTTTGAGGAACCTCCCTCTGATACCACTTGATAGTTTTACTTTCAAGACAACCTAAACACCTAGAGGGGGGGTGAATAGGTTCTAATTTCTTGTTTATAAATCTAGGCAGAATTCAATTACAAATTAAGACATCTAGCACAGCATTCACAGATAATTAAGCATCACAGATTGCACAATGTTTTATAGTGGTTCCCCAAGGTCTGGGTACATCCACTTTCCCCCTTCACCTATCTAGCAATATGCTAGATTCGGCCAAACTTCCACTATACTCATATCCTCAGATCCTACAGCTCAGAACCAGGATAGGTTCCTAGAACTCAGGCTCAACAGCCTTACCTCAACCTTGCCTCAAGGCCTACCACTCAGAGAATAACCTTCTCCTACACTCAGGCAAATAGCCCTACCACTCAGAGATCACCTCTCCTACACTCAGCCTTTATAACACAGGCTTACAACTCAGATCTGTATAAACAGATCCTACAGAAATTTAGAAAAGATATTTTAATGTCTTGCCTTTGTTGAGAGAGAAGAGGACAAGACACTTCTTGATCAGCTGATGAAATCAACTGAATCTGAGCTTTCTTCAAAGCTTCTTGAATCTGAACTTAGCTGAGTTGATTTCCAAACAGCTTCTTGAGAAACCACTGATGGCTTGCTTCTTCTTCTTCAAGATGACTGGATCCCTCTCTATCCAACATCTTTTCTGATACTTCAGACTTCTTCTTCTTCTAAGATCTACTGATGAAGATCTTCTTTAGAGCTTAGCACTTTCTTGAATTGAAGCTACAACAGGATTGTAATCCTTCTGTTTCTTCTTCTTAGATCTTCTTCAGTTATCTTTCTTAATTGATCTTTTTAATTCCTTCTGAAAATGTCTATTTATAGACTTTCTTCATGGTAACCGGCTGATCCGGTTTCTAACTGATTTCTGACAGGTCTGACAGCTTTAGTTAAACGGTGGCAACCCACAGCTGTCAAGTCTTCAAACAGTTCCTGTATCTTAGCCTTGGACAGCAAAATGTCGAGACAGTCTGTTAGAAAGTGTCGAGACCAATCTGTCTATCTGTGTCGACACAAGTGACTTTGGTGTCGACACAGTCTTTGATGATGTCGACTAAGTTGCCTTTAAGTCGACACAGCTTCTTCAGAAAATAACTTGGTCTAGACTCTGCAGTGTGTCGACACAAGTCCTGTGTGTCGATACAGTTGTTGTAGATTCAGAACTCAGCATGTGTCGACTCAGCCTTCAGGTGTCGACACAGCAATCTTCAATCCTGCCAAAATGTGTCGACTCAGTCTTCTGGTGTCGACACAAGCATAGTCGACTTCTTTCAATATGTGTCGACACAGTCTACTGGTGTCGACAAATCCACCTAGTGTCGACACAGTTGTGGTCGACTATCTTCTTCTGTGAGTCGACTATATTTCTCTGGTCGACTATCTTTCACTAGTCGACTATCTTTCACGGTGTCGACTAACCTTCTCTGGTCGACTATCTTTCACGGTGTCGACTAACCTTCTCTGGTCGACTATCTTTCACGGTGTCGACACTGCTTCTCTGGTCGACTATCTTCTTTATGTGTCGACACTGCTTCCTAGTGTCGACATAAATGTGGTCGACTATCTTTCTCTGTGTCGACACTGATATTCTGAAGTGTCGACACAAATATTCTGAAGTGTCGACACAATTTCTTCAGGTGTCGACATGTGGACTTAGAATATTTTTCTACATTCTTTAATACTTCTTCACCTGCACATGTCAACTCAAAACAACATCAAATACACCTTGATGTATATCATTGAGCTAAGTTGGGCTTCTTCAAATCAGGTACACATTTTCCAATGTACCCAACAGTGTAAGACCCCTTTTTTTTTGAAACCCGGGGTCTTATGCCCAGAACCGCCGCTTTGAGGTGACACCTTCGCACCCGGGAAGGTCGTCACTACAACGCGCCGATTCTGCCGGCCTTTTCGATCACAATAAGTAGCAAGCAAGAAAAGTAAGCAAGTCCACCAGAAGAAAATATCACATATAAATAAAAACTCCACGAAGGGAGTGTCCACAGAAAACATCAGAGTACAATGATACTAGAAATATAAGGGCTCATGCCCGGTACATCAAGTCCTCACTACAAAATCACTCAATGCGGAAGCAAAAACTAAAACTCTACTAAAGGTCAGGACTCACGGTCCCTGCAGTCTGGACTCCAGTGCTAGACTGCCCCATCTCCAAGCGTACCAGCCTCCTGGGCTGCTCCTCCGGGCTGGGCTCCACGATCCCCTAATATGATATGGTTCGAAAACCGTTAGTCTAAAAGACTAAGCCCTATCATCCCCCACCCCTTCCCCCACGCTCTAAGGCACCGGGCGGAGAGGAAGAAAAGGGAGTGTTGGGTATTGTATCCACAATTACCTGGATTTGAGGAAGCCACCTGTCAAGCTAAGATGAATTCACAATGTATTTGATGAACTATTTTTTAGTTGTGCTTGCAGTTATTCCATGCTAAGTACACACCAATGTCAGGGTACAGTGGGTCAATATACACGGGTCTGTGCAACGTAATCCCTCGTTGAGCAGATCAGTGTGTTGGTCTACGTGTACTCTCTCTATTGGGGTGTACTTAATTTCAAGTACAGGGTTATAATAAAGCAAGAGCAGACAAGGAGCAAGGATGGGCCAAAGACCTGCTCACGGGTGGAAAGACGAGAATTCGTCTAAGTATAATTCGTCGAGAATCACTAAGTGATTCTCGCCGATTCGTCGAGAATCACTTATGATTCTCGACGAGTCGACGAGAATCACTAATTGATTCTCGCCGGGTTGGGCCGGCTGTCTTGACACAGACAGGAAATTTATCTAAGGCAGAATCGTCGAGAATCACTTATGATTCTCACCGATTCGTCGAGAATGACCTTACATTCTCGACGATTCGGTGAGAATCAAAAGTGATTCCCACCGATTCTCCCTGGCCCCTACAACCTGTGTTGCCTGAATTCACCAAGTAGAATTCGGCGAGAATCGTAGGTGATTCTCGCCGACTCGTCGAGAATCACCTTCGATTCTCGCCGATTCTGACTTAGCAAATTCTCCAAATTCCTGGACCGGTCCCTGATACTTCCTGCGGCATTTTGAACCGGTCCTAGGTCTTTGCTTGGGTGGGTCCCACAACGGTTATCTCTTGATCTACGTATAAATACACTTGTATGAATGAACAGTAAAGAAAGACAGAAGATAGGCGATACAAAAATAAGCGGCCAACAAACCCTAAGCTCGCGGATCGTCTCCGCCTCCGCCACCGCCATCGATCATTGAAGCCGATCTCGATCTCCTCCAGATCCTCAGTGACAGAAGCTTAGGTTAGCATAGCGTCTCACGCGTCTAACTAGAGATCCCTTGTCTCTTGATTCGTTGATCGGGAAAAACCTTCCCCTTCCGAATCGATCGAGACGACCGATCCTGGTGTGACCGTTGGAAGACCTTGCTTCCCTAGCTACGAAGTTTGAATCAAGATAGCACAGCAGCAGCTCTCCGTCGCCGCCGGTTTCAGGAAGATTCAATCCAAGTGAGATCTATGGTTGTGGACTCTTCGTTGACTTCAAGAACACGTCGTCGAACGAAGAGGGACACCTTTATCTCCAAAAGTTGGTTGTATTTCTTACAAGCTATTCTCAATTTCTTTGTAAAGGACCGATTGGTCTCTAGTTGTAAGGGTTGGGTGCAACCCGTGTTGTGGGAGTGGTGACTCCTACGTGTGGAAGGGTTCCTTCCGTTAGTGCAAGGATTGGATTTCAATCCTGTTGGTGGAGTGACCGAGTCGTCCCTGGTTGGGAGATAGGTCGAAGGGGGAAAGTGGACGTACCGAAATCGGGGAACCACTATAAATTGCTTGTGTATCTTCTGTGCTTTGTTGTTTTATTTTCTTGTGCAGGTATAATTTCAATTCCGCTAACACGCTGCAAAGACACTTATTCCCCCCCCCCCCCCCCATAGGTGAAGGTAGTTGACACTAGGTGAACTTTCAAGTGGTATCAGAGCGAGGTTCCTCATCAAAGGGGTTAACACCTTGAGTAAGATCCTGCCTCCTGTGTCAACTAGAGAACGAGACTCAAGCATGGAGCTGGAATTTGATGTCCCTCCTCTGAGACTCCCTGCGTGCACAACAGAGTATTATCCTATCTGGAAGATGAGAGTTATGTTTCATCTGGAGGCCATCGACCCTCGGGTGTCAATCATCTTGGAAGAGGGTCCCTTCATTCCCATGAAGGCTTCTGAGTCTGGAGAGGATATCCTTATCCCCAAGAGTCCCGAAGAGATGTCTGAGACCGAGCACTCACTGTTCAACTTGGATAAGTTAATACGTCAGATCATCACTGACGTCTGATCTGGTGTATCTCGTTCAAGAGTGGACAAGTGTTGGACAGCCAAGTCTATGTGGCAAACCATCTCAGACATCATGGTGGGATCAGAGAAGGCTGGTACCGGTTGTCAGCAAGAGGACGAAGCCTATGTAGGAGTCCTTATTTCTGAAGATGAAGGGCATGATCAATATGTCAATATCAGGGCTCCTGTGTCCTTGTCAGAGACTGAAGAAGAAGCTGAGGAAAGCAGTTCTGATGAAGCTAACTCAACAGTTTCTGCTCATCTGGATGGTAACCATGAACAACAAAGTCTGACGCAGGTAACTTCTTCCTCATGCCCCTCTCCTCTTGAAGTTCCTGAAGACAGGAATAGTTTTGAGAGTAGTCCTTCCAATGATGCAGGGGATACACATAGCTTCAATCAAAAGATTGATAATCGTGATTCCCTTGAGAGTGCCCTTCAGACGAGCAACTTACTTGTTGAGGAACAAGCTAAGGAGATTGCTCAGCTGAAGATTTTGATGAATCTCCAATTGGAATCCATCAAAGTAAAGGACTCTCAGATCTCGGATCTAGAAAGTCGTCTAGAGACCGAGAAGAGGATAGTTTCTAATTTTTCCAAGATTGATGCTATCAAGAGAAAAGCAAAAAATGGGTGGATCTCCCAAATTATTAAGTCATGGAGAAATGGGGAAACGGTGTTCAGACCCCCCACCCCGAGTAGGAAGGACACTCATCATGCCTTCAGGTATGACCATAGGAATAACCATGGTCACTGCAAGAATGATCAGTCCTCTTGTGGCAGCACTCAAAATGCAAGGGCTGTCATGGCCACCCAGAAGAGAATACCTCCGGCTTCCACCAAGCCCTTTGTATTCTCGGCCACAGCCCCTACTCGTCATGAATCTGCCAGCATCAGCTCACAATGTGCCTCTCACCTCCCTAGGACTCTGGAAAGGGGGGATAGAAATCATGTTGTTAGGACTCATGAGGTCCTTGGAAGGGGGCTGACTGAAAAGAAGGCACCACCTCCCAGGCCTCATGACGCCTGCCATATGCATTCTTTCCACCCTTCCAATAGTCACGGTGGAAGAGACAATTCTATGAGCATATCTGGCTCTATTCCGTTTAGACCCAGAACTATGACTATCTCTGTCATCCGTTCAGGTCACAAACGGCGATACAACATTCATGAGTGTTGGTGCTGTGGCAAAGTGGGTCATTTTGCCATAGATTGTTGGCACAACTATTCTGTATCAATGGCAAGGGGACTTCCACATCCTCGAGGCAATGTTAGTCTTCCCACCAGGACTCCTGAGGGAAGGCAATCAAATTATTATGCTGACAGGAACCTAGGACCCAATACATATTGGGCTCCTAAGGTAAGGTAATATTCTTTGGTGCAGGGTAGTCTAGACTTCCGTGTCATGATGGGAGCTAGACAGAAGATGTTCCAAGATTGGTCTGGAACAAGTATCTGGAACGAAAGAAGCACTATCAATAATGGGATACTCCAATTGAACACCTGGTATGCTCTAATCAGAAGGGCTGAATGATGAATCTTACAATTCCAGGTATCATTGATCAGCCTAAATATTTGAGTCGTATTATGTCGACATTTACATATATATATATATATATATATATTTATATTTATATATATCCATATATACATCTATGTGTGTTCTCCTAAGGACAGATCAACACTGTAAAAATACGCCTTAGATACGTTATTAATGATGTGTCAGTAAATTCTCTGATAAATTCGAGAAGTCATACATTACAAGCTGAAAATTAAAGCTGACACGACATTAGGAGACACTGAGAATGACAACTAACATCATGAATATTGCATTTATCAATCTCGACATAACTTTTGAATCCTGCTAGCCAATGTTAGTGAGTTAGGAATCTCAGAGTTGATGTGCCTCCTAAGCGGTGTGGTAGGTTACACCACACGTGGCTTAAGTGATCTTTTCGAATCCTTGACAACCCCGGACAAATAAAATTGAAATTCCGGCAATTCTCATCGAACCGAAGCTCTTCCATATGTATAAACCCGGTTATAGCTTAAATCCCGCCGACCCAGCGAATCCCGCTGACCCAGCGAATCTCGCCGACCCAGTAAATCCCGCCGACCCTTCGACTTCCCGTCATCCCTTCTACTTCCGATTGTCGCCAATACCCTGTCTCCCGCTACCGGTTTCAAAGCTCTCCCGAAGCAGTGTCCCAGCACCTCCCAATACTCGCCGAAGCTCATCACTTCCCGATTCCAAGCTTCTTTCCGACTCTTTGTCTTCATCTTCGACTTCGGCTTCATCGTGACCTAACAACCCTCTGGAAGACTCACTCTTGCTGCCGGAGTCACACCCTCGCTTAGCCTCGAATCGGCTCGCCGCACCTTACGCAACGTGGTGCCGGAACCTTCACTGCGTCTCCTCCTAAGGTAATGCCTCTCTTATCCCCAACCGTGCTTTGAGCATTAGTATAGATATTACTCTCAACCTCTTAGTTTCGACGATCCTTAGACTTGGAAATTGGTCTTTCCCTTCTTCCTAGTTTGCTATGGCTCCAAGGACCACCGCTGGGATGGTCACTGGCTATGAATTAGTTCGAACCGGGTTCTCACATGCCTCGGATGAGTTCAGAAACATCATCATCATGCTGGAAGAGGCTGGTCTCACGTTTGTACTGGAGCATCCCTGCAAAATTCTGGATAAAGAAGTGATGGAGTTCTTTGCAACCGCCAAACTTCGGAATGAAGACTCTATCATCAAGAGTAAGGTTGCAGGTGCAAGGATCAAGATGTCTGCCAGGACACTGACTCAATGCTTGCAGCTTTCCAGTTCTGAGCACGAGGAGTATCTGGAGGAACATGATAGAGCCAGGACCCTATTATTTTGTGGGCTAGCTAGGGGCACCAGATCGATAAAGAGAAAAGAAATGAATGAGGAGGGAAAACTCTTGTCCGACATCATTGGGAAAGTACTGATATGCAAACCAGGCTCACACGACCACATCTCAGCCGACATATTCAAGATTCTTGTGGTGATAGTCTGCCGAAAGAGATTCAACTGGGGGGCCATGCTTTTCGAGAAGATTAAGGACACCCTCAGATCTCCAAGCTTTGGACGAATCATCAGCCTATTTCTCAATCAGTTGAACGGAGATAGGTTCGACATGAGCAGAGGAGTTCCTTTGCATTATTTGAAGAAAATGGACTCCAGCGTCTTTGACAGATGGGAGCGAATCATAGGGCAAGCTGCAGTGGTAGTTGAACAAGAAGAATCTCCTGCCGAGGACATCAGAACTTCAGCAGATCTCGTGGTAGCCCCCAGTGAAGTTCATGATGCATTGATTACAAGAACTGAGGGGGAGCCTGTACTCTCTTCTGCAAACACCATATCTGATATTTCTCAGATAGCAAGAGATGCTGTGGAGGCCGTGCAAGAAGACCGTGAGGAGGAAGTGGCAAATGTGGAAGAGGAAGAGGACGGTGCGGAAGATATACATTACCTGGGAGATGGGGTGGATGATGAAGAGGAGGTGGATGCAGTGGAAGAAGACATGCATAATTCTGCAGATCAAGCTGAGCACATGGAGACTGAGGAGGAGGAAGAAGTAATCGAGCAGAGGAAAGTGGTGGACCCTCAGGAGGATGCTGCTGGTTCATCAGAGGAACAAGCTCCTGAGAGGTCGGATCCAGGAATACAGGGGGAGCCCTCTCAGCAACCCGCTGTCCCTCTGGTAGACTCTATTCTAGTGTCCAGCTCTCCCAGTACTTCTGCTGGGGAGCCCGACCAGGATCTGCCTGCAGCTCCTTCCCTCCAAGCAAACCTGGCAAATCTCACTGTTAATGTTGTCCAAGGGATACTGGATGAGCTCAAGAGTACGTTTAAGAAATCCCACAAAACCGTGCTAAAGAGGCTGAAGGAATCTGAGGATCTCATGCTGAAGAATGTGGTTCAGATCAACCACAAACTGGATTTGATGGAAAAGAAATTTGATGAGAAATACACAGAGGCAGGAACAGCAGTATCTCTTCTCATGCAGGGACTGAAGATGAATACTGACGATCTGGCTGTAGTCAATAAAAATGCACATATTGTGGCGGACAGCATACAAAAATTTGATACCAACATGGTGCTCCTCAATAAAAATCAACAAGACCTGCTGACTGAGTTTTCTAAATCTCTAAAGCATATAGATGAGTCCCTGCACTCATATGCAAACTCCATTGCCCTCGAAGCCAAAAAGGGGGAGAAAGAATATACTGATAAAATGGCATGGCTTCAGCACATCATCATTGAAAACTTCGATCAGTCTAATGTTTATGTATATGACAGTTGCCAGTGGTTGCTCAATCAAGCATTAGGCAATAATCCTGAGGTTAATCCTGTACATGAAACCACTGAGCACAATACTGTGGATGACGAAGGGGCAAGTGCAGAGGCTGTTCTGTTAAGTGAAGCTGAGATGAAGAAAGCTGCTGAAAGGGCTGAACGACAAACTTGGTTTGATCAAGATGCCTTAGCTAAAGCCAAAGGAAAAAGGCAAATCCAAGAAGGAACGTCAAGGGAAACACCAGCTGAAAAGAGGACCCGATTAACGGAGGAGGATGTGAGAAATGAAAAATGGAGTCCTGTATCAAAAAGTATTATCTTGGACACATTCTTGTTACAGCAGAAGGGGCACATAAATCGAAGTGAGGTATACAGTCAATACGAATGGGAGAGGCACAAAGAATTTGAAGCCAAACGCAACATATTTTTCAGAAATAATACAGTGACAGATAAAGTTCCTCCTCCCAGATATCATCCTAAGCCAAAGGAATATTTCGAAAGACAGAGCAAGAAATTCCTGGCTCAGAAGCTTAAGAATGATCTTGCTAAGGAAAAATAGGCTTAGGATATTTTTCGCCTCTTATTGCACATAAATGTTTCCTTTTTATCTTACGAATAAGTATTATGAATTTTTATATATATATATATATATGTGATGTCATGTTTTGACTCAAGTATTGTTATGTTTGTTCTTGTTTTCTTAAAGTTTTAATCATTCTCTGGATGGTGGTATTCATCTTAGCTTGTAGGATTTTGGCTTCGTCAAATAGGGGGAGATTGTTGGGTATTGTATCCACAATTACCTGGATTTGAGGAAGCCACCTGTCAAGCTAAGATGAATTCACAATGTATTTGATGAACTATTTTTTAGTTGTGCTTGCAGTTATTCCATGCTAAGTACACACCAATGTCAGGATGCAGTGGGTCAATATACACGGGTCTGTGCAACGTAATCCCTCGTTGAGCAGATCAGTGTGTTGGTCTACGTGTACTCTCTCTATTGGGGTGTACTTAATTTCAAGTACAGGGTTATAATAAAGCAAGAGCAGACAAGGAGCAAGGATGGGCCAAAGACCTGCTCACGGGTGGAAAGACGAGAATTCGTCTAAGTATAATTCGTCGAGAATCACTAAGTGATTCTCGCGGATTCGTCGAGAATCACTTGTGATTCTCGACGAGTCGACGAGAATCACTAGTTGATTCTCGCCGGGTTGGGCCGGCTGTCTTGACACAGACAGGAAATTTATCTAAGGCAGAATCGTCGAGAATCACTTATGATTCTCACCGATTCGTCGAGAATGACCTTACATTCTCGACGATTCGGTGAGAATCAAAAGTGATTCCCACCGATTCTCCCCGGCCCCTACAACCTGTGTTGCCTGAATTCACCAAGTAGAATTCGGCGAGAATCGTAGGTGATTCTCGCCGACTCGTCGAGAATCACCTTCGATTCTCGCCGATTCTGACTTAGCAAATTCTCCAAATTCCTGGACCGGTCCCTGATACTTCCTGCGGCATTTGAACCGGTCCTAGGTCTTTGCTTGGGTGGGGCCCACAACGGTTATCTCTTGATCTACGTATAAATACACTTGTATGAATGAACAGTAAAGAAAGACAGAAGATAGGCGATACAAAAATAAGCGGCCGACAAACCCTAAGCTCGCGGATCGTCTCCGCCTCCGCCGCCGCCATCGATCATTGAAGCCGATCTCGATCTCCTCCAGATCCTCAGTGACAGAAGCTTAGGTTAGCATAGCGTCTCACGCGTCTAACTAGAGATCCCTTGTCTCTTGATTCGTTGATCGGGAAAAACCTTCCCCTTCCGAATCGATCGAGATGACCGATCCTGGTGTGACCGTTGGAAGACCTTGCTTCCCTAGCTACGAAGTTTGAATCAAGATAGCACAGCAGCAGCTCTCCGTCGCCGCCGGTTTCAGGAAGATTCAATCCAAGTGAGATCTATGGTTGTGGACTCTTCGTTGACTTCAAGAACACGTCGTCGAACGAAGAGGGACACCTTTATCTCCAAAAGTTGGTTGTATTTCTTACAAGCTATTCTCAATTTCTTTGTAAAGGACCGATTGGTCTCTAGTTGTAAGGGTTGGGTGCAACCCGTGTTGTGGGAGTGGTGACTCCTACGTGTGGAAGGGTTCCTTCCGTTAGTGCAAGGATTGGATTTCAATCCTGTTGGTGGAGTGACCGAGTCGTCCCTGGTTGGGAGATAGGTCGAAGGGGGAAAGTGGACGTACCCAAATCGGGGAACCACTATAAATTGCTTGTGTATCTTCTGTGCTTTGTTGTTTTATTTTCTTGTGCAGGTATAATTTCAATTCCGCTAACACGCTGCAAAGACACCTATTCCCCCCCCCCCATAGGTGAAGGTAGTTGACACTAGGTGGACTTTCAGGGAGGACATGAAAGTGGAGATAAATTCCAAAACAGATGACGGTGGACCTATCTAACAAGTTATAACAGGTGAACAATATAGGTGTTGTAATAAGTATAACAGAAGGTAAGTAAGTAAGAAATTAAACCTTCGCTTATGTGAGTACACATAAGCCAAGGGATCTTTTGCAAGGCTCCCATCGTATAACGCGTCCCATAACGCTTATACGTTGGGGTGTCGGTTATCACGCAGCAGGTATACATATATCAAATTAACCATAATTTATAAACTTGCCCACACAAGCTTATAGACCAAGGGGTCGTTTTGCAAGTCCTAAAGTATAAGCGTCCCATTCCACTTATATTTTAGGTGTCAAGGTTGTTATGAATGATTATGGCATGCAGCTATATGGTGGGTATGATGATCAAGCAGTGCAACTCACACACCTAACTTTGTGTACACAAACCTTTAGTTCCCCCTTTCTAGAGATAACTCCCAGGATACTCCCGTAGTGGCAAATGGAAGCGGTGGGTTGGGCCTCGCCCACCTCAAAACCAGTAAAAGCACCACTGGTCTGACCTATCGTACGCCCTCAACGCCTGGTGCACGAGGCGGACTCCTGCGTACTCTTGCCGACTGGTCCGCCGGACTTAACCTTGGCTAAGTGCTAGTCACCTTGTCGAGTCAACGATATCGGTGTCGGTGAAATCGAACTCCCCGATATCGAAAACCCACCACCTTAATCTTTCCTATTTTTATGCACATTCAGCAGTTTAATATAGAACAATTTTAAAGTGTCAAACTCTCGGACCTAACCGTCCGTATAAACCACATCCGAGACCAAATTCCCCGGACTAAAACGTCCGGCTCATCTCCAGACTTCATCCCTTAGAACACCACGGGACAGCGCCCCCTTGAACACCTCGGGACACCTTAACCATTACCAACTCTAACTAATGAGTGTGTGCAATGTGAATCCCTATTAGGCTAATTACTCTTTTGTTTGTTTTAAGATTTACGTTAGCCCAGGACTGCCCCCGGCATACCCCGTGAAGGGCTCTCAAAGGGCACTAAGAACCAAGACGGCGGCATTACGGCCCAAAGTTCCCTTTTGCAAGGCACTTATTGTTATTGGTTGTTTTTTCCCTTACCCGTTCTCTCTATAAATTGCATCGAACTAAACCTAGGGTGGATTTGACTCTTCACTCTTACGGGGACGGCGATCTTTCGTCGGTCCTGCGCACCTTAGAGCGCATCAACTCATTCCTCACCACACTTGAGACCTCCTATGGTGATCCATCCTCTTTCTTTAAATCCAACCAACACAAGCCGTCCTTATGCTAACCCAAATCTTATCTTGTTACTCATTTCCCAAAATTACTAAATGCAGACCACCTTATACTAAGTGATGTCTATGATAGGATGTCCTTTGTGTTTTCATCCGAACAGCCTAAGTTATTTTCTGAGGGCCTATCACGACATAATAGAATCAATTCCTGGTTATAATAATTTTCTCAATTAATCTATTAATTAATTAATTTTACTAAAATCCAAGGTCTTCCAAATTTGTACAAGGATTATGTTTTTCAGTCATGTATAAATCATAATAAATTTAAGACAAATATTAATGTATCTAAAAATGACATATCCAAGGTTTGGCAATTTTTCCTATGGTCTAAGGGGCCTAAACTTATTTTTGCAATAATCCATTTCCTTCATGTCTAATGAATAAACTACATCAAATTCTCTTCTAAATAAATTGGATTAATTACAGGATATTAGAAATACCATGGAAACAGTACTGTAAAAGTTTCATAATTTTCCTGCTGGAAATTAATTTATAATAAATCTTTTTCTAAAATCCTAATCTAGCATGCTTGTGAATCAAGTACTAAATCTATAACTCCAAAATCCAGAGAAACATCCCAATGATTCATAATGATTTAAAAACACTATTTACCAACTTTCATAATTTTCCAGAGACTATTTATGCCATAAAATATTTTTAAAACATAGAGCCCTTTAATAATACTTGTGAAGGAACTATTCTATTTAATCAACATAAAATTGAACTAAAATTCATGGGCATTCCTACTGGCCAAAAACATCTAATTCCAGAGTTTCAAGGGGGCCTTATTTGAATTAAAAATCTTTAATAAAAAAACATCAAAAGGGCTATACCCACATTCATGAATGACGTACTAGAAATACCTATCCAAAAATTCTAGTAAAATTATCTAAGGGTCCTAATTACCCTAGAAACACACTACCCAAATTTCATGGCTTTTAAAAGAGTTTAAGATACTGTTTTGACCTAAAATCCCTTCTACCCTAAAACTAGGGTTTAAGTGTTGAGGTAGCTATCTACATCAAAATTCTCTAACATTACAATCAGAGAGTTACAAACTCATTAAAAACCTCTCCACTAAATCTCAAGGCCATACAAGGGCATTTGCCCCTATGTCCTTCACAAACCCCCAAAGTCCACATTTAGGGTTTGAACCTGGGCCCTAGGGTAAACTTACCCTAAATCATCCCATCTTCCCTAAGGGTAATCTTAGGACCATAATAAACTAGTGGTAAAAATCTCAACCTCTGTTGAGGTGAGATGATCATACCAGAGTGCAAAGAACCTTCTCACTAAGCTTCCTTCTACTAGATCAAAACTAGGGTTTAGAGGATTCCTAATCAAAACTCAACCAAGTGAATTGAAATTCTAACCATACCTAGCTACCTATACCAGGGACACCTCACCAAAATTTGGGAGAGCTTGGAGGTCATTTGACCCTTCAACTACCTTACCCTAGCTTTTCTAGGTTTAGGGCAGAACCCTAAGTTACACTATACCAAATGGTCTCTAATTTTTACAGGAGTTAGGTCTAGGTGATATTGAGTCCCTGTCCAAATTTCAAAGCATTTG
Source organism: Platanthera zijinensis (assembly GCA_039513925.1). NCBI lineage: Eukaryota > Viridiplantae > Streptophyta > Magnoliopsida > Asparagales > Orchidaceae > Platanthera > Platanthera zijinensis. The sequence goes on from CM077091.1 coordinate 101,136,505, forward strand.
GACCAAGGATTAGGTGTGGGGAATTTTTCAAAGATCTGCCCTATTTGTAGGACCTACCCTAGAATAATGGCCCTATAGGTCAGAAGACTTGTCCTATAATTTTCCATAATATATCAAACTATACATAATTAAAAAGCCTACAACATTCATGTTGATCAATTTTGATGAACAAGCCTCCAAAGGGCCTAAATAATTTTTATAATAAAAGTACCCTAAACCTAGGACATACCCATAATCAAATGACCCTACAGGCCTAGGTTCTCAACCAAATTTTCACCACAGCATATCAAATTATAGGTATTTAAAGGACCTACAACTTTTATGTTGTAACCTTTTTCATGTGGTGCCCATAAAGGGCCTAAATTTAATTTATAGTGAAACTGTTTTATTAAATACAGAAAATCCGAAAAAATAGGGGTTTATAAGTGTTTATTTGATCCTGTACGAATCTTAAAGCGCATCCGACGGCAACTGTTCATCTTCTCCGATTTGGACAGAAAATGAGCCCGCACAGGTGGTTTTTGCGGGCCTTATTCAGGCGGCCTGACGCGGCGCCACCACCGGGAAATATCACCCATTTGTTCCCGGTGGTGGGGGCTATCCACGGCCGGAGCTAGGGCGGCCGGAGGTGGCGGCACCGCCCTAGCCGAGAGCTTTAAAAGCTCCCGAAAAATGGCAATTTTTTGAAATTTCAAAACTTGGCTCCGGTTCGTTTGGGCATGAAATCGATTTCTAAGCATTCCTAGGATCTAAGCATGAGAGAAGGAGAGGAGGAGGACCTGAGTTCGGGCTCGGATGCGGGTGAAGCGACGGGAATGCATGGCGGCGGCGGCGACGGCGTTTCCTATCCTTGGCGGCTCCGGCAGAGGTTCTCCCTCCTGTTTAGGGTTTCGAAATTGGTCGCCCTAGCTTAAGGCTAGGAGGGGAGGGGGAGAGGTGGTTTTGAAAATGGCCATCAAAGCCATTAATGGCTAGGTTCGGCCATGGAAGAGGGGGGCTGAACCAAGGCCTAGGTGGCCGGGAAATGGTTGGAAACTTCTCCCCTTCCCCTGGGGAGTTGAATTCAGCCATTAAGGGTGGCCTTTGGCCTCCCTTTGGCTGAATTCCTCCTTCCCTCTCTCTTGAATTTTTCTCTCTCCTCCATTAACATGAAAATGGAGCTCGCCTTCTCTCTCCTAGTCACCAATGTTGACTTGGTTAATTCCCTAGGATATAGGCAACCAAATATCATACAAAAATAATCATGCAAGAGTTAGCCTAAGGGGGAGGGTGGTTTGAGGTTGGGTTAGCCCATATAGGCTAGGTTTGACTTGATTTGGGCTTGGGGTTGACTTGGTCAAATTAACCACTATGGTTGACCCAAGTGAGTCCTTGGTGACTCATTGGGCCCACATTAGGTCTAAGGGAATTTTTTAGAGTCACAATGAACCTACTAGGCCACCCAAAATCAGAGTTTTGAAAATTACTATTTGCAGACCAAGTGGGTCTCAACTAGGTTTTTAGGTCACTTGGTCTCCTGGGCTCACCTAGGTTAACTCATATGACCTAGTTATGCTCAAGTCTAAGGGGGGGTCTAATTGGAAAATGGGATGTTACATTGAGTAGCATTGAGTAGAATTGCGTTGAGTGTGGAGCACGGCCTGTAACACGGGCGTGTCATAGGGGTGTGTTTTGCATACGGCTAAGAACACGGGCGTGTGCCTTAGCCGTGCCCTTCTCGGGTGATCTGGTCTTATGTTGAAAGGGTGACACGGCTAGTCATACGTTTGTGAGCTTTCTGACACGGGCGTGTCAGGGGTTTGACACGGGCATGTCTAAGCCGGTGTTCTGGACTGGGTGAGTCGGTTCTGTAGCCGCTTCAGGAACACGGCCTGTGACACGGGCGTGTCATAACCCGTGTTCAGTCCAGGAATTAAGTTTAAGGGATGATCTGATCCGTTCATTTTCTTTAACCAAGATCCAATTGTCTAAGCTCATCCCTTGGGTGATAAGGCCGGCCTTGAGAAGGAAAAAGCTCATGTATGAGTTGTGTCTTTCTTTTTCTTAAGTAAGAGAGAGAGGAGAGCTTGAGGAGGAAGAAGAAGAGGAAGCCGGCTGCCGGTGGTGCTACGGTGGTTCAAATCGCGAGCCGAGTTTGGATTTGCGAATGCAAGGCTACTGCGAGGACGTTCATCCGTTTGCTTTTCTACCCATAGCTCCGAAGCGTTTTCCAAGGGTAACGATTCCCTTCTTGGACAAGTGAAGTCCTTCTTTCTTGCATTTGCATAGGAATCCTCCACCAAAAGGTGGATGGCGAAGAGATTCCCTTGGGATTGGTGGTTAATCCCTTGTTGTAGTGCATTAGAACCGGAAGTGTGAGTACGGTTAGGCATGCTGTGTGAAGCCCGTCCGGACATGTTGGTCTGGATTGGTGATGCTTATTTTCACATCGGAGAAGACACCGTGATTATTGCTAGTATGGATGAAATATGTGGTGGATGCTTGTCGCTTGGTGCCGCAGGAAGTACTGGAGGAAGTCCAGGAAATGGTGAGAGTTGGGATCAACTCTTGTGGACGTGAGTGCCATGTGGTATAAAGGACTTAGTGTCGAACAGGAAAGGTGAAACCGACCCGCGCCTGTAAGTTGACCATGAGTACTTTGGTATTCCTTTGTGGCAAAAGGCGATTTGAGCAATGGGGGGTGGCTGATCTGTACCTGCGTTATGCAAGCTGTACAAGAGAGCGTCAAGGCATTGGGCTTTCGTCAGGGGCATAATGAGAGTCTTTGGCATGGGCGCCATAAAGACTAGGAATGCTCAAGTTTGACCGTCATGTCTGGGACCTCTGAACGGTGGTGGGATCCGGTGTTTTCGGTACACCGAAATGTGCCCTGAGTGCACGGAATGTCGGGTCGTCATGCCGGCATTTGTGATATGTATTGCCTTGGTGGCTGAGAATATATATGTGTGTGATGTACATTGTTATGCAGGGAAGGAATTCCGCTGCCGCGTGCCAGGGGCAGGGTCGTTATAATTGGTCAGCTGAATGCTGACCGTTGCTTGTTTGCTACCGGTTGGTGGATTGGTTATTGTAGGTGCAGGTGGTGCTGGTCCAAGCGGGACTTAGCGGGCTGAAGCCCAAGCTGTGTTGCTGCCCTCGAAGGCCATGTTTTTCTTCGTCTTGTTCATGTGTGGTCGGCTTGCGTGTCAATGTTTGTAAACCACACCTTATGTTCAGAGAAACTTGTAAAAGCTATAAGGCTGTGAACCTGTTGTGTATGGTTGTATACATTCCTATTTTGTTATAGTAGTGGACACTTCTTGTATTATTGAGTTCATGTTTTCAACCTTGAAGCTTTCGCTAGAATGCTCTGTGTTAGGATGTGGTGATTCGTGGTATTATTTCGTGACGTCTCCGCTTGTTTGTGGAATATGGTGTGGGGCCCCAGCAGGACCCTCTATTATATCCTACGTGATGGGTAGAGGTGTTACAATTTGGTATCAGCTTGTTGGTCGATCTCTTCCGACTTCGCGGACGAATTCTTTTGAGGGGTGGCGAGCACGTGTCAGTGCTGTCATTATAACGCATATATTGAACTCAATAATGTTCACTTAGGAATGTAAATACACTTGTTTGGTGAACCTGTGTGTCCATTTTTTGTTTGTTTGCCATGTGTTTAGTCGCTAAATTGTGTTTCTATACATATAGATGACTAGAAGTGTTGCAGGTCAGTCAGAACCTCAGCACTCTGTTGAAAGTGCGGCACCAGCTAAGGTTCCCTCCCCTCCTCCATCTGTTGAAACTGTCTGTTTGATTACGGAGACAGTTATGGCGGTTATGAATGCTCAGCAAGCTGGGAAGGCTCGGCCTACAGCGGTGCCAATTCATGCTGAGATAAGACAAGAACCAGTAGAGGTTGTAGTTGATCCGCGGGTGACAGATCAACAATTGAAGCGGTTCATGAGCTTCAATCCTCCTCAATTTACTGGGGCGGGTTCCCCAGCCCAAGCGGAGGATTGGCTCTCATGGATTAAGAGGCTCTTGATCGCTATCAGAGTAAAGGAGGAACAGAAAGTCATACTAACCACTTTCTTGCTTGAGGGAGAGGCTCAGTTGTGGTGGGACGAGGTCAAACTGCATCACTTGGCAGGCAGACGTTTCACGGGAGTCTCGATGGATGAGTTCTCTCGATTATTTTTAGCAAAGCATCTCCCGATACAGCAAAGAATTTCCATGGAGTTGGAGTTCTAACGTTTAACTCAAGAGGAGCATAGTGTGGATGTGTATCTCCATGAATTTACACGTTTGGGACGGTACACGGGCAATATCTTCGTCGAAGAGGAGCGTAAGACCAGTCAGTTTTATGGGGGACTACGAGATGAGCTGCGGTATTTGCTCTCGAGTTCTATGAATCAGGGATTCCAAACGTTGGTATGTACGGCTCGGTCTTTGGAAAAGGATATGAAAAGAGGACAAGCAAGGGGGACCTTGGCTGTTATGAAACCGGAGTTTAAGCCGCCTCATCCGGAGAAGTGTGGATACCGAAGGAGATGGAATAAGAAGTCCAAATCTACTGTACAAGCTCCTTCAGCGACTGTGATGGAAGCATCTTCTGGGTATGGATCTCGCGCTTGTTTTACGTGTGGGAAGTTGGGACACTTTGCACGTGATTGCCGAGTTGGCCCTTCGAAGGGTGAAAAGAAGACGGGGGCATCTTATGCGGAGAAAGGGAAGACTATGGTGGAGTCTTCTGCATCGCACGCGCAGCCCCGAGTCTTCAACCTTGGGCAACAGGAAGCCATTAAGCAGGCCGATGTCGTCACAGGTGCGCGCAGTTTTAAATTTTATTGTATGTTGTGTGCTGTGTTTGTTTTAATCTTGGTGTTATAGGTTTTGTCCTTTTACGAGACTCTCCGGCACGAGCACTGTTCGATACAGGTGCTTCACATTCATTTCTGTCGGAAGATTTCATCTTGTGAATCGGGGTGCCTATACGGACCGCGACAGACAATCTGAAGGTGTTACTACCTAACGGATGTTTGATGTGTGTGGATAAGTCTTGTTGTGTTGAGGTCAAGATAGGGAGTCGAGATTTCGTGGTGGAAATGTTAGTATTGCCGATATCAGAGTTTGATATAATCTTTGGTATGAACTGGCTATCAGAGCAGCATACTTATATAGATTGCACCTTAAAAGAGGTTACACTGGGGGAAAATACCGAAAAAGAGGCCAAGTTCAGTGGCATGCGAGGGATGAGTAGGGTATTGATATCTGCTCTCCAAGTCATTAAGGCAATTCGGAAGGGTGCAGAGTTATTCTTCACTGTCATTGAGGCGGTGGAGCCGAAGGCCAGTGTAAGTGAGGTGCCGATTGTATTGGAATACGCTGATGTGTTTCCAAAAGACCTTCCGGGGTTACCACCCCAAAGGGAAATGGACTTCGCTATTGAGCTGGTGCAAGGTGCGAAACCTGTGGCCCGCTCGCCTTATCGAGTAGCGCCAAAGGAGATGGCGGAACTAAAGGTTCAGTTGCAAGAATTGCTTGAGCAAGGTTATATACGCCCAAGTCACCCACCTTGGTGCGCGCCGGTTCTCTTTGTGAAAAAGAAGGACGGCAGCTTGCATCTATGCATTGATTATAGAGAACTGAACAAACTAATAGAAAAGAACAAGTATCCAATTCTACGGATCAACGACTTGTTTGATCAGTTAGTTGGCTCGACTGTATACTCCAAGTTGGATTTGAAGTCAAGCTACTATCAGTTGAGAGTTCGTGAAGGTGACATACCCAAAACAGCGTTTGGAACACGCTATGATCACTATGAGTTCACGGTAATGCCGTTTGGGCTGTCTAATGTGCCATCGGTATTCATGGACTTGATGCATCGAACATTTAGGGAATACTTGGACCTCTTTGTGATCGTCTTTATTGACGATATCCTCATATATTCCCAATCCGAAGAAGATCATGCAAATCACTTGCGGATGGTGTTGCACACTCTGAGGAAGAATAAGCTCTACACCAAGTTCTCTAACTGTGAGTTATGGCTATCGTCAGTGGCTTCCTTGGCCATGTGGTTAGTGGAGAGTGAATTACGGTGGATCCTTCCAAGATAGTTGCTATACGGGAGTGTCCTGTTCTCTCTTCAGTAGCAGAAGTCAGGAGTTTTCTTGGGCTTGCGGGCTACTACAGGCGCTTCGTAGAGAATTTCTCGAGAATAGCTTTGCCTCTAACCATACTGACGAGAAAGGATCAGAAGTTCATTTGGACGTCATAGTGTGCTCGAGCGTTTGAAGAGTTAAAGAGTCGATTGACCGCAGCGCCAATTTTAACATCGCCATGAGGTCAAGACGGCTTTGAGGTCTATAGTGAAGCACTAGGGAGCGGCTTAGGCTGCGTTCTTTTGCAATTCGGAAACGTGATAGCTTATGGCTCACGCCAATTGAAGGTGCATGAACGGAATTACCCCGTCCATGATTTGGAATTGGCGGCGGTAATATTTGCACTCAAACTGTGGCGTCATTATCTATATGGCATGAAAGTTGATATATTCATGGACCATAAGAGCCTGAAATATCTGTTGGACCAGAAATATCTTAATATGCGACAGATAAGCTGGATGGAGTTTCTTAGTGACTACACCTTCCAGATTCATTATACTCCTGGTAAAGGGAATGTAGTCATGGATGCCTTGAGTCGTCGGACTCTGGCAAGTGCAAGTTGGCTTTTAAGGCATGATGAAAGCCTAATTCGAGAACTATAGGCATTAAATATTTCTTGTGTTGAAAGGAATACCACTGCAGATGCGTGCTTAAACTGGACGGAGGTACAGTGTGGCCTGGCGGACAGAGTTTGGCAAGCAACAGAACTTGATGAAAGTCTACAACGCTATGCAGCGGAAAGTGCGAACTCTAGATTTTCGTTTATTGACGGTCTTTTTTGGAAGGATGGTCGTCTGTGTGTCCCAAGTAAGGGTAAGCTTCGTGAAGAGGTGATGTAAGAAGGCCACTTCACCAAATATTTAATTCACCCTGGGAGCACGAAGATGTATAAAGATATGAAGAAGCTGTTCTGGTGGCCTAGAATGAAGAAGGACATAGCACATTATGTCACTAAGTGTCAAACGTGTGCTTTAGTAAAGGCGAAATGCCAAAAACCGGGTGGTTGACTAAAGCCGTTACCTATCCCTGAATGGAAATTTGATGAAATTTCCATGGATTTCATGCATGGATTGCCGAGATCACAGCGTGGAAATGATGCGGTATGGGTGATTGTGGACTGGTTAACCAAGGTGTCACACTTCATCCCGAACCATAAGGACGATTCAGTTGAGAAGTTGGCAAAGATGTACGTGGATACTATTGTACGATTGCACGGTGTGCCCCGTAGCATTGTTAGTGATCGAGATGGGAGTTTCACTTTGGGTGATTGGAGATTAGTCCACGAACTGTTGGGGATGAAATTACATTTTAGTACGACCTTCCACCCTCAAACAGATGGTCAGACCGAGAGGACCAACAGGACGTTGGAGGATATGCTCCAAATGTGTGCGCTGGATTACGGGAAGAATTGGGAAGATCATCTCGGTTTGGTTGAGTTCGCCTATAACAACAGCTACCAAGCGAGTATCCAGATGGCGCCCTTTGAGGCTTTATACGGTAGAAAATGCCATACACCTTTGGCTTGGGCGGAGACTGGCGAAACGAAGTTGTATCGGTGAAAAGAGTTAGATGATGCCAACTCAATTATACGGTTGATACGTGAAAGACTAATGGTGGCACAAGACAAGCAAGCTATGTATTACAATTCCAAGCACCGAAACGTGGAGTTTGCGGTGGGCGATTGGGTGTACTTGAAAATCAAACCATTCAAAGGTGTGTCCAGGATACGGCGTCTAAAAAAGTTGAGCCCAAGGTATCTGGGACCGTTTGAAGTGGTCGAGCGTATTGGTGAAGCTGCTTATCGGTTAGCACTTTCGTAAGAGCTGAGCGGTTTACATTATGTGTTTCATGTATCGGTGTTGCAGAAGGTGGTAAGAGAGCCAATCCAACTGGTTGTTGCAGATCAAGTATCGGTCGACAGTGGGCTAACGACGAAAGTTAGGCCTATTCGAATCGAGGATCGAGCCAAAAAGCAGTTGCGGAACAAGATGATCGGGATGGTCAAAGTCCGGTGGGAAAATTGTGGCTGTGAGGAGCTAACATGGGAGCGAGAGCAGACCATGCGAGCTGAGTTTCCCTAGCTTTTTGTGTAAATTGTTGACCGTGTACCTTATGTTCTAACAAAACTGTAAGTGGCATAGCATTGTAATGTTTGTTCCCTTGCTGCGTACAAATTTTGGGATGAAATTTATTTTAAGGGGGGAGGATTGTAACACCCCAAAAATCCCTAAGTCCAAAAATGGGTCAGGCTGGGTGACACGGCCTTAGACACGGGCGTGTCCCAGGGCATGTCCAGTGCACACGGCCTAGGACACGGGCGTGTCCCAGGGTGTGTCCTTTACTATAGTCATCGACTTGAGTTCTCGAGATAGCATTGAGTGTGGTGACACGGCCTTGGATACGGGCATGTCCAAGGGCGTGTCCTGCTCGGGTGAATACCCGTGTGGCGTTGAGTGGCGTTGAGTAGAATGACGTTGAGTGACATTGAGTAGAATGGCGTTGAGTATATAGCACGGCCTTTGACACGGGCGTGTCACAGGGGCGTGTTTGGCACATGGCTAAGGACACGGGCGTGTGCCTTAGCTGTGTCCTTCTCGGATGATCTGGTCTTGTGTTGAAAGGGTGACACGGCTAGTCACACGGCCGTGTTCTTTCTGACATGGGAGTGTCAGGGGTTTGACACGGGCGTGTTTAAGCCCGTGTTCTGGATTGGGTGAGTTGGTTCTGTAGCCGCTTCAGGAACACGGCTTGTGACATGGGCATGTCACAACCCGTGTTCAGTCAAGGAATTCAGTTTAAGGGCTGATCTGATCCGTTCATTTTCTTTAACCAAGATCCAATGGTCTAGGCTCATCCCTGGGGTGATAAGGCCGGCCTTGAGAAGGAAGAAGCTCATGTTTGAGTTGTGTCTTGCTTTTTCTTAAGTAAGAGAGAGAGGAGAGCTTGAGGAGGAAGAATAAGAGGAAGCCGGCTGCCGGTGGTGCTACAGTGGTTAAAATTGCGAGCCGAGTTCGGATTTGCGAAGGCAAGGCTGCTGCGAGGACGTTCATCTGTTTTCTTTTCTCCCCATGGCTCCGAAGCATTTTCCAAGGGTAACGATTCCCTTCTTGGACAAGTGAAGTCCTTCTTTCCTGCATTTGCATAGGAATTTTCCACCAAAAGGTGGATGGCGAAGAGATTCCCTTAGGATTGGTGGTTCATCCCTTATTGTAGTGCATTAGAATCGGAAGTGTGAGTATGATTAGGCATGCTGTGTGAAGCCTATCCGGACATGTTGGTCTGGATTGGTGATGCTTGTTTGCACATCGGAGAAGACTCCATGATTATTGCTAGTATGCATGAAATATGTGGTGGATACCTGTGGCTTGGTGTCGCGGGAAGTACTGGAGGAAGTCCAGGAAATGGTGAGATTTGGGATCAACTCTTGTGGTCGTGAGTGTCATGTGGTATAAATGACTTAGTGTCGAACAGGAAAGCTGAAACTGACCCGCTCATGTAAGTTGACCATGAGTACTTCGGTATTCCTTTGTGGCAAGGCGATTTGAGCAACGGGGGGTGGCTGATCTGTACCTGCGTTATGACAGTTGTACAAGAGAGCGTCAAGGCAGTGGGCTTTCGTTAGGGGCATAATGAGAGTCTTTGGCCTGGGCGCCATAAAGACTAAGAATGCTCAAGTTTGGCCGTCATGTATGGGACCTCTGAACGGGGGTGGGATCTGGTGTTTCTGGTACACCTAAATGTGCCATGAGTGCACGAAATGTCGGGTCATCGTGCTGGCATTTGTGATATGTAATTCCTTGGTGGCTGAGAACATATATGTGTGTGATGTACATTGTTATGCAGGGAAGGAATTCTGCTGCCCCGTACTAGGGGCAGGGTCATTATAATTGGTCAGCTGAATGCTGACCATTGCCCTGTTTGCCACTTGTTGGTGGATTGGTTCTTGCAGGTGCAGGTGGTGCTGGTCCATGCGGGACTTAGCGGGCTGAATCCTAAGCTGCGTGGGTTCCCTCGAAGGCCTTGTTTTGCTTCGTCTTATTCATGTGTGGTCGGCATGCGTGCCGATGTTTGTAAATCACACCTTATGTTCAGAGAAACTTGTAAAAGCCATAAGGCTGTGAACATGTTGTGTATGGTTGTATACATTCCTATTTTGTTATAGTAGTGGACATTTCTTATATTATTGAGTTCATGTTTTCAACCCTGAAGCTTTCGCTAGAATGCTCTGTGTTAGGATGCGGTGATTCGTGATATTATTTCGTGACGTCTCCGCTTGTTTGTGGAATTTTGTGTGGGGCCCCGGTCGGACCCTCTATTATATCCTATGTGATGGGTAGAGGTGTTACCGGTAGCGCCTTGAACTCTATCTTCTTAGCACTGGAGTCTTTCTTCTCTTGGACTCCCTTCATAGCTTTCTCTATCTCTTGATCGTCTTTACGGTAATCTCGGGCAAAGTGACCAAACCTTCCACATTTATAACAGTAATATGGAGTTTTACTAGTAGATACATCAGGCCTCACTTTACTCCTCTTTTGTTGTACAGACTTTGCGGGACCTGGGGAGTTTTGTAAGCTTTACTCTGATGTCTTGTTGATTCTGGCCAGATCTGCTTCCAAAGATCTAGCTGTCTCCACTAACGCTCGGAATCCAAGTAGCTTTGGTCCTACGAGTAGCAGTCGTAATTCATCACGCAGACTGTTGTAGAATCTATTAACTATAGTATGCTCGTTCTCAAAATCAAACCCTGGTTAGCGCCTTATGATAAGAAACGCCTGCAAATACTCCTCAACTGAGTGCATACCCTGCACTAAAAGCATGTTCAACTGCTAATCCAAAGGTCTTATACATGCCAGTTGTTCCATCACACCACTCGGTGTTGAAGTCACCCCAGGGACAGGGGGCTGCACTTGCCTTCCAAGTTGTGCTTTAGTCACCGTGAACACCACTTCAACTATCCTTCTTATTGTTTCAACAGAAAGTAGGGTCTCAGGCACGCTGTTAAGTGCACTACTCTTAATGGAGTGCTGACCTTTCGACTGCCCCACACCACTCGTAGTCCCCTATATAGCATAACTATCGATTAGGCGACATATAAATTGCTAAAAGCAATCATTGGAACACTCAGGTTCCTCAAAAACAAGTGTATTTTCATTCCTAAGTGGATATTCATGGGTTCTTTTATGTTATAACGATGACGCACATACATGTGCTCACCACCCCTTAAAAGAATTCGCCCACGAATTCCAATAAGCAAGACCAGAACCGGTAGTCTGATACCAAATTATAACACCCTTATCTGTCGCATGGTATATAGCAGTAGGTCTGGCCGGGGTCCGACACCATATACTACAGAAAGACCGAAGGGTTATAGAATGAAACCATTCTACCAAACACAAACGTCCTATACAGAGCAACTAGCGGAAGCTTTTAAGTAGTTGAAAGAACCCAAATTATAGATAGTATGAATCATGAATGTCCACTAACCACAATAGGAATGAAATACCAAAATACACAAACGTACTTGGTCTTATGGCCTTACAAATGTTCACTTAACAACATAGTGTTTTACAGATATCGGCTAGCAGACCGGCCACACATGATAGAAGTAAAATAACAGTTCGCTTTGGCCTTCGAGGGCCAGCACAGTAGCTTAGGCTTCAGCCCACTATTTGGTACCTGGTTCTGTGGTACCTGCAAGCAACATTCAACCGTACGGTGGAAAACAAAGAAACGGTCAGCTAAAGCTGACCAAATTATAACGACCTCGCCCCTTATTCAGGACGACGGTGCTTCTTCCCTACATTTCATTAGTACATCCAAAAATCCTTGTGAAAGTACAACCTAGCACAATTCACCACAAGTGGAGGCTCGTACGGCCGCCCACCCCGTGCACTCAAGGCACATTGACGGTGTACCGGACTTCCTGGATACCACCTCCGTTTATAGGTCCTTGACTTGACGGTTACTTTGAGCATTTCAGCCTTTACGACCCCTGGCCTGAGAATCTCGTTATTCCACCGACGAGAGCCAATTTCCACTACTCTCATGTCATAGTCTACAAAACGCAGGTACAGCTCCACCATTTCTCGTTGCTCAAGTCGCCCTACCGTCTCCGAATACCGTAGTACTCATGGCCAAACCTGCATGGCGCGGGTCGGTTTTGCCTTTCCTATTCGGCTCCCTTGCCTAATAATTCTTAACCCCATGAGCTCACCGCTTTCCAAAGAAATTCCCTACATGTCTCCTGGAGACAGGCCTCGCACATACAATCCCAATTATATACAAGGTTTTCCCCAGGCCACCTAGTTGGCATAAATGCGTTTCCGCCCAGTTTTCCGGGTGCACCTTGGAGTTAATCCCCAAGGCTCCCTGTTCCAATCTACCGTGTATAAAACCCAAAAAACAGCACAATACAGAGTCTTCTACGACAATCCATGCACAATTCAACATCACTGATCCATACAAACACGTCCGGGTAGGCTTCACACACAATGCCTATGCCCGTACTTCGATTCCGGACTCTACATGCAACACAAGGGGGGACTATTCACATCTAGCCCAAGGAACACCGCGCACTCACCGCACACTCGCAAGAGCGGGTTTCCCATGCAGAAAGGTAGAGGACTTCAAATGTCCAAGTTGAGAATAGTTACCCTTACCGCATGTTTTGGCACCATGGAGAAAAGTACACGGTTGGAAAGGACCGCAACGCTCTTGCCTCCGCGAATCTGAATTCGACATGCGATTTGGACCACTATAGCACCACCGGCGGCCGGATTCCTCTACTCCTACCTCCTCTTGCTCTCCCCTCTCTCTTCTTCTTAGAAAGAGAAAGCCAGAGATGAAATGAGGAATAACTTCCCCATTCCCGTCCATAAACCATCAGGAGGCAAGCTAGGGCCGTTGTATCGTATTTAAGAAAAACGAATGGCCCAGATTAACTCTGAAAATCATTTCAGATGGCCGAACATGGATTTGCACACGGCCGTGTGCCTGGCCGTGTGCCCTGCTTGCACACGAAATCGTCGATCCAGAGCAGGACATGGGTCGATACACGCCCGTGTCTCAACCTGACACGCCCGTGTCGAGCCCCGATACGCCCGTGACCTAGGGGTGTGTCACAGATAACCGCCACGCCAACCGCCATGTCCCTTGGTGGACACGGGTAAGGGCATGCCCGTGCAAAAAAGGAACACACCCGTGTCAACTAGCACACGCCCGTGTAACCCAGCCGTGAACTCCTGACAACAAACCCCAGGGTTTCAACCCGAGAAGAACACGGGTGGTGACACGGGTGAGGACACGCCCGTATCACCCCTGACATGCCTGTATCACTACTATTCACAACCATGTTTCCTGTCGTGTCCTTTCCTGGACACAGCCCAGCCAACACAGAAGGACACAGCCATAGACACGCCCGTGTCCTAGGCCGTGTAGCCCTGTATATATGCACCAAAAATCCTTAGGACGCGATCGGTTCGTTTATAATTTTCGGGGCGTTACAGTTGTTGTCTCCTATGAAAGAATCTTCTCATCATATGTTCTCCAAGTTTTCTTTGGTAAGAGTTTTATCTAGCAAAGTAAGTTGTCTTCCCTTTTCTTAAAGGTTCAAGTTGATTTTAAGTTTAGGGACAAAACTCCTTTTAGGAGAGGTGACTGTAACACCCTTGAATTTTCAAAAATTAATTTAATATATTAAATTGAATGTTAGTGACGTAAGGGCATTACGTTAGTGCAAGCATTACAGTGCATCGACAATTTCTTCCTAAGTTTTAAACTATGTATGTATTAATATGTAAGGTAGTACCAAAATTTTACTTATTTATTTAAAATTCCTCTATAAATGTCGATCAACCCTTAGAAATTATGTTTTGGGGACTTTCCTTTCATTCCACCAAAACAGATTGTGAGAGAGAGGGTGAATGAGTCGTTCTTTTCAGAAGGCTTTCCGTCCGCCGCCGCCCGAGTTCGGGCACAGGAGATCTCGTCAGAGTAGAGCTTCAAACTGCTCTCATCGAGTCCTTCGTGTGTGCACACTTCGTCGATGTAGGTCTCTCTCGGCCGATCCGTGGCGTGGAGTGCTAAAGGGGTCAGAAACCTAGAGATTTGAGGCAAGTAGCGATCTATCCCTCTTGCTTTGTTGCCTTGTTCTTCTTTCTCGTCTTTCTTTCTTGTAAAGATCCCAAAAAAAGTTTTGTTTCTGCCTCTGCGGTGGTCGATTGGCTGTTTTGGCATTGTGCAAATTGTCCTATGTAAATTCATCGTATGGACTCAAAAAATTGTCGAGTGATCTCGTGAGGTCGAGCCAACTTCGTCAAGTGTTCCTGTGTAGCTGGCTGAGTTATTCAAGGAATATAAGTGTTATTCGTCGAGTAATCTCGTGATGTCAAGTAGAGTTTGTCGAGATGTTGAGTGAATTTGCTGAGTGAATGAAGTGAAATTCGTCGAGTGATCTAGTAAAATTCTTCGAGTGTTCTCGTGGAGTTCGTGGAGTGTATACACTGAATTCGTTATATGGAATCAGCGATTCATCGAATGCTTTCGCCAAATTTGTCGAGAGGTCAGGGAATTCGTCAAGTATACATTGTCAATTTCATCGAATAGAGCTATTTACTCTTAGGGACTTCTGGATCATTCTTCCTTTGTGTTGTAGTGTCAACCCGATGCTATGTCTTGAGATATTTCAGTTAATACTGGTATGTGTATTATTATTATTTTGGACTAATGGTTGGAAGTGGATAAAGGACCACCACCTTAGTGCCTATTGTTAATCTAGAGAAGTCATCTACAACCACTAAAGTGTAAGATTTCCCTCCTAGGCTTTGTACTGTAATGGGTCCAAAAAGATCCATGTGTAACAGATACAAGATCCTAGGTGAATCACTCTTATTAAGTGACTTAAAGCTATTTTTAGTTTCCTTGCCTAATTAACAAGCCCTGCAAAGACCTTCCTTCTTATAGGGGCCAGAAGGTAGTCCTCTAACAAGGTTGGCCTTTGATAGCCTAGCAATGGTTCTAAGGTTTATATGTCCTAATCTTTTATGCCAAAGTTCATTAGGTTTACTAACAGAGTTGAACAGGCAAATATCTATCTTAGTTGAATGAAAATCTACAAGATAAATGTTACCTTTCCTTTTACCTGTCAACACAGTTGTGTTGTCCTCTGGTACTAATTGAAAGTGAGGGTAAGATCTACCTTTAATCTAGAGGTGGGGTGAATAGAGTATATTAAAATAATTTTCCAGATAAAAAATTATTTGGCAGTGGAAGACTTGATTTATATACATGTGTATTGTGCTTGCAGAGAATGAAACAAACTAAAGCAAGAAGTAAAAACACAGCACACAGCAAATAAAACACAGCAACCAGAAGACACAAGGATCTATAGTTGTTCCCCAATCAACCTGGGTACATTCACTCTTCTACCACCCTAGGTAGGAATCCACTGCAGGAATAGTTGATCAGGTGTCCTGAGCACCAATGAGCTTTTGAAAAGGTGCTCAAAAACCAAATCAGATTTTTTGATCAGGTGTCTTTCCACCACTGAGTTTTGACAAGGTCTCAGAAACCAACCACAAAACTTTTGAAGGGAGTTTTGAGTAACCCTTTTACAGCAGAATGAAAGAAAAAGAAAGAGTTGATGTTCTTCTCTGTCAACAGTCAAAGAGAAGACTAGTGGATTATTGTTGTCAAAGCTCCCCCTGAGATTTGTAGTTGTTCAGGAAAAGAAGCTTTGCACAGGGTGATAGGCCTTCAGTTTGATTGAGATCTCCAGCAAAGAATGATTTCAACAAAAGCTTAAATGTGATGTGTCTGGAGTCCTTGATTGATGAAGCCTTTGAAAACTTGAATCAGAAGAGATCTTGAAAGAGAAATTCTTTTGTGTGTTGATCTCCTTCAGTGTTGTATTCCTTGTGTTCTGTATGAATTCTAACTTGTAATCCTGTAGACTTGGTGTCTCAAAATCTATTCCTTAGAATAATGATATTCTTGTCTCAATTACTTTGAGATGATATATTGAAAATCAGTCTTCTAGATAGTCGTTAGCCAGTCATAAATGACTTCCTTAAATGATATTTGCCTCTAGAGGAAAGTCCTAAGAGACATTCATTTTTGTCTTCCTTGAAACATGCTCCAGATTAATTGAAACGGCTACAAAATCCTTTGAAATAAATGCTGGATATAAATCTGATAGAATTCCATAACTGTCTGAATTTGAATTCCTGAAATCGTCGATCTCTTCAGAAAAGTCGTCGATCTGAGCTCGACTATCGTCGATCTGAGCTCAGAGACTGGAACTTGACTTAAAACAGAAATCGTCGATCTGAGCTCAACTATCGTCGACCTGAGCTCAGAGATTGGATTTTGGCTAGAGACAGAAACGTCGATCTGAGCTCGGAGATCGTCGAACCGAGTTCGATGACTCGTTGAACTGAGCTCAGAGATAGTCGAACTGAGTTCGACGCCTCGTCGACCTGAGCTCGATGATAAGTTTGCCTTAGTCTTCTACACTTGTATTTTGAATCTAGAAGGTCTTGGGGGCAGCTTTCAAACCAAAGTTCTAAGCCTTAGACCTATTTTAGTTGACCTTTAAAACTATACAATAAGGTCAAAACAATTTCCTAAGAACATAGTGATCCTTGCCCAAATTATTAATATGGTGTTCCAACAGAATCATTACAGCCTAAAACTTTATTATTTGGGACTTTTGCTTTGCAGTGGATAAAAGAACACCACCTCAGTTCCTGCTTCTTTGGATTTGTTAGTATGATGGTTTGTGTTGGGAAGATAGCCACTGTCTTAGTTCCATTTTATGTCTGGTGTTGATTATTTACTCTTCAACTTAATAAATTTTATTTCTATGATTATATATACATATACTTTGGACATAAATGAGAGTCCTTTTTGTACTTAGTGCAAACCTTTCTTCTTATGTGGCCACTTTTTGCTAAGCTAATCTCTCGCTTTACTCATGTGATTTTGATTTTTGTTGTTTTGCAGTTTTCTTTCCAGTTAGGTTGGTAACTCTCTTATCTTATAACTCTTTTGATTTATGTATCCTCCTTTTGCGCCCTTTTTGCTGAGGCATTCTTTTCTTTTGAATGCCTTAAGTTTAGTCCAGTAGCAGGTACAGTTGACCGGGCTCGTTTGGTCAGCCTTCTATAATTGTTTCACCTTCCTCTTCCATTTGAGGAGTGGTCAGTGTTTCTTTTTTAAATTTCTGAAATTCTAACTTTTGTTGTTAATGATGGGGTTTCGTGTTAGTTTGTTAGTGCCCATAGCATAGCTCCATGTGTTAGACTATTGTTCAATTATCTCTGCTACAACTGTAATTTTCACCAATGAAGTGTTTCTCGCTGAGGATGTTTTATGTTAGGTTGCATGCTAGTTATTTTTATAACTAAACGAATCTGCATTTAGCTTAGACTCATAGCATCTCGTTCAACTTAATATCAACCTACTTTAATGAATATAAAACTCTTTTTCTTTTACTTATACTAAATTTAGAGACAGCAAATCATTAACATGTTTGTTTCGTTCTCACGTCTATGTAGGATAAATAAATGTAGTAAATTAAAGGTTTTTCGCTGCAAACTATATTTTCTCATTTTATGGACTAGTTGAGCCACTAGACCAAGGGACACTGACTTGAAAACTTTAAAACTCTAATCACGTTTTCAACCATAAAGATAGATGTCTTTCATAAAAATGATTAGAAGTTTGTTCTTGCCTGAGCATCTGCATTTGTCCCCTACACAGCGTGGCATGAATACACACGTTTTCTCTCACGCTAATAATGTTTTAAACCTTAAGAAAATGTGGGTTGTGACATTAATTGTGTAGTTATTTTCCTCGCATCTCCTGCCTTCAGAATGATAGTGTGTCTCAATATATCTTGGTTCATATAGGAATTAGGACTAAGTGTGGCAGTCGATTGTATTAGTGAGGAGAGTATAGAGTGTTGAGGCTTCACCATACACTCACTATCTAAGCGAGATCTTGCATCACGTGCGACTACCCCGCCCAAGGGGAATTTTTTATTTTCCCGTGACATCATTCCTTTGGCCTGCCATTAGCAGTTCCAAACAGTGAAGTTCCACTGTTGGTAGACTAGATTAGGAGGGGAAGCAATCTAAGATCTTTTGGGTATATGGCAGGACCTCCTCATTGCAGCTCGTGGTCTATTTGAGGTTCTGGTAGGAAGGTCTCCAAACTATAATTCCTCCTCCTAGTACATTTGTATGGGGGAAGTAGGGGTGAGCTATACCTTCAGTCTGAACTCCTCATTAAGCCATGGATTCTGGGTTTAAAACTTTTGGTGCAATGAGCGTGGACCATAGCTTCCATAAAAAATCCTGTGAGAATACCATGGTTGTAGATGAGGGGCAAGGAACTGACCCAGAGGGCTTGCCGCCCACGAGTGACTTCGTGACTCAAAAGTAGTTTGAAGATTTCACGAAAGTCATCATGAAGACCCTGCATTCCGTCCTCATGATGCGAGGCGGTGATTACTTGACTCCCATGGTCCCAGTACTTACCCAGTTGGCATTAGGCAAACTGAGAAGGAGATAGTGGTCGAGGGGGCGAGAGGTGCTTAGAGGCCGCGATTTTTTCCTCGTCTTGCCGGTAGTTACCCAGTCTAGCAAGCTGGTTCGATGAGATCCAGCGGCTTGCTAAGAAGGCTCAGGTAGCCCTTTTTGCGAGCTTATCCACTCGACCCTAGTGCCCAAAGGCTTCAGATAACTAGTCATGTCTTTTTATATGGGAAAGGATGATCTAGTTCAATTTGTGCAATGGTTTGAGGATGTGGTCTCCATCAGGCAGATGATAGATGCCTTCGAGTGCAAGTTGTTAGTCATCACATTCAAGTACAAGGCAAGGATCCTATTCAGCCAGTTACCCTCAGGAACCATATATAGCTTCAAGGATTCACATTGCGGATTCATGTTGTGTTTCTGAACGTTAAATAAAAGGAAGAAGGAGTCAAAGCCATCTTCTTAATAAAGCAAGAGGCATAATAGATGATGACAGATTACACCGATCGCTTCCAAGAGGAAATTATATTGATCCAGTAAGTCTCAGGGCACCTCTTGCATATGGCCTATACTTTGCGGTTGTGATAGGGAATGTTCAGGATGGAACTAACCAGGGACCCCCCGCTATTTTTGAATAGTTAATAGATCAAGCTGCAAGTGAGATTAAGTGTGAAGCAACCAATCCCGACTTCATCTCAATATTGGCCCAAACTAGAGGTGTAATGAAACTGCAGAGAGGTGGTCTGTAAGAAGAAGGGATAAGAAGAGAAGAGCTAAAGAGATAGGCGCTCCGGATATAATTGTAAAGGATTCAGCCACCAGCCCATCAGCCAGTCAAGAGGCTAGCGGGAGGGCCCACCCAAGTTTAGGGAAGAGGAACCCAAGTTGGGGGAATCATTGGGCGGGGCAGGGATTGTTCAACACTCTAGGATGGAGACTGGGCTTGAGGCCATTACTGTTGAAACCGAAAAATCGGTTCCTGTGGAGTCCGACCCTTGCGGAAGGGGTGGTCGCACACTTACTTCTCTCCTCACAAGCCCAAAGGGTAAGGGAGAGGGACCGGGGACAGTCCCAAGGCTTCAGCACGGAGGTCCCACCACACACCCGGAAGATCTTAGAGCGCTTCCCCTCCTTAGCCAAGTGCTGAAGCTAAGGTACCTCAGAAAGCGCTAGAAGACCGGGCACAAGAAAGCGTGTCTTCTAAGGTACCCCTTGGGTCCTATTTATAGGAATAGTCGGGCTGCAAATAACTAGGCATCACTATTTTCGAGGACTATAGGCAATCCAAGGGGGGTAACATGGTAAAAACACCCCCACAACTGAAAGACGAGCCGGCCCTGAGAAGAGCTTACTGAGTGGGGGCGGCGAGTACGGGCGCGAGAAGGCTCCTACTGCGCCGAGGCGAGGAGCGGCGGTTGAACTCGCCCCTCGCAGCGCCGTGGACCTGACTCGCGCCGTGGACCGGACTCGCCTCGCCTCGAGCCTAGGAAGGTCGGGCCTGAAGCCCTTGCTCGCTAGTGACGGTCGCGTTGGTACTCGCCGAACAGGTACTGGACGAGCATGTACTCGGTCGGGCTCATAATGAACGACATCCTCTCGTCGGGCTCAGCTCCACGATCTTCGAGCTTGGCCCGACGATCGCCGAGCACGTACTCAGCACGCTCGGCTCGGCATGCCCTGCTGGACTCACCTGAGGCCCGGGGGGCGGTCTGGGCCGGCCGGATCGGCTCCTGTTAGCCCACTCGCTGGATACAGGGTTGTACAATTACCACCCCTCCCTAGTAGGCCATGATGATAGTACAAGGAAGAGGTGGAAGAAGAGGAAGAATAAACTAGCCCGGAATAGGAGGAAGAGGGGGGATGGCGTTGCTCTTTTGTGACTTCCACTAGGAGGAGGGCCACACGACGGCAACCTGCCCTGATTTCTTGGAGTTTTAAGAAGTGGAAAAGGTTGGAGGGATAGAACCATTGCAGATCAAAGAAGCAAGAATCAGTGTGGAGGAAGGAGTTGAGGTGGAGGATCGATGTAAAGACCAGGCCAACATGGGTACCCAAGGAGGGATCAGGGAGATCCATGGGCGAGTCCGTATTAAGGGCATCCGAAAGGGGAGAATCTAAACTATTTTCCTTTGGAGCATCGCTTCAATCTCTATGACCCCACCCTGACGAAAAAGATCACCTTTTCATCAAAGGACATGCCAGAGTATGAAGATCCGTTCTTTGACGCCTTAGTATTCCAAATGTCCATTGAAAAATTTATGATCTCAAGGATCTTGGTTGATAACAGGAGTTCAATTAATATTATCTTCAAGTAAGCCTTCGACAAGATTAAGATGGAGGCATGGAGGGTGCTGGCCTTAGCATACCCTTATTTGGGAGAAAGGAAGGAGATAGAGGGTGGAGTTGGTCTCCATGTGATGTTGGGGGGGACTTCAAGGAACTATCAGTTCATCATCGTGGATGCCCCGGGCAGCTATAATGCCATCTTCGGGCACCCCATCATTAGCGCCTTCCATTGTGTCCTCTTGTCTTTCCACCGATGCCTCAAATTTAACATTGGAGGAGTCCAAGTACATATCCGGGGAGATGCCAAAGTGGTCAGGAAGTGTAATATCACAGTCGTTAATATCATATCCTAGTAGTAAGGAATAGAGGAGATGGAAAAGAGGATGAAGAAGTTGTCCAGGCAAGAGGCTGCAGATATAGAGGGGGAGAGGAAGGACCATGCCTAGGTTGGGGGATGGAGGAAGTGTTGGAGAAGCAGACCAAGTTGAGGGAGGTAGATGAGGTGGAGGAAGAAGTAGCTCTCAGCTAAGAGGAGAAGGTGGGGGTGAGTGGGAGTAGTAGTCCTAGTTGGAGACAGTGGAATAGGTGGTGGAGATAGAAGTCCTTACCCAGTAAGGGAGGATTGAGAAAGTGTCGGTCAGCGAAGTTCTAAGCTCAGAAGACTGGGGAAGATACTGGAGTGCATCCAGAAGAGCGTGGACATCTTCATATGGAGCATGGCGGACATGTCGAGCATCGATGCAAATGTGGCATTCCATCATTGTTGGGAATATTGCCCTCAATGTTCCCTAGATTTGAAGAGGCATCACAATCAATATTAAGAGCATAAATATATTTGATGTATGTTCAAGTTCTTATGTGCAGGATGTTTCTTGGAACATGTTTAGATAGGTTGTCTAAGTTATTGTGACAGGTGGTCACAAGGAAGAAAGGTGGAGAGACAAAAATTAGTCTAAGTCTACAAGCGTTGAGTGAAGCCAGTTCACTCAACGCCAGATGTCAAAGAAGGATGCAGGAAAGACTTAAATTCATCTAAGTCCACAGGCATTGAGTGAAGCCAATTCACTCAACGCCAGATGTCAAGGAAGGATGTTGGAGAGATAGAAAATTTTTTAAGTCCACAGTCTTTGAGTGAAGCCAGTTCACTCCACTCTAGATGCCAAAAAGCACTGAGTAAAGAATGTACAGTCAAAGCCCAACACTTTATAAGGTATATTTGTGGTTAAGTCCACAAGCGTTGAGTGAAGTCATTTCACTCAACGCCATATAACAAGAGGCATCAAGTAAAGCTCAGTATGTCAAAGCTTTAGTATTGTTAAGGAAGAAATCCGGCTAAGTCCAGAAGAGATGAGTGAGGACAGCTCACTCAATGCTTGAAGAAAGAAGCATTGAGTCAAGCTCAAGCAGTCAAAGCATTTGAGGAATCTGTCAAAGAATTCTGGCTAAGTCCAGAAGCGTTGAGTGAGGATAGCTCACTCAATGCCCAAAGAAGAAAGCGTCGACAGACCAGTGTTCAGTCAAAGCTTAAGAAGTTGTAGACAGACAAATCTATCTAAGTTCAGATATGTTTAGTGAGGCCAGCTCACTCAACGCAAGCTCATCAAGAAGATTGTCTAAGTACAGAAGTGTTGAGTGAATGCAATTCACTCAACACCTCATCAATGAAGATAGGCAACAACAGAAGCATTGAGTGATGAAGGCCCACTCAATGCATTCATAAAGATGGAAATTGGCAAAGTACAGAAGCATTGAGTAAAGGCAGTTCACTCAATACCTCAGCAAGATGGCAGACATTCATAGAAGCGGCCAAGTCCAAAAGTGTTGAGTGATGAAGGTTAATGCAATGCACACAATGACTAGCAGTGCACAAGTAATTGGCTAAGTCCAAATTCGTTGAGTGATGAAGGTTCACTCAATGCACTCAACGCCTATCAGCATAATGCTTGTCGGAGGACAAAAGCGTTGAGTGATGAAGGCTCACTCAATGCACTCAATGCCTAGCAGTGCAAAAGTATTGGCTAAGTCTAAATTCATTGAGTGATGAAGGTTCACTCAACGAACTCAACGCCTGATAGTGTAGATTATCTGACTAAGGATTTTTCGCGTTGAGTGAAGGCTATTCACTCAACGCACTCAATGCCTAGGATGAAACTGTGAATTTGGTAAGTCCATAGATGCTGACTTCAGCAAATGTCAGCAAAGTTCAAACTCATTACGGGAAGTCTAATACACGACAAATGGCGTCGCAGGCCTACTGCATGACTTTTTCTGTGAAAGTAAATTTGCAGCCAACAACTTCAGGTGGGCCCACATGTGAAAGAGCCATTGGACGAAGAAAGATAAAAGGATTGAGATCAGTGGAAGAAAATCAACTTTTAGGGTTTTTCTTTTCGCAAAGAGGCGGAACTTCATCTTCTTCCTCTTAACATTGTTGTAGAGCTTGAAGCTAAAGTTCAAGCCCGCTAATCTAAAAGTTCCAGCAGTTAGCTGTAGCGATCTTCACCTGCTATAACAAGTTAAGAATAGTTTTCTGAGAATTAAGAAGAAGCGGAGCTATCTGGTTTCTACAGTCAAGGTTAGCTGAGTGAAGAATACAAAGAACTGTCAAATCATTATCTTCATCAACAAGATTAGAAACTTGTGTTTCTGTGTTACTTCAAACACAAGCAGCAATTTACTAAAGATCATCTTTCTTATTGCTGTAAAGAAAGTTAGGGTTGAATTCTTCTCAGCTCAGAAAGAAGAAGACTAGGAGAAACTTCCCTGGAGTCAAATCAACACAAACTCTTTCTTTCTATAGGATCCATAAGATCTGAGTTATAGGCCTATTTTATAAAGGCTGAGTGTAGGATCATTTGTTGATCTGAGGTAGGATCCTGTGTGGATCTGAGGTAGGGAAGTTTGCCTGAGATAGGAGAGTCATTCTCTCTAAGGTAGGGCCTTTGTGCCTGAGTTGTAGAATCCAACTTTGTATCTGAGGTAGGGCCTTTATGCCTGAGCTATAAGAGAGTCATCCTCTCTGAGTTGTAGGGCTAACCTCCTAGCCTGAGTTATAGGAATATTAATTTAGTTTAAGGTAGGAGATCTTTAGATCACTGAGTTGTAGGAGCAATCTTGCTCTGAGGTAGGGCTTTGTGCCTGAGGTAAGTCTTAGAGAAGACTACGAGATCCTGAGGGATCTGTGTTGCAAGCTCTTAGGAGCCGAGTTTTGGAGAAGTGTCTTGTCTAACACACTATTAAAAAGGTGGGAGGGATAGTGGATGTACCATAATCTAGGGAACCACTATAAACCATGTGTGTGCTTTTGTGGTTTGTCTTAAAAGCAGAAAATAACTAACTCACAACACACTTAAAGAAGGAAAAATAAAAAGAGACCAAAAACCTATTCACCCCCTCTAGGTGTTTAGCTATCCTTGAAACTAAAGACTTTCAAGTGATATGAGAGGGATTTGTTCAAAAAGGACTTAACAGACTGAGTTGATCTCCAAGGGTAGCTACAAGTATTATACTTATAGGTTCAAGAGAGAACCATAAGGAGCTAGGTTCCATGAAGATTCCAATCTACATAAAGGAGAGCTTTGGAATCTTGAAGGAGAGGGTTAGGATTTTCATGAAAGCATCTGACCCAAGGATCTTTATTACAGTTAAAGAGGGACCTTTCATCCCTATGAAAGTCTCAGTTCTTGATGCAACTGTTCAGACACCAAAGAAATATTCAAAGATGACCAAGGATAAAGTCATCTTGGCAACCATGGATAAGAGGGCACAAAATATCATTGTTAGTGCCATAGATGATTCAACCTTCCAGAACTTGGTTCACTGTCAGACCTCCAAGGAGATATGGGATACTTTGGTGATCTACATGGAGGGAATAGAGGAGGTCAGAGATGACAGGAATTTCATGCTCAACCAAGAGTATGAGGCTTTCAGGCAGACCAAGAAGGATAGCATTGCAGAATGCTATGAAACTTTTTTTAGAATTGTGAATGAGCTGAGGACTTATGGGAGAGTCTTCATCCATTATGTGCTCAATGACAAGTTCATTAGGTCTCTAACTAGCGACTGGGACACCAATATGTGTGCCATCAGAGAGGTGGCAAAGTTTGCTGATACTCCCCCTCACACCCTATTTGGAAAGCTGCTCTCTTATGAGATGCAACTATCTGCAAGGAAGGAGAAGGAGACCATCAGCAAAACCCAGGCCAAGGAAAAGTATTTGGCCTTTAGAGTTGAGAGCTCCAAGAAGAGCAAGGAGAGGATTTCCTCTCCTCCAAGGAGGCCTGCTAATTCAAATAGTACAGGGCCAAGTTCATCAGACTACAGCAGCTCTGATGAAGAATTTACTGCCTTCTCTAGGCAGTTCCAGAAGCTGATGAAGAGGAAGCAGTGGAGGAGCAGACCTTCCTCCTCCTCTCATCACAGGAAGAAATACTCAAATGGAGATAGGTATGACTCAAAACCTTGTAAACATGCTTCCTCTAAAGTTGTTTATTATTATTGCAGCAAGACAGTGCATGTAATTGCTGACTACCCAGTGAATAGAAGAGAGTCTGTTGAGAAAATGGTCCACCAGCATAAGGGAAAGGAGGATAAGTCCTTCATTGCAAAGAAGGAGAAGAGTTGGAGTCAATCCGACTCAACATATTCTGAGTCTGAAGAAGAAGTTGCCTACATAGGGCTATTTGTTATCGAAGAAGAAGCTGAAGACTATCCTGCTACCAGGATAGGTATCTGCGCCCCTCTATCACACTCAGATAGTGACTTAGAGGATGATGATGATGAAGAAGATGCCAACATCTGCTATGGGCTGATGGCTAGGTCTGATGAAGAATCCAGCCAGGATCAGCCTGGTCCCAAAAAGGTATTATATCTATCTAGCTTATCTTCTGACTCAGATTACAAGACTAGTCCAAATTCTGATGCATCATCATCCTGTGATGAAGATGGGTCAGAATCTGAGGAAGATGTCAATCAATTAATTAAATAGTATGGTGCCCTTTTGGAAACTTTTAAGAGAAGGAAGAAGTTGGCCAAGAAGCAAATAGAGGAGATCACCTCCCTTCAGCTAGCTGCTTCCCAGCAAGCTGAGACAGCATCCTTGTTGGATCAGAAGGCTAGGGAAGTCAACCAACTGAAGAACATTTCTCTCATTCAGATTGGCACCATCATATTCAAGACTAGTCTCATTTGGTATCTTGAAGAGAAACTCTAGAGGGAGAAGAGAAATGTGGCTAGTTACTCTAAGCCTAGTACTATGTTGCCCCTGATAGACTCCTTCTCCTCTCAAAAGGGTAAGAAGGGTTTGGATTCAAGGGGAACATTAGAGTTGACCATTCCAAAGGTAAAGGTAAAGCTCCAGTTTAGCCTCTGGAATCCAAGACTCCCATTCCTTATAGGAAAATTCAGTTGCCTTCAAACAGGTATGACCAAGAAAGCATTTATGGTCACTAGATGAATGGTAGATCCACTAGTATGAACAAATATGTCCATAACTATGGTGGAATATATAGTAGGGGAATGTGTGCCTTTAAGGCTCCCCATGAGGAAATTCAAATGGCCTATCATGGACAATTTATCTTTGGTGCACCATCCCCCTCACTCAAGAATAAGGAAGTGGCCTTCACTCAAGACCTTCCTGCAAAAATTTAGACCAAGAGTAAGTCTATCAATAAGCCTGATTTGGATGTCTCTGATGCTATCAAGAGCCTGCCCTCTACAAAGAGGACTATTGTTAATGACATTCAGAGCAAGCCAAGAAAGCCTGTTGAGAGACTCACTTTCAGTCAGATCCTTGCTGAAAGGAACTTGAAAAAGACTGCTGCTCCTCTTTCTGAATAGTTAGCTACTACCAGACCTGCTTAGATGAGAAGGTATAATATTCATGAGTGTTGGTGTTGTGGCAAAGTGGGGCATTTTTCCTTAGATTGATGGCACAATCCTAAAATGCCCAGAGCAAAAGTTAGTCTTCCTGTCAGAAAATTTGTAGGAAGAGAGGTTCATTTTCAGGCTAATCAAAACCTAAGACCCAATAAATATTAGGGTCCTAAGGTAATTTAAATCATGTTTTGTAGGTTAGTTCAAGTGCCCATACCCCTATATAGTACTCTGATAGTGGATGTTTCAAGAACATGATTGGACCAAGGAGCTACCTAAACGAGTACACTCCAGTGAAGGATGGACACAAAGTTATCTTTGGTGGTTCAGATAGAGGAGTGACAAGAGGCTATGGTAAGATTAACAATGGCATAATAACCATCTCAAAGGTGTCTTATGTTGAAGGGTTGCAACGCAACCTAATAAGTATAAGCCAACTCTCTAATCTTTGCTATGTCATTGTATTCCACCGGGATGGGTGCCAAATTAAGACGTTAAGTGACCAAGTGGTTATCTTGACAGGTACTAGGAGTGGAAATGTCTATTGCTAAAATTTTCTATGTCAGAAATAGAATCTCCCATATTCCTAGTTGTAAATGAAAAAATCTCATACTGTGTCCAATAGCACAAGAGGCTACCCCATTTAAACTATAAGAACATTGGTAAGCTCTTTAGTGAAGAGATAGTTAGGAATGGTCCCAAGATGAAATGAACTAAGGAAGGCATTTGATTAGCATGACAAAAGGGAAAGCAGACCAAAGCTTCCTTCAAAAGCATTGGGACCAAAGACTCTGTGAGGTGCTTATACCTCCTGCATATGGACTTGTTTAGTCTTATGACAGTTAATAGTCTAGGTAGGAAAGTCTACACCCTTGTAGTTACTGATGACTTCTCTAGGTTTGCTTGGATTTTTTTCTTAAGAAAAAGTATGAAACCATTCATATCTTCAAGACATTCGTCAAGCAAATTCATAATGAGTTAGACAGTACTGTGTCAAAATCAGAAGTGACCATATGACTGAATTTTAGGCTGAAAGCATGACAAGTTTCTATGAAGAGCAAGGGATTCATCAAGAATTATCTTCTCCAGGAACGCCGCAGCAAAATGGGATTACTGAGAGGAAAAATAGAACTCTCATATAGGTTGGTATGACCTTACTAAGTGACACATCTCTCCCAGAATATTTCTAGGCTGAGGCAGTAAATACTGTATGTCATGTCCTTAATAGAGCTTCTATCACCAAAAGCCACAAGATGACTCCCTATGAGATTATGAAGGGAAGAAAACCAAACATGTACTATCTCAGGTTCTTTTGTAGCAAGTGTTATGTACTGAATAATGGGAAGTCCTATGTGACTAAGTTTGCTGTCAAGTCCTTTGATGGGATTTTTGTTTGGTACATCAATCATAGTAAATCCTATAGGATCTATAACTTGACAAGTCAAGTTGTAGAAGAGTTAGTTAATATAGTATTTGATGGGTCAACTATGATTAACAGTGAGCTGCCAAGCTCCTCTTCTAGACCTACAGGTTTAGAGATGATGATGGACAAGATAACTTTCAAGGAAGTTGCTCCAAATGCTCAACATAAAGATGAAGGAGTGTGCATTTCGGAAGAAGGGAAAAGCTCACATGACATGGAAGAAGATCAATAAACACCAGCCACTAGAGCTCAGGATGCTGAAGGACGATTTCCTGATGCTATCAGGCATCTAAGGGATCAACCAAGACACCAGATTATATGTGATTCTAACCAAGGTGTTGAAACCAAAAACTTTGTCTCTCGTGGAGTTCGGGGTCATAAGAAAGGGGTGACCTCACACCTACTACACTCAGGAGAACGTCATGGGCCAAAGGCTCGAGAAACTAGGAACAGACCCTCGGCTCTAGCTTGGAGGTCCCACCTCACACCCGGAAGACCTTTGAGGTCTCCCCCTCCCTAGCTAATGCTGAGCTAGGTGCCTTGGAGGAAGAAAGCAAGGGGATTGAAGTGATGAAGAAGTCCTCATCTCCAAGGCACGCTCAAGGGCCTATTTATAGTTTTTTGGGGATGGCCTACTAATAAACACATTCTGCTGTTTGGAAACGACCAAAATGCCCTCGGATTGGTCTGCCAACAGCCAAATCCTGCTATTCTAAAAATCTAATTGAAGTCCATCGGGGGCAGTCCCTCAAGCCGGTCGAGCAGGCAACAAGACAAGCTGAGGTCGGGCGAGTAGGC
Organism: Platanthera zijinensis; assembly: GCA_039513925.1. Taxonomy (NCBI): domain Eukaryota; kingdom Viridiplantae; phylum Streptophyta; class Magnoliopsida; order Asparagales; family Orchidaceae; genus Platanthera; species Platanthera zijinensis. The sequence continues at coordinate 101,165,562 of CM077091.1, forward strand.
GGCCTGCGAGCGGCGACCTTGTGGTTAGCGAGCTGGCGCGAGCCAAGACGCGAAAGGGGCGGTCTGGCGAGATGGCGGTCTAGGCAAGAATGGTCTAGCGAGACGGATGTCTAGGAGAGAGCGAGACCAGCGAGAGCGGTCTGGAGAGATGGCGGTCTAGGAGAGAGCGAGACCAGTGAGAGTGGCGGCTAGGCGAGCTTGGCCTGGCGACTAGGACGGCCTACGAGAGTGACCTGGCATGAGTAGGCGAGCTGGCGAGACGGTGGTCTAGGAGAGAGTGGCGGTTAGGCGAGTTCAGCCTGGGCGACTAGGAGAGAGCTGGAGAGACGTTTGAGCCTTTGCACCCTGCCTAATAATAATCGTTGCTAGCCATTTTTGTGCCTTTTCCTTTCCCTTTTATAGCCCCACTTTTTATTTCACCACGGCCAAATAGCTTACCTATATGCACACTTTAAATTTATTTTGAGCTTTAATTGCTAATGTGCATCTTTTTGAAAAAATTAGTGCAAAAGCTTTGTATTATCTTTTGCTACAAAAGTGGAAATTCTTAAGTATGAAAAAAGAAAAAAAAAGAAAAATGAGAAAAATATATGATGAGAAAAGTAAAAGAAAAGAAAAGAAAAAGGAAAGTGTATTTATTTTGGCTAGCTTTATTTTGGTGAAGCTCATTTTCTTTTTGTTTTAAGTGTGCAAATACCTCTCGTGTTTATCTTTTTGAATATCGCACCCTTAAAAACCTAAGCCAACTGTACGCCAAATTAAAGCCCTAGTGATTCATGCTTCCTACGTTTACCTTTTAGTATAATAGCGAGAAATTAGACTGAGTAAGTGTTTTTTATAGAAATATTGAACTTTGTCTTGATTGACTATGGTTTTAATTTGTCACTTAGACTTTAGTAGTTACTCAATGCGCTTTTTACTCGTTACTTTATTAAGTTTTAATTCTGTAAAAATATGGGATGATTTGTTTTTATATTTAGTAAAATTTATAAAATTTTGTGCTAAGTTAAAGTAGGAATATTCGGTTCTTTTTCAAAAATTTCTCTACCTCTAAATTCCCGTCTTACTCGTTATGGGGGAATTTGATGATGCATATTTTAACTTAATTTATTAAGGTAAAAATATATTATTTTCGTTTTAAATCTCTTCCTTTATGTAATTTTATGTTTCTTTTTATGTAAATATTATAACTAATGTTTATTTTCTATTTTTGCAGGTTTCAACAAGTTTGTGGCCAAAAATCCTCTATCACGCCCCATGACATGCCCTCCCTGGGCGTGTCATAGGGCGTGTAACCTGATTCAGATGTTGAGAGCCGCCAGAAGGAATTTCCCGCCAAAATCTTGTGTCGTGCCGCCCTGACACGCCCTCCTCGGGCATGTCCCAGGGCGTGATACGGGGCGTGACACGGGGCATGTCACCCTCATCCTGAAGCCTGCCGCCGCATTCAATGCTTTCTCCGCTACTGCAAGCAAATAGTACTGTCATTCCCCCATGACACGGCCTCCATGGGCGTGTCACATGGCGTGACCTGCCTTTTTTCGACGTCTGATGGATTTTCGACCCCTGATTTTGACATGACGCGCCTGTCACGCCCCCTGTCACGGGCGTGACCAAGGGCGTGTCTGACATCGTACCGATACAATCATCGTTCCTGCCAGAATTCAGCTCCCGAGGTTAACTCTGTACCTATCACGCCCCCTGTCACGCCCTCCCCGGGCGTGACCTAGGGCATGACCAACCCGTGGGAAAACTCTATAAATACCAGGCCATTCCCAGCATTCCAGACCAACTTTTGGGGAGAGGGGAGGTGCTGCTAGTTCATTTCTTAGGGTTTTAGTGTTTTTATTTTCATGTTTTGCTCTCTCTCTCCCTCCATTTCTAGCTTTTATTTTCATGCAATGTATTTTCATTTCCTGTAATCTTATCTTATTAGTATTGTAACAGTAGTTAGCTTCTTTTCATGCACTCGTAACGTCCATTTCTTAGTTGTAATCGTTTTTATTTTAATAAAATTATAGTTGGCATTTCCTTTTTCTAATTCGCTCTCTTTAGTTTTCGTGCACCTTTATTATTTACCCCTCTCTTTCCCTATTACCATGATTAACGAATCCCCATTTGTACTCGATCGCAATGATATGAGAATGGGTTGATCAAGTTATAATGTTTTAGCTTCTTTTTCTTCTTAAAGTAATCACTTTTGATTTACTCTTGGTTTTTATTTAGTGGGACTATATTTCCGGTATATAGTTTCCATTTGTGTTTCAATCTTAGTTAGCCGGGAGGCTAATAGATTGAATCGATCACCCAAGAGTAAAGAGAGTTGTACGCACCCCTCGAGAGAGGCGGACGTCCAAATCTTCTGGATTGGAGTGAAATCCAATAGCGGGGTTCATCACTTAAGGTGAGCTTTAGGCCTCCGATTTAGACGAGAGTCGGTCAGACCTTCCTAAACTCAGGTGGGCGCGACATCAAGAGAAGCGCATTCATGATTAGGGAACCTCCACGGTCAAGGTAGTTTTACTTTATTTAGAACTAGTTGTTATTTCATTTTGATTTTTCTATTTCAAGGTAATTCTAGATTGAGTGCTAACCCTTTATCACTAGCTCTAACCCTTTTTATTTCTTCAAATAGTTTAGTTTTCTTTTTAGTTTAGTATTTTAAATTCCTGTTTTTAGTTAATTAATCTAATCTAAAAAATCATTTGATAAAATAATAGCATTCTCCTATGAGTAGAAGTAATAATTACGCCCCAGGGAAATACGACCTTGATACTAATCTTTAGTATCCTATACTATAACCAATTTTGCTCTGAGTGAAAATCGTCACAGGCGTGCCTGAAGCTCTTCCTATACTATAAAAAAGGACCTTTGGTTTGAATCAATGAATATTCTCAACCACCACATCCACCTTCTCTTCTCATCTTAACCCTCTCTCCACCGTTGTGATTTCGTGTATCAGTAAACACTTGTAAGGCCCTAAGGCCGAGTCTTTTGTGTATTTTGCTGTCATTCCTACTCTGGTTGTTGTGGATATTCATGATATTGCATTTGGGTTCTTATAACTATTTTAAAAGCTTCCACTAGAATGCTCTGATTTAGGATGTGTGTCCCTATTGCTGGTATTTTGGTATTAATACGTAACTCCACTAACTGTCCGTGGTATATGGCGTGGGTCCCCGGCCAGACCTTTTGTTATATTCCATATGACAGATGGGGGTGTTACAATTTGGTATCATACTATGGCATCGGTCTTTCTTATTGGAATTTGTGGATGAATTCTTTTAAGGGGTGGTGAGCACATGTATGTGCGTCATCGTTATAACATGAAAAGAACCCATGAATGTCCACGTAGAAATGAAAATACACATTTTTGAGGAACCTGCGTATTCCTATAATTGCTTTTTGCAAATTTTGTCTGGTCGCTTAATAGTGTTTTGTATGACTATAGGTGACCAGGAGTGGTGCGGGACCGTCAGAACATGTTGGAACACCCTATTACTAATTTGGGCAAGGATCACTATGTTATTAGGAAATTGGTTTAACCTAGTTGTATAGTTGAAAAGGTCAACTTAGAATGAGTCTAAGGCTTAGAACTTAGGTTTGGAGCTGCCCCCAAGACCATTCAAATATCAGGATTCATTGCTGAGACAAAGATAATTTTCGTCGAGCTCAGGTCGACGAAATGTCGAACTCAGTTCGACGAAATGTCGAACTCAGTTCGACGTTCTCTGAGCTCAACTCTGCAAGTCGTCAAACTCTGGTCGACGATCTTCGAGCTCAGATCGACGCTCTGTCTTCAGCTATTTTCCAAGTCGCTGAGCTCAGTTCGATGATCGTAGAGCTCAGGTCGACATTTTCTGTCTCTAGTATAAATCCAATCTATGATCTCAGGTCGACGATAGCTGAGCTCAGGTCGACGATTTCTGTGAGAGATTGACGCTTTCAGATTTCAAATTCAAGAACAGTTATGGAATTCTTTCAGATTCATTCAGAGTTATTTCCTGCATTTATTGCAAAGGATTTTCTAGCCGTTTCAAGCAATCTAATGCAAGTTTCAAGGAAGACTAAAAGGAATGTTACTTAGGACTTTCCCCAGAGACAGTTGTCATTTATGGAAGTCATTTATGACTGAGTAACGGCCATCTAAGTCAGAATCTGATATACTCCTTCAGAATATGTTTTTGAAAATATAACAGATCAATACAATCAAAGAGACAAGAGATATACAGCAGAATTAGATTGAAAGAGACACAGAAGAGTGAACAATAGAAACTCTCTGATCAAGAGTTCATCTTCTGAGATTTACAAATTTACTGAATCCCAAATCTTCAAGAACACAAGAAAGTTTTCTGTGGAGGAAATCTTCTGCTACTCAACTCCTCCAAATCATCAAGTGTTCAAAAGCTTCAACATCAAGAACACCAGACATCAAACAATTCAGCATCTGCTGAAATCATCAATTGCTGGAGATCTGAAGCAACTGAAGACCTATCACCCTAGCAAAGCTCACCTTCCTTAACCCTTACAGATCTCAGGGGGAGCTTTGACATCATCATCCACTTGTCTTCTCTCAGATTGTTGACAGAGAAGAACAACTCAACTTTTTCTTTCTTTTTTCTTTCCCTCCTGTAAAAGGGTTTTTCAAAACTCCCTTCAAAAGTTCTGAGATTGGTTTCTGAGACCTTGTCAAAACTCACTGGTGGCAAGACACCTTATCAAAAAATCTAGTTTTGTTTTTTGAGCACCTTATCAAAAGCTCATTGGTGCCCAGGACACCTGATCAACTATTCCTGCAGTGGATTCCTACCAAGGGTGGTAGAAGAGTGGATGTACCCAGGTTGTTGGGGAACCACTATTGTTCCTTGTGTCATCTGGTTGTTGTGTGTTTGACTTTGCTGTGTGCCGTGTGTATTCTTAGCTCTTGCTTTAGTTTTAATTTCATAACAAGCACTTTACACATATACATAAATTAAGTCTTCCACTGCTTTATGATTTTAATTGTAAATTATTTTAAAAATACTCTATTCACCCCCCCCCCTCTAGAGTTAAGGTAGATCTTTTGCTCACTTTCAATTGGTATCAAGGCGAGGTTGGTTATTCAACATCTGAATCTTCAACAGATTGATTGAACAGGCTAACACCTGAACCAAAAGATCCTTGATAAGATAAACCTTCTGTAGAGGATAGTTATTACTTTTTGTATTATATTTATTTTCAAACAAAACCATGGCACAGAACAAAGATTATGCTAGCACCAGACCTCCAGTGTGCAACCTCTCTAAGTTTGCACTTTGGAAGGCAAGGATTAAGCTTTACATGAATTCTATTGATGAGGACATTTTTAATTCTGTTTTGACAGTTTGTCCAAGACCCCCAGTGATCACAAGTACAAGTGCTGTTCCACCTCCTTCAGGAACAGATATAGAAATAAAGAAATGGAAAGTTGCAGATGCAAAGGCTATGAATATTCTTGCTCAGACAATGTCTGATGAGATATTCCAAAAAGTGTCTGAATGCAGTTCAGCAAAAGATATATGGGACAAGTTATCTGAAATTATCTCAGGATCTTCTGATGAAAGGAAGGACGGGAGATCCCATCTCATATCTCAATATTAGAATTTCAAGAAAGGAGAAGTTGAGTCACTTGCAGATATGTACAACAGGATCAGTCTGATAGTCAGTGAGTTGAAAACATTGGATAAGGAGATCACACTAACTGAACTAAATGACAAGATCCTAATGTGCTTTCCTAGCACTTAGGACTCAAGGATCTGGCCAATCAAGGATTCCAGAAGCCTAACTGATATTACTACTGAAGCTCTTTTGGGCAAGCTCAAGTCTTATGAGCTGCTCATCAAGAATAGGGAAGAAGAGCAAAAGACTGTTTCTCCAGTCATCAGAAAGGAGAAGACCATTGCTTTCAAAGCCATAGAAGAGAAGCCTGAAGATAAGGTCACAGGCAATGAAGGCTTGTTTGCCAAAAGATTCTACAAGATGGCCAGGAAAGATTTCAGAAAGAGGTCATCCAGAGGGCATGAGAAGCCAAGGTATGACAAATCAAATAATAAAGAAATAATCTGTTCTGGATGCAGGAAACCAGGCCATATTGTGCCTGACTGTCCAGAAAATCAGAATAAGGACAAGAAGGACAGGAAAGATTGGAGAAACGACAAGGACTCCAGGGAAAACAACAGCAACAAATCCTCCTCCAACAAAAATAAACATACAAGGAAGGGGTTTGTAGCTGAAAGCTGGAGTGATACTGAAGAAGAATCAGAAGCCTCATCAAGCTCAAGTGATGATGAGGATGATGCTGAAGAAAAGGAATTATGCATGATGGCTATCAATGCCTCTCACCAAAATTCAGATTTAGAACAGGGATCAGACTCAGAATCTGAAACTCAAACTGAAGAAGACCAGGTAATAGACTCCTTTGACTTTGACTCAAGGGACTTTAGGTCTGAATTTAAGGCACTTTGTTTAGACCTGTTAAAATCTGAGAAAGAGATTATCTCTCTCAGAAATCAATTGTCTGAACATAGCACTTGAAAATCAGACAACCTCAAACTCTCTGAGGAGTTAGAATGTTGTAGGGAGGAGATAGCTTCACTGAAAAGTGAGTTATCCCAGGCAAAGAAGTTTGAAGAATCCCTTAATGGGAGAAGCATCAGACTGATGGACATCACAAGCACAGTGAACTCAAGATTCAACAGTACACTGGGCTTTGGTGCTTCATCCAGCCAACCTATAGTATTAACAACCCCAATTAAATTTATTTCTGATAAAGGAAAGGGTGTTGTAGAGGTAGCTAGGAAGAATCCAGATTTACCTAAGGAAAATCAAGTTCAACAGAAAACGTCGAACAGAGCTCGACGATCGTCGAACAGAGCTCGGCGATCCAAGGCTGGATCGTCGAACTCAGATCGACGACTTCTGAACTCTGAACTCTGGTATAGTCGATCTTCGAACGGAGCTCGACGATCTGACCCAAGATCGTCGAACTCAGGTCGACGATCGTCGAACGGAGCTCAGAGCTTTGAACCTTCTTTCAGAGGTAAATCTCAAGTCAATCCTAGAAGTCCCTCATCCCAAAGCTTCAACCCTTATACTGAATGGATAGTACCTCCTAGGAGATACCATCCTGAAGGATATAAGAGTCAGCCAGGGATGTCTTTCATTTCTGAATTTAAAGGTTATAACCCTAGACCCAAGGTAAATTGCGTCAAAAATATATAAATTGTTTATGTGTAGGTGAAGACCTATCCAGCAATGAACAACCAATGGTATCTGGATAATAGGTGCTCAAAGCACATGACAGGGAGTAAGGACAATCTCACATCCTTTAAAGCCAAACTTGGACCCAAAGTGATCTTTGGAGATTCAAACTTTGGTCAAACAAAAGGATATGGTGCTGTTTAGATTGGCTCAGTCACATTCAAGAAGGTGGCTTATGTGGAAGGACTGAAGCACAACCTAATCAGTATCAGTCAACTCTGTGATGAAGGATATCAAGTGACATTCAACAAATCCTTATGCCAGATCAAGTCAGAGGATAACACAATAGTGTTAATAGGTAAAAGGAAAGGTAACATTTATCTTGTAGATTTCCTTTCAACCAACATAGATATCTGCTTATTTAATTCAGTCTGCAAACCAATTGATTTATGGCATAAGAGACTAGGACACTTAAACCTTAGAACCATTGCTAGGCTGTCTAAGGACAACCTTGTTAGAGGACTACCTTCTGGCCCCTACAAGAAGAAAGGACTCTGCAGGGCTTGTCAATTAGGCAAGCAAACTAAAAATAGTTTTAAGTCACTTAATGAGAGTGATTCACCTAGGATTTTGTATCTGTTACACATGGATTTTTTTGGACCCATTACAGTACAAAGCTTAGGAGGTAAATCTTACACTTTAGTGATTGTAGATGACTTCTCTAGATTCACTTGGGTATTCTTTCTGAGGAAGAAGTCTGATAACTTTAAATGTTTGAAAGATTTTCTCAAATGCAAACAGATTGAGTTCAATACTCACATTGCCCGAATCAGAAGTGATCATGGGACAGAGTTTGATTCTCTTCTTATGTAAGAGTTCTGTCAGAGTGAAGGGATCAAGCATACTTTCTCAGCTCCTAGAACTCCTCAACAAAATGGGGTAGCTGAAAGGAAAAATAGAACCCTAATTGAATCTATCACTACATTGTTGACAGATGCTCACCTTCCTATATCTTTTTGGGCAGAGGCAGTGAACACCTCCAACTATGTGTTGAATAGAAGTTTGATACATAAGATGAAGGGCAAGACTCCCTATGAATTGCTCAAAGGGAAGAAACCTAAAGTAGACTATTTCAAAAATTTTGGTTTCATTTGTTATATACACAATAATGACAAGAAGTATTTAGCAAAATTCCAAGCTAAAGCTGATGAAGGAGTGTTTCTGGGATACTCCATGATCAGTAAAGCTTATAGGGTTTATAATAAAACTTCTCTTAAAATTGAAGAATCTGTTTATGTATCTTTTGATGAGACTAACATGTGTTACAAGGAGAAGTCTACTTCTACCATAGAACCATTGCAGGTACACTCTCTTTCAGAAAATTTGGACAGGTTACACATTGTAGAAAAGGATTCAGTACATTCACCTATCCAACAAAGAGATGAAAACAGTGAAGATGAAGAGGATACTCAACATCTTGATGTTCAACATCTTGGAGAAAACCATTCTGAAGAGCCAGTTGTTGTTCCACAAGAGGAAACAACAACACAGGTTGGTGAACAATCAACACCCCCTATTGATTTAGTAACAACAAGAGATCACCTAATCTCCCAAGTGATTGGAAACATCTCAGTTGGTGTACAAACCAGAAATCAGGTCAACCAGAACCTGATGCACACCTATTTTTATCTCAAGTTGAGCCTCAATCCATTCAAGATGCAGAACAAGATCCACACTGGATCATTGCTATGCAAGAGGAACTACATCAATTTGAGAGGAACAAAGTTTGGGAGCTAGTACCAAGGCCTAAGGATCACTCAATTGTTGGAACAAAGTGGGTGTTCAGAAACAAGTTGGATGATCAAGGAGTTATTGTAAGGAACAAGGAAAGGCTAGTTGCTCAAGGCTACTCTCAAGAAGAAGGAATTGACTATGACCAGACTTTTGCACCAGTTGTAAGGTTAGAGGCCATAAGAATATTCCTTGCTTATGCTGCTCACAAAGGATTCAAGGTCTACCAAATGGATGTGAAGAGTGCATTTCTCAATGGAGACATCAAAAAGGAAGTCTATGTTAGACAACCTCCAGGTTTTATCTCTCCAACTTATCCTGACCATGTTTTCAAATTGTATAAAGCATTATATGGTCTCAAGCAAGCTCCTAGAGCATGGTATGAGACCTTAGCATGCTTTCTTCTGAAAAATGATTTTATAAGGGGTAGAGTAGACCAAACTCTTTTTATTAGAACCCATAAGTCTCATACCCTACTAGTACAAATATATGTAGATGATATTATCTTTGGTTCTACTGATTCAAATTTGTGCAAAAAGTTTTCCAACCTGATGCACTCTAAATTTGAAATGAGTAGCATGGGTGAGCTTTCCTTCTTTCTAGGATTACAAGTCAAACAACATGCTGAAGGCATATTCATTTCTCAAACCAAGTATGCAAAATAATTGGTTAAGAAATTTGGTATGTCTGAAGCATCTTGTATGAAAACACCCATGTCTACCAATGTTGTATTAGATACTGATGAACATACTAAACATATTGATCAGACAACATATAGAGCAATGATTGGCTCTCTATTGTACCTTACCGCTAGTAGACCTGATATAATGTTTGCTACATGTATATGTGCTAGGTTCCAAGTAATCCCTAGAGAGTCACACCTAACACTAGTTAAGAGGATTCTTAGGTATGTGAAAAGTTGTCCAAATCTAGGACTCTGGTATCCAAAAGACTTAGGATTTGAATTAACTGGATTTTTAGATGCTGATTATGCTGGATGTAGAGTAGATAGGAAAAGCACCAGTGGAACTTGCTAGTTCCTTTGTGACAGACTTGTCTCCTGGTTCCGTAAGAAACAGACATCAGTGTCCACTTCAACTGCTGAAGCTGAATACATGGCAGCAGGCAGTTGTTGCTCACAGATTCTGTGGATTCAAAACTAGCTCCTAGACTATGGCTACAACTTAGAAGGGTCAAAAATATTTTGTGATAACACTAGTGCTATTTCTATAGCACAAAATCAAGTCCTCCATAGTAGGACAAAACATATAGAGATTAGGCATCACTTCCTAAGAGGCAATGTAGAGAAAAATAAAATTAAAATTAAATATATCCCAACTGATTTGCAAAGGGGGGATATTTTCACCAAACCTTTGGATGAAAAGAAACACACATTCTTCCTAAATCAGTTAGGAATGTTAGATGGAGGAAGTTTAAAATAAATCCCAAGATTTTTAAATCTAAAAACAGACCAAGACTAGGCTAAAAACTTATATTTTCTAGTGTCTGTAGGTTTTGTTTTGTCTCTGAACTGCACTCGACATTTTTCCCAAAAATTGTCGAACAGAGATCGACGCTTTCCAATAAGCGTCGACCGGAGTTCAGCATTTTCCAGGCAGCGCTAGGCTATCTTCTTCTGGTCAACGATCGTCGAACGGAGTTCGACGCTCTCCAATGTCATCGAACGGAGATCGACGATATTGTAGACTCTTCAGATTCCATTAAGAAGCCCAGATCGTCGAACAGAGTTCAACGATCCTTCCTTTCTGGCGTCGAACCCTAATATAAAAATCATTCTTTCGCCGTCGTTCTTCTTTTTCGCTTTCATATTCTCTACAATTTCTTTCTTTCCCTCCAAACTCTACTACACTTGGTCGTGTTTGTTAATTTTTGCAGGTATACAATGGCTGTTAATGTTGTCGCTCTCGCTAAGATGAAGTTTGATATTGGATTTGATATCGATATGGATTCGTTTGACGGGAGCGATCAAATATTCAAAGACATTCTGGAACTATTCAGAGAACAACAGTTGGTGCATATTATGTCTACCAGAATGAAGATTGCGGCAGATGAGATAAAGGAATGGGCATTTATAACAAATAATCTGGATCAAAATACTATAGTCGGTACTATAAGCAGGACTCAGGTATCTTTATCACCTACTCTTCTAAGTGAAGTATTTAATTTAAGTACTGGAGATGATTCTACTGAAATGTCTGGAGAGGAATTTGATTCAATGTTGGATAGAATGGGTCACTCTGCAGCTAACCCTAACAAATTATTGAAAAAGAACCTCTCTATTGAGTTTAGATTTCTGGCTGATGTTGTGGGGAAAGTGCTTCTGGCAAAGCACTCAGCTCATGATACCATATCCAGGTATAAGTTTTGTTTGATGGGAGCCCTGGTAGATAAGAAACACTTGAATTGGGGAGCAATTTTCTTTGATCTGATAAAGAAGAAAATAAACAAGAGCTTTGTGATTTTGGGAGGATTTTAGGGGTATTCCTGCACTCCAGGTGCCAAAAACTGCTAGTCTCAAATGGGATGCACATAAATGCATCAAAAAGACTGACCTATGCCCTATTCTGTAAGTGGGATAGGCAGATAATCAAACCATCCAGGACTACCATGGCTTCAGGCACAAGGACTCTTGCAGTCACTTCCCCTCAAGCCTCTGCCCTCATAGAAGAGTTGTCTGCCTCCACCTCTTCTCCTCCTTCTCCACCACTTGTTTCTACCTCCACCTCCACATCAACCATCTCAACATTCATCTCTTCCCCCATTACCATTTCTTCACTAATCTCACCTCCAGCCACCTCAGAACAATTCCATCCACTTTACTTCTATCCACCTCTTGACATACCCTCTTTCAACACCTTGGAAGACTACTTTATGGATGATTCCACTTCCTCCCCTACTGAGCCTCCTTCTACCTCCTCATACCAACAGCTCCTTCATGACATTTTCACTCAACCATCCTTCACACCATCCATCTCCATACCCATATCATCTATCTTCACCATCTCAATCTCTCAACCAACCCTCCTACCATCCACAATATCATCCACCCCAGTCCATCCATCACCAGCCCAAACCATTCCCTCCTCCACCTCTACTCAAGTCACACTTGAGCAAGTGGATCTATCAGCCTTGGCAGATAGGCTATATGGGATACTAGCCCCCAAGCTAGTAAGCCTGCTGGAGACCACCATGGCTCCACTCCTGAACTCAATAAAGGAGCTATCTGATAAGATAAACTCTCTCTCCTCTCCTCAGGCAATCCCTTCTGTGGGGTGCCTTGATCCAGTCATCACTGAATCAAGGCAGGGGGAGATGCCCTATGAAGCTGAGGTAATGCCTGCTTCTCCAGGTGATCTGTTGCCACAAATCTCCATTGCTGCTCCATAACCAGTACTCACAGTGGACCTCAGGTCACTGTTGTATGCATTTGATCTTCTTCACAGAAGCTGCTTACCAACTCTGGGAGTTGAAGACCTCACTAAGGCCATTATGCCTACTACTATCTGTGATCCCAGCCTGATCGTATCTTATATAAATTCTCTTAAGGCTGTGGAAGTTTCTGATTGTGTTGCTATTGCTGCTGCTGTTGAAGGTGTTGAATCTAATGATATTGATATGTTGCCTGTTGATCCTCTTGATGCTGCTGCTGCTGTTGAACTTGCTATTTTTCTAGAAGAACCTGTTGTTTCTGAGGTTCCTGCTGCTCCTGCTGCCCCAGAAGTTCCGTCTGCTCCTGCTGCTACTACATTTGATCCTGCTCCTGTTCTGTCTGCTGAGAAGTCTAAACAAAGAGAAGAGTATATCAAAAGCATTGATGATCTATATGACAGACCCCAGAGTTCAGAAAGTGATCAATTTAACACTGACTCTGATGATTCTGCTGGCACCATCTCTAAGAAAAGGAAAGCAAGAAGCAAAGCAATGATGAGAGTTCCCCCTGCTAAGGCCAAAGATGTAAATGATATACCATACTATATTTTGCATGGTTGTCAAATAACAGAGCCTTGGATGCAATATTCTAAGAATCAGTTAAAGGCTATGAGGAAAAGAAGAAAACTTGACAAATATGAGAAAGGATCTTCTCAGTCTCATCCTCCTCCTCCTCCTCCTCCAGATGCTGGTACTGGTGGAGGATCTACTTCTTAACCTGGATCTACTTCAAAGCATAGTTCTTCTCAATCTTCTCAAAGATATCAACCCAGAGTTCAACATCAAAGAAGCCATCATTCTAGAAGAGGTCAGTTCAGAGGAAATCAGAGGGAGTACAGAACCTATTCCAGACAATAAAGGGAAGGACATGGTCCAATTGATTCTACTCAAGGTCCTTTCCCTTACAAGCTTAGATATTCAGTTGTCACCAGGACACCTACTGATTCATAATCTATCAATAGATATGAACCTCCAGTCCCTTTTGAAGATCCTGAAAACAACCCAGTGTCTTGGACTGCCAGAATGAAAGAGCTTGCTGCTCTAGATCAAATGAAGAAGACCAATGAGCAAGGGAAAGACATTTCAAACATTACAACCCTATCAGAACAAAGAAAGACAGAACTGGAGAGATATGCTTCAAGAAAGTTCTTTGATCCAGAAGATTACATGAAGCTGCACCCTGAGGCTGTAGTCCCAAGGCCAAGATCCCAAACATCCTTAGGTGCAAATGATGACAGAAGATCAAAGAAAGATGCTCTCAATCCTAACAGGGAGATTTTATTTAAGAAAGGCAATGAGAAGAAATAATTTCTGTAAGCAGACAGTACATCTATATCTCTGAATATTGCTGATATTCTATATGAGTTCTGCAATGCTGCTATGTTTTTCTTCTGTATTGTTGTTTTAGCTTCTGTTTCTATATGTATTCTTTTGTATTTCCTATTGTGTCCTATAAATAGTAATCCTAACCAAAATAGGGGGAGATTGTTGGAACACCCTATTACTAATTTGGGCAAGGATCACTATGTTATTAGGAAATTGGTTTGGCCTAGTTGTATAGTTGAAAAGGTCAACTTAGAATGAGTCTAAGGCTTAGAACTTTGGTTTGGAGCTGCCCCCAAGACCATTCAAAGATCAGGATTCATTGCTGAGACAAAGACAATTTTCGTTGAGCTCAGGACGACGAAATGTCTAACTCAGTTCAACGTTCTCTGAACTCAACTCTACAAGTCATCGAACTCCGGTCGACGATCTTCGAGCTCAAGATGACACTCTGTATTCAGCTATTTTCCAAGTCGCTGAGCTCAGTTCGACGATCGTAAAGCTCAGGTCGATGTTTTCTGTCTCTAGTATAAATCCAATCTCTGAGCTCAGGTCGACGATAACTGAGCTCAGGTCGACGATTTCTGTGAGAGATCGACGCTTTCAGATTTCAAATTCAAGAACAGTTCTAGAATTCTTTCAGATTCATTCAGAGTTATTTCCTGCATTTATTGCAAAGGATTTTCTAGCCGTTTCAAGCAATCTAATGCAAGTTTCAAGGAAGACTAAAAGGAATGTTACTTAAGACTTTCCCAAGAGACAGTTGTCATTTATGGAAGTCATTTAAGACTGAGTAACGGCCATCTAAGTCAAAATCTGATATACTCCTTCAGAATATGTTTTTGAAAATATAACAGATCAATACAATCAAAGAGACAAGAGATATACAACAGAATTAGATTGAAAGAGACACAGAAGAGTGAACAATAGAAATTCTCTAATCAAGAGTTCATCTTCTGAGATTTATAAATTTACTGAATCCCAAATCTTCAAGAACACAAGAAAGTTTTCTATGGAGGAAATCTTCTGCTACTCAACTCCTCCAAATCATCAAGTGTTCAAAAGCTTTAACATCAAGAAATCCAGACATCAAACATTTCAGCATCTACTGAAATCATCAATTGCTGGAGATCTGAAGCAACTGAAGACCTATCACCCTAGCAAAGCTCACCTTCCTTAACCCTTACAGATCTCAGGGGGAGCTTTGAAATCATCATCCACTTGTCTTCTCTCAGATTGTTGACAAAGAAGAACAACTCAACTTTTTCTTTCTTTTTTCTTTCCCTCCTATAAAAGGGTTTTTCAAAACTCCCTTCAAAAGTTCTGAGATTGGTTTCTGAGACCTTGTCAAAACTCAGTGGTGGCAAGACACCTTATCAAAAAATCTAGTTTTGGTTTTTGAGCACCTTATCAAAAGCTCATCGGTGCCCAGGACACCTGATCAACTATTCCTGTAGTGGATTCCTACCAAGGGTGGTAGAAGAGTGGATGTACTCAGGTTGTTGTGGAACCACTATAGTTCCTTGTGTCATCTGGTTGCTGTGTGTTTGACTTTGTTGTGTGCTGTGTGTTTTCTTAGCTCTTACTTTAGTTTTAATTTCATAACAAGCACTTTACACATATACATAAATTAAGTCTTCCATTGCTTTATATTTTTAATTGTAAATTATTTTAAAAATACTCTATTCACCCCACCCCCCTCTAGAGTTAAGGTTGATCTTTTCCTCACTTTCAGAACACCCGCTTTATGAGGCAAGGAGTGCACCCAATGATGTGTCTGCAACCACTCCTTCAGCAGAAAATATAAGACTTGTGGCAGAGACGGTGTTTGCAATGATAAACGCCCAGCCAAGAAGGCAAGTATAGCATTCTGCCCCTGCAGGAGAGCAGGTACTGCTTCAGGCGGCAGAACCTAGAAGGGTTGAACAAGTGGTGGTAGAGCTGTTGATACCTAAAAGAGAGACAGATAAGTAGCTCACACATCTTATGAGCTTTAATCCTCTGGTATTTTTGGGGACTGGAACCCCATCCCAGGCCGAAGATTGGCTCTCTAGGGTGAAGAGAGTCTTGAAGGCCATGGAAACGAAGGAATGGAAGAAGACCACCATAGCTACCTTCCTGTTGGATGGAGAGGCGAGGTTGTGGTGGGAAGGGTTGGAGCTGCATCACTTGGTTGGAAGGCAACTCACGGATGTCTCGATGGAGGAGTTCTCTAGGTTATTATTGGCAAAATACCTTCCCTCGGCACAGAGGATCGCTATGGAGAATGAGTTCAAGATACTGGTGCAGGGAGATAATAGTGTGTATGAGTACCTCCACGAGTTTACGTAGTTGGGTCGTTATGCTAGCTCTACTTTGGCTGATGAGGAGCATAAGACCAACCGGATCTGCGAGGGTCTGCGTGATGACCTAAGGCTACTACTCTCTGGTCCTATGGCGTAGGGCTTCCTAACCCTGGTCAATATGTCCCGATATTTAGAGAAAGATCTGAAGAGAGTCCAAGAGAAGAAGGACTCTAGTGCGAAGAAGACAGAGTTCAAGGTGCCGACCTCCTCAAAATCTGTGTTCCGTAAGTGGAATAAGAAGGCTAGGACTTCGGGTCCAACCCCTTATTATGGTGCATCTGGGGCAACTACAGGACGAACCACGGGCACATGTTATAACTGTGGGAAGTCGGGACACTTTGCCCGAGATTGGTTGAGCGGACGTCCGAAGTTCAAGAAGAATCCTGGAGAAACTTATGAGAAGAGGGCAATGCGTTGGAGTCAACCGCATCACATTATGCCCCAGCCCAGCCTAGAGTGTACAACCTTGGCCAGCAGGAGGCCATAAAACATGCTAACGTGGTGATAGGTACGGTTTAAATTAATAGCAGTTTAGATTTATATACCTGTTGCCTTATGCGTGTTAGTTTATGACTAGTTGTGTTAGGCTTTGTATCGATCTTTGATTTTCTAGCGAGAGCACTGTTCGATACAGGAGCTTCACATTCCTTTTTGTCCAAAGAGTTTGTGTCACGCATCGGAGTACCTTCTTCGATGGCAAGTGACAAATTGGAAGTGTTGCTACCTAACGGGTGCTCTATGCGCGCGGATAGAGTTTATTGCGTGAAGGTAGTGATTGGGAGTCACGATTATGACTTACGAGCGTCGATACTGTCGATAGTGGAGTTCGATATGATCTTTGGAATGGACTGGCTATCGGAGCAGCGTGCGTACATTGATTACAACCATAAGGGGTCAGATTGGGACAGGATACAGATCGTGAGACAACATTCTTAATCTTGAAGGGGTTAAGCAAGACTTTGATGACTGCTCTCCAGGTGGTTAAAGCAGTTCGTAGTGGTGCAGAGCTATTTCTCACTTTAGTGGAGGGTTCGAAGCCCAAGCCTGGTTTGGACAGCATCCCAGTTGTATCTGAGTTTCCTAACATATTCCCTAAAGATCTCCCTGGAGCCCCACCTCAGCGAGAGATCGATTTCACCATTGAGCTAGTACCAGGTGCCAAACCTGTGTCACACTCTCTATATCGGTTAGCGCCTAAGGAGATGGCAGAATTAAAAGTACAACTTTAAGAGCTGTCGGAACAAGGTTATGTGCATCCGAGTTCATCTCCTTGGAGCACGTCGGTCTTCTTTGTTAAGAATAAGGACGAAAGCTTATGACTCTGTATTGATTACCGGGAGTTGAATAAACTAACGGAGAAGAATAAGTATATGATCCCAAGGATTGATGATCTGTTTGACCAGCTGGTGGGGTCGACTGTGTACTCAAAGTTAGATCCTAAATCCAGATACTATCAGATGCGGATAAGGGACACTGACATCACCAAGACGGCTTTCAGCACACGGTATGGGCATTATGAGTTCACCGTCATGCAATTTTGGCTAACGAATGCGCCATCCGTGTTTTTGGATTTGATGAACAGAACGTTTAGAGAATACTTGGACCAGTTTTTGATAGTCTTTATTGACGATATATTGGTGTACTCGCAGTGCGAGGATGATCATTTCAAGCATCTGCATATGGTGTTGGAGACATTGAGGAAGAACCAATTGTACGCCAAGTTCTCCAAATACGAGTTTTGGTTGTCCTCGGTAGAGTTCCTTGGTCATATAGTTAGTGGAGAAGGGATTGCGGTAGATCCGGCAAAGATAGTTGTTATACGGGAGTGGCATGTGTTGTCTATGGTGGCAGAAGTCCGGAGTTTTCTGGGGCTTGTCGGCTATTACAGGCGCTTCATGGAGAACTTCTCACGGATAGCATTGCCCCTCAATACTTTGACAAGGAAGGATCGGAAGTTTGTTTGGTCGCCCGAGTGCGCACAAGCTTTCGAAGAACTAAAGTGTCGCTTGACCACGGCACCTGTCTTAAGTTTGCCTTGTGGGTCTGAAGGCTTTGAGGTTTACACTAACGCCTCTGTGAGTGGTTTAGGCTGTGTTTTGCTTCAGTACGGGAAGGTGATAGCCTATGGATCACGTTAGTTAAAGGTGCATGAGAGGAACTACCCAGTCCATGATTTGAGTTGGCGATCGTGGTTGCTCTCAAGCTTTGGAGGATCTGTATGGAGTGGACATTTATTCGCTGAAGTATCTGATTGATCAGAAGGAGAACATGCGTCAACGAAGATGGATGGAGTTCCTTGGTGACTACACCTACAAGATTCATTATATTCCAAGAAATGGAAATGTTGTGGCAGATGCTCTGAGTCGTAGAACTCCTGCACAGGCCAATTGGTTGCAGATGCATGACGAGCGGCTCATTCGAGATTTGGAGGCTTTGGAGATCTCTTGTGTGGATAAGGGATCTAGTGCTAATGCATGTTTGAGTTGGACAGAGGTTTAATACGACCTTATGGACAGGATTCGGCAGGCCTTGGAGTTGGATGTAAGCTTGAAACATCGCGTGGCAGAGTCCGTGGATGGGTCGATTGACCAGTTTATTGTTGATGATGACCTTGTATGGAAAGGTGGTCGGTTGTGCGTCCCTAACGTTGGGAAATTATGAGAAGAATTGATGTACGAGGCGTATTTTACCAAGTACTCAATTCACCCTGGGAGCACGAAGATATTCAAAGACATGAAGAGGCTGTTATGGTGGCCAGGTATGAAGAAAGACATAGCGCTATACGTGGAAAAGTGTCAGACTTGTGCCTTGGTGAAGGCCGAATCCTAGAAGCCAGGTAGATTTCTAAAGTACTTGCCTATACCAGAATGGAAGTTTGACGATATCTCTATAGATTTCGTGCACGGTTTTACGAGATTGCATAAGGGGAATGACGTCATTTGGGTGGTCATGGATCGGTAAACGAAGGTGTCGCATTTCATACCCAATAGGAAGGATGATTCCGTGGAGAGGTTGGCAAAGCTTTATGTGGATAATGTAATCTGTTTGTATGGTGAACCCCAGAGCATTGTTAGTGACCGTGATGGTCGGTTCACATCCAACGATTAGAGGCTCATTCATCAGTTGTTGGGTACCAAGTTGAACTTCAGCACTGCTTTTCACCCACAAACAGATGGGCAAACTGAAAGGGTGAATAGGACAATGGAAGACATGCTTAGTATGTGTGGATTGGATTTTGGTAAGAGGTGGGAATACCATCTTTACATGATTGAGTCCGCATACAATAACAGCTACCAAGCCAGCATTCAGATGACGCCTTTTGAGGCTCTATACGGAAGGAGGTGTCGTACACCTTTGGCTTGGGTAGAAACGGGAGAATCGAAGCTGTACAAGCGAAGAGACATTGAAGATTCTACTTCAATGATACAGTTGATTCGGGAACGGCTACTGATTGCTCAAGATAGACAGGCCAAGTACTACAACGCCAAGCATAGAAACGTGGAGTTTGCGGTGGGCGACAGGGTATACCTCAAGATAAAGTCATTTAAAGGCATATCAAGGATTTGACGCTTAAAGAAGCTTAGTCCGAGGTATGTTAGGCCTTTTGAGATCTTGGAGCGGGTTGGTGAAGCCTCCAATCGGTTGGCTCATTTAGTAGAACTGAGGGGTTTACATGATGTATTTCACATCTCATTCCTATGCAAAGCCATGAAAGAACTAGCGCAAGTGGTTGTTGCGAATCAAGTGTCGGTCGATAGTGGGCTAACAACGAAAGTTAGACCCATTCGGATAGAGGATGTGGAGTTCAAGCAATTTTGGAACAAAGCTATTAGGATAGTCAAAGTCCGTTGGGACAATTGCGATCGTGAGGAGCTTTCATGGGAACGAGAGCAGACCATGCTTGAGGAGTATCCCGAGCTTTTCCACTCAGGTACCATTTAATTTTGAGTACTTTTCCATTCTATAATTTCGGGACGAAATTCTTTTAAGAGGGAGAGAATTGTGGCGCCCCAAATCTCGATTATGAGTGGGCTATGTAGACTGAGCAACACGGCCTGGGACAGGGGCGTGTCCAAAGTTATGTCCTGCTCTGTGTTAGCAACACGGCCTGGGACACAGGCGTGTCCAAAGCCGTGTCCTACTCTGTGTTAGTAGGGAAGTATAGAGTGTGGCATGTGACCTGTGACACGGGCATGTCTAGGGTCGTGTACTACTATGAGTTCGACGAATTTCTGTGAGGTCGACGAAATGCATTCGACGATCCTCGGAAGCAAGCCATGTTGGGCACACGATCAATGATACGGGCGTGTCAAGGGTCGTGTCCTTCTTTGTGTTTGGTCAGTCTGTGACGACTGATGAACACGGGCTAGGATGTGGACATGTCCAAAGCCGTGTCTGGCACACGGCCTATGACACGGGCGTATCACAGGGTCGTGCCCTGGTCGGGACGCGACGGTTTATTTTTTTCTTGAGGCACACGGCCTGTGACACCGGAGTCAGTGTCACAAGCCGTGTTCGGCCCAGGAAGTTGGCTTTAAGAGAGAATCAGGGCCTTTCGTTCTATTTGGAAATGATCTGATGGCCCGAAATCCTCCCTGGAATGTTAAATTCGGAAGTGTAGGGTTTATTCCTCATTTTCCTTTGTCCAATCTCTTTCTAAGAAGTAGAGAGAAGAGAGCAAAGGTTGAAGAAGAAGGAGGTACCCCGCCATTGTCAAAGCTTCGGAGCTCCAAATCACAAGTCGAATCCAGATCCGCGGAGGCGAGTCCGTTGCAGTGCTTTTCATCTGGCTAGTTTTCCATGGCGTTGAAGCGAACCTCTAGGGTAATGATTCTCTTCTTGGACATGTGAAGTCCTCTTCCTTTTTTGCATAGGAAACTCTCTCCCGCGAGTGGGTGGTGAGTATGAGTTTTTTCCTTCGGGTAGATATGGTTTATCCCCGTCATTTTGCATTTAGAGTCCAGAATCGAAGTACGGACGTAGGCATGGTGTATGAAGCCTATCCGGATAAGTTGGTCTAGATCGGTGATGTTTTCATTATGCTTGTAGTGCCGGAGAAGACTCCGTGTCGTTTGCTTTTCGGGTTTTCTACGTGGTAGATTGCAACAGGGAGCCTTGGGGACTAACTCCAAGGTGCACCCAGAAAACTGGGCAGAAGCGTGATTCTGCCATCTTGGTGGCCTGGGAGCCAATTTGCACATAACTGGGTTATGTAAAATTGTGTGTTCGATTTGGGACTCGGGGAAGCATGACCTGCGCCGATGACTTAAGTTGGCATGGCAGTGTGAGCAACGGGTTGAGTGGAACCGTACCCGTTCTATGTGATTCGGTTAAAGCGACCTAAGGTACATGGTACTTACCGTTGGCATAGATTGAGGGTCTTAGGCTTAGGCCGAAAAGACTATAATGCTCACGAGGTTCGTCATCCTGCAGGCGGTAGTGAGACCGCGAATTTAGCTGGGTTCACCGAGAATGTGCCTTGAGAGCACGGGGTTTGCGGGCATGTGTGCCTACGCCTGTGGTGAAGTGTTCTTAAATTGTACTTTCACTATCTTGTTTGGTTATACAAATAATATGCAGGGAAGGAGCACCGCCGTCCCGATTAAGGGGAGGGGTCGTTAT
Organism: Platanthera zijinensis; assembly: GCA_039513925.1. Classification (NCBI taxonomy): domain Eukaryota; kingdom Viridiplantae; phylum Streptophyta; class Magnoliopsida; order Asparagales; family Orchidaceae; genus Platanthera; species Platanthera zijinensis. Next base: position 101,187,311 of record CM077091.1, read on the forward strand.
AATTTGGTCAGCTTTAGCTGACCGTTGCTTTGTTTTGCCACCGTGCGGTGGATTGTTCTTATGCAGGAACAGGTGTGCCTAGTTGCAAATAGCGGGCTGACGCCCTTGTTGCTATGCTGGCCCTCGAAGGACAAAGCAAAGTGTTTGCTTTATTATACTCATGTATGGCCGTCCTGCGTGCCAAATTTTGAAAAACATATATTGTTTAAGTAAACACTTATAAGGCCCTAAGGTCGAGGCTTTTGTGTATTTTGTTGTCATTCCTACTCTGGTTGTTGTGGACATTCATGCTATTGCATTCGGGTTCTTATAACTGTTTTAAAAGCTTCTATTAGAATGCTCTAATTTAGGATGCATGTCCCTATTACTGGTATTTTGGTATTAATACGTAACTCCACTAACTGTCTGTGGTATATGGCGTGGGGCCCCGTCCGGACCTTCTGTAATATTCCATGTGATGGATGGGGGTGTTACACAAAGTCTATACAGATACAAGAGCAAAGATCTGGGCCACTCTGTCACATTCAGATAGTGACTCAGAGGTGGATGAAGCTGAGGAAGGTGAATGAATATGCCATGGGTTGATAGCTACACCAGAAGAAGAATCCTGCCAGGATCAGCCTAGACAAAATGAGGTATATTCCCCATCTAGTTCATCTTGATAGTCTGGATATGAATCCTGCTCAAACACTGATGCATCCTCATCAAGTGATGATGAGAGTCCTCTGTCAGAAGATGATATCAATCAATTGATTGAAAATTATGCTGCACTTCTGAAAGCTTTCATGAAAATCAAGATGTTTGTTAAGAAACAAGCAGAGGAAATTGCCTCCCTATAGTTGGCTGCTTCCCAGCAAGATGAGAGTTCATCTTTATTATATCTAAAAGAGAGAGAAGTAGCTCATCTAAATATCATGGTAGATATCCATGTTGAGTCCATCAAATATAAGGACTCTATCATCAAGGATCTTGAAGAGAAACTTGAAAGAGAGAATAGGGTTGTGGCCAATTTATCTAAGATAGATGCTATCAAGAGAAAATCTGAATCTGAGTGGATTTCTAAAGTTATCCAATCTCAGAGGAGAGACCAAGCTCCTGTCAGGCCTCAGTCAACCTCTCACAAGGTAATTCTGCCATCCAACAGGTATGACCAAGACTGTAAGTGTGGTCACTAGAGGTGTGGGAATCTTTCTTGTAAGATTACCAAAGTATCTTATAATTAAAGAAGAGAGGTCATGGGATTTAGTGCTCAGAAGGCTCCCGATGTAGAAGTTCAAAAGGCCCAACTTGTACCTTTTGTATTTGGTGCCCCATCCCCCTCATTGAAGGATGTGGATATGGCCTATTCTAAAGTTCTTCCAATAAGAAATCAAACCAAAGGTAAGCTAGTATGTGAGGCTACCTTGGTTGTCCCTGAATCCATGAAGAACATACCATCTGCAAAGAAGGTTGTTGCTAATGATGTTTAGAGTAAGCCAAGTTCCTCTACAAGCAGACTCACTTTTGGTCAAGCTCCTATTGAAAGAAACAAGAAGAAGGCCACAATTGTCCCCACTAAACAGGTAGCCAGAAGTGGCTTGGACATTTCAAGGTGTGATCAAAAAAGGAGATACAACATCCATGAATGTTAGTGTTGTGGAAAAGTGGGACACTTTGCCATAGATTGTTGGCACCCCAGTGTGCCAAAGGCAAGGCAGTGTCTTCCTAGCAGAACTCCTGTAGGTAGAAATATGCATTCTTATGCTAACAGGAACCCAGGACCCAAGTCAGCTTGGGTTCCTAAGGTAAGGTAAATTTTGCTTTGCAGGACAGTTCAAGTGTCCATACCCATTTATGGTCCTTGGACAGAGTTGTACCAAAACTAAGTCTTGTTACAGGAATTGGATGAATTGACCAGCATGCACAAGATACCTAACACATGTGCAATTATTGAGGGGGAGCTTGCAAAAGAAAGCCAGATGTACACCAATGGCTAAAGTTCAGGAGCAAGGAAGCTGGTGTGCTCAGAGGCTGTGAATCTAACATCTGCTCCTATTCTACTAGAAAGAGATAAGTAGAATTCACCTAGCTCTTAATTCTACTAAATGTCTGGTAAATTGCTAGTGTTATGCATTTTAGATATAAGGTAGTTTAAATTAAAGTCTGGGAAGAAGTAAGATAATTGTGTAAAAACTTGTCTCAATAAATAAGTTAGTGGCTCACATGTTCACTATGCCACAAAATGTAATTAGATTCAACATCCTAAAAATTGACATGGGCAGGTTGAAGCTAGTTCAAATTGCACCCCACTAGGACACCTATTATAATGTGTATTGCAAGACAATCTTACCCGTGCAGGTTAGGCCAACACAGTAAGGGGCTAAATGCAATCTAATTGCTAAAGAAAACGGAGGTTGAGGAAAATAAGCTTACTCAACAAAAATTGTAGAAAAGACGGCCTGCAGCTAAGTGGCGGGATTCAATCCTGGCCGTTGATCAAAATTTGATCACCAAATGATGTAGGATGGGTCGTGACACGCGACTGCTTATGCTAGCGGAACAACCATCATCACAGAATATGAAAAAGACGAGGAGGGCTCCGACCAAAAAGCGAATGAAAAGGGGTCGGTTGGCTCCCAAAATTCCGGGACTCGATACCACGTCCTTAGGACCTACCTCTCCAATAAGCACACAACTCGCCGTAAGCCGGACTCGATACAACGTCCTTAAGACCAACCTCTCCAACAAGCAGACAACTCACCGCACCTACACAAGCATCTAAACCTTCAACTTGAGCCGTTTCAAACGCAGCAAATGCTTTATTTAGGAGCAGCGTAAACTTCAAAAGGCGGTCAAGTTAAAGTTGAGATTAAATCCCTTGTTAACACAAAGAGTGCCAAACTTGGAGAGCAAGTCAAGGCTAGGCCTAGTTTGCTCTCGCAATGGATCTTCCAATCCGGAATACAAGAGAATCAACAACAACGAAATCGAATCACACTTGCGAGCGATGATTTAAAAATCACGGAAAAGACGGTTCGAATACATCCTCCACAAATCTCACAAGAAGAAAACACTAGATAGGAGAGGGATTACCCAACCAAGAAGATCAAACACACAAGATAAGTGGGAGAATCACTCTCTCCACGGAACCACCGGTGTCACACCGAATGGGGCTGCAACCTTCTTCCTTGGAGTCGCACCAGAGGAAGCCATGCCGGAGTCGCACCGAACGGGATGGAGGTAGCAAGGGGAAGGCTTCACACCAAGGGGGGCGGCGGCTAGGGAGAGCCTCCTTTGGCCGAATTTTCACAAGAGTGAAATAGGGTTTTCATTTTCTCTTTCAATGCCTTAACTCTTCATAATAGCCTCCTTATATAGGAGTTACAAAACACATCCAACCGTCCAAGATGGAGATGAAATCTGATCCATCCGGGCGGTTAAATACACACCAAAATGTTTAAATGGAGGAAATAAAATAATACAAGTCCTCAAGTGAATATAAAATTATTAACCAAGTAACGAATAATTTTATATTCACAAATAGTTAAATAAAATACTAAAACATAATATGTTAAAGAAATTAATCTTCAAGTGGGCCTAGGACGCCGCGGACGGAGGTTGTAATGCGGTCTTCCGTCAACATCATCATTGCGCCTGAAGTCTTTATGTTATAGCGCATCGGCAACCGGGTCATCATCAGGTAGCGTCGGAGGGGCCGCGCCATCAATCCTCCCCAACTCAAATTCACGTATCTCCAATGCGTGGTCCGAGAGATAGCGGCGGAGAAGCTCGACATCTAAACGTTGAAGCTCCATTGCGAGGACCCATGAGTCGTCTGAAGAGGTGCGGTCACGCCAATGGACAAGGAAGCGGTAGGTAGTACCATCAGGAGTAGTAAGTGGCTCAACAGCGAGAATCACATTTGGAGTGATAAATGTCTTCGGGGACCTGGGAAACATGTCAACAGTAGGAATAAAATAAGGCAACTTACAATCCGATGTTATACCTGCGGGGACCGAAGGAGAGAGATCATCTGAACTACCACTCCCCAACCCATCAGAATTTTTAGTAGAGGGAGAAGACGACAAAGAATCCAACTCTGCAGAGGTGAAACAAACGGCATAAAATCCGAGACATTAAAAATAGGGGAGATACCCCAATCAGCAGGCAAATCCAACACGAAAGTGTTGTCACCTAGCTTATTTATAATCCGAAAAGGACCAGCGCGCTTTGGGGCTAACTTTTTAATGGTGCCAGTTGGCATTCGTTCGGGAACTAACCGGACTAAAACCAGATTGCCGACTTTAAAGTGTGACACCTTCCTATGTAGATTAGCGTGCGTTTGATAGGACGCGTATTGATCAGTCAAGGTAGCTCGTATACGTGCATGTAAGTCATGAATATGTTGGGCGAAGGATTATGCAAACTGACTTGTTTTATACGTTGGAGGCAATGGGACCAAGTCAAGCGGCACAGGGGCCTTATACCTATGAACAATTTTGTTAGGAGACATACCCGTGGACCTATTTTTTGAATTATTGTAGGCCAATTGGGCATGTGGAAGAAGTAAATCCCAAGTGCCTTTGTGATCGCTCACTAGACATCTAAGAAGATTTCCTAGACTCCTATTGACTACCTCCGTCTGCCCATCAGTTTGCGGATGATAAGCCGCGGATAATAGTAATTTTGTTCCCATAAGAAACCACAAGGATTTCCAAAAGTAGCTAGTGAATTTTACGTCCCTATCCGAGACAATAGTCTTCGGCACTCCGCGGTGACTAACGACGTCCTTAAAATACAGCTTCGCTATGTTAGAAGCGTCGTTGGTCTTACAACAAGCAATAAAATATGCCATTTTGGAGAACCTATCCACAACGACGAGAATAGAGTCATGACGTCGAAGGGTGGGGGGAAGGCCTAATACAAAGTCCATGCTCACGTCTTCCCACGGTACGGATGGGATAGGTAGCGGGGTGTACAAACCTACATTGGACTTAGTACCCTTAGAAACTTTACACGTACGGCAACTGTTCACTACCCTCCCAACCATCGCCTTTAGTTTAGGCCAATAGAATTTCTCCTCTACGAGCGTAATAGTTTTGTATCTCCCAAAGTGTCCACTCAAGCCACCACTATGTAACTCCCAAATGATGTGGAGTCGCAAAGAGGAGCGAGGGATACACAATTTCCCGTGCTTGAACAGATAACCGTCCCTAAGTGAAAAGGTCGTGATGGTCGTGGGAGAGCTATCCTGGGCAGATAAATATGGCTCCTGAAAATCAGGGCATGTGGCATATTCATCCTTTATGCGCTCGAACCCTACCACATGGACTTGCATGGAGGAAAGCAAGAGGGTGAGGCGACTGAGTGCGTCGGCGACTCGATTTTCGAACCCCTTAAGGTGCTTAAGATTAAATGTGTATTCCTGCAAGAAGGATACCCATTTAGCGTGGTGCAGGCTGATTTTGTGCTGACAGTTGATGAATCATAACGCTTCATGATCAGAGAGGATGACAAACTCCTTTGAAAGAAGATAGTGTCTCAAATAATGTAAACACATAACAATCACATAAAACTCCCTATCATAATTGGAATAATTTAACTTAGTGCTCGCTAATTTCTCACTAAAATAACTAATCGGGTGACCCTCTTGACTCAAGACACCTCCAATTCCTATGCCAGATGCATCACACATAAGCTCGAAGACCTTTGTGAAGTCAGGGAGACGCAACACCGGTGCTTCGGTCATAAGCTCTTTAATACGATGGAATGCAAACGTGGCGGATTTCGTCCATGTGAATTCGCCCTTCTTCATGCAGTCAGTAATGGGCACCATAATGCTACTAAAATCGCGTATGAAACGACGATCGAAGGTAGCTAACCCGTGGAAGCTACGCACCTCTCGTAGGCTAGTGGACTCGGGCCAGTCTCTAATCACTTGAACCTTTCCTGGGTCAACACGAATACCATCAGAACCAACTATGTAACCAAAGAATTCGACCTCTGAAACATAAAATGTGCATTTCTTAAGGTTTAGTAATAAGGTTTCCTTCCTTAAGGTGGTGAGGATCACTTTGATGTGGGAGATGTGTTCGGCGGGGGAGGTGCTAAAAACTAGGATGTCGTCGAAATATACTACAACAAACTTCCCCATATATGGCCTAAAGACGTACGTCATCATCCGGGAGAAGGTGCTGGTGGCATTGGATAACCCAAAGTGCATCACCAACCACTCATAAAACCCGTCCTTAGATTTGAACGCTGTCTTCCACTCATCCCCCTCTCGGATCCTAATCTGGTGGTAACCACTCCGTAAGTCTAACTTCGAGAAGATAATGGCACCTGAAAGGACATCCAAGAGGTCATCTAGTCGCGGGATTGGAAACCTATATTTTATAGTAATTTTGTTTATAGCCCGGCTATCAACACACATGCGCCAGGTGCCATCCTTCTTAGGGGCAAGAAGGGCTGGGACAGCACATGGGCTCATACTCGTCCAAATGAATCCCTTACTCAGTAAATCCTCTATCTGGGTTTGTAACTCTTTGTGGGCGGTGGGATTAATCCTATAGTGAGGTTGGTTGGGTAGGGACGATCCGGGGATAAGGTCGATGGCATGTTGTATATCTCTAAGAGGTGGCAACGAAGAGGGTAGCTCGTTCGGGTAAACGTCCCTAAACTCATCCAACAATATCCGTAGCTCTCGAGGTAAATCATCCAACACTCCACTGTCAGTCTTTGCACCCATGAGAACGAGAGCGTACATCATACCCTGAATGAAGGAATCCTTCACAAATTCTTTCCTACAAACTAAACGCAATGCCCTCCTCTCTACAGGGACGGTGGTATCCTTAGCCAACACTACCGGCTCTTTCGGCACAGTCGGTATCAAGGTGATGGTCTTGCCGTTGAATTTGAACTCATATGTGTTGGCACGATCGTAGTGTGTCACGTCACAATCGTAGAGCCAGGGGCGGCCTAACAACACATGACAAACGTCCATTGGCAGGACGTCGCACCAAACCTCATCCGAGTAGGATTTGAATGACAGGGGGACTAAGCATCGTTGGGTTACTTTAATAGTAACCTTACTAATCCAAGCAACCTGATAGGGGGTCGGATGCGATTCAGAAGACAAGGACATACGTTTAACAGCATTCTCAGAAATGGCGTTCACACAACTACCACCATCAATAACTAGTTTGCAAAGCTTATCGCCACTCTTAAAGATCAAGGAGAATATGCTCGTCCTCTTCCAGTCGTCTATGGGATGAGGGGGAGTCAAAATACAACGCATCACCATAAGGCGGTGATCGTCCTCAAAGTCACTAGGGACTCCTTCTGGTTTGCTCTCCTCTGAGGCCTCGTATACATAATCGTCAGGTCAGTAGCTGGCTCTAATAAGGCTAGGGCTTTCGTCTTTGTTGGGCATTCGTAGGCATAGTGGCCTTGAACGCCACAAGAGTAATAAGTGGTGTTAGCCTTGCAAACCTTCCCTATAGGGACACGCTCACTCGCATGGTTCTTGGTGTTCCTAGCGGTGATCATGACTGACTTCGACTCGGTGGATTTGAACTTTCCCTTATCAGGATATGTGGAAGAAGATGCCCCAGTGGTGGACTTGTTCTTCGCATGAGCGTAATGGGAGTGAGCCTTAGAGGCTAGGTGTTTTTCAATGTCCAGGGAGGCATTGAAAGTCGTGTTCAAATCCGTATGCCCATATCGCAAGAGCTTCCTTTGGAAATCGGGGTGAAGCCCCTTTCGGAATCTAGATAAAGTGACTTCGGGGATCTCCCTAAGGTCACATCGCACCATACTGTCCTTAAGTTCACCCATATATTCAGCCACCGACATTGAGCCTTGTCGAAGGGTGGCAAGCTCATCGAACATCTGTGTCCGATGGTACGCGGGAACGTACTGATTGGTTAACATGTTCTTCATCACCGGCCAACCTATAAGGAGGGCTTCGTGTCCGGTTCCTAACCTCCGCTCCTCATTCAGCCAAAACATCTTAGCACGACCTGTTAACTTCATCCGGGCAACTTGGACCTTTTGGGGATCCGTCAGGTTGTGCCACTCGAAGTAACACTCCATGTCCACCGTCCAGTTAAGGAAGATCTGGGGATCTCCCATGCCATCGTAAGTGGGGGCATTAATTTTAATGGCCCTCGTGAGATCAAAACCTCTCTCGTGGCGGTGTTCTCGATGGGGTGCTCGGAGGGAGTCCTCATCGGAATCCAAATCAGGAGTTTGTGGGCGCCGGTTGGGCCACTCAACATTAACGGGAGGTGGGGGTGGCCTTTCCTGATTTTGAAGGATCTGTGCTAAAATGTTCCTAAGATCGGTCATTTCGGTACGTAGACCTGTTATAGCGTTGGTGTTGGGATCACCATGCTCTCTCGCAGCCATCCTAGACATAGACGGTGTCATGTACTCCGTTCCTAGCCTAGTTCGCATGCAGGTTTAGGAGAATTTTGGAAAGATGATTTTTCCTAGGGCTGTAGCTATATTAAAAATAGGATATTTTTAAAGATTCCCGACGTGCTTAATACGTAGATCATTAAAAAAAAATTGGAAGTTCGCTGAAAAATAAAAATTTCAGCCCACTATTTGCAGACCAGCTAGATAGAATTACGACATTTCCAATTTTCAGGCTGACCTAACGAGGACGAATCGAAAAATTTTCTGTTTTAATGTTGCAGGAAATAAGTGCAGGAAGCTACAGAAAAAATTTCAGATTTGTTTGACAAGTTTTAAAATTCCGAGGGTTTTACTAAACGCAGACCAATCCGAAAATTTCAGATCTTATAAAGATCAGATCGACCAACGAAGAAAGCAGCGAGGATGTTCGCAAATTGGGAGTTGAAACGACCTCCTCTGATACCAAATTGATGTAGGATGGGTCATGACACGCGACTGCTTACGCTAGCGGAACAACCATCATCACAGAATATGAAAATAACGAAGAGGGCTCCGACCAAAAAGCGAACGAAAAGGGATCGGTTAGCTCCCAAAATTTCGGGACTCGATACCACATCCTTAGGACCTACCTCTCCAACAAGCACACAACTCGCCGTAAGCCGGACTCGATACAACGTCCTTACGACCTACCTCTCCAACAAACACACAACTCACCGCACCTACACAAGCATCTAAACCTTCAACTTGAGCCGTTTCAAACGCAGCAAATGCTTTATTTAGGAGCAGCGTAAACTTCAAAAGGCGGTCGATTTAAAGTTGAGATTAAATCCCTTGTTAACACAAAGAGTGCCAAACTTGGAAAGCAAGTCAAGGTTAGGCCGCGTTTGCTCCCGCAATGGATCTTCCAATCCGGAATACAAGAGATTCAACAACAACGAAATCGAATTACACTTGCGAGTGATGATTTAAAAATCATGGAAAAGACAGTTCGAATACATCCTCCACAAATCTCACAAGAAGAAAACACTAGATAGGAGAGGGATTACCCAACCAAGAAGATCAAACACACAAGATAAGTGGGAGAATCACTCTCTCCACGGAACCACTGGCGTCACACCGAATGGGGCTGCAACCTTCTTCCTTGGAGTCACACCGGAGGAACCCACACCGGAGTCACATCGAACGGGATGGAGGTAGCAAGGGGAAGGCTTCACACCAAGGGGGGCGGCGGCTAGGGAGAGCCTCCTTTTGCTGAATTTTCACAAGAGTGAAATAGGGTTTTCTTTTTCTCTTTCAATGCCTTAACTCTTCATAATAGCCTCCTTATATAGGAGTTACAAAACACATCCAACCGTCCAAGATGGAGATGAAATCTCATCCATCCGGGCGGTTAAATACACACCAAAATGTTTAAATGGATGAAATAAAATAATAGAAGTCCTCAAGTGAATATAAAATTATTAACCAAGTATGGAATAATTTTATATTCACAAATAGTTAAATAAAATACTAAAACATAATATGCTAAAGAAATTAATCTTCAAGTGGGCCTAGGACACCGCGTACGGAGGTTATAATGCGGGCTTCCGTCAGCATCATCATTGCGCCTGAAGTCTTTATGTTATAGCACCTCGGCAACCGGGTCATAATCAGGTAGCGTCGGAGGGGTCGCGCCATCACCAAAAAGGTAAGTGTCTTTCTGCCATCTCATTATTATTAACTATAAATAGAAAAGCTTATGCATAAAGCAAAGTCACTGTTCCTTTCCCTCTCCCGCCTGTATTCATCGAATTGACGGAAAGCCGTTTTCACTAGGTTGCAAAAATTCTCAAGCGAAATGGCGCCCAAGTGATAAGATTTCCTATTCGAGGGTTCGGAATTTGTGAGAAATGGATTCAAAGATGCTCCTGAAGAGGTACAGTATGTTCTTCATCTTCTCCGAACATCTGACTTAGAATTCATCCTGTCGGAACCCTATTTACTATGGAAACAGGAGGTTCTAGAGTTATTCTCCAATGCCAAGGAAGATTCCGACAGCTGGGAAAATCAAGACGACTGTGAGTGGAACAAAAGTCAAGATAACATCAAGAAGGTTGAGCAAAGCCCTAAAGCTAACAAAGTTCCCTGCGGTTGATGATGAATACGAACTGTCGCAAGATGATGTAAAGACTGCCATAAAATGGTGTGGGGTGTCCAAGCACTCCATCGGATCAATCCTAAGAAAGGAGTTAAACTTGAAAGGTAAGTTCTTGGTAGATGTCATCGGGAAGGCTTTGTTATATAAAACAGGCTCCTATGACAAGATCTGGAAAAAGATGTTTGAGCTAATGTGCAGAGTCATTTTGACTAGGAAAATTGACTGGGGAAGAATTCTCTTTAAAAGGATTACTGAGTGCATGAATGTACCGAATTTAGGAAGAATTTTATCCCTATTTCTATGACAAACTGTTCCAGAGATTCTGAACTTGAAGGTGGGAGCAAGAATACATCATATGAGAAGAATGGACCTCAAGTTGCTGGAGAGGTGGGACAGGGTCCTTCAACCCCATGTACCATCAGCAATAGAAAAGAAAGGAAAGAAGGCTACTATTCCTGAGCCCAGCTCCACTAGCAGCTCTTCCGATGAAGAAGAACAACATGATCCAAAACTGACATCTTCTGCAGAAAAGTCCAGGAAGGACATGGACACTCAGGTATCATCTTCTTCAGAACTTACACAAAGTCTTCTAAGCAGACCTAAGTCAGATACTGTCCCTAGGGATGATGTACCTACTGGTGAGATGGCTGAAGCAGTGGTAGAGGAAGTTGTTGACCAGATCTCTACAAGGATGGAGGAAGATGCTTCCAGACTTGATGATATAGATGGGCATTTTCCTATATTTGATGATACTGATGTTCCCAGGCCTCAGAGTGAGGGGGAGATCAAACTAGCTTTTGATAGGGAGGTTGAAATCATGAAAATTGCATTTACTGAGGACAAGACTGACATGGCTGAGGGGGAGCAGTTTGTAGAAGAAATAATGCAAGATACATTAGTTGTGGGTGAGCAATTTAAGATCCCCTCTACAGAAATTCAGCCTACAAATGATACTACTATTGTTGATGCTGCTGACCTGCATGAAAATGAAGGCATGGTAGAGGTTGAGGGGGAGATTCCATCTAAACTCCCTGCTCATGATGTTCATGATCAAGTCTCCTCTGAATTTGAGAAAGAGGAATCTAGTCATGAGAAAACACACTCCTCAGCACATACATAGAATGGCCAGTCCAAGAGTGACTCTGCACAAGGAACAAGGAACAAGCCAGTATGGGAAGCTCTAGATGAAGGCACCTCTTCTCAAACAGACCAGATACCACCCATATTCCTGGCCCAACTAAAAGGTATGCTGAATGAGCAAAGGAGAGCATTGGAAAATTTTGTGGATGATGCATTAAAAGACATCAGAAATGATCTGGCAACAGAGATCAAATCTATAAGATTTGAAGTAAACTTGTTGAAAGGAGAAACTATAAAGTTCTTTAAAAGGGTTTATCTAGCTGTGGACTACACCATGGACAAGCTGGATATGGGAAGACAAAATGTTTTAACTGTTATAGAAAATCAAAATATTTAGAATCAGAACATGCTGGTCATTCATGATACTGATAAAGTTCTGAGGGATAAACAGAAGACAGAAATCTTTACCAAGATGGAAGTTTGTACTAAGTTGTTTGATGATCATATGCTGGAAGTCAAGAATCATGTTACTGTTGGAGTTAACTACCAAGAAATAGAAAGAAGCAAAGCCTGCACCTTGATGCACGTGCGGCAAGTGTACCGATCGCTATCAAGTAATAATAATGGGGAATAGCTTCCCCGAGTATCGATTTCTTGCGGAGCGCAATAAGGGAGCAAGGGTTTTAGTACTTTGGAGAAATGCGTGCAAGTGCAAAGTGAGAAAGGGGGGTTTTGATTTGGGTTTCCTAAATTAAACAACCTACAATTACTGCGGGTCGCCTTCACCGCTTTGCTCTGGTGAATCACTCCGGAGAGTGATAGCGAAGTGTGAGAACTGGTGAGGGTCGAAAACACCTCTTCACAATGCACACTTCTAGCAAATGCTAGAATGGACAAATCACCTACTCTAGCAAGTGTGATGAGCCTAACAATTCAAAGCAAGTTCACAAAACACCTAAGCACAAGCATCAAGCATTCTAGAACCACAAATGCAAATCACACTACAATATTCAAAAAGCGTTTAACAAGGAGGAAGTATAATAGGAAGGAGGAGAGATTACAATAAAGACAAGAAGTTTTTCAAGATTCTCGGCCGGAAATTAGGGGTGTCAACCCTTGTTCGTGCTCGGTCTTCGGAAAGGAGTCCAGGATCCAAGAGTAGTTGTCACTTCCTCCGTCGAGCCCGTCCTTGTATTGTTGTGGTTGCTGAGGCGAAATGGAGCTTGGGTGGCTACAGCAAGTAGCTCAAATTGAGCTTCGAACGTAGCAACGTCGATGGCGGTGGAGGATGAAGCTTTTACAAGCTCTTTAAAGTGGAATGCGTGGCCGGATCTTCCCTCAAAGGAAGAGAGAGAGGAAGGGGCTGGAGAGTGATTTTCCCGCTCAAGGGAGCCAAAATGGCGGGTTGGTTCGTCAATCCCCGAAAATGGAAAAAGCTGTAACTTAAATAGAAAATTATCAGAAAATTGGTCTTGCACGGTTCAACGCATGACCGTGCGTGAACCGTACGATATTATAATAAAGCACACGCCTGCGAAGAAGAAGCGTTGACCCGTGCGTTTCCTTCGCGTACCGGCGATCCGCCTGTGTGTGAAGCAATTCGCACGGGTAACCACAGAACGAAGAACTGTAGGCAAAAACAGTGGAACCGTGCGTTTTACTCGCGCACGGGCGATTCCGCCTGTGCGTGAAGGAAAATGCCCGATTAATCACAGAACGAAAAAGGGCAGGAAAACACCAGAATGCTATAGGAAAACCGTACGTTTCCTTCGTGCACGGTTTGGGTGAAACCGTGCGTGAAGGATTCGCACGAGCTGGTCGTTCCACCAGATTGACCGGAGGTAAATGCACGACCAAAACTAATCGTGCGCTAAGTAAACGCACGACCGTGCATTTTCCTCAAATCAGAATTCAGATAAGGGGAAAACATACCACCTGCAAGCAAGGAAAGAAAGGCAAAGGAGGACCCTCCAGCAATACAAAAATGAAGAGAAAGCTACTAGAACAAGCCCTGGGGAGCACCACGTGCTTACCCCCTAACCAATAAGTGCGCAATTGCGCATGCAAGGGCAAGAAAAGCGCATAAAGCACAAATGGCATAAAGGAAGAGATAAATAGCGAAAACATCCAATAAATGAAGTGCCAAGGCATGAAAACCAACCCAGATGAGCCCGCAAAACCCATTATAAACGGGACTCATCACACCTCCCAGACCATTCAATTAGTTGGAGAAGTCAAAAAGGGGGAGAGTGGGGCAATAAGAACTAATACTGAGAACATGGTCTAGGCAACCAATGTGGTGAGAGGCTCTTTGGGAATGGAGAAAATTCAGTATGATAACATCCCAATGATGCATGCTCATGTACAAGATGCCTTGCACAGAATGTTTGCTGCTGATCAAGTATAAGATAATCAGGAGTATGTGCAGTACATTGAAGAAGGTGATAGTGCTGGTGCCCAGTGGGGAGAACAGTCTACTGCTATTGTGATTCCTTCCTTCAGCCTCACTGTAGACCAGACATTGCTAACCAAAGAAATGACTATAACTGCTAAAACTGAAGAAAAATCCGGATAAGGAAGAGGAAATATAGAGAAGAAATGAAAAAAAGGCCTGATTTCGAACAATGGAGCCCAGAGTCTAGATCTATCATTCTGCTTGCTTGGGATCAGGTCAAAAACAAAAGGTCAGACAGAGGAAAGTGGTATAATAAAATGGAATGGGAAAATACGGAAAAGAGGGACATTGAAAAGAGAATTTACTGGAAGAACAAGAATGCTAACACCTTGCTTCCTGGTGCAATTAAACCCTCCAAGTACTTCCCCAAGCCCTTCAGCTATTTTTAAAAGCAGAAAGATAAAGCAGAAGTTGAAGCAGCTAAAGTAGATAAGAATGATAACAAAGGAAAAAAGATGGTTGTTGTTGAAGAGAAAGCAGTTAAGAAGCCAAAGGGCAATAGGATTGTAATAAAGGAACCTGAAACTTGAAAATTTTCAGGTTCTGCTTATAGGGCTAAGGAATGTGACATTTTGGTTCATGCACAAACATTATAATTCCTTATATGTTAAATGAAATATCATTTGTTATGATTATGTTCATTATTTTTCTGATTCATGTTGTGTTAATGTTTTATGTATATGTTGCATAAGTATGTTAGTGTATACATTGGCATAGGTTTTGACTTCTTCAAATAGGGGGAGATTGTTGGGTCCATTGATCCCAATGTCCTGGATCTGAAGAAGGCCTAGCAATCAATGTATACACATGTAGTGATCTAACTTATGCTCAAGTTTAGTGATTGCAGGGATGTCCTAGTAACAATGATGTGACAGGTAGCCTAAGTGGATAAGTTAGGTAAACACTTACCTAAGATGTGGATAGACAGAAATCTGTCTAAGTCCACGGACATTGAGTGAAGGTTACTCACTCAACGCCAGATGACTTATAGCACTGAGTGGAGTCTATACAGTCAAAGCCAAAGTAGTGGCAAGCTGAGAAAGTGGCTAAGTCCACAAGCGTTGAGTGAAGTCAATTCACTCAATGCCATACAGCAAAAAGCTGTGAGTATGGCTCATCTTGTCAAAGCCTAAGAACAAATAGGCAGAAATATGGTTAAGTCCATAGGCATTGAGTGAAGTCTACTCACTCAACGTCATACAGCAAAAAGCTGTGAAACAAGCTAAGCCAAAGAAGATAGACTAGAAAATCCATTTAAATCTGTAATGCCCAAAACCCAAATAAGGTCACACGGCCTGGGACATGGGCGTGTTCAGGGCTGTGTCCCGCTCTGTGTTAGCCTGGCTGTGTCAAGTGTGGTACATGGCTGGAAACACGGGTATGAACAATGCTGATATGGGCATATCGATTGGGGGCACAAGCTTGTCAAATACCTGTGTCCTGCTATGGTTGTGTCGGGCGGGGCAGACTGACATACAAGGCCTGGAGCACGGGCATGTACTGGTCGACACGGGCTTAACAAAGTTGACACGGGTGTGTTGGAAACCCGTGTCCCTTTCGAGATTTGTTGGTCCTGTGTCGATTGAGGGGCACGCCCCTCCACACGGGAGTGTACTTATTGATATGGGCGTGTCAGGAACTTGACACGGGCGTGTCTAAGCCCTTGTCCTGGTAGGTTTCAGTCAGTTGTGTGCTACTTATAGTACACGGCCTATGACACAGGCATGTCACAAGCCGTGTTCAGCCCAGGAAAGTCATTTTCAGAGCAAATCAGAGCCGTTCATTTCCTTTGATGAAGATCTAACGGCCCTGGGTATTTCTTGAAGGGATAAGTGCGGGAAATTATGAGTTAATTCTCATTCAAGACTTATCATACTCTTTCTAAGAAGAAGAGAGAGTAGAGCAAGGGAAGGAAGAAGAAGAGAGATATAGCTGCCGGTGGTGCTACGGTGGTCTAAACCGCGAGCCGAGTCTAGATCTGCGAAGGAAAGGCCGTTGCAGTGACTTTTATCCGTCTCATTTTTCTCCATGGCACTGAAGTGTCTTCCAAGGGTAACGATTTACTTCTTGGACAAGTGAAGTCCTTCTTTCCTGCATCTGCATGGAATCATCCACCAAAAGGTGGAAATCTAAGTGATTCCCTTGGGATGTTGTGTTTCATCCCTTGTTTCATTGCATTAGAACCGAAAGCGAGTAGTATGGTTAGGAATGTTGTGTGAAGCCAATCCGAACGGGTTGGTCTGGATTGGTGATGCTTTGTTTGCAAATCGGAGAAAACTCCGAGTAAATTGATGTTGAGAGTTGGTACTTGGTGTTCAACTCTTGTGGTCATGAGTGCCATTCTGTGTGAAGTTGAGTTGTTAGGCTGCAACTGTGGATGCCCGTGTGGCGAACGGGAAAGGTGAAGCAATACCCGCGTCTGACCAGGCTTGAGTCTGACAAATTTGAGCAACGGGAAAGGTGGATCTGTACCCGCGTTATGGTTGTCTAACTGTGGGTACTTAATGCCATGTTAGGATCACATAGAGAGAGTCTCTGGCTTGCACGCCGTAAAGAATAGGAATGCTCATAATGGACCGTCATGTTTGGGACCTCTGAACGGTAGTGGAACCCTGGTTTTCTGGTTCACTAATAATGTGCCCTGAGTGCACGAAACATCGGGTCGTCGTGTCGGCGTTTATGATATGTATTGACAGGTGCGGTTGTGCACATCCTTGGTGGATTGTTATATTTATATGCTGTGTGAATAAAATGCTTTGAAGGGAAGGAATTCCGCTGCCCCGTACCAGGGGCAGGGTCGTTATAATTGGTCAGCTGAATGCTGACCATTGCCCTGTTTGCCACCGCTTGGTGGATTGTCCTTTTTCAGGTAATGGAGGACCAAGCGGGAAATAGCGGGCTGAAGCTCTGGTTATGCTGCTAGCCCTTGAAGGTTATGTTTTGTTTACTCTTGTTCATGTGTTGTTGGCCTGCGCGCCAATGTTTGTAAACCTGTAAGGCCATAAGGCCAAGTACATTTTGTATACATTCCTGTTTTCTTAGTGGACAATCTTTGTGATTCTTGATTTCAAGTTTTCAACTATGAAGCTTCTGCTAGAATGCTCTGTGTTAAGGTTCAATGGTCTTTGATATTATTTAGTAACTTCTTCACCTGTTTGTAAAATATGGTGTGGGGCCCCGACCGGACCCTCTATCATATTACAAATGATGGGTAGGGATGTTACAATTTGGCATCAGTTCTTTCTCTTCTGAATTCGTGGTCGAATTCTTTTGAGGGCTGGCGAGCACGTGTAAGTGCTACCGTTATAACACATAAAATGAACTCAAGAATGTCCACTTAGGAATGGAAATACACTTGTTTGTTGAACCTGTGTGTTCCTTTTTGTATGTTTATCGTTTGATTGGTCTTTAAATTTTGTTTCTATACATATAGGTGACTAGAAGGGTTGCAGGTCTGTCGGAACCTCAACGTTCTATTGAAAGTGCGGTACCAGCTGAGGTGCCCACACCTCCTCCATTTGCTGAAACTGTACGTTTGATTACGGAGAAAGTACTTGCTGTTATGAATGCTCAACAAGCTGGGCAGGCACGCCCTGCAGTGGTGTCAATGCCTACTGGATTAAGACAAGAACCGGTAGAAGTTGTGGTTGATCCGCGGATAGTAGATCAATAATTGAAGTGGTTCATGAGCTTCAATCCTCCTCAATTTACTGGGGCGGGCTCCCCAGCCCAAGCGGAGGATTGGCTCGCAAGGATTAAGAGAATCTTGACAGCTATCAGAGTTGAGGAGGAATAGAAAGTAACTTTAACCACTTTCCTACTTGAGGGAGAGGCTCGGTTGTGGTGGGTTGAGGTGGAACTGCATCACTTGGCAGGCAGACAATTGACGGAGGTCTCAATTAGAGAGTTCTCTTGGTTGTTCTTAGTAAAGCATCTGCTGATGCAGCAAAGAATTGCTATGGAGTTGGAGTTCCAACGGTTGACTCAAGGGGAACATAGTGTGGATGACTACCTTCATGAGTTTATGCATTTGGGACAGTATGCGGGTACTATCTTTACTGAAGAGGAGTGAAAGACCAGTTGGTTCTATGGGGGACTACGGGATGAGCTACGGTATCTACTCTCGAGTTATATAAACCAGGGATTTCAAGCAATGGTCTGTATGTCTCGGTCTTTGGAGACAGACATGAAAAGAGGGCAGGGCAAGGGGAACTTGGCTGTTACAAAGCCGGAGTTCAAGCCACCGGATCCGAAGAAGTTTGGGTACCGAAAGAGATGGGGTAAGAAGTCCAAATCTACTAGACAAACTCCTTCAGTGGTTGCGCCGGAGGCATCTTCTTGTTATGGTCCTCGCACTTGCTACACGTGTGGCAAGCCAGGACACTATGCTCGGGATTGTCGAGTTGGCCCTCCAAAAGGCGAGCAGAAGCTGGGTACATCCTATGCGGAAAAAGGGAAGGCTGTGGCGGAGTCTTTTGCATCACAGGCGCAGCCCCGAATTTATAATATTGGACAACAGGAGGCCATCAAGCAGGCCGATGTCATCACAGGTGCGAGTGGTTTATAGTTTAACTTTATGCTTTGTGTTGTGCTTATTTTAATCTTGGTGTTATAGGTTTTATCCTTATATGGTACTATCCGGCACGAGCACTGTTCGATACAGGTGCTTCACATTCGTTCCTGTCTGAAGATTTCGTCTTGGGAATCGGGGTGTCTATACGGACCTTGACAGACAGTATTAAGGTATTACTACCTAACGGATGTTTGATGTGCGCGGATAAATCTTGTTGTGTTGAGGTAAAGATAGGAAGTCGGGATTTCAAGGTGGAAACATCAGCATTGCCGATATCAAAGTTCGATATAATCTTTTGTATGGACTGGCTTTCAGAGCAGCATGCCTATATAAATTGCACTTCAAAAGAAGTTACACCAGGGCAGAATACAGAACAAGAGACTAAGTTCAATGGTATGCGAGGGACGAGTAGGATATTGGTATCTGCTCTCCAAGTCGTTAAGGCAGTTCGGAAGGGTGTGGAGTTATTCTTCACAATCATAGAGGTTGTGGAGCCGAAGGCCAGTGTGAGTGAGGTGCCGATTGTATCGGAATATGCTGATGTGTTTCCAAAAGACCTTCCGGGGTTACCTCCCCAAAGGTAAATCGACTTCGCAATCTATTTGGTGCCAGGTGCGAAACCTGTGGCCCGCTCGCCTTGCAGGGTAGCGCCAAAGGAAATGGCGGAACTGAAAGTTCAGTTACAAGAATTGCTAGAGCAAGGCTTTATACGCCCAAGTCAGTCACCTTGGTGCGCTCCGGTTCTCTTTGTGAAAAAGAAGGACGGTAGCTTACGTCTATGCATTGACTATAAAGAACTGAACAAACTGACGAAAAAGAACAAGTATCTGATTCCACGGATTGACGACTTGTTTGATCAGTTAGTTGGCTCAACTGTATACTCCAAGTTGGATTTGAAGTAAGGTTATTATCAGTTGAGAGTTCGTGAAAGTAACATACCCAAAACAGTGTTTGGAACACGATATGGTCACTATGAGTTCACGGTAATGCTTTTTGGGCTGTCAAATGCGCCATCGGTATTTATGGACTTAATGCATCAGACGTTTAGGGAATACTTGGACCTCTTTGTGATCGTATTTATTAACAATATCCTTGTATATTCCCAATCCGAAGAATATCATGCAAATCATTTGCGGATGGTGTTGCACACCCTGAGGAAGAACAAGCTCTACGTCAAGTTCTCTAAGTGTGATTTTTGGCTGTCATCAGTGGCTTTCCTTGGCCATGTGGTTAATGGCGAGGTCATTGCGGCGGATCCTTCCAAGATAGTTTCTATACGGGAGTGGCCTGTTCTCTCTTCAGTAGCAAAATTCAGGAGTTTCCTTGGGCTTACGGGCTACTACAGGCGCTTCGTAGAGAACTTCTAGAGGATAGCCTTGCCTCTCACCATACTGATGAGGAAGGATCAGAAGTTCGTTTGGACGCCCGAGTGCACACGAGCTTTCGAAGAGCTAAAGAGTCGTTTGACCATGGCGCCAATCTTAACATCTTCATGTGGTCTGGATGGCTTTGAGGTTTATAGTGATGCGTCAGGTAGCGCCTTAGGCTGCGTTCTTCTATTGTTCGAAAAGGTGATAGCATATGGCTCACTCCAGTTGAAGGTGCACGAATGGAATTACCCCGTCTATGATTTGGAGTTGATGGAGGTGGTATTCGCACTTAAACTGTGGCGTCATTATCTATATGGCGTGAAAGTGGATATATTCACGGACCATAAGAGCCTGAAATGTCTGTTGGACCAGAAGGAGCTCAATATGCGATAGAGAAGGTGGATGGAATTTCTTGGTGACTACACCTTCCAGATTCATTATAATCCCAATAAAGGGAATGTAGTCGTGGATGCCTTGAGTCGTAGGACTCTGGTAAGGGCAAATTGGTTGCTAAGACATGATGAAAGCTTAATTCGAGAACTAAAAGCATTAGATATTTCTTGTGTTGAAAAGAATTCCACTGCAAATACGTGCTTAAACTGGACAGAGGTACAGTGTGACCTGACAAATAGAGTTCGGCAAGCAACAACACTTGATGAAAGTCTACAACGCTATGCAGCGGAAAGTGCGGATTCTCAATTTTCATTTAGTGACGGCCTTTTCGGAAGGACAGTCATTTGTGTGTCCCAGAGAGGGGTAAACTTCGTGAAGAATTGATGTATGAAGCCCACTTTACAAAGTATTCGATTCACCCCGGGAGCACGAAGATGTATAAGGATATGAAGAAAAGTTTTTGGTGGCTTGGGATGAAGAAGGACATAGTGCACTATGGTTCTAAATGTCAAACCTGTGCCTTGGTGAAGGCTGAATGCCAAAAATCGGGGGATTTTCTGAAGTCGTTGTCTATCCCTGTGTGGAAATTTGATGATATTTCCATGGATTTCGTGCATGGATTGCTGAGATCACAGAATGGAATTGATGTAGTTTGGGTGATTGTGGACCGGTTAACTAAGGTATTGCACTTCATCCCGAACCAGAAGGACAATTCAGTTGAAAAGTTGGCAAAGATGTATGTGGATACTATTGTACGATTGTACGGTGTGCCCCGTAGCATCGTTAGTGATCGAGATGGACGTTTCACTTTGGGTGATTGGAAATTAGTCCACCAACTGTCGGGTATGAAATTACATTTCAGCACAGCCTTTCATCCTCATATGGATGGTCAGACCAAAAGGACCAACAGGACGTTGGAGGATATGCTCTGGATGTGTACGCTGGATTTTAGGAAGAGTTGGGAAGATCATCTCTTTATGATTGAGTTTGCCTATAACAATTGCTACAAAGCTAGTATTCAGATGATGCCCTTTGAGGCTTTATACAATAGGAAATGTTGTACACCTTTGGCTTGGGCGTAGACTGGCGAAACAAAGTTGTACAAGCGAAAGGAGATGGATGATGCCAACTCAACTATACGGTTGATACGCGAAAGGCTGTTGGTGGTTCAAGACAAGCAGGCTAAGTATTACAATGCCATGGACCGAAACGTGGAGTTTGTGATGGGCTAATGAGTATACTTGAAGATTAAACCCTTTAAAGGTGTGTCCAGGATACGGTGTCTGAAAAAGCTGAGCCTGAGGTATCTGGGACCGTTTGAAGTGGTAGAGCGTGTTGGTGAAGCTGCCTATCGGTTAGCACTTCTGCTGGAGCTGAGTGGTTTACATGATGTGTTTCATGTCTCGGTGTTGCGGAAAATAGTGAAAGAGACATCACAAGTGGTTATTGCAGATAAAGTATCATTCGATAGTGGGCTAAGGACGAAGGTTAGGCCTATTCGGATCGAGGATACGGCGGTTAAACAGCTACGAAACAAAACTATCGGGATGGTCAAGGTCCGGTGGGACAACTGTGGCCATGAGGAGTTGTCATGGGAGCAGGAACAAACTATGTGTACTGAATTTCCCGAGCTATTTACGTGAGACTGTTGTGACCTTATGAGTTGAACAAAGTGAATATTTTGTAAAATATTTTTTTTGCTGTGAACTACATGCTTTAGAAATTTCGGGAGGAAATTCTCTTAAGGGGGAGAGTTGTAATGCCCCAAAACCCAAATAAGGTCACACGGCCTGGGACACAGGCGTGTCTAGGGCCATGTACTGCTCTGTGTTAGCTTGGTTGTGTCAAGTGTGGTATACGGTTGGAAACACGGGTTTGAAAAGTGCTGACACGGTCATGTCGATTGGTGACACGGGCGTGTCAAATACCCATGTCCTGCTCTGGTTGTTTCGGGTGGTGCCGACTGACGTACACGGACTGGAGCACGGGCGTGTACTGGTCGACACGGGCATGTCAAAGTTGATACGGGCGTGTTGGTAACTCGTGTCCCTTTCGAGATTTGTTGTTCCTGTGTCGATTGAGGGACACGCCCCTCAACACGAGCGTGTACTTATTAACACGGGCGTGTTAGGAACTTGACACGGGCATGTCTAAGCCCATTTCCTGGTCTGGTTTGAGTCGGTTGTGTGCTCCTTACAGTACACGGCCTGTGACACGGGCGTGTCACAAGCTGTGTTCGGCCCAGGAAAGTAATTTTCAGAGCAAATCAAAGCCATTCATTTCCTTTGATGAAGATCTAATGGCCCTGGGTATTTCCTGAAGGGATAAGTGCGGGAAATGATGAGTTAATTCTCATTCAAGCCTTATCATACTCTTTCTAAGAAGAAGAGAGAGATGAGATCAAGGGAAGGAAGAAGAACAGAGATCCGGCCGCCGGTGGTGCTACGGTGGTCCAAACCACGAGCCGAGTCCAGATCTGCGAAGGCAAAGCCGTTGTAGTGACTTTCATCCATCTCATTTTCTCCATGGCACCGAAGCATCTTCCAAGGGTAACGATTTCCTTCTTGGACAAGTGAAGTCCTTCTTTCTTGCATCTGCATGGAATCCTCCACCAAAAGGTGGAAATCGAAGTGATTCCCTTGGGATGTTGTGTTTTATCCCTTGTTTCGTGCATTAGAACCGGAAGCGAGTAGTACGGTTAGGTAAGCTGTGTGAATCCCATTCGGACGGGTTGGTCTGGATTTGTGATGCTTTGTTTGCAAATCGGAGAAAACTACGAGTAAATTGATGTTGAGAGTTGGTACTTGGTGTTCAACTCTTGTGGTCGTGAGTGCCATTTTGTTTGAAGTTGAGTAATTAGGCTGCAACTGTGGATGCCCGTGTGGCGAATGGGAAAGGTGAAGCCATACTCGCGTCAGTCCGGGCTTGAGTCTGATAAATTTGAGCAATAAGAAAGGTGGATCTGTACCCGCGTTATGGTTGTCTAACTGTGGGTGCTTAAGGCCCTATTAGGATCACATAGCGAGAGTCTCTGGCATGCGCGCCGTAAAGACTAGGAATGCTCATAATGGACTGTCATGTCTGGGACCTCTGAACGGTGGTGGAACCCTGGTTTTCCGGTTCACTAATAATGTGCCCTGAGTGCACGGAACGTTGGGCCATCATGCTGGCATTTGTGATATGTATTGACCGGTGCGGTTTTGCACGTCCTTGGTGGATTGTTATATATATATGCTGTGTGAATAAAATGCTTTGCAGAAAAGGAATTTCGCTGCACCGTGACAGGGGCAAGGTAGTTATAATTGGTCAGTTGAATGTTGATCGTTGCCATGTTTGTCACCGCTTGGTGGATTGTCCTTTTTCAGGTAATGGAGGACCAAGCGGGAAATAGCGGGCTGAAGCTATGGTTGCGCTGCTAGCCCTTGAAGGCTATGTTTTGTTTACTCTTGTTCATGTGTGGCCGGCCTGCGCGCCGATGTTGTAAGCCACACTTTTGTTAAGAGAAACCTGTAAGACCATAAGGCCAAGTATATTTTGTATACATTCCTGTTTTCTTAGTGGACATTCTTTATGATTCTTGAGTTCAAGTTTTCAACCATGAAGCTTCCGCTAGAATGCTCTGTGTTAGGGTTCGATGGTCTTTGATATTATTTAGTGACTTCTCCGCCTGTTTGTAATATATTTTGTGGGGCCCTGGCCGGACCCTCTATCATATTACACGTGAAGGGTAGGGATGTTACAAAATCCACAAGCGTTGAGTGAGGACAGCTCACTCAACGCCATGTGACTAAAGGTTGTGAGAAAAGCTCAGTCAGTCAAAGCCACAGAAAATCTGTGCTGATATTTGACTAAGTCCATAGGCATTGAGTGAGGCAAGCTCACTCAATGCCATGTGATAAAGCATTGATTGTATCTCATTCAGTCAGAACCTGTGTTTTCTGACATAGAAATTTGGCTAAGTCCAAATGCATTGAGTGGAGCTTACTCTCTCAATGCCAAGGTGGAGAAAAATCTATCTAAGGCATAAGGCGTTGAGTGAGGTGTGGTCACTCAATGCTCTCAACGCCATGATTCAGAAAATCTTGCTAAAACAAAAGGCGTTGAGGGAGGTGTGCTCGCTCAATGCTCTCAATGCTTAAGATGCTGAAGAAGCAGGAAAATGACTAAGGCATAAGGCATTGAGTGAGGCGTGGTCACTCAACGCTCTCAACGCCTAAATTATAGAAAAAATGGCTAAGGCATAAAGCATTGAGTGAGGTATGGTCACTCAACGCTCTCAATGCCAAGCATGCAGAAAAGGCTGAAGAATAAGCTAAGCCAAAAAAGCATTGAGTGAGGCTTGCTCACTCAACGCTGTCAATTCCTAGATGGACAGAATTCTGTCTAAGTATTTTGGCATTGACTGAAGCTCACTCACTCAACGCATATGCTAATGTTGCTTGATTTTTGGCCAAGTCCACAGCTGGTGACGTCAGTAAGTCAACATTATTCAAATTGATAGCGGGAAAGCTACAGTACAAGCCAAAAGGCACCGAAGAGCTACTGTACAATAGTTGGCGTTAAAGCAAGGTTGTAGTAGCCCATCAATGGTGTGGGGACCACTGCTAAAAGAGTCGTTGGGTTGCAATCAATAAAAGTATAAGCTTTTTACAGAAAAAGATGTTGTTGATTCTGTTCTTCTTCATCGTCATTATTGCTGTGACTGAAGAATAGGAAGCTCAAGATAGCAAATCTAAAGGCTTAACAAGTTAGCTGATTGTCTTCTCCATCGACATCAGCAAGATCAGAGAAAATCTCTGAAGGAAAGAGAGCAGGATAGCTAGGTCCATTTTCTATCTACACCAACAAGTTCTTCACATATCCAGTTGTACAACTTTGAAGAATATCTACTGGAGGCTTTGAAGAAGAAGTTAGGGCTAAATCTTCTTAGCCCAGGAAAGAAAGAAGAAGCAGAGCTATTTTCTGCAAGTTACTTCCAGCATAAGACAAAGCAAGATCTACATCCTTGTTACTGAGAAGAAGTTGGGCTGAGATTCTCTTAGCTCAGGTAGCAGCAAGCTTTGCTACAGTCACTTCACAGACCCAGCAGGAAAAATACCTGGTGCTGTGAAGAAGAAGCTAGAACTGAGTATATTTCAGTTCAGGTAAAAGTAAACTCAGGAAATGAATTCCTGGAGTCATAGTGGGGCTGAGCTTATCTCAGTTCAGAAGCTTGGCACAGAGAAACATCTCTTGTTTCAAGATCAACCACACAACCCACTTCCATCTAGTAGGATCCTTTTGGATCTGAGTGGTAGGAGCAAATTTTCTCTGAGGTAGGATTCTGTTTAGAATCTGAGGGTAGGACCTTTGGGTCTGAGCTGTAGGACTTGGTTTCAAGTCTGAGGTAGGTGAGCCATTCTCACTGAGCTATAGGGCACTTGTGCCTGAGGTAGGATCAGGGTGCAGATCTGAGATAGGGCCTTTATGCCTGAGATTATAGGTGAGTCAATCTCTTTGAGTGTAGGACCTCTGCATTTGAGGTAGGATCCCTAGTGGATTTGAGGTAGGTTTGTCCTCCCAGCCTGAGTGTAGGGCTTTTGGACTGAGGTAGGTGATCAGCTGATCACTGAGTTATAAGCTCTTGTGGTTGAGGTGTAAGACTTGGAGTATACTGAGAGATCCTGAGGGATCTGAGGTGTAAGCTCTTTGGAGCAGAGTTTTGGAGAAGTGCCTAGTCCAACAAGATAGTTGGATAGGTAGGAGGGAAAGTGGATGTACCCTTATTAGGGGAACCACTATTAATCTTGTGTGTGCTTTGTGTGTTTTTTCTTTGTTGGCTTTATTGCAGGTTGCATGTCTTGAAAGCAGAATTTAATCAACTAATAAAACATCCAACTCAAGGAAAATAAAAGATAGTCACTAAGTACTTAGAAACCTATTCACCCCCCCCCCCCTCTAGGTGATTTAGTTATCCTTGAAAACAAAGACTTTCAGGTACATCTAATGAGATTTTGCATCTCATTTTTCTATCGCGGATTGAGCCAAAGAAATTTGAAGAGGCAAACAAGGTTGCTTCTTGGATTTTTATAATGCAAGAGAGCTCAATCAGTTCAAACATTGCAAAGTCTGGGAGCTAGTGCCTAGGCCAAGGGGACAGAACGCGATTGACACCAAGTGTATATTCAGAAACAAGTTGGACGAACACTGAGTAATCATCAAGAACAAGGCCAGACTTGTAGCACAAGGATATCGGCAAGAAGAGGGGATCGACTTCGACCAGACGTTTGCTCTAGTGGCCAGGCTCGAGGCGATCAAGTTGTTTCTTGCGTATATTGCCCTCAAAGGCCTCACTGTCTACCAAATGGACGTAAAGTCAGCATTTCGCAATGGAAATCTAAAAGAGGAAGTATACGTAGCGCAACCCCCCCCCCCCCGGTTTTTGTCAATTCTTATTTCCCTGATTACGTTTACTTTTTGAATAAAGCATTATACAGCTTAAAATAATCTCCCCGAGCTTGGTATGAGACGTTGTCTACCTTTCTTCTTGAGAACAAATTCACAAGGGGAAAGATAGAGAAGACATTATTTCTTAGGGAAGTTAAAGGCAAGATTCTGCTCGTGCAAATCTATGTCAATGATATTATTTTTGGCTCTATAGGAGACAACCTTTGCAAGAAGTTTTCTAAACTTATGCAAGGGAAGTTTGAAATGAGAAGTATGGGTGAGCTGAAGTATTTCTTAGGACTTCAGGTGAAGCAATATGAAGATGGAATTTTCATCTCTCAGACGAAGTACACTAAGGAGCTTCTTAAGAAATTCGGAATGAAGAGCACATCCTCTATGAGGACTCCAATGGGTTCAACTGTGTCTCTATACAAGGATGAGAAAGGGAAACCTTTTGATGAAACCAAGTACATAAGCATAATTGGATCCTTGCTCTACCTGACTAACAGTAGACTAGATATAATGTTTTCAACATGTGTCTGTGCTAGATATTAGGTGAACACTAAGGAATCTCATTACAAATGGATTTGCTGGGAACTTCGATGGAACAAAACTTCAAGGCTATAAATGACTACATATATGACAATACTGAGTGGCTCTATAATCAGTTGGCAGGTAGTCAAGTCCCTATTAAGCCTGTACCAGGAACTGACGAGGCTTATCCACCTCAGGATTACTCGCAGTACTGGTCAGGAATACAGGATTTTGATCCATACATTGTTGCTGCTATCTTTCCAGAAGCCTAAAGGGTTGAAGACGTTGCTCCACCAGTTCACAAGAGAAAAAGATATAGGGAAGGCACGTCAGAAGTCAGGCCAGAATAGGTTAGACCGGAGCAAGCCAGGGAGCAGCCCTATAGAGAATTGGAAGAGGTATGGATCCCAATATCCAAAGGAATCATATTGGATACCTTTTCCTTGGTTTAGATGAGAGTAGAAAAGAATCAACATCACTATGACCAAGAGGAATGGAACAAATACAAGGTGGCATGCGCAAAGAGGAGAATACATTTCAGGAACAACCGCGGTGCTGATCCAATGCCTCCAGCTCCTCCTAGATACAATCCAAAGCCCAGAGAATACTTTGAGAGATAGCGAGTAAAGATGCAGAACTGGAAGAGCTGACAGTCATATTTTCTTGTGTGTCAAGTGTTGTGGGCTGCCCTCCCTAAACTATAAACAATTCTGATATATATATATATATATATATATATATGATTTCTATAATTGTCTTTGAATGCGTGTTGTTTTATTTCTACTATATTTTCATGTCTTAAATTTTTTTCTTATGTGCAATTCACCTTAGCTTGTAGGATTTTGGCTTCTTCAAATAGGGGGAGTTTATTGGGTATTGTATCCACAATAACCCTGATTTAAAGAAGGGTCCAGTCAAGCTAAGACGAATTGAGATTGTATTTGATGATGTTATTCTAGTGTTTTACTTGCAGGTTTACTTTGCTAAGTACACACCAATGTTAGGTTACAGTGGGTCAGTAAACACAGGACTACACAATGTAATCCTTCAATGTGTGGGCCAATGTGTTAACTCACGTGTAATCTCTCTATTAGATTGTACTTCTATCCTAAGTACAGGAGAAGGACTAAGGAAGGCCAAAGACATGGACTCAGAAAAATTGGAATTTAACCTATATAAAATTCGACGAGTATGGTGAGGCATACACGTCGAATTCGTCGAGTATCCTCTTGATACTCATCTAATTCGTCGGGCATACTTCCCGATACCCGTCAAATTCATCGTAAATACTTAGGGTAAATTCAATGGAAATCTAGAAATCCTCAAGTAAAATTGGCCGAGTATCATTGGCAATACTCGCCGAATTCGTCGAGCGTATCTAACAATACTCATCGAATTCATCGAGTATCTCAGGCGATACTCGCTGAATGTGTCGAGTCAAAATTTTGACTACTCTGGATTTCTGTCCAAGGCTAATTCGACATATATCGTTATCAGGTTCGGCAAGTATCATAAGTGATACTCGACGAATCACGTCAAAAATGACTTAGGTCGTTTTCCGAATTTTTCTCTTGTTTGGTATTTTCATCCATGCACAGTAACTTCTAGGTTACTTTTATGGAATTCTTTTATAGACGTTATATCGAATCTCTCTATATATATGTTAGATTGATTTTCGAAATAACTAATCTTGCCTGAATTATATTTTGATTTTAAAAAGATTCCAAACTCAGAAATCGTCGGTCGCACATACGCGATTCGCGATTTTTCCCAATCGGCCGCCGACGACTAGCGATCTTCTTCTTCAACGACAGGATCGCTTCCTTTATCAAGATCTATTCTACTCCGGTCCTAATTGTTCGAAGATCAAAGGCTCAAGATTCAATTTCTACAAGGATTTCAAGTTTCCGAGTTCTACAAGTTTCAAGATCTACTTCTACGAAGAATGTCGGAGCGATGAATTGCAATCATTTGTGTTTTGTAATATTCCTTTACATATTGTATGAGATTTATCTTTGAGTTTGTAGATCAATTTAAGGATCGACTTTGTAGATCCGTTTGTGGATCGAGAGTGTAGATCCGTTTGTGGATCAAGTTTGTAGATCCAGTTTTGGATCGAGTGATAGGAGTGTCGTCTCCGAGTTATAGGAGTTGCTTCTCCGAGTTGTAAGATTATGATAATCTGATAATGGTGAAGTAGTTGAATCTAACCCTTTGTGGTAGATAGGCGAGTCGGGATAGTGGACGCACCTAATATGGGGGACCACTATAGATCTCTTTGTTTGCGTGCTTGTTTATTTTTGAGTAATTTTTAATCTGCAAAAAGACACAAACATCACCTATTCACCCCCCCCCCCTCTAGGTGAGTTAGGTAGACGCTAGATACTTTCATCGACCCCCCCCCCCCCCCCTCTAGGTGAGTTAGGTAGACGCTAGATACTTTCATCGACCCCCCCCCCCCCTCCGCCGCCCAACGTCACGTGCAGTACTACACCCCCCCCCCCTTTGACTTCCTTCCTCTCTCCTGACAATCCAAACAATGGCCCATCCGAGGCTAGAACCCTTCGGGCCTCCACCTTCATCTCATCGAAAGCTTTTTTGAAGATTATGTTCACGGAGCTCCCATTGTCTACCAGAATCCTGGAGACTGTGAAGTTCTCTACTATCGTCTAGACCACCAAGGCATCATAGAACAGGTCTTCGTAGTCGGGCATGTCCCTCACTGAGAAAGTGATTTTTTCCCTCCTAAGGGGGAGTCTAGAAGGTTGAGGCGACGCTCCTTTGGTACATGGTTTGGAAGCTCCCCTTACGGGTGGCCTTTATCCCCACTCCCCTATGGATAACCCTGATCCCTCCTCGGGCCCCCACGTCTACCTGGTCCTCGCACCTGTCCTCTCCTCCTCCTAGCAGAACCTCCTCAATCCTTGCGGCTGGCGGCTGCTGAACCGGTCCCCGGGCCCCCTTGATCTCCAATAACCCTGGGCATGTAGCCATCGCGTGACCCTCCTCTTGGTGGAAGTCACAAAAGGGCAACGCCATAATACCTTCTCTTCTCCTCGCTCCTCCTCATGCTCCTTTCCTTCCTCCTCCTCTGACGATGCCCATAGCCTCCTGCTACGATGGGAGGGGGGCCCTCTGTCCCTGCCTCCAGGCCGGCTGATTAAACCACCTTTTCTCGCGGAATTTTTCCCTTTCTTGGAAACCACCACCCTTCTCCTGGGGGTGACCTTCATGTGGCCTCTAGCTCAACCTGTTATTCGGCTCACGCTGCCCCAACCTTGGTATTCTCCCTATCCTCGGGGTTCATCCCTTCTTCTCTCCTCTTTCTACTCCCTCTGCCTTCCTACTCCTGACTCCTTCCCATCATCCTCCGCCAACTTGTCTAGATTCTTAGAGAACGCCAAATTGGCCACCTCGATCTCGATCTCCTTCGTCGCCCTCTCCATCAGCTCCTCAAAGGAGAGGGGGGAACTCTCTTTAGCTCCATACTAAAGAAGCTTGGCCTCAACCCTAGGGTGATAGCAAGCATCATGGTGTATCCCGGCATCTCCTGAACCTTCAAAATCTCTTCTTAGAACCTATCCACATAGCGTCCCAGCCCTGCTTCTGTCTTCTGTTTGATGGCGACCAATCACTCCGCACTCTTCTTCCTCTTCTTGGATTTTGTGAACCTCAGCAAAAACCCGCACCGTAGATCCTCAAAATAGTAGATTGAACTCGCAGGAAGCTGGTGGAACCAGTCCCTGGTCTTCTCCTTCAAATTGGTAGCGAAGAGCCTATACTTGAATGCATCCGACATTTTACCTATGGAAACGACATCCTCGAACCATTGCACATGTTGCATCGGGTCGTCCTGGCCCGTATAGTAGGACATGTTTGGATCCCAGAACCCATCTGGAATTGGGGCCGAGATGATAAGCTCACTAAAAGTGCTCCTACCCACAGCCTTCCAAGAGGGCACATCCCGCGAACTTGGCTCGCAAGCCTTGTCTGCACTGACCTGCCCGAGAAAAAGATCCCGCTCGGCGACATCCCACTCGGCAACCTCCACAGGAACCTCCTTCCCAGGACGTTGCCCGAGAGCATTTTTGCCCAGTGATGGGGCTAGAAGCACCGGAACCGAAGGAGTCGCCCACTTGCTTCTTGCCGAGAAGGCCAAGTGGATGGTCTGGAGGACTTCCCGCTTGAAGTCCTC
Organism: Platanthera zijinensis; assembly: GCA_039513925.1. Lineage (NCBI taxonomy): Eukaryota > Viridiplantae > Streptophyta > Magnoliopsida > Asparagales > Orchidaceae > Platanthera > Platanthera zijinensis. The sequence continues at coordinate 101,218,874 of CM077091.1, forward strand.
AACCATCCCCAACGTCACTCCACTTCCCAGAGAGGGAGAACCTCCCAAGACTGCTCCTTCACCTTTACCTCCAATCATGAGACTTTAGCTTGAGATTTTATTGTATCAGCTACGGTCCACGCTCACCTCACCAGAAATGTTGAAGCAAAAAACTGGCATCAACGAGAGTTCGGACCTTGGGGTGTAGCCAACACCTACTTCTCACAAACCCTGCCCCCTGACTAGCAACAAAGAACCAAGAACTGACCATGAGCCTAAGCTAGAATGTAAGACCCCCCTCCTGGAATACAAAACACGGCTCGAGAGGAGTCTTATGCCCAGAACAGACGTCTTGCGGTAGCACTAACACTCGGGCTAGCATGTACAACAAGACTCCTATCCTGCCAGCTATAACCAATATCATACATTGCCAACCAAACCAAAATACAACATAGAAGTCAAATCCACACCAAGCATATAGTCCATAATATAATAATAGTAGAGAAGCTACAACAAGCTTCTATTATCAGACTACGTAAATAGTTTTCCCAAAAAGGGTACAACAAAACCTCTCCAACTCACATCAGTAACTGACGGTAGCGACGGTACCATCCCTTAAGGCCCTGTTGTCCTGGCCTGGCTGTCTGGCTGCATAACCTGCTACTCCACCTGCGGATTTTCCTCCTAAAAAAGGAAGACGTTGCAACCGTTATTCATAAAGACTAAGTGGCTTCACATCCGCTCCCCCGACGACTCCTCGGCACCGGGCGAAGAAAGGAACAGGGTACAATATATATATAATATAGGTACAAGCAGGTGGTATATCACTATGTATATAAAGAAGTGTAATAAATGAGCAATAACTTATTCTAGCAATTCTATCATCTATAGAAGCATGAGAGTATAATATTATAACAGAAAGTAACTCAACTTATAAGAATGCCCATACGAACATATAAGGTTAGGATCGTTCAGCAATAAGTAACTCATCGTATAGGAGTGCCCATACAAACTTATACGATAAGGATCTTGTGTATGCAATGGAGTGTAATGACATGTATGCAATGCAATAACTCACCCATGATCACGCACATGCAATCGCTATGTCGACACAGACTTGTAGTTCCCACTTTTTGAGCAGGTAGCTAACCTCTCAGGCGTCATCCGTCTTAGCAAGACGGTGACAGTAGAGTGGGCATATCCACTACTAGGCTGGTCTCCACACTACCTGGCCTAGGAATTCGTACTCCTCAACGCTAACAACACAACATCGGAGATCACATGCGTACTACGGCTCAGCGGGTGTCTCGGGTAGATGTGCACCGAGATTCTAGCCCCGAACTGGCCTAAGGTGTGATACGGAAGGAGCCTTGGAAATTAGCACAAGGACCAAGCCCAATCGTCCACTTGGCACGGAAGGAGCCTGGGAATGAGCACCGATAACCAAGCCCAACTGGCAAAATCCTCTTTTCATCATTCACATCTCGTGCTCAACAGCACGCAAGGGCTCCTCACTGAGTCTCTTATCAACACAATCGATCTAATGCGGCAAACACTCACGCACTATCAACCCTACCACATTTTCGTTCATCCAAGCACTCAAGGGCTCCTTGTAAACCTTAGGTGTCAAGTCACCTTGTACAACATAATAACACACACTGCTACCCGTAGGGAGACACGACTCTAAGCAGTGGACCACAATACACGTTCCACTAATCATATGCATCCCGCGAGTAGGCATTAACCTTATTCAATTCTCTTCCACATAATATTCCGCATTGCTAGTATCAAGCACATCCTTACCGGTTCACATAACTAGTTTGTTTATACAATCCATCTCATTCCCTCACTAGTTTACTTAAGGATCTATCAACCATATCACATTAATCTTTCACTTATAAAATTTCCCAAACCATTTGTTCATTGAATTCCTCCACACCATTTGTACAATCACGGTTCACTAACTCCTCGTTTACTTAAGTGTCTATCAACTGAATGTCGTCAACCCTTTATTTATCATGATTAAGTATATACTAAGTCCACCAAAACCTTCACACTATTTTGCTACGATCTCTCTACCAAATCCATTCATTCAAGTACGTTTCACTACTTCATTTGTTTGCTAAGAATTTATCAACAAATTCCATTAATCGTTGATTTATCACGGTTTGACATAAAAAGAATTCAGCCAACCTCAATGTTAATGAGAGGTCTAAGTTGTTAGCCTAAATCACCTAGAGGGGGGTGAATAGGTGAAATGCGTGTCAAATGCGGAATTAAAAATTAACACAGCACACATCAAGCAATCACAGACGACAAGAGATTTATAGTGGTTCCCCAACCTTGGGTACGTCCACTTTCCTCACCGATCTAGCAAATCACTAGACTCGGCTACTCCACTATCTCAGATTGAAAACAATCCTACACCTCGGAACCACGTTCCTACAAAACTCGATCCAACTGGATCTACAAAACTCGGAAGAAAGATCTTCCTACAAATCTCGGAGAAAACTCCTACAATGAAATTTTGGTTTGAAAAAAAAATCAAAACAACAATCTCAGATCTGGATCTTTGACAGTCTTCTTATTTAGGAACTTCGGCTTGATCAGAAAAGGTTGAAGATGACTTGAGAGAGATCCACGAATCTGAAAACTAGAACCACCTCGATCGAGAAGATAGATCTGAAATCTTTGAGGCTCGGCGAGATCGAGTGATTCACTTTTGTCTGGATCGCTGGAGAAATAGTCGTTGAAGACGGAGATCGGCGATCCAGAGTTTCTTCCGTGAACAACGATGGCGGCGGCGGCGGCGTGAGAATTAGGGTTCACGGAATTTTCTCTTTCTTAAAAAGAATATCTCTGTAATCTTGTTAATTAGTCAATTCTGAAATGACCTATTTATAGGTGGACTCCAACGGTCATAATCTTAATTAAGGATGACACGTGGACCAATCAGAATTGACGGATTTAAAATACTTATGGCGAATTCGAAATTCTGGAATAGAGAACTGCTATACTCGAGTATGGGAATTTAGATATACTCGAGTATGGGAATTTAGATACTCGAGTGACAAAGAGGATTATACTCGAGTATGAGAGGAGAAATTTTACTGAGTGAAAAATGAACTACTCGAGTATCAGAAGAGATATACTCGAGTATCAGAAAGATATACTCGAGTATCAGAAATATATACTCGAGTGAAAGAAAGATATACTCGTGTGAAAGGGGAAGTTACTCGAGTATCAGAATATGTATCCGGGAAACATTCACTTACTCGAGTATCAAAGTCAATTACTCGAGTATGGAAATACTTACTCGAGTATTAAAATCAACTACTCGAGTATCAGAATATTTACTCGAGTATTAAAATCAACTACTCGAGTATCAGAATATTTACTCGAGTATTAAAATCAACTACTCGAGTATCAGAATATTTACTCGAGTATTAAAATCAACTACTCGAGTATCAGAATACTTACTCGAGTATGACTACTTGAACTTGCAGAGAAAAGAAGAAAAGGATCTACTCGAGTATGATACAGATTTACTCGAGTGATTAAGTTACTTACTCGAGTATGAAAAGAACTACTCGAGTATGACTACTTAACTACTCGAGTATAGATTTATCTACACGAGTATTCAGAGCCTACTCGAGTAAGTCTAACTGATTTACTCGAGTATGTCTAACTAGCTACTCGAGTATTAAGTCTGATACTTGAGTATAAGAAAGGGGTTACTCGAGTATTTTGGACTTAGAAATATTTTACTGAGGAAATTAGCTCCAATGCTTCTGTCCATCAATCCAAGTGCATGAATGAGAAGTGTATCCCAATAGAGAGGCTATACATGGGCCAACACTTTGGATCACACAATGAGGAATTACATTGCATGGTCCTGTGTTTGGTGACCCATTATAGACTGACATTGGTCTACACTTGGCAATTAGAACCTGCACACATACAACTCAAACACCACATCAAATACATCTTAATTCATCTTAGTTCAAGGTCTGACTTCCTACAAATCTGAGGTATTGTGGAGACAAACCCCAACAATCTCCCCCTATTTGTAGATGTCAGCACTCTCTATACTAAGGTGAATTACTTAAGAGTAAAAGAACAACATGCATATAACAGGAGAATAAACTAAACTAAAGCAGGGTGAACAAAACATTGCCATAATCAGAATTAAATATATATATATATAGAAATGTTTTAAGCACAGAAACAAAAGTCCAATTCCACATTCTCAGTTCAACTCAAGATGGGGCATCCTTGTGTATCCTTTCTCTTTTCAGCTCTTGCCTCTCTAGGTAGCTGAAAGGTTTTGTAAAGTAAGTCCTGGGCCTAGGAGGAGCAGCTGGGTTATTGTGCCCCCAATTCCTGTCATGTAGCCTGATCTTTATCTGAGATGCTTCATAGGCTTTCCACTCTGAATAACTGTAGTAATTATCTCTGTTCTCTCCAAGATCAGTCACTAACCTCAAAGTATCAAGAATTAGGGACTTAGAGGTAGGACTCCACACTTCAGCATGAACAACAGGTGGTCTACCTTCAGAAGCTGGCTCTTTCCTGGGTGCAGAACGGCTGGCAGAAGCGCCGTCACCATATCTTCTTTTCTTCTTAAAAGGACCTTGAGAACTGGAAGGAAAATCATCTTGCCATGCTTCAGTATAGGATAGGGGAGGCTTAGTCACATCACCCTCAGGTCTGGGTGAGAAGACTGGCACACCTCCTTGAAAGGTTGCTTGAGCTGAGACATCTGCTGGAGGCTGTTCTGCAAGAGGATCTAGATGCTGAGGTATAATGGTAGGGTCCAGTTGAAACTCAGGAAAGTTTTGATTATGCAGCCAGACAGCAGTGTCATAGGTATAGAATTTGACAGACTAGAGCTGGGAAAGAATGGATTCTTTCAATCCTTTTACTAGATCACTTACAGCATCTTGAGATTGGGTAGATAGTTGTTTGATTTGAGCTTCAGCCTGTTCAGAGAGCTTTTCAACTTGTTCTTTTACGATCTTCTCCCCCTTGCTGATATCTATGGATAGCTGGGCAATTGCTTCATCTCTGAAGGTGCCCACTTCATTACATACTTTCACAACATTAGTTTCAGCTCTCTCATCTAGCTTGAGCTGATTGTGAGCTACTGTCTCTGCCTGGTTTCTTAGCTCACCTATGCTTGTTATGGTGTGATCTATGGCTTTGCCTCCAATATTGAACAGCTGCTTGAGTGTGTTAGTGTTTGCTTGAATTTCAGCAAAGCCTCTGCTCATCTCCTTTTCAAGAGCAGAGACCTTGGAGGTGACTGACTGCAGAGAGGCATCAAAGTAATCTCTCTGTTCTTTGAGCATAAGCTCAATCTTGCTTACAAGATCTGAAGAGGAAGAAGAAGAGGGGGCTGAGGTTGATGCAGGGACTGAGGGAGCAGTTGTATTCCAAGGGGGGATCTCTTCCACAATCACTGAGCTCACAGCTCTTTTGGTTAGAATTATCTCTATGGAATCACAAGGGTCAGTGAAAGAGGGGAGAGAGAAGTCAAGTGTCCTCAGAGGAGGGTCAACAGGTTCTGGGGAATCCTCCTCGTCATCAAACAGGATAACATGATCAGATGTGATGGGCTCACCAACAGGAGACTTGGCAGGAGACTGTACAGGCGATTTGGCAGGAGACTTGGCAGCTGAATCATTCTGAAAAAGAGGAGCATCTGAGCTTAGCTCATCAATAAGGCTGTTAATATCTTCAGCTATAGACAGTAGGTGAGCTGTATCTGGAATTTCAGATTCAGGAATTGCTGATTGAAGATGAGTTGGAGTAGGAGAAACTGGAGGAGTAGCAACTCTGACATCTTCTTGTGCTGGAATCACTGATTCAGAAGAAACTTGATGCTGAGAGAGAGAAGAGGCAGGCTCCCCCTCAACTAAAGCACTAGAGGTAGCAATAGTTTGATGTAGAGGAGGAGATGGAATCCTGTCTTCAGGTAAACTCTTTTCTTGTTGTAGTTCTGAGATGGCATCAGCCTTTGAAGCTTGGGCAGAGTTCAGGAGCTTGAGGTCATACCTCTGAATGGAAGAGATAGAAACTTTCTTCATGTGGTGAAGAGGAGTCCCTTTAGATAAGTCAAACACTGTAGGGTTGATCTCATGGAGGAGGAGGGAGATAATCCTAGCAAAACTGGGATGTTTGACGCTTTCTCGGATCTTATCCAGTATCATCATTCCGAACTGGAATTTCTTCCTGCAGACAATTGCTTGCATAACATCGAATAGATTTTGGGAGATGTCTCTGATGGAGTATGTCTTACACCATAGGATTTTGGCGATGATGTCAACGAGAAACTTCCCTTCTGAATTGAACAAGGATCGATTCAGGGTTTCACCTCCACCTTCAGGATCTCGACCGCAGAACAGAGAGGTGCGGTCGGCATCTGCCTTGTCTAGGTCATCTTCTTCGTCGACCACTGGCATCCGGAGCAGAGTGGCAACAGAAGTTTTATCCAACCGAATTTCAACTCCCTTTACCTTGGATTTCAGAACTGTGTCGTTGTGTCTAATCTTCAAATTTCTGTAGAATTCTTCAACCTCAGGAAGCAGGAGACGGCAGGGTACTTGAAGAACGAAGGACAACCCGGCCGTGTCCAGGAGAATCAGTAAGTTCTGGAAGTCATCAAAAATTTCTTCAATACCGTCTGTCACCAGTTCAGAGCCGATTCCAATCTTGGAGGAGGGAGGAGCCATCAGCGATTCTGCAATGCGAAGGAAACAAGAACGAGGACGACGAAGCTCTGCAACTGTGCTGGGAGACGAAGAGACAGGAATCTTGCGGCGACGGAAGAGGAAGAACAGGGTTCGGGAATACGAGAAGTCGACGGCTACTCGAGTGAATGAGGAGTGGAAAGGACTTTTTCGTTTTGAATATATATATAAATAATCCTAATTAGGTTTAAAAAGGATTAAGTATAAGGACATACCTGAACGAGGCGGCAATTTGCTGGGTGCGAGTAGAGATTTTGAAAATAAAAAAAAATAACGAGTACTCGAGTGGAAGATGGCAGTATACACGAGTATGAGGTTTAGTATACTCGAGTAGGTTACAACATATACGAGTAATCAAGAATTCATACTCGAGTATGTAATTAGCATACACGAGTATTAAGTCCTTGACGAATTTTCATACTCGAGTATAAGAAGTTCATACACGAGTATCCTTTGGATTACTCGAGTATATGAAACTTTTTACTCGAGTATTAGCCGTTTACTCGTGTAAGTGTAATGATGCTCGAGTTTCTAATACTTGAAAGAATTTCCCTGGTAGATGTCTATTTCCACTGAAAGACTGTACCTCTGAGCAGCCAACATTATTGATATCTTCTTAATTTGAGAGTCCATCACTGGTCTTCTTTGTTGAGCAGTCCAAGCTCAGTTTTGAAGAACGAGAACTTGGACTCGTCCAGCGGCTTCGTGAATATATTTGCCACTTGCCTGTCTGTGGAGACATATTGTAGATCTATGTCTCCATTCTCCACATGCTCCCGGATGAAATGATAGCGAAGCTCTATGTGCTTGGTCCTGCTGTGGGAGACTGGGTTGTTGGCTATCACTATGGCGCTGGAAGAGTCACAGAATAGGGGAATGTTCTGGAAGTGCATGTTGTAGTCTTCAAACTGATTCTTGATCCATAAGAGCTGTGCACAACAGCTGCCTGCAGAGATGTACTCTGATTCAGCCGTTGAGATGGCTACACAGTTCTGCTTCTTACTGCTCCAGGAAATAAGTCTCCTTCCGAAAAATTGGCAAGTCCCGGAAGTGCTTTTCCTGTCGTCTTTGCTACCTGCAAAATCTGCATCTGAAAAACCAATTAGTTCACTATCATTACTTCTTGGGTACCATAAGCCAAGATTTGGTGTACCTTTGAGGTATCTCAAGATTCGCTTTGCAGCGATGTAGTGAGATTCCTTAGAGTTCACCTGAAATCTAGCACATACACATGTTGAGAACATTATATCTGGTCTACTCGCAGTAAGGTAGAGCAGGGACCCAATTATGCTTCTGTACTTGGTTTCATCAAAAGGTTTCCCTTTCTCATCCTTGTCCAGAGACATAGCTGAGGCCATTGGAGTCCTCATAGAGGTTGCATTCTCCATTCCGAATTTCTTAAGTAGCTCTTTGGTGAACTTGGTCTGTGAGATGAAAATCCCATCTTCAGATTGTTTCACCTGAAGCCCTAAGAAATACTTTAGCTCTCCCATACTGCTCATTTCAAACTTCCCTTGCATAAGTTTAGAGCACTTCTTGCAGAGGTTGTTATCCGTAGAGCCGAAAATAATATCGTCGACATAGATCTGCACTAGCAAAATCTTGCCTTTTATTTCCCTAAGAAATAATGTTTTGTTTATCTTTCCTCTTGTGAACTTGTTCTCAAGAAGGAAGCTAGACAGAGTCTCATACCAAGCTCGAGGAGCTTGTTTAAGACCATATAGTGCTTTTTGTAATAAATATACATAATTAGGATAGGTTGAATCAATAAAACCTGGCGGCTGCTCTACGTACACTTCTTCCTTTATGTCACCATTCAGGAAGGCGGACTTTATGTCCATCTGATAGACGGTAAAGCCCCTAAGTGCAGCGTAGGCAAGAAATAACCTGATCGCCTCCAGTCTTGCTACTGGAGCATAAGTCTGGTCGAAGTCGATTCCTTCTTCTTGACGATATCCCTTGGCGACAAGTCTGGCCTTATTCTTTACGATTATCCCATCTTCATCCATCTTGTTCCGGTAGACCCATTTTGTCCCAATGACATTCTTACCTTTGGGTCTAGGAACAAGTGTCCAAACCTTGCATCGTTTGAACTGATTCAATTCTTCTTCCATGGCTAGAATCCAGGATGCGTCGGAGTTGGCTTCCTCAAATTTCTTTGGTTCAACCTGTGAGAGAAAACTTAAGTGTAAATTCTCGTTAGTTGTACCTCGACGAGTTCTGACGCCATCCCGAGGATCTCCTATTATTTGGTCAACAGGATGATCCTTCAAGTGTCTGAACTCTAAAGTCCTTGCATCTGGGATCTCGTCAGCCACTGGAGTTGCATCTTCAGCTGGGATGTCTTCTTCATCTTGATCATCCACCTCTCCAATGGTGGTTGTAGAGGGGACCTTGATGAATGTCTCATCTTTATCTTCACTAGGTTCATCCAAGCTAAGTTCTTTCAACTTTGTACCTGCATCTACAATAGGCACACTAGACGAGTTGCTTTGCAACAGACTCGTTTCATCAAATACAAGATGTATCGACTCTTCCACCACCAGAGTTTTTCTATTGAATACTCTATAAGCCTTACTATGGCTACTATATCCTACAAAAATACCTTCAAAGCTTTTCTCGCTAAACTTGGTAGAGTGATACTTGCCGTTGTTAAGCACGAAGCATTTACAGCCAAAGATTCTGAAGTATGAAATGGTTGGTTGCCTGCCTTTTAGAAGTTCGTAAGGAGTCTTATCATGGTTCTTGTTGATGAGTGCTCGATTTTGCACGTGACAAGCGGTGTTGACGGCTTCAGCCCAGAAATACTCCGGAAGTGAGGAATCACTCAACATGGTCCGACACGCCTCTATGAGTGTTCTGTTCCTTCTCTCAGCTACTCCATTTTGCTGTGGAGTGCGAGGAGAGGAAAACTCATGAAAGATACCTTGACTTTCACAAAATTCTGTCATGGCTCCAGATTTGAATTCCGTTCCATTGTCACTTCTGATTTTGACTACGGAACAGTTGTATTCATTCTGGATCTGCCTCACAAAATTAGTGAAAATACCGAAGGTATCTGACTTGTGTTTCAGAAAGAACACCCACGCAAAGCGCGAGTAATCATCCACAATAACCAACGTATATTCCTTACCTCCCAAACTTCTAACCTGCAGTGGACCAAACAAGTCCATATGGAGAAGCTGCAAACTTCTATTGGAATCTTTGCCTATTATGCTTTTAAACGTACTTCTTGTTTGCTTGCCTTTGATACAAGCGTGACAAGGGCTGTCTGTAACGCACTTGACATTAGGCGCATCACGTACTAAGTTTTGAGAGAATAATTTATTAATAGTTTTGAAATTAATATGTGCTAGTCTCTTGTGTCATTGGTCAGCAAGAGATGCACTACTTTTTGCCAAAAGACACACTGGTGTCGAAGAGTCTATACAAATAAAATTTAGACAGAAAATATTTCTGCTTCGAGTGCCTGATAAAATAGTTTCCATATTGTTAACCGATTTTATCAAACACTTGTCAGCATGAAATTCAACTACGTATCCTTTGTCGCATAGTTGGCTTATGCTAATGAGATTGTGTTCCAATCCTTCAACATAGGCTACATCGTAAAAGGATACGCTACCGTTAGAGATCATACCATAGCCTTTAGTTATTCCTCGATCTGAACCTCCAAAGATGACCTTTGGTCCGTTGCAGACTGAGGTGTAATTCTATAGTAGGCTCCTTGTCCCGGTCATATGCCGAGAACATCCACTGTCCAAGTACCAGATTGGCATTTTGGTGGCCTTTGGACATACCTGCAATTACAATCATTTAGCCTTAGGAACCCAAACAAGTTTGGGTCCTTGGTCTCGAGTTAGAATACTCCCCCTACGAGTATTAGCCTCATGAGTGGTCACTCTCAAGTTGCTAACTTTAGGGGTTGCAGCATTTTCAGGATTGAACCAACAATCACTGGCAAAATGACCAATTCTGCCACAGCACCAACAGTTGAACCTGTTGTATCTTTGCCTTGTGTAGTCCTGCTTGACTTTTTGGAATGAAGGTCTAGCAGGAGCTTTACTCTTGGAGGAAGAGGCTTCATGATGATGGCAGTTACATGAGGTCTTCTCCTTCATAGGCTTTTCTACAATGGGTTTTACTTTTGGTGTCTTTTTGAAATTATGACCATGAGCATAAGGTCCATAGCTTTGAAGCTGAATCTCCTCATAAGGTGCCTTGAAGACACTCTCGCCAAAGTTACGAGGACGAGTCCAACCTTGGTATCTTGACTTAGGCTTCTCAGGGATCGGCCTAGAAAAGTGTCCGTAGGTGGACTCATAATCGAGTTCGTTCGTGGGAAAGATAACTTTCTTGAACACAACAGGTTCCAAGGGAGCTTTCCCTTTTTCTTCAGCTAGAGCCTTCCGGGCAGCCTTATTCTTTCTCTTGGTCTTGTTTCTCCTAGAGGATTTACTAGAAGAGACAATGTGGCCTAAACCAGCACCCTTGGCCTTAGCAGAGAATTCAGCAACGATTGGAAGAACTGTCTTAGGCTTGGAGAAACTCTCAACAAGCTTCTTTTCAGCCTCGAGTTGTCGTTCCAATTCTTTGATGATTTCCTCTTTAAGGTCGATGTGCTTGAGAGCTTTATTGTATCCCTCCATAGCTGCATTGAGGTTCTCTTGAAGAGAGTTAGTCTTATCGACTTCTTCTCTCAAGCTGCTCTCACTAGCTCGTAGAGTATTTATCTCTTTGGCTTGAGTTTTCATTAATCTACGACATTTTTCGTAGGCGGTGAGTAACTCCTTATACTGACCCATGAGCTCAGATTCATCTTCAGAGGAATATCCCTCTTGCTCATTGTCATCATCAGAATCAGAGAGAGGAGTGTGAGATTTTACCTCCCCAGTAAACTGGGGAACTGGTTCATCATCTGAATGAGCCATGAGCCCAAAGTAAGCTTCCTCTTCTTCACTCGACTCGGATGAGTCAGAGTCGCTGAGAGTTTTGCTCTTCTTGGCTACTAAGCTTTTCTCTTTCCTGTTCTTATGGTGTGAGGATTTCTTTTCCTCTCTTCTTCCACCCTCTTTCTTTTTGTGAGGGCAATCGGCGATGACGTGACCTGGCTTATTGCAACAATAACAAATGATGTCAGTTGAGATCTGTTTGTTCTGTTTAGAATTATACCTGTCATGGCTGCTTGAGCCTTTCTTCCGATGATCACCGTCATGTCGTGATCTTCTATATGAGGCATCCTTGCCTCTCCATTGCTTCTTCTTGTTCAAGAACTTCTTGAACTGCCTTGAGAGTAGGGAGAACTCTCCATCAGATAGTTCTGAGCCAGATGAGCTAGGCTCAGTTGATTCTTCTTCATCAGCCTCGGGAACTGGGGCAGGAGGGCTAGCCTTTATCTTCCTTGAGCCATCTGCCTTTAGAGCGACAGATTTCTCCTTGGATGCAGACCTGCTTGTCTCTTCTTCAGCTTTTCTTGAGTTGATTTGCAGCTCGTAAGACATAAGCTTTCCGAACAGATTCTGCGGGTCCGTCTCAGCTAACCTTCCAAACTCCCGAATGGCACATACCTTATTGTCCCATTCCTTGGTTAGGGATCTTAAGAATTTGTCATTGAGTTCCCCGTTGGTGAAGACTCGGCCATAAACTCTTAGGCTATTCACTATCTTGAAAAAGTTCTCGAACGTGTCAGCTATGGCTTCCTTGTGACCTTGCCGGAAGGCTTCATACTTTTGATTCAGAAGGGATCTCCGATCATCCCTCACTTCCTCTGTACCTTCCATTAGAGTCACTAGGGATTGCCACATCTCCTTGGCAGATTGGCAATGAATCAGATTTTGCAGCATTGAGTCATCGACTGCACTTGCTATGATATTCTTTGCTTTCTTGTCCAGAGAGACAAGTGCAATCTCATCCTTATCTAGATCCATCAATTTCTTTGGTACCTTTTTGGTTGGATCTATTGTTGATGCGGTCATAGGAATATGAGGACCTTCTTCAACAATCATGAAGATCCGAGGGTCTACAGCTTCCATGAAGAATTTGACCCTTTCCTTCCACATAGGAAAGTTGTTCTTGGTGCAGATAGGGAGCTTGGCAAAATCCTTAGTCTTACTCATGCTTGATACTCAACTTAGAAGGATACGATCAAGGTGTTAACCTTTTAATGATCAACCTCCCTCTGATACCAATTGAGAGGTCTAAGTTGTTAGCCTAAATCACCTAGAGGGGGGTGAATAGGTGAAATGCGTGTCAAATGCGGAATTAAAAATTAACACAGCACACATCAAGCAATCACAGATGACAAGAGATTTATAGTGGTTCCCCAACCTTGGGTACGTCCACTTTCCTCACCGATCTAGCAAATCACTAGACTCGGCTACTCCACTATCTCAGATTGAAAACAATCCTACACCTCGGAACCACGTTCCTACAAAACTCGATCCAACTGGATCTACAAAACTCGGAAGAAAGATCTTCCTACAAATCTCGGAGAAAACTCCTACAATGAAATTTTGGTTTGAAAAAAAAATCAAAACAACAATCTCAGATCTGGATCTTTGACAGTCTTCTTCTTTAGGAACTTCGGCTTGATCAGAAAAGGTTGAAGATGACTTGAGAGAGATCCACGAATCTGAAAACTAGAACCACCTCGATCGAGAAGATAGATCTGAAATCTTTGAGGCTCGGCGAGATCGAGTGATTCACTTTTGTCTGGATCGCTGGAGAAATAGTCGTTGAAGACGGAGATCGGCGATCCAGAGTTTCTTCCGTGAACAACGATGGCGGCGGCGGCGGCGTGAGAATTAGGGTTCACGGAATTTTCTCTTTCTTAAAAAGAATATCTCTGTAATCTTGTTAATTAGTCAATTCTGAAATGACCTATTTATAGGTGGACTCCAACGGTCATAATCTTAATTAAGGATGACACGTGGACCAATCAGAATTGACGGATTTAAAATACTTATGGCGAATTCGAAATTCTGGAATAGAGAACTGCTATACTCGAGTAAGAGAAGATATACTCGAGTATGGGAATTTAGATACTCGAGTGACAAAGAGGATTATACTCGAGTATGAGAGGAGAAATTTTACTGAGTGAAAAATGAACTACTCGAGTATCAGAAGAGATATACTCGAGTATCAGAAAGATATACTCGAGTATCAGAAATATATACTCGAGTGAAAGGGGAAGTTACTCGAGTATCAGAATATGTATCCGGGAAACATTCACTTACTCGAGTATCAAAGTCAATTACTCGAGTATGGAAATACTTACTCGAGTATTAAAATCAACTACTCGAGTATCAGAATATTTACTCGAGTATTAAAATCAACTACTCGAGTATCAGAATATTTACTCGAGTATTAAAATCAACTACTCGAGTATCAGAATATTTACTCGAGTATTAAAATCAACTACTCGAGTATCAGAATACTTACTCGAGTATGACTACTTGAACTTGCAGAGAAAAGAAGAAAAGGATCTACTCGAGTATGATACAGATTTACTCGAGTGATTAAGTTACTTACTCGAGTATGAAAAGAACTACTCGAGTATGACTACTTAACTACTCGAGTATAGATTTATCTACACGAGTATTCAGAGCCTACTCGAGTAAGTCTAACTGATTTACTCGAGTATGTCTAACTAGCTACTCGAGTATTAAGTCTTATACTCGAGTATAAGAAAGGGGTTACTCGAGTATTTTTGACTTAGAAATATTTTACTGAGGAAATTAGCTCCAATGCTTCTGTCCATCAATCCAAGTGCATGAATGAGAAGTGTATCCCAATAGAGAGGCTATACATGGGCCAACACTTTGGATCACACAATGAGGAATTACATTGCATGGTCCTGTGTTTGGTGACCCATTATAGACTGACATTGGTCTACACTTGGCAATTAGAACCTGCACACATACAACTCAAACACCACATCAAATACATCTTAATTCATCTTAGTTCAAGGTTTGACTTCCTACAAATCTGAGGTATTGTGGAGACAAACCCCAACAGTTAATTTGTTACAATGTCTCTATCGAGTCCAAACTCGATTCTACACTTACCCAGGAATTTCACGTGCAGAACACCTGCTGGGTAGCAACTTCGACCGGAGATTCCCGTGGCTACAGGAATCGGGTAAGTGTGTGTAACCTCTCTATGGAAAGGTATTTCCATGGGCTACAACTTTCATGTTCATTCTGCAACCCATATCAGATTGTATCATACATAAACTTGGCTCCAAAGCCTGCTGCGTACAGGATACAATTTCTGCACGCTTGGTCTGACAGCCCTCTATTTTGATCAGACATTCTCGTGGCTACATACTTGACCTGAAGGCTTGTAACCACTCGTTGGAAAGGTAATCCCAAGGGCTACGACTTTCGAGTTTAGTTGGAAGCCCAGATCTGACCATATCTTGCCTGAAGATAGCCAAGAAGGTCGCTACGTGCAGAACACAGATTTCTATACGTATCTTGAGGCAAAATGAACTGCATCGGTTCATCTTCCTCCTCAAGCCAATTCTCCCATATCACAACCAGAAGATCCTCCGCCCTTATTCACCCTTTTAAGGCCATTCCTCTTCACGAAACCACCCTCATCATAACTTTTGAAGGAAGGGGAGGTTGAAGATGACTAACCATTAGAACACAAGTTCTAGCATGGCCCTCCTAGAAACCTTCACCTCACACATCAATACTCATTTGAGTCGATGTCTCGCCTGAGAATAACTACAGATCTAGCAAAATGGAGAGGGGGGAGCTCACCTCATTTCCAGTGGTTCCACCATTTCCGGCCATGGATCTTGTTATTCTCCTCGTCGGCATCCCCTTTTTCCTTGGCAGCGGTGGCGATTCCTCACGGAGTTTGGTTGGCTCCAGCACGTTCTCCTTCCTTCAGAAGTTTCTCCAGAAAATGTGGCTTGGAAGAGAATGTAAAACGGCTAGGGTTTCTTTTCCCCTTTTTATTCAGAAGTGACATGGGTAGGGACACGGCTGTGTCCTTACCCGTGTTCTGCTCTGGCGAAACATCATCAACAGTTTAACTGCCATTTCGTGCTCATACATGGGTACTAACACGCCCGTGTCTGTACCCATGTCCAGGTGACACAGCCGTGGTTCTTGCCGTGTCGATACTCGTGTCCTTCTCCGGGCACATCTTATCGACCTTGCCTCGATGCACACGGGTAGGGACACGCCCGTGTCTCTACCCGTGTCCTTCTCTGGACAAACCACTCAATGCCATGCCACTCAAAGCCATGGCACTCAAAGCCACGATACACGGGTAGGGACACGCCCGTGTCTCTACCCGTGTCCTCCTTGGGACAGTCCACTTAACTTCGTGCTACTCAAAGCAATGGCACTCAAAGCCATGACACATGGGTAGGTACACGCCTGTGTCTCTACCCGTATCCTTCTCGGGACAAACCACTCAACGCCTTGCCACTCAAAGCCAAGCCACTCAAAGCCACGGCACACAGGTAGGGACACGCCCGTATATCTACCTGTGTCCTTCTCGGGACAGTCCACTCAACGCCGTGTCACTCAAAGCCATAGCACTTAAAGCCATGACACACGGGTAGGGACACGCCCGTTTCTCTACCCGTGTCCTACACAGGGCCAACTTCATTTTTCCCCACAAGTGCGCGTCTGATCGCCTGCACTCTCTGAGCCTAAATCATCTCTCCTGACTCAAAAGCGCACATAAGGGGCATAGCGCAAATCGAGACGTTACAAATCCTATAAACAAAATAAAAGATTTTGTCCCCGAAATCAGGTTAAGGCTACGGGGAGAGAAAAACATAAAATATACATAAAATAAAATATGCTTTTAAAGATTACCTTAATAAAATAGCTCTGGATAGCGCTTTTGCATCAAGTCCACCGGCTCCCACGTATACTCCTCTTTCCCATGATTAAACCACAACACTTTTACTAGAGGAACACTTTTGCGGCTCAAAATCCTCGTCTCACTGTCTACTATCCACACAGGCTCCAGTCGCACCGACCTATCAGTTGCAACTGCTCCGTCAATGATTGAGACATATTGTTCAGGCCGCAACAATGCCTTTCGGAGTGACGACACATAGAATACATCATGAAGATTCTCCAGCTCCAGCGGTAACTCCAACCGATATGCCAACGGGCCAATCCTTTCCAATATGACGTAGGGCCCAACGTACCTTGGGCTAAGCTTCTTTGCACCACGTACCCGAGATACTCCATGCATCGGCCTGATCTTTAAAAATACCTTGTCGCCCACTTGAAATTCCACCATCTGGTTCTTTGCATCATAGTATTTTGCTTGGCGACTTTAAGAATCGAGCATGCGGTCCCGTATTAGTTTCACAGCCGCATCAGCATCATCTATGTATTCAACTCCCAAAGCCTTCAGATCTTCATCCTGCACCCAAGACAAGGGTGTTCTACACCTTCTTCCATAAAAGGTTTCATGGGGCGCCATCCTGATGCAAGCTTGATGGTTGTTGTTGTATGAGAATTCTACCAAGGGTAGGAGCCTTTCCCACGGCTCTCCTCTATCCAACACACATAACCTCAAAAAGTCCTCCAATGTCTGGATAGTCCTTTCAGATTGCTTGTCGGTTTGAGGGTGAAACATTGTGTTGAAGGTAAGGCGCGAACCCAAATATGCCTGCACATCCTTACATTCCCTAGAGGTAAACCGACCATCCGGGTCAGAAATGATTGTCTTTGGTATGCCATGATACCGTACGAATTGTTCCACAAAAAGGCGTACCAAAACATCCACGTGTGCTTCTTTCTTCATAGGTATGAACTGGGCTACCTTCGTCAAGTGTTCAACGATTACCCATATCGAATCATTCCCTGAGCGGAGCGAGGCAAACCATGGACGAAGTCCATAGAGACATCCTCGAACTTCCACTCGGGGATGGGCAATGATTGCAACAATCCATCGAGGCTCCTGCATTCTGCCTTCACTCTTTGACAGGCTTCGCAATGCGTAACAAAATACCTGACGTCTCTCTTCATCCTCGGCTAACACATGGTCTTCCGCAAGTCGGCGTACATCTTAGCAATCCCAGGGTGCACAGAATACTGAGAGCAGTGTGCCTCTCTCAAGATATCTTCCCGAATTTTACCGCCCTTGGGAATGTAAAGCTGGCCACGGAAATGAACAAGGTTGTCCTTAAGAGAGTACTCGTTGGTTGTCCCATCTTCAATTGACTTTATTGCCGGGGCCAGAGCCTCATCCCTTCCGTGCTCCGCCCGGATCCGGTCTCGAATGTCGCATGCTATGCTCATCATGGTCAAGTACTCAGTATACCCGTCCGGTCAATCCTTATACACCAAAGTGATCTCCATCTCTTCAAGCATCCGAGCTAACTCCATATGCATCAACTGGGACTCGGGGCTTGTTTTTGGTACCTTCCTGCTCAAAGCATCGGCTACGGAATTTACTTTTTCGGGGTGGTAGTTCAGGGTGTATTCATAATCGCACAAAAACTCCTACCACCGCCGTTGTCTTAGATTCAATTCCTTTTGGGTATGGACGTACTTTTAGTTCTTATGATCCGAGAAGATTTCGCAGTGTATGCCGTATAGGTAGTGCCTCCAAATATTCAAGGCGAACACTACTGTTCCTAACTCCAAATCATGTACTGGATAATTGATTTCTTGCTTCTTCAGTTGTCTTGAAGCATATGCGATCACATGTCCGTGCTACATCAATACCACTCTCATTCCTTATATGATGCGTCAGTGTAAACTTGAAATCCTTCCTTCCTGGATGGAAGGGCTAGGATGGGTGGGGATGTAATTCTATCCTTTAGTTCTTGGAACGTAGCTTCGCATTGGGGTGTCTACTCATACGGCACACCTTTCTTTGTTAGGGAAGTAAGAGGAAGAGCAATCTTTGAGAATCCCTTTACGAACTTGCGGTAGTACCCAGCAAGTCCAAGGAAGCTCTGCACGTCGGCTGCTGACTTCAAAGGCAACCACTCCTTCATGGCTCGCACTTTGGCCGGATCTATAGCTAGCCCAGCCCCACTGATCACATGACCCAAGAAAGCAACCTCCTTAAGCCAGAATTCACACTTGCTGAACTTGGCGAATAGGGCGTGCTCTTTTAACTTCTTCAGTACTAAGGCCAGATGCCCGGCATGTTCTTCCTCCGTCTTAGAGTAGACAAAGATGTCGTCGATGAAAACAATGACGAAGACATCTAGATAGGGCTCGAACACTTTGTTCATCAAGCTCATGAAAGCTGATGGGGAATTTATGAGCCCAAACGGCATCACTGTGAACTCATACAAGCCGTACCTTAAGCTGAAAGCCATTTTCTGAATATCATCCTCTTGTATTCTCAATTAATAATACCCCAAGT
This sequence comes from Platanthera zijinensis, assembly GCA_039513925.1. Lineage (NCBI taxonomy): Eukaryota > Viridiplantae > Streptophyta > Magnoliopsida > Asparagales > Orchidaceae > Platanthera > Platanthera zijinensis. Next base: position 101,237,968 of record CM077091.1, read on the forward strand.
GCAAATCTTGCTTGAAAAAACAATGCGCCCCCACCAGTTGATCGAACAACTCATCGATCTGAGGTAACGGATAGGTGTTCCGTACTGTCAGTCGGTTAAGCTCCCAATAGTCTATACATAATCGCAGGGTTCCATCTGTCTTCTTAACGAATAGAACAGGGGCTCCCCAAGGTGATGAGCTGGGGCGAACAAACCCTGATTCTACCAACTCTTGCAGCTGAACTCTAAACTCGGTGAGTTCCTTCGGGGCCATTCGGTAAGGAGTCTTGGAGACAGGCTTGGCACCCAGTACTAACTTGATTTTAAAATCTACTTCTCTGTGTGGGGGTAATCCTGGCAATTTCTCCGAAAATACTTCGGGTAAATCGCGTACCACCCGCACATCCTTGATATCCAACGCCAACTCCTTCAGCTCAAAATAGATCATGAAAACTTCATCCCTCTTCATGTGGACTTTTAAGTCCTGGACTGAAGATAACATCATACGGGGTGCGAAGTTAATACCTTGAAAGATGACCTCCGAATCTCCATGTATCAACGAGATCCTCTTCTGCGCGCAGTCAATCTTTGCATAGTGCTGATCCAGCCATACCATGCCCAAAATGAGGTCGAACTCTGGCATTCCCAAGACTGTGGCAGGGGTGTCGAAGAGCTTTCCTTCAAGGAGTACCTCAAACTCGCACTTCACAGTTGTCGTCATCTCCGATCCGTCTGGAAGGCGAACCCTTCGAGCAATACCAGTGAAGTATTGCACTCCATCTATATCTTTGATGAAGTCTTCAGACACAAAAGAGTACGAGGCACCGGTGTCGAATAATGTATAGGCCGGTTTCCCGCTGACCATTACGGTGCCTAAGTGTCAATAATAATTCTCAAGCTAGGCGTCTAGTATATCTTAAGCAACTTGAGGGTATGAATGAAAATAAAATGACTAACTGCAATCATACCTGCAATCACCTCCTGAGGGTTTCGTTCTTAAGTCATGTCCAATGCATACATTTGATCCCGAGCGAACCCGAGGTTTCCTCTTCATGGTCCTCGTCCTCGGCCACGCATGTGCCCTGGCCCTCGAGGAGCTACTGGAGGGAAAGCGAGAGGCGCATTTCCAAATAGTTGCGGGTAGTAGCGTCGAATGTGGCCCGGTTGGTTGCATTCGAAGCACACTCGCTCTTGCTGTCCACCAGGTTGTTGAAATTATTGTGGTGGAGGCAATGTTGGCGGTTGCGGAACCGGGTGCTCCATTCTAAAATTCTGGGGTAAACGTCCGCCACCTCTTCGATATCCTCTTCCTCCTCTATTACCAAATCTCCTTCTATTGATGGGGCCGGCTTCCATCATGCCTTTAGCTGGCCTCTTACAACTTTCCAAGTGGTCCGCTTCCAACCTCTTCGCCATGTCAATAATCTCGGCTAGACTAGAGTCCGCTATAAACAAAAGGGCTTTCCTCAGGGGGTCTCGCAAGCCTTTGTAGAATCATTTTGCATATCCTCTATCATCCAACTCATAAGAGTCAGCAAATCTAGCCAAGTGCTGAAATTCCCGTTGTTATTCTGTCACCGACTTGGACCCTTGCTTCAGTTGCAAAAATCTCTCTTCAAGATTATTCCGAGCGATCGAGGGGATGAAATGCTCTAAAAAGGCAGAGAATTCGCTCCAACTGATATCCGTGTATACCCTTCCTTGAAAAGTGGAGTCCATAAGGGACTTCCACCACCTTTTGGCATGCAGCTCTAAGAGTGTCACTACAAGGGTCACCTCCATGTTGTTTGGCACCTTATTCCTGCCAACAATTCTTGTACAGTGTCGATCCATTCTTCCGTACGTACTGCTGACTCCGTCCCAAGGTAAGTAGGAGGGGAGAGAGCTCGGAAAGTGCTTAACCAAGTGGATCCCGGAACTGCTATTGTACAGGGGCTTGCTGGGATTGGGACCTGAAGGCGTCTAGGATAGCAATGAGTGTCTGCCCCAGCTCTGATTGTTGGAATTGTGTAGGTTCAGACGGGGCGGGGGGCCCTCACCGGCTCAACATGTACTGGGATCTATATGTAAGGTACAAACTTAAGGTTAGGTCGGCTAATCTAAGGTCAATGATGGACAAACTTAGTGTGAATTACATATGGGCACACCACTGCTTCCGTTAAGTCAGCTTGTCCCCAAACTGACTAATTGAATGGGGGTGGCACCATTGTTAAATGACTTCTTCAGTTCAGGATCATAGCAAGCTGATACCATTTGTAAGACCCCATCCCAGAACACAAAACACGGCTCTAGAGGAGTCTTATGCCCAGAACAGCCGCCTTGTGGTAGCACTAACACTCGGGCTAGCCTGTACCACAAGACGCCTATCCTACCGTCTATAACCAATATCATACATTGCCAACCCAACCAAAATACAACATAGAATTCAAATCCACACCAAGCATATAGTCCATAATATAACAACAGTAGAGAAGCTACAACAAGCTTCTATTATCAGAGTACGTAAATAGTTTTCCCAAAAAGGGTACAAAAAAACCTCTCCCATTCACATCAGTAACTGATGGTAGCGACGGTACTGTCCCCTCAGGCCCTGTCGTCCTGGCCTAGCTTTCCGGTTGCATAACCTGCTGCTCCACCTGTGGGGTTTCCTCCTAAAAAAGAAAGACGTAGCAACCGTTAGTCATAAAGACTAAGTGGCTTTACATCCGCTCCCCCGGCGACTCCTCAGCACCGGGAGGAGAAAGGAACAGGGTACAATATATATAAAATGTAGGTACAAGCAGGTGGTATATCACTATGTATATAAAGCAGTGTAATAAATGAGCAACAACTTATTCTAGCAATTCTATCATCTACAGCCGCATGAGAGTATAATATTATAACAGAAAGTAACTCAACTTATATGAATGCTCATACAAACATATAAGTTGAGGATCGTTCAGCAATAAGTAACTCATCGTATAGGAGTGCCCATACAAACTTATACAATAAGGATCTTGTGTATGAAATAAAGTGTAATGACATGTATATAATGCAATGACTCACCCATGATCACGCACATGCAATCGCTATGTCGACACAGACTTGCAGTTCCCACTTTTCGAGCAGGTAGCTAACCTCTCAGGCGTCATCCATCGTAGCCCGATGGTGACAGTAGAGCGGGCATCTCAGCTACTTGGCTGGTATCCACACTACCTGGCCTAGGCCTTCGTATGTCTCAACTCTAACAACACAACAGCGGAGCTCACATGCGTACTACGACTCATCGGGTGTCTCGGGTAGATGTGCACCGAGATCCTAGCCTCGAACTGGCCTAAGGTGTGATATGGAAGGAGCCTCGGAAATGGGCACGAGGACCAAGCCCAATCGTCTACTTGGCACGGAAGGAGCCTGGGAATGAGCTCCAAGAACCAAGCCAAACCGGCCAAAGCCTCTTTTCATCATTCATATCTCGTGCTCAATAGCACACAAGGGCTCCTCACCGAGTCTCTTATCAACACAATCGATCTAGTGCGGCAAACACTCACGCACTATCAACCCTTCCACATTTTTGTGCATCCAAGCACTCAAGGGCTCCTTGTAAACCTTAGGTGTCAAGTCACCTTGTACAACATAATAACACACACTGCTACCCGTAGGGAGATGCGACTCTAAGCAGTGGACCACAATACACGTTCCACTAATCATATGTATCCCGCGAGTATGCATTAACCTTATTACAATTCTCTTCCACATAATATTCATCGCATTGCTAGTATCAAGAACATCCTTACCGATTCACATAACTAGTTTATTTATACAATCTAACTCATCAACTCACTAGTTCACTTAAGGATCTATCAACCAAATCACATTAATCTTTCACGTATTAAATTTCCCAAATCATTTATTCATTGAATTCCTCCACACCATTTGTACAATCGTGGTTCACTAACTCCTCGTTTACTTAAGATTCTATAAACTGAATCCCGTCAACCCTTTATTTATCACAATTAAGTATAGACTAAGTCCACCAAAACCTTCACTCTATTTTGCTACGATCTCTCTACCAAATCCTTTCATTCAAGTACGTTTCACTACTTCATTTGTTTGCTAAGAATTTATCAACAAATTCCATTAATCATTGATTTATCACGGTTAGACATAAAAAAAATTCATCCAACCTCAATGTTAATTTGTTACAATGTCTCTATCGAGTCCAAACTCGATTCTACACTTACCCAGGAATTTCAGGTGCAGAACACCTACTGGGCAGCAACTTTGATCGGAGATTCCCGTGGCTATAAGAATCCGGTAAGTGTGTGTAACCCCTCGATGGAAAGGTCTTTCCATGGATTACAACTTTCATGTTCAGTCTGCAACCCAGATCAGACTCTATCATACATGAAATTTGCTCCAAAGCTTGCTGTGTACATGATACAATTTCTGCACACTTGGTCTGACAGCCCTCTACTTCGATCAAACATTCCTGTGTCTATAGACTTCACCTGAAGGCGTATAACCACTCGTTGGAAAGGTAATCCCAAGGGCTACGACTTTCGTGTTTAGTCGGAAGCCTAGATCTGACTATATCTTGCATGAAGATAGCCAAGAAGGTCGTTGCGTGCAGAACACAGATTTATACACGTATCTTGAGGCAAAATGAATGGCATCAGTTCATCTTCCTCCTCAAACCGATTCTCCCATATCACAACCAGAAGACCCTCCGACCTTATTCACCCTCTTAAGGCCATTCCTCTTCACGAAACCACCTCCATCATCAATTTTGAAGGAAGGGGAGGTTGAAGATGACTAACCATTAGAACATAATTTCTAGCATGGCCCTCCTAGAAACCTTCACCTCACACATCAAGACTCATTTGAGTCGATGTCTCTCCTAAGAATAACTACAGATCTAGCACCAAGGGAGAGGTGGGGAAGCTCACCTCATTTCCAGCGTGAAAGATAGGGTAAGCTCTAAAAACTCTAGAGGGGGGTGAATAGAGTTATTGAAACCTTTTTAAATTTTTGTTGTATTAAAGAATCTTTAATAAAATAGGTTACTATACTATCAGTGTACAAATGTACAGGTACAGTAGATAAACTAAAGATATATATCTAATCTACACAACGCATATGTATCACAGCACAAGCACAGAGAAAAATCACAGCAAACACAGATAACACAAGAATTTTATAGTGGTTCCCTAAACTTGGGTACATCCACTCTTCTACCACCCTAGGTAGGAATCCACTACAGGTTTTGATCAGGTGACTGCAACCAATGAGCTTTTGATCAGGTGCTCAAAAACCAACTCAAGTCTTTTGGAAGGAGACTTGCAACCAGAATAATTTTGAAGGGAATTAAAACCCTGTATAGAGGTGGGGAAGTGAGTTTGATGAAAGTCTTCTTTTCTCAAAACATAGTGAGAAGATTATGTCGATTTGTTGTTGTTGATTACAAAGCTCCCCCTGAGATCTTGAATGGTTCAGGAGTGGAAGCTTTGTAGAAGGGTGAGTAGGCCTTGACTGATTTGAATGTTGTTGTCACTTAAGATCCCTTAAATCAAAGAAGGAGAGGAAGAAAGACTCTTGATGGTGATGGTTGTTCTTTCTTCTTCTCTTTAGAGCAGTCAAATTTTCTGAGAGATCTTTTCACTACACTTTTGTATGTTTTCTTTTCTGTAACTCTATTGATGATGGATTGCCGTTTTTTGTATTTGTTCTCTCTCTCGCTGTTTTCTTAGCAGGGAGAGGTCTATCTGATAACTGTAACTTGGTCGAATTTCAAAAAAAAAACTCTGCAATAAATGATCAGCCGAAATCTTGGGAACGAGAAATGGCAAGAATACTGTCAATTATTCTATTCTATGTCTTTCCTGAGATATAAGCAATTAATTTCATAGAGGATGTTAGCAATCAATGCTGCCAATAACGGCTCTATTCAGAGAATATAAGTGCATTGATTTACAAGGGAATTAATAGCCTATAATAGATATAAAGTGATGTGACAGAAAGAGAAAGAATAAAAAACAAAATGTCTTACAGTTTTCGTCGACCTGAGATCAACTTTCGCCGACCTGTAATTCCATCGACCTGTGATTTCGTCAACCTGAGCTTTGCAAACAACTATACTGCATAAACTGAATGATTATGTGCTCTGAGTTCGTTGACCTGAGATCAGCTTTGGCTTTGAGTGAATTATGTCGCTGAGTCCATTATGGCGTTGAGTGATCTTTGGCGTTGAGAGATGAAGTATTAGTCGACCTGGGAACAGAGATCGTCGAACTCAGTTCAGAGAATTTTATCTCTGAGTTAGTTGAGCTGAGTACGACTATCTTCGATCTGAGATCGATGAATGTAGATCTCTTTTTCTAAATCTTGATTTCTCTAAATCTTGAGTCTCTGGCAGTGATGGAGGTTGGTCTTTTGTACTGTTGACTCTATGGATATGGCCTAAACTCTAAAAATACATAAAATTTGACCCTTTTATACAACATGGGTCACAACCTAAGAAGAGAACCTAGCCCAAATCACCTAGGGGTTCCAACAACTCCCCCTATTTGGGTGAGGTTACTTCAAAACAAAAAAATAGATAAAGATCACAAGACAAAATGAAGTAAACATAGCATGAAAACTGAGATAACTAATAGAATAAATAATCTATCAGTACCTTTATAAAGCTATGTACCCAGATTGTTTATAGAAAACACAGAAAATAAACAATTTAAATGTTCTTGTGAGAATCAGAAGACTTAGCAAATTTGATTATCCTGTTCTGATCTTGAGCTTGCTTCATAGTCATGGTCATATCAGCATCCCCGAGAGTCTTTTGAGAGGTGGTTCTTGGAACCACAGCTTCAGGATGTAGACTCATATATTCATCAGCATTGAACATTTTCCCTACTTGATATCTTTCAAACTCTTTCTTTCTGTAGCTTGACATGGTAGAGAACTGAGAAGGATCTTGGCCTTTTTCTCTGGCTTGCCTGATTTGAGAAAGAGCCACGGATTCCTTGAATCTAGCCATTCTTGTAGTTGGACTAGCTTCAGGATAATAAGCTGGAATTGGAGGTTCTTCAGGGTTATTAGCTTTGCCAGGAGATTGAGGAGGGGAAAATGTTGGCTGGGGAGCAGACTGCTGAGCACTATAAGAACTTCTAGAGGACATCGGATGTCTATGTTGATGTTGATTGCCTCTAGAAAATTGAGTTGGTCTTCCTTGCCTTTGATATGTTTTAGTAAGAGTAGGCTTGTAGAATGCTTCTGAACTTTAAGATAAGGTTTCTGAGGCTCCTGCAGCTGGAGGAGAAGGAGGAGGAGGAGGGTCCCTTTTGAATTTCTAAGATGGAGGAGAGTATCTTCTGCTTTTCTTTCTGCGCTTTTGTTCATTCTTGGATAGCCACATCCAAGCTGTCATACCCTTTTAAGGAGTTATGTTTTGCAGAATGTAGTATGGAATATCATTTGTAGACTTAGGTTTTGGAGCAGGAGGAGGTGCTTTCCTTTTCTTGGAGATTTGCTTCCTCTTTGGAGCATCATTAGAATCATCATCATCATCACTCACATCATCAGAAGACAAAGGATTGTCATACATAGCATCAATCTGACTTAATACATCTTTGGAATTATCTTTACTATCTGGAGTGGGAACAACTTCAGCTTCCATAGCCATATCCTGATTTATCAGATCATCCAGATTAGGAATGGGGCTATCATCCATAATATAAGTTGGCCCAGGAGGGCTAGATCTTTGTTCATATAATACTACTGGAGGAGGTGTAAGACCCCCTTTTTTTTCTTTTCAAACACCGGGGTCTTAGCCCAGAACTGCCGCTTTGCGGTGGCATCGACTCACGGGAAGGCCGCCACTACAAAACGCCAATTCTACCAGCCCTTTTCGATCGCAGAATAGTAGCATAATAAAGTAAAAGCAAGTCTACAGTAACCACATGTAAATAAATAAATCTCCACGAAGGGAGTGTCCACAATAATAATATATCAGAGTACAAAAGGAGGGCTTTTGCCCGGTACATCATATCCTCACTACAAGTCACTCGTGGAAGCAAAACTAAAACTAAGCGTCACCGTAACTGTCACTGAACCGAGAGCACCCAAGCTAGACTGGCCCATCTCCACCGACTTCGTGCTCTGCTGCTGCTGCATCTCTGGGTGCTTCTTCCTTTTTGGCCTGCCGTCACCGCCTCGCAATCCACGTCTGCGTCTACGTCTTAGGCCTCCTGGCTGCTGAGTTGGTGGGATCCCACCCATCAAGGGGCATTTGACCCGTGTATGTCCTGGCTGGTGACAATGGTAACATGGTCGCGGGGTCAACTCTGTCAGAAGCTGCAAAATCTGTGACCCTCCCATATGGTACACCTAAAATGTTGTGGTTCGAAAACCGTTAGTCATAAATACTAAGCCCTATCACCCCCTACCCCTTCCCCCATGGCTCCTAGGTACCGAGCGGAGAGGAAGAAAGGGAAGGACATGATGGTGGAGATTAAATCAAGAAAACAGATGGCAGCGGAACTAATCTAGCAGTTATATAATAAAAACGGTAATAATAGAAAGTAGGAAATGTAACCTTAACTTATATGCGAAAGCGCATAAGCCAAGGGATCTTTAGCAGGGCTCCCATCGTATAGAGTGTCCCATACCACTTATACGTTGGGGTGTCGGTTGTCAAACAGCAAGGAATGGCAAGTAAGTGAAAGTACAAGAAATATAACCATTGATTTATAGGGATTACCCCTATAGACCAAGGGGTCATTTTGCAAGGCCTATCGTATAAAACATCTCATACCATCTTATACGTTAGGTGGCATGTTTATGCTATGACACACAATTATGCTATGAAATGCACAAGCAAGTGCAACACACCCACACGACTCTATGCGCACAGACCTTTAGTTCCCCCTGTTCGGGCAGCTAGCTTCACTCCCAGGAACCTTCGTAGTGGCAAACGGAGACAGTGGGTCGGGCCCCCCACTCCTAGGCGGGTATCCACACTACCAGGCCTAGCCCTTCCGTACGCCCCTAGAAGAACACAACCTAGAGTATCCGCGTACTACTGCTGGCTGTACCCACCAGACTTTCTTTGGCTAAGTGTCCCACACCACCGAGTCAACGTACCGATGTCGGTGTGAACGACTATCAGATACCGAAGACCCACCACCTTTATTCTGTACTCCAACCCTTAAGCCCTCGGCCCCCCGGACAGTCTCGTCCGTGCATCTACCTTCAGAGTTACCGTCTGAATGGCAACCAAACCAATTATTCTACCTTCCTAGCTACCGAGGTGTGTGTATGTGCAACCCTAGTTATACTAGTTGCTCTTTTAGTTTATTATTCCTATGGTTTACGTTAGCCCAGGACTGCCCCCGACATACCCCGTGAAGGGCTCTCAAGGGGCACTAGGAACCAAGACGGCGGCATTACAGCCCGAAGTTCCCTTTCGCAAGGCACTTACTGTTATTGGTTGATCTCCCTTAACCTGATCCCCTTTTAGTTACTTTTGATCTAACCCTAGAGTTGTAAGACTCTTCCTCTCCTACCCGGGGTGGACGATCTTTCTTCGTTCCCGTACGCCACTTAACCTTAACCAGTCTCACACTCTACTTATCCTGACTTCCAATAATGAACTTAATCTTAGCTTGCCCTAACCAACCAGCAACTACCAAAATTCCATTTCCCAAGTTCATTATTACTCTAGTTCAGTTTCCGTGGTTTTACTATATGCAGACCATCCTAAGCTATATGAGGTACACAAGGGGAGGTACTCCAAATTATCTTCCAAATCTCCTATAATATTTACTGGAGGTCTACCATATCATAATTTGTCTAAATCCAGAAACTTATAACTTTCCTAATTAATCTGATATTTATTTAATTTTCCTAAAGGATGGGCCATGGGTCATTTTAAACATGAACTACATGATCCTCCTAAGTAATGGCTACCCAAAAATCATGATCATTAAATAACAGCAAGATAACCTCAAATACAAATTTTCAGAATTTTACAGAAAGTATTTAGCCTCTAATTAATTTATCCAGTATAATCACGTTAATCCTACGTAAAGAAGGAAGTATTGAAATTACTCATCGGAAAATTATAGAAAAATTACTAATCGGTAGTATGATATAGAAAAGATCTTTGTGCAAAGAATCATAATTTTTACCAGCTTGCTAAACACCACTATAGATTTAATCAAATATTCAAGATAAAACATACTTAATGAAGCAAGCCTTAGAATTAAACTTCCAAAAATCTCATAAAAATTCACAGAGATTTAAAATCATAATAAACGTTCTTTGCTTAAATTTCATCAATTTCCAGGAAGTATGTATTCCATAATAAATTTTCTAAGCAATTCATACAAGCTACTAAATCGTTAATGAAGTATCCAAAATAATGATCTTAAAATTCATAGTAAAATATCCAGAGCTTGTACCATCCCTATAATTCACTCTATCCAAATCTCATCACTTTTCAATGTGATTTAGTGTCATTTCCTATCTCTACAAGTTTTGCACCCTAAACTAGGGATAGGTTTTTAGGTATCCCAACAGTCTCCAAATCTACTAAGATTTCATCCAGAGAACTATAATGGCCCTATGGTCCTCTTCACCAAATTTCGAGTCAATCCAAGGTCATTTGACCCCATGACCTTCACAAGCCACCAAGATCCATCCTTAGGGTTTGGCCTTGGTTCTTAGGGCAAACTTACCCCGATCCACCTCAAACTCTATGAGGGGGTGCTAGAGAATATTACTAGCCAGTGGTAAAAATCTCAGCCTCTGTTGAGGTGATCTGACCACTCAAATCTCAAAAGTGCACCTTTAACCTAAGACCCCTTATTAGGGCAAAACTTAGGTTTGTTCATTTCTAATCCAAACCATCTCCAAATGAGATGAAAAATTATACAGAACCTTATGGTGAACCCAGGGACCACTCACCAAAATTTGGGAAGGTTTGGAAATTATTTAGCCATCTAATTAAATTAAGCTAGGATTATTGAATTTTCCAAAAAAAACTATAGAAAAATATTTTCCAAAAATCCTAATTTTTGGATGGTACCTAGATATAGGTAAGGTTATATCACACCCCAAATTTCAAGTCATTGTGATGACTGGATTGGAGTGGGGAATTTTTCTAAGGTCAGGACAACCCTATGGGTAGACCTCACCAAATTGATTGCTGAGGTCTATCCAGTGGTTCAAAATGCTTGAAACAAATTTTAAAATTCCCTAGACTCAAAGAGATACAATATTGGTGTTGACCATTTTTCCTGTAGGAGCCTCTAGGTATTTTTACCAAATTATTTAAAGTGACAGATATTTTCATTCAGAAATTGTTTTAAAAATAGAACTAATTTCATGGCACTGTTCATCTTCTTTTACAGCCCGAAACCAGAGCCCTAAAAAATTATTTTCCTGTAGCTTTTCCAAAACTATTTCCCGGCCATCCAGCCATCTCCCTGGCCTGCCACCACCACCTCTGTTGAGGTGAGGGCTATCGTCGGGCGGCGGCACGGCCGCCGGAGAGGCGGTTTCCGGCAAACCCGCCACCATGAAAATTTTAGAAAACCATGGAAACGCTCACCCGATCTGGCTCTTTTGAGCCCGATATCTCTCCTAACGATTTCTACGATCTATCCGCAGAAGAAGAGGGAGGGGAGGACCTTGTTCGCGGGCTGGAGGCGTGCAGAGCGTCGGGAAGCCATTGGCGCGGTGGTGGCGTCGCCGGAAATTCTTCAACAGCAAGGGGGAAATCTGAAACAGTTTGATGGAGCATGTAACCTTTTCCTCTTGCTCTTAGGAGTCTTTTATAGATCAGCAAGTGGGGAGGGGAAGGGATGAAACGTTCATGGCCATTAATATTTCTCTTAATGACGTTTCGGTTATGGCAAAGGCAGTTGAAATGCTGGAAATGAAGAGGTGTTTGCCAGGTGGCGATTTCCTATTGGACCAACATTTCCTTAATTTATTAAATAATCAGAGTAAGAAATGGCCCATAAATACTCCTGGTGTAACTTCCCATAATCAGAATTGATTACAACGTCGGTTACCGAAATTTCTAGTCTGGCTGACGTTTCGGCCTTGGTCATGGGCGTGACACATAGGTCACGGGCGTGACAGGCCCGGGTGGCCAATTCTGGGATCGACGATCGTCGAACTGAGATCGACGATCATCGAAGGGTGGTCACGCCCTTGGTCACGGGCGTGACATGTGGGTCATGGGCGTGACAAGCCCGGGTGACCAATTCTGGGTTCGACGACCGTCGAACTGAGATCGACGATCGTCGAAGGGCGGTCACGCCCTTGGTCACGGGCGTGACAGGTGGGTCATAGGTGTGAAAAGCCTGGGTGACCAATTCTGGGTTCGACGACCGTCGAACTGAGATCGACGATCGTCGAAGGGTGGTCACGCCCTATGTCACAGGCGTGACATATGGGTCACGGGCGTGACATGGTCATGAGGCAAAATCCGTACTCGGCGATCGTCGCGCTGAGATCGACGATCGCCGAAGGTGTCACACCCTTGGTCACGGGCGTGACACCTGGGTCACGGGCGTGACACCTGGGTCACGGGCGTGACATGGCGATGACGCAAATTCTGCGTTTCGACGATCGTCCCGCTGGGATCGACGATCGTCGAAGGTGTCACGCCCTAGGTCACGGGCGTGACATATGGGTCACGGGCGTGACATGGTCATGAGGCAAAATCCGCACTCGGCGATCGTCACGCTGAGATTGACGATCGTCGAAGGTGTCACGCCTTAGGTCACGGGCGTGACACGTAGGTCACGGGCGTGACGGGCCCGGGTTGAAAAATTCTGTGCCCGACGATCGTCTCCCTGAGATCGACGATCGTCGATAGAGTCACGCCCTAGGTCACGGGCGTGACGGGTCGGTCACGGGCGTGACCAACCCGTGACCCGAAATCTCGGTCGATGTATTTCAATTTTTGGGCTTCGTAGGGTTCTGTCACGACCAACCGACTCCCAGGGGTCTAGCCGGAAATGGGATGTTACAGGAGCTATCAGACTTTTCTTTATAATATCTAATACTTCTGAACTTACAGGGGAGGTGTAGCACACAATTGCTTTTCATGATTGAGTGGGAAAGGAGAGGCAAAAATGAATATAAGATCCAAAAATTTTCAGAATAGTATGTAGATTTACTTTTGATTTAATAAAGTAGACCCTTCCAGGAAGAACTTCTGGCAAGCTGGTCTATTGAGCATTGGATACTACAATATCTGTACATTGATTATCTATATCTGCTACTGAGTCAGTTGTCTCTATATCATCTGATTCCATATCAGTATCAAGAAAATTTTGAAAATCTGTTTTCATGTCAACATTTATTCCTGTTGCTGCTGCTGGTTCTGCTGTTGCTGCTTCATCATTAATTATCTCCCCCTGCCTGGTTTTAGTAGGGACTGAAGCCAGGCCCCCAGATGAAGAGAGAGTAGAGGTGAGGGTAGAGATTTGAGCAGAGAGAGATGATATGGAAATAGCCAGAGGGGAAATAACCTCTGCAATGATGGTTTGGAGGATAGGCTTGAGGAGCTCAAGAAGTGGCTGGATGATGGAGGGATTCAAAGATGTAGAGGTAGATGTTTGGGCAAGAGGTGGTTGAGAAGGGATAGAGGTAGTGATGATAGTTGCTGGAGGAGATGGTTGATTGGAAGTGTCTGGAAGGGGGTCTTGTTGAGGAGATTGTTTAGGAGAAGGAGTGTTCAGAGGAGATGAAAGTAAATTGAAAGATGGGATTGAAGAGAGAGTGGAGAGGGGGATATCAGCAAGATGAGATGGAAAAGAAGATTGGGGAGGAGTAGGGATGGATGTATCAGGCCTAGGAGAGGGAGGATTGGATGGAATATGTGTAGGGGAAGAAGGAATTGGAGATGCTGGTGGTGTAGGGGTATGTATTAGAGTAGAAGTGGAGGCAGGGGTTTATTGAACTTGAGGCTGAGATTGAGCTTGAGAATCAGGAGGAGGTGGAGGGGTGGATGGAATCTCTTCAGAGGGGTGAGGAGTGGCTAATGCAGCCCTTGTACTTTCAGAAGATTTAGAGGAAGAGGACTTGCCCTTAGATGGCTTTATGATAGTCCTTTCCCATCTGTTAAAGAGGGCAGATGAGAGCTTCTTAGATGCATTAATGCATGGTGTATGAGATAGCAGTAGTTCATTTGCCTTGGCTTTCAGAAACAAGCCCAAGATTCTTCCATAACAAACCTCCTTTTTGCTATTCTTTTTCCTGATTAAATCAAAGAAGATCTGCGGCCAGTTCACATTCTTCTTACTGACCAACGCAGCCATAACCAGGAACTGTTGTCTGGAAATATAGTCATGTGTTGTATGCTTAGCAAACAGCACCTTCCCAATGACATCCGCAAGAAATTTATATGCCGGGGAGAAATTTTTCTTAAAAAGTTTGTTAGGGTTTTCGTCAAAGTGACCCATAACAGTCAGCATAAAATTATATTCATTATCGTCCATTTCTAGATCATCTTCTCCAGTTTTCAAATTGAAAAGTTCAGAGAGAATAGAGGGAGAAAGAATCACCTGATTACCACTGACAGTCCCAGTCATTTCAGTCTCTGTTTAAGAAGAAGAGCCAACCCATTCCTTGATTTCCGTCATAGGAATCCTGATTCTTTCAGTCATTAACTGCTTCAGATTTTGTTCCTCAAATAGCTGTAGAATATCTATGAAAATTTGATCTGACTGTTGGAAAGAGTCAAAATCGATATCGAAACCATGATCGAACTTCATGCCGGTTTATCCAGTAGTGACCATTTGGGATGTTAAGATCGAATGAGAGAGAGAAAGAGCACACCTGCAAGAGAAAACACAAGATCAAGTGCAGGAGGGGAATTCTGAAAGAGCAGGATTGAGGTCGAAGAAGAAAGCCTTAATAAAGGTTTTCGGAATATGAATCGCCAATCTCAATCCGACAAAAACACAAGATTCTTCGATCTCAAGTCGACGAAAAATTTCATTCAGGAGAAATTTGTCGATTTAAGAATGAAGAGAGGGAAAGTTTTCGTCGTTCGTAGAAAACTTTCAGAGACAGAATTTGTTGTTCTCTGGTCGACGAATGCGCTCAACTAAGAGATTTCGGCGATCTATGTTCGACGAAAAGTCTTCAAGAACATTTATCAGTTCGTCGATTTCAAGTCGACGAACAAAAGCAATTCTTTGACCACAGACAGAGCATTAGATTAAGTCCTGACCATTTATCATACCAAGCTTATTGACAAAGAACAGATGCTTGGATGAGTCCAATTGCTTAGTGAATATGTCTGCTCTTTGCAAATCCGTAGAGATAAATTCAAGTTTAATCTTATGTTTGTCAACACAATCTCTAATGAAATGATGTCTAATGTCTATATGCTTGGTTCTAAAATGCAATACTGGATTTTGTGCAATTGAGATAGCAATTGTATTATCACAAAAAATAGTTGAATTATTTAAGTTGACACCGTAATCCAGTAGTTGGTTTTGTATCCACAAAATTTGTGAACAGCAACTGCCTGCAGTCATATACTTAGCTTCAGTAGTGGAGGTTGAAACAGATGTTTGCTTTCTACAGAACCAAGATACAAGTCTGTTACCAAGGAACTGACAAGTTTCTGAGGTGCTTTTCCTGTCCACTCTGCATCCAACATAATCAGCATCAGAAAATCCAGTTAACACAAATGTTGATTCTGTTGAATACCAGAGGCCTAGATCTGGATAACCTTTTATATATCTTAAAATCCTTTTTAAGAAAATAAGGTGAGATTCTTTAGGGTTCACCTGGAACCTAACACAAAGACATGTGGCAAACATAATGTCTGGTCTGCTTGCTGTTAGATACAGTAGGGATCCAACAATGGCCCTATACTTGGTCTGATCAACTGGTCTTCCAGATTCATCAGCATCTATAACAGCATTGGCAGCCATGGGAGTTTTCATGAAGGAGGCATCATTCATCCCAAACTTCTTAATAAGCTCTTTAGCATATTTAGACTGAGAGATGAAGATTTCTTCAGGGGTTTGTTTCACTTGAAGACCAAGGAAATATGATAACTCACCCATGCTACTCATCTCAAACCTTGAGTGCATTAGATCAGAAATTTGTTTGCACAGATTTGGATCAGTAGATCCAAATATTATGTCATCTACATATATTTATACTAATAGAATTTTATCATGATGCAATTTTGTAAAAAGAGTTCTATCAACCATGCCTCTTGAAAAACCATGTTCTAAAAGAAAGCTGGCTAAGGTCTCATACCAAGCTCTTGGAGCTTGCTTTAAACTATAGAGAGCCTTATGCAATTTAAAAACATAAGAGGGGTGAGTTGAAGAGATAAAACCTGGTGGTTGTTCCACATATACTTCTTCTTTTAGTTCCCCATTGAGAAAGGCACTTTTGACATCCATTTGATATACCTTGAATTTCTTGTGAGTAGCATAGGCCAAGAAGATTCTGATGGCTTCAAGCCTTGCAACAGGTGCAAAGGTTTGATCATAATCAATCCCTTCCTCTTATTTGTTTCCTTGAACAACAAGCCTTGCCTTGTTCCTCACAATCACACCTTGGGCATCAAGTTTATTTTTGAATACCCACTTAGTCCCAATTACTGGATAGCCCTTATGCCTTGGAACTAAGTCCCAAACTTTACACCTCTCAAACTGGTTGAGTTCCTCTTGCATTGCAATGATCCAGTTTTGATCTTGCTCTGCATCAGCTATGGATTGAGGCTCAATTTGAGAGAGAAAGCAGACAAGCATCACATCAGGGTTAAGTTGATGTCTTGTCTACACTCCTGCTGATATATCTCCAATTACTTGAGATCTAGGGTGATCCCTAAGTGTGATAAAATCATTAAGAGAAGTTGGTTCAGCAACAGTTATTTGATTTAATTCCTCTTGTGGAATTATATCAGCTGTTGAAGGAAGTTAGACTGCTTCCACAGTTTCTTCTTCACTTTCAGCTTCTGATATAGCTTGTGGAGAGGGATGTGATTCAATCATTGAGGTAAGGTTTAGATCACCCAAGCTCTCACACAAATTCTGTACCTGCAAATGACTATTGGTAGAGATATCTCTCTCCTTGTAAAATATGTTAGATTCATCAAATGTCACATGTATGGATTCTTCAATTTTAGTGTTGATTTATTAAACACCCTATATATCTTGCTGACTTGGGAATATCCTAAAAAAATTCTCATTGCAGCCTTAGCTTTAAACTTTCTAAGATATTTCTTGTCATTATTGTGAATATAGCATATACATCCAAATACTTTAAAATAGGTGATTATAGGTTTCTTCCCTTTGAGTAGTTCATAGGGAGTCTTGAGCTTTAGTTTGTGTATAAGGCTTCTATTCAGGACATAGTTTGATGTGCTTACAGCTTCTGCCCAATAGGATAGAGGCATGTAAGCATATGCAAGCAATATACCTGCAGCTTAAATGAGTGTTCTATTCTTCCTTTCAACTACCCCATTTTGTTGAGGAGTTCTGAGAGCAGAGAAGCAGTGTCTTATACGTTCTTTCCTACAGAACTCTAGCATAAGAAGAGACTCAAACTCAGTGTCATGATCACTTCTGATCAATACAACTTGAGTAGAATACTCAATCTGTATGTTCTTGAGAAAATCTGTACGAACTTGAAAGGTATCTGACTTTGCTCTCAAAAAGAAAACCCATGTGAATCTGGAGAAGTCATCTACAATAACTAATGTATAAGACTTTCCTCCTAGACTTTATATAGCAATAGGACCAAAAAGGTCCATATGGAGCAAATACAAAATTCTAGGTGAATCACTCTTATTAATGGATTTGAAACTGGATTTAGTTTGTTTGCCTAGTTGACAAGCCTTGCAGAGGCCTTCCTTCTTGTAGGGACCAGAAGGTAAACCTCTAACAAGATTGTCCTTAGATAACCTAGCTATATTCTTAAGGTTTACATGACCTAGTCTTTTGTGCCATAAGCTAGTTTGAATGCTAACAGAATTGAATAGACAAATTTTAGAGTTAGCAGATTTAAAATTTACTAAGTAGATGTTGTCTTATCTAATTCATGTTAAAACAGTTGTGTTGTTTAGAGAAATAATGCATAAGGAGTTAGTAAAGCTTACTTGATAACCTGTATCACATAGTTGGCTTACTGATATCAAGTTATGCTTTAGACCATTTACATAAGTCACCTTTTTGAATGTGACAGCTCCTCAGTTGAAGTCATCATAGCCTTCTGTCAATCCAAAGCCTGAATCCCCAAAGATTACTTTAGGTCCAATCTTGGCTTTATAGTTGATTAGGCATTCTTTGCAACCTGACATATATTTAGAGCAACCACTGTCTAGGTATCATTTGTTTTGAGTGACAGGGTTCTCTTCTACCTGAAAAGAGGATTAGCAGTTTTTGACCCAGGTTACCTTGGGTCCTTGTTGTTTAACATAGCTGAAGCTTGAAATAAATGAGCATTCAGGTTGATCCTTATAACCTAAGGGATGATACCTTCTAGGAGGTATGACCCACTGACTAAAGGGATTAAGTGATTTATTAGCTTTTAGGTTACTCTGGTTATGAACTAGATCTGATAAATTTGAGTATGTTCGTCGACCTGAGATCGACGATCGGAGTTGAGTTCTTCGATCTCTGCTCGAAGAATAGAGATATCCATCCTCAGAGCCCCAGAAACGTCGATCTCTGGTCAACGAACCATACTGGTTTCGTCGATCCCAGTTTGAAGAATAGATTGCATTATTATTTGCGTTCAGAGTTCATCGTTCTGAGGTCGACGAACCATACCCATTTTGTCGTTCTGAGTTCGACGAAATTTGCTGAACATAGTTATGTTGTTTGTTTTTCTTTTTCTGATTTGTTTTCTTAATTTCTAATTATTTAAAAACTTCATTAACTTTGTCTACCTGTTTAGTATTCTTCTTATCACTTTCAGAAATAAAATTAATAGGTTTTGATAGTTGATTTTTCTGAATGAGGATTGGTTCACTAGATGAGGCTTTTAATCCTAGTTTGTTATTATTAGATCTTGTATTTATTGTACTAGTTATGTCTATCAATTGTAAACTTCTACCATTTAAGGTTTCTTCTAGTTCCTTAGCCTTACTTAATTCAGATTTTAAAAACACTATTTGTTGATTAGCTAGGTTTAGTTCTTCAGTTAATTTTTCATTATCAGCAATGATTTTTTTCTTATTCTACCAGTTTTCCCTGAGAAGTTTGATTTCCTTCTCAGATCCTATTAGGTCTAAACACAGTAGTTTAAATTCATATTGAAATTCTTTATATTGAAAATCATATGATGCAATTACCTTATCCTCTTCAGAGAGAAATTCTTCATCTTCTGATCCTTCAGAATCTGATCTGTTGCTTCCAGCATCTATTGCCATAAGACAAACTTCTCTTGCCTTCTTTTCCTCTGTATCATCCTCACTGGATCTGGAGGAGGATGTTTCATCTTTAGTATCACTCTAAGTTTCAGCCACAAAGCCCTTCTCCTTCTTTTTGTATTTGCTGGAGGAGGCCTTGTTGTGCTGATGTCTTCTTGACTCCTTTTCTTGCCTTTTGTCTTTTTTTTTGAGCTTCTGGACATTCTGAGATAAATTATCCAGGTTTCCTGCATCCAAAATAGACAACTTCTTTAGAAGGGTTCTTATCATACCTGGGTTTATCTTCATTCCTTGAAGGCTTCCTCCTGAAGTCCTTCCTTGTCATCTTATAGAATCTCTTAGCAAAAAGACTCATAAGTTCTTCATTGGTTGATAAGCTGGGAGATTCTTCTGCAGCTTTGAGTGTTAAGCTCTGTTCCTTCCTGATAGGTGTTGAAGTTTTTGGTTCAACTGTAGCTTCTCTTGACTTGATCAGTTGCTCATAGGATTTGAGCTTTCCAAGAAGAGATTCTGTTGATATTTCAGCCATGCTTCTAGCTTCTCTGATGGGCCAGATTCTGGAGTCTCATGTGTTGGGAAAGCACATGAGGATCTTGTCATTGACCTCAGTCAGAGTGATTTCTTTATCCAATATTCTGAGCTCACTTATGATGGAGCTCAGCCTGTTGTACATTGCTTCTACAGATTCTGCTTCATCTTTCCTGAAGTTCTCATATTGGGAGATGAGATTTGATATTCTGTCCGTCCTCTCATCAGCAGAGCCTGCTACCATTTAGTTGAGGGAATCCCAAATGGCTTTGGCAGATGTGCAATCAGCAACCTTTTGAAATATGTCATCTGACATAGTTTGGGCCAGTATATTCATAGCTCTGGCATCAGCAATCTTTGCCTTCTTATGTGCATCAGCTTGATCTGGAGGAGGCACTGCACTGAGATTTACTGAAGTTGAGGTAGAGGCCACTAGAGCTGGTGATCCTGTCAAGATAGAATTAAAAATATCCTCATCAATAGAGTTCATGTACAGCTTGACTCTTGCCTTCAAGATTCCAAACTTTTGCAAGTTGCAAACTGGAGGTCTGGTGCTGGCATAATCCTTATTTTGTGTCATGATATCAGAAAATAAAATATAATTAGAGAGACTGTTAAAGCTTATTCAGAGTTTATCCTAAGGATCTTGGTTAATCCAGGTGTGAGCATGTATGATATGATTAAACTTCCTCTGATACCAATTGAAAGATAAGGTAAGCTCTGAAAACTCTAGAGGGGGGGGGTGAATAGAGTTATTGAAAACTTTTTAAATTTTTGCTGTATTAAAGAATCTTTAATAAAATAGGTTACTATACTATCAGTGTACAAGTGTACAGGTGCAGCAGATAAACTAGAGATATATATCTAATCTACATAACACATATATATCACAGCACAAGCACAGAGAAAAATCATAGCAAACACAGACAACACAAGAATTTTATAGTGGTTCCCCAAACTTGGGTACATCCACTCTTCTACCACCCTAGGTAGGAATCCACTACATATTTTGATCAGGTGACTGTCACAAATGAGCTTTTGATCAGGTGCTCAAAAACCAACTCAAGTCTTTTGGAAGGAGACTTGCAACCAAAATAATTTTAATGAGAATTAAAACCCTGTACAGAGGTGGGGAAGAGAGTTTGATGAAAGTCTTCTTTTCTCAAAACACAGTGAGAAGACTATGTGGATTTGTTGTTGTTGATGACAAAACTCCCCCTGAGATCTTTAATAGTTCAGGAGTGGAAGCTTTGTAGAAGGGTGAGTAGGCCTTGACTGATTTGAATGTTGCTATCACTTGAGATCCCTGAAATCAAAGAAGGAGAGGAAGAAAGACTATTGATGGTGATGATTGTTCTTTCTTCTTCTCTTTAGAGCAGTCAAATTTTCTGAGAGATCTTTTCACTGCACTTTTGTATGTTTTCTTTTCTGTAACTCTGTTGATGATGGATTGCCATTTTTTGTATCTGTTCTCTCTCTCGTTGTTTTCTTAGCAGGGAGATGTCTATCTGATAACTGCAACTTGGTCGAATTTCAAAAAAAACTCTGCAATAAATGATCAGCCGAAATCTTGGGAACGAGAAATGGCAAGAATACTGTCAATTATTCTATTCTATGTCTGTCCCGAGATATAAACAATTAATTCCATAGAGGATGTTAGCAATCAATGTTGTCAGTAATGGCTCTATTCAGAGAATATAAGTGCATTGATTTACAAGGGAATTAATAGCCTATAATAGATATAAAGTGATGAGACAGAAAGAGAAAGAATAAATAACAAAATGTCTTACAGTTTTCGACGACCTGAGATCAGCTTTCGCCGACCTGTAATTCCGTCTACCTGTGATTTCATCGACCTGAGCTCTGCGAACAACTGCACTGCATAAACTGAATGATTCTGTGCTCTGAGTTCGTTGACCTAAGATCATCTTTGGCTTTGAGTGAATTATGTCGCTGAGTCCAGTATGGCGCTGAGTGATCTTTGGCATTGAGATATGAAGTATTAGTCAACCTGGGAACAGATATCATCGAACTCAGTTCAGAGAATTTTATCTCTGAGTTAGTTGAGTTGAGTACGACTATCTTCTGTAACATCCCATTTCCGGCTAGACCCCTAGGAGTCAGATTGGTCGTGACGGAACCCTAGGAAGCCCAAAATTGGAAATAAAGCGACCAACATTGCGGGTCACGGGTTGGTCACGCCCGTGACCGGCCCGTCACGCCCGTGACCTGGGCGTGTCTACTTCGACGATCGTCGATCTCCACGAGACGATCGTCGAACGCGCTGTCTGGGCATGTCACGCCCGTGACCAAGATGTCACGCCCGTGACTATGGGCGTGACCCCATCGACGATCGTCGATCGCCGTGAGACGATCGTCGACCTTGCGGCCCGAGCATGTCACGCCCGTGATATGAGTGTCACGCCCGTGACCTAGGGCGTGACCAGCCTTCGACGATCGTCGACCTCAATTCGACGATCGTCGAGCTCGAAACTTGCCGTCCGGGCATGTCACGCCCGTGACCTGGAGGTCACGCCCGTGACCTAGGGCGTGACCAGCCTTCGACGGTCGTCGATCTCAATTCGACGATTGTCGACCAAAAATCTGCAGTTCGGGCCTATCACGCCCGTGACACAGGTGTCACGCCCGTGACCTTCGATCGACGATCGTCGATCTCAGTTCGACGATCGTCGAACCCAGAATGGGCTACCCGGGCCTGTCACGCCCGTGACTTATGTGTCACGCCCGTGACATTGGCCGAAACGGCGGTTCAGGCCCGAAATAATTCTAACGCGCGTGGAAATAAATGCTGGCTTGGGAGGTTACACCAGGAGTAATTTCAGGCCGTTCTCCTTCTGTAAATACATAATAAATGAGGAAAGGGTGGTCCAATAGGAAATCGCCAGCTGGACATACCTGTTCAGTTTCCGCCGTTTCTTATCCCTGCATCATAACCGAAGCATTACGGGGAGGGAACTTCATGGCCATAATGGCTTAAACCATTCACCTTCCCACTTTTCTGACTTATAAAAGCCAACCTGGAACCGGAGGAGAAGGTTACACGCTCAAGTAATCGGATCAGACCCTTGTTCTTGCTGTAGGAGAAGTTCAGCAAACGCCACCACCGCGCCATGGCACCCCGACGTTCTTCTCGCCTTCAAACCGCGAACAAGGTCCTCCTCTACTCCTTCTCTTTCATGGGTAGATCTTAGGATTCTTAGAAAGGAGGTTCGCGCTCAACGGAGCCGGATCCATCTCTCGTTTTCATGGAAAAACCATGAAAAAGATATTTTGAGTTCGCCGGAAACCGCCACCTCCGGCGGCCAAACCACCGCCGACCGCTAGCCATCGCCTCAACGGAGGTGGTGGTGGTGGTGGCTGGCCAGGGAAGTGACCGAACGGCCGGCGACGGATCACTGAATGCTTACAGGAAAAATATTTTCCTGTGTCTGTTCGGGTTCATGAAGAAGATGAACAGTGGAATTAATATTATAATACATAGGTTGTTATATTTTACTTAATGAAAATAGATTATTTGAATGTATTTTTGAGGCTGCAAAACGAGGCACTTAGAGGCCGATTTAGGAAAAATGACCAGACACAAAAGTTGTAGCCCTCGGGGTCTACTTTAATTTAAAATTGATTTTATTCAATTTGGGTGAGTGGTTTGAACACAGCACTCATTTTGGTGGGATCAAGACCTAGGTTAACCAGAAATTAAAATGGTTGCCCACGGTTCATAACATGTCCAAATGACTTGAAATTTGGACTGGAGGTCTATAATATGTATATCGAGAGGCTGTCCAAAAATGAGAATTTTTGGAGAACTTTTGCCTAAAGATTTTGTAAAAATTTAATAAACAATATAAAATTAATTAGGAGATGAAATTAAGCCCAAACTCCCCCAAATTTTGGGTGGTGGTCCCTGGCATAAATATTAAGATCTGTGCAAAATTTCAACTCGATTGGTCGAGTTTTGAATAGGGAATTATCAAGTCCTAGATAGGTCTTAGTGAGGGGTACTTTGGGGAAAAGTACAATTGGAGATGGAGTGGACAAATCTCCTCAAAAGAGGCTGAAGTTGTTGGCCACTGATTTGTTGAGTCTATGTCTACCCTCTTGGGTAACATGGTGTGGCTTAGGGTGGATTTTACCCTAAGAGATTGGCTCAACTCCAACGGGTGGGAGTTTGAGGTTTGTGAAGGACATAGGAGCAAAAGCTCTTGTATGCCCTTGAAATTTGGAGGAGAGGGGGAGGATATGATGAAAACCCTCTGGTTGAAATAGTGAAGGAATTGGAGGTAGTTAGGTACCTCGAAAGTTGAGATTTTGGAATAGGATAAACATGTAATTTAATTATTTTAAGCACTAAATCTAATCCAAAAATTATGAAACTCGGGAGGAGGGAGTTTTAGGATGTATTAGACTTATGGTAATTTTTCTGGAATTTTGTGATTAATATATATTATACTTCATGTGTTAAAGAATTATTAGCCCAATTTGTTGTTTCAATTATTTGGAGGCTTTACATTAATTATAATCAGCTAAAATTCTGGATTTAGATCTTGACTAGTAGAACATTGATCCCTGAATTTTTATAGAATTTTATGTTGAGTAAATCTAGTACTTTATTCACAAATGATAGAAAGGGCTTTTATGTTTAAAAATTTATTATGGATAGAACACTTGCTGGAAAATTATGAAACTTAGCCAGTGCAAATTTTAGGCCTTAATCTTCATGTCATAAATTATTTAGAATTTTTGGAAGAATATTTTCTGCACTTTTTATAACGGTCCAGGCCCGCCAACCCTGCGGGACCCACCTGGCACCGCCGGCCTACCAGAAGTCCAGACCCGGGCCCACTACTGGTAGTCAGCCTATCACACTAAGCCTGCAGGCCATGCACCCCAACCCCTCTCCATCCAGGCGGGTTGTTGGTGGCCGTAGCCCCCCCTTAGATGAGTCAAACTCGATAGTCAAGCCCGCACTACGGGGACTTCCCAGGAGGTCACCCATCCCAGTACTACTCCAGCCCGAGCACGCTTAACTATGGAGTTCTTTCAACTCTCATCACCAAGTGAGCTGCAGGTCACCTTCTGTACTTGATTCATAAACTATAGAAATTAGAGAATATTTCCAAATAGTTTTCAGGTCATTTTGATGATAGAAAATTATGATACTTAGGGTTTAGCCTTCTGAGATAGCCTACTAATTATCATAAATTTGCTGGACATCTTGCATGAATAATTAGGATAGTTCATGTTCAAACCGGTGGCCCTTGAGATTTTCGAGGAATTTAATTAAATGCCAAATAAATTAGGAAAATTTCCATTTTCTGGATTTAGGTTATTTATATCAAGATAAGTCTCCAGTAAATAGTTTAGGGCATTTGGATGAGTAATCAATCATTGCATAACCGGTTCGACATGTAGCCTAGGTCGGTCTGCATTTAGTAAATTGTGAAATGCAATAGAACATGATCTGATGAAGATATAAAGAGTAGTGAGTAGTGGTGATAGTTAGAGTTAAGAGGTGCTCGGGTTTGGCGAAAGATCGCTTTTCCCGAGGAGTGGAAGGTTTAAAAATCACCCTAGGATAGTCTATCGTAATATGAGAAGGGAATCGGGCTAAGGGAAAACAACCAATAACAATAAGTGCCTTGCGAAAGGGAACTTCGGGCCGTAATGCACCGTCTTGGTTCCTAGTGCCCCTTGAGAGCCCTTCACGGGGTATACCGGGGGCAGTCCTGGGCTAACGTAAACTGTAACAATAAACTGGCAAGAGTAACTTAGTAACTAGGGTTGCACTCTTCACAAACACTGTTGGCACAGGAAGAATGATGAGAGCTTCGGCTCGGTTGGTTTGGAGACGGACGGATGGTCCAGAGAGCTTCGGCTCGGTTGGTTTGGAGACGGACGGATGGTCCGGGGAGCTTCGGCTCGGTTGGTTTGGAGACGGACGGGATGGTCCGGGGAGCTTCGGCTCGGTTGGTTTGGAGACGGACGTTTTGGTCCGGGGAGCTTCGGCTCGGTTTTTATGTGTTTACGATAAACTTGCATGTGCATAAAATAGGAAAAGTTAAGGTGGTGGGTCTTTCGATATCGGGGAGTTCGATTGCACCGACACCGATATCGTTGACTCGGCGGGGTGATTAGCACTTCGCCAGCAGAAGTCCGGTGCGCCAGCCGGCAAGAGTACGCAGGCGTCCGCTTAGTGCACCAAGCGTTGAGGCGTACGATAGGTCAGACCAGTGGTGCTTTTACTGGTTTTGAGGTGGGCGAGGCCCAACCCACCGCTTCCGTCTGCCACTACGGAGGTATCCTGGTAGGTAACGACTCCGAAAGGGGGAACTAAAGGTCTGTGTACACAGAGTCGGGTGTGTGAGTTGCACTTGCATGTTTCATCATACCCACTAGCATGTCATAGCATAATCGATTCATTTAACCCTGACACCTAAAGTATAAGTGGTATGGGACGCTTATACATTAGGACCTGCAAAACGACCCCTTGGTCTATAAGCTTGTGTGGGCAAGTTTATAAATCAAAGGTTAATTTCAATATATAACAACCATTGCTGTTTGATAACCGACACCCCAACGTATAAGTGGTATGGGACACTCTATACGATGGGAGCCTTGCAAAAGATCCCTTTGCTTATGTGTTCTCACAGAAGTGAAGGTTTAAATTCATTTAATTGCTTTTCTTACTGCTAGACCTATTATAACAATTTATTAACTGCTGACCTAACACAACTTGCTAGATTAGTTTCCGCTGCCATCTGTTTCATGTTTAATCTCTACCTTCATGTCCTTCCCCTTCTTCCTCTCCGCTCGGTACCTAGGAGCCATGGGGGAAGGGGTAGGGGATGATAGGGCTTAGTCTTTATGACTAACGGTTTTCGAACCGCATCATTTAGGGGATCGTGGAGCCCAGCATGGAGGAGCAGCCCCAGAGATCGGTGCGCCTAGAGATGGGGCAGTCTAGCTCCGGAGTTCACACAGCCGGGACCGTGAGTCTCGACCTTGAGTAGATTCTGTTTCGTTTCCACATGAGAGACTTGTAGTGAGGACATTTTGTACCGGGCATAAGCCCGTATTTATAGTACTATGATGTTTCTGTGGACACTCCCTTCGTGGAGCTTTATTATATATATATGTGATATTACTATTGTGGACTGCATTGTTCTTACTTCAGTTTTTGTGCAACTCTTCTGTGATCGAAATGGCCGGCGGAATCGGCGCCTTGTGGTGATGACCCTTCAGGACGTGAAGGTGTCACTGCAAAGCGGCGGTTCTGGGCCTAAGACCCCGGTGGTTGAAAAAAAAAAGGGGGTCTTACAAGTGGTATCAGAGGGCAAACATCGATCAGAAGGAAGTCGCAGTCCACAAACCCTAGGTCACCCCCGCTCGAGTTTAGTTTGGGGACAAACTAAGCAGCGGAAGCAGTAGTGTGCCCATATGGGGATCACATATAATTTGTCCACCTTTAGGTAATATTTGAACGTTTTTCTCAGCATGTGTTTTCGTTGCGCAGCCTCCAGCACAGCCTACGCCACAGGGCGGAGTTCAGCAGACTCAGGGAGTTGCACCACCTCCACCGGTCCCCACCCCTTTCCTTCAGTCAGACATGGGACAGACCCTGACTGCCATTCTGGAGGCCTTCAGGGCCCAGTAGGTTCCGGTCCCGCAGCCCAATCTGGGGGCCAACTGGCTCAGCATCTTCCGGGGTCTTTCTCCCCCGTCCTATCTGGGGACAGAGTCGGCTGTTCGGACGGAGGAATGGCTGGATATCGTGTACGAGATGCTGACCGGGATTCGGTGTCCATGGGAGGAGAAGGTGGATCTGGTTGTCTCCTGCCTGGAGTCCCATGCAAAGAGGTGGTGGAAGACGTTGTTGGACACGACATTTGCTGATAGGGAGGTTGCGGAGATCACTTGGGAGGAGTTCAGGGCCGCACTGCTGGAGCATTTCGTTCCGCAGTCGGCTAGGGATGATTTGGAGGAGCGGTTCTTACAGCTGAAGCAGGGTACTCGGACCGTGGTGGAGTACCATCGAGAGTTTGACCACCTGGCTCGATACGCAGATTCCTACCAGCTGGACGAGGCAGGGTATATCAGGAGGTTCTACAAGGGCCTACGTGAGGACTTGAGGGAGGCCCTCTTGTTTGTATCTGACGGGCCCATCTCCCGGATTTTGGAGATGGCCAAAAGGATTGAGGCAGATTGGCACACCACCCGGGGCCGGAAACGGCCAGCAGAGGATCAGGGACGAAGAGGAAGGAATGACCAGCGGCGGGGTGCTGTACCAGAGGGGAGGAGGACAGAGGACCAGCCTCGTCAGGACGTGAGGCCGGAGCCGAGGGAACAGGTGGTATTGGCCCCTCCACCCCTTCGGATGCAGGAGATGCCGAGACCCGGGGGAATGGCGTATCCCCCAGAGTGCTACTTTTGTCATCAGATTGGGCACATTCGGAGGAACTGCCCCATGAGGGGGGCACCACCTCCAGCACATCAGGGCGGCCCACCAGCTCAGCATTACGGAGGCCGAGGATGCGGCCGTGGTCGAGGATACCAGGGGGAAGATCGTAGACAGGGAAGAGAGCAGGTATATGCCTTGGACCTTGCACAGCCGCGGAATCCGGAGCAGGTCATCGCAGGTATGCCGAAATGCTTCTTTGTTTTCATAGAATTTCCCCTTTAAGTTGTTAAAACTTTGAATCGCACTAGATTGATAGCAAGGAAAGTAAAAACTCATTATAGAACCCTAAGATATCTAATCACCCCAGGTATAGTCTTCATCAGCGGCAAGCCTGCCCGCACGCTTTTTGATACTGGAGCTACTCACTCCTTTGTGTCGGAGTCGTTCGTGGAAGGACTGGAAGGTGTGGAGCGGTTCACAGGCTCGAGGATGAGGGTGCGACTACCGGATGGATCTGAGCTCCTTACCACGGATCACTGCAATATGGAGGCGGAGATTGGTGGAAAAGCGTTCGAGGCTCCAGCGACGATTTTGAAGCTGACGGACTACGACCTGATCCTGGGCATGGTATGGCTGCACTGGAACTATGCCCAGATTGACTGCCAGGCAAAGAGGATCACCGTGAGACACGGGGACTCTTTCATTACCATCGAAGGTATAAGACCTGTCTCTCGTATACTCTTGTCTTCGGTACAGGCCGTTAAGGCCCATCTGCAGGGAGAGGAGGTCTATCAGATTCTTTTTGAGATGGCGGAAGTCAAGGAGTCGGTGACAGACATTCCGGTGGTGCGAGATTTCGCTGACATCTTTCCAGAGAAACTACCAGGACTACCGCCACACCGAGAGCAAGATTTTCAGATACAGCTTGTGCCGGGGGCCAAGCCGGCGTCTAGGGCCCCTTATCGGATGGCCCCAAAGGAGTTGGCAGAGTTTCGGACCCAGTTGCAGGAATTGGTGGAGGCAGGTTTTGTCAGACCGAGTTCCTCGCCATGGGGAGCATCGGTCCTGTTCGTGAAGAAGAAGGATGGGACACTCCGCCTGTGCATCGATTATCGAGCACTAAACAGGCTGACCGTCCGGAATACCTATCTGCTCCCACGGATAGACGAATTATTCGACCAGCTGGAGGGGGCCCATTATTTCTCGAAGCTGGACTTGAGATCAGGATACTACCAGCTGCGGATCCAGGAGGAGGATATCCCGAAGACGGCCTTTAGTAGCAGATATGGCCTGTATGAGTTCACCGTGATGCCCTTTGGGCTCACGAATGCTTCGTCGGCGTTCATGAGTCTCATGAACCGGGTTTTCGAGGCTTACTTGGATGTGTTCGTCATAGTGTTCATAGACGACATCCTGATCTACTCTAGGACAGAGGAGGAGCACACTCGGCATCTGGCACTGACCTTGGAGAGGTTGCGGGAGCATCACCTTTATGCCAAATTCAGCAAGTGTCAGTTCTGGTTGAAGGAGGTGGCCTTCCTAGGCCACATCATCAGCGGAGCCGGGTTATCAGTAGATCCAGCAAAGGTTCGGGCAGTTCGCGATTGGCCGCAGCTGAGGACAGCCACCGATGTACGCAGTTTCTTGGGACTTGCCGGTTACTACCGGAAGTTCGTGGAGGGGTTCTCTCGGATTGCCCTCCCCCTCACATCTTTGACAAGGAAGGAGACGCCTTTCGTTTGGACCGCGCAGTGCCAGGCGGCTTTCCAGGAGCTAAAGGACCGACTCATCTCAGCCCCGATTCTGGCCCTTCCATCCAGAAGGGAGGGATTCCAGGTGTATACCGACGCATCATACCAAGGGATGGGAGCGGTGCTGATGCAGAACGGACATGTCATAGCATATGCCTCCCGCCAGCTGAAGACCCATGAGAGGAACTACCCGGTGCACGACCTCGAGATGGGAGCAGTCGTTTTTGCTCTGAAGGTCTGGCGTCATTACCTTTATGGAGTCCACTGCGATATCTTCTCCGATCACAAGAACTTGAAATACGTGGACACTCAGAAGGAGCTGAATATCAGGCAGAGGCACTGGGTGGAGTTCTTAGCAGATTATCAGTATGAGATGCACTACCACCCAGGGAAGGCAAACGTGGTGGCCGACGCGTTGAGCCGGAGAGCGGCCACTTCCGAAGCTGGGCCCCAGGTTATGTCTATGGAGCAAGTCCAGTCATTCAGAGATATGCAGATATCCCTAGTGTCCGAGGATGACCCAGATCTGTATAGGGAGTATCTGGCATCGATAGTGGCCATTGACGATATTCGGGATCGCATTCGGGACGGACAGAGGACAGATGCGGGGGCAGAGCCGATGTTCCGAGCTTTGGAGGAAGGTTCGACAGGGGATTATTCCCTGAGGGATGGTTTGCTCCACTTCAGAGGCAGAGTATATATACCCGCAGGAGGCCAGATCCGAGAGGATATCTTGACGGAGGCGCATTGCAGCCGGTACTCCGTGCACCCGGGGATCACAAAGATGACCGCTGATCTGAAGAGGACGATGTTTTGGCCGGGCATGAAGAAGGACATTACGTACTTCGTGACCCATTGCGAGGCGTGTCAGTTGGTGAAGGCGGAGTGCAGGAACCCCGCAGGACTATTGCAGCCACTCCCGGTGCCGGAGTGGAAGTTTGACGACATAGCGATGGATTTTATACATGGTCTTCCCCGGTCTCAGACAGGGAACGACTCGATTTGGGTGATTGTCGATCGGCTGACGAAGGTGGCCCGCTTTATACCGATCAGGAAGGACGATTCGGTGGGAGTGCTGGTACGGAAATTTGTGGAGCATTATGTCCGATATCATGGCGTGCCCCGGACGATAGTGTCGGACCGCGATGGACGGTTTACATCCAGGGAGTGGCGGTCAGTGCAGGCATATTTGGGCACCCGATTGACTTTTAGCACGGCCTTCCACCCTCAGACGGACGGGCAGACCGAGCGCACCAACGGGACCTTGGAGGACTTACTACGGCTGTGTATACTAGACCGAGGGGAGCCGTGGGAGAAGACGTTACCGTTGGTCGAGTTCTCCTACAACAATAGCTACCAGTCCAGCATCAGGATGGCGCCTTATGAGGCCTTGTATGGAAGGAAATGTAGGACCCCGCTTTCCTGGGTTCAGGACGAGGATCCGAAACTGCTGGGATCGGATTTCGTTGAAGACACCGAGGCTCAGGTGAGGCTGATCAGAGATAGGATGCTGGAGGCGCAGAGCAGACAAGCAAAATACTATGACGCTCGGCATCGTCAGGTGGAGTTCTGGGTAGGAGATCGAGTGTTCTTGAAGATCCGGCCCATGCACGGAGTCTCACGGGTGCGCGGTCGGAGGAAGAAACTCAGCCCTAGGTATATGGGCCCTTACCGGATCCTGGAGCGGATCGGACCCTTAGCCTACAGGCTAGAGTTGCCACCAGAGCTGGCAGCTCTACACGACGTCTTCCACATCTCTTCGCTGAGAAGGGCTCTACTACGCCCGGAGCAGCGGATTTTGACCACAGAAGGGCCGGTAGCTTCAGACCGATCTGTTCACTTGGAGCCGGTTCGGATCGATGACAAAGGAGTGCGGATCTTGCGCCGCAAGAAGATCCCCTTAGTCAAGGTTTTGTGGAGAAATCACGGTCAGGAGGAGCACACCTGGGAACCGCAGGATCTGATGAGGCAAAGATACCCGGAGTTGTTCAGTCAGGTACATCTCACCACCTCTCGGTATACTATAGACTGCCTTCTTGTTTTGGAATGTTAAGGCTAGATAAGGAAAATCTAGGACCTAGGCTTGCGCACTTAATCAGAATGGTAGGGGCTAATCTTTTGTTTATTGGGGAGATTGCCTTCGTTATCAAACGAACAGTCGCCGGAACCCAATAGAAGGATCGTATGGGATGTTACAAGTTTAATTTATTCCGATAGAAATCCCCGTAGGCTCAACCTCAATTTCGGGGACGAAATTTTTGTTTTGTTTATTGGGATTTGTAACATCCCATTTCCGGCTAGACCCCTAGGAGTCAGATTGGTCGTGAAGGAACCCTAGGAAGCCCAAAATTGGAAATAAAGCGACCAACATTGCGGGTCACGGGTTGGTCACGCCCGTGACCGGCCCGTCACGCCCGTGACCTGGGCGTGTCTACTTTGACGATCGTCGATCTCCACGAGACGATCGTCGAACGCGCTGTCTGGGCATGTCACGCCCGTGACCAAGATGTCACGCCCGTGACTATGGGCGTGACCCCATCGACGATCGTCGATCGCCGTGAGACGATCGTCGACCTTGCGGCCCGAGCATGTCACGCCCGTGACATGAGTGTCACGCCCGTGACCTAGGGCGTGACCAGCCTTCGACGATCGTCGACCTCAATTCGACGATCGTCGAGCTCGAAACTTGCCGTCCGGGCATGTCACGCCCGTGACCTGGAGGTCACGCCCGTGACCTAGGGCGTGACCAGCCTTCGACGGTCGTCGATCTCAATTCGACGATCGTCGACCAGAAATCTGCCGTTCGGGCCTGTCACGCCCGTGACACAGGTGTCACGCCCGTGACCTTCGATTGACGATCGTCGATCTCAGTTCGACGATCGTCGAACCCAGAATGGGCTACCCGGGCCTGTCACGCCCGTGACTTATGTGTCACGCCCGTGACATTGGCCGAAACGGCGGTTCAGGCCCGAAATAATTCTAACGCGCGTGGAAATAAATGCTGGCTTGGGAGGTTACACCAGGAGTAATTTCAGGCCGTTCTCCTTCTGTAAATACATAATAAATGAGGAAAGGGTGGTCCAATAGGAAATCGCCAGCTGGACATACCTGTTCAGTTTCCGCCGTTTCTTATCCCTGCATCATAACCGAAGCATTACGGGGAGGGAACTTCATGGCCATAATGGCTTAAACCATTCACCTTCCCACTTTTCTGACTTATAAAAGCCAACCTGGAACCGGAGGAGAAGGTTACACGCTCAAGTAATCGAATCAGACCCTTGTTCTTGCTGTAGGAGAAGTTCAGCAAACGCCACCACCGCGCCATGGCACCCCGACGTTCTTCTCGCCTTCAAACCGCGAACAAGGTCCTCCTCTACTCCTTCTCTTTCATGGGTAGATCTTAGGATTCTTAGAAAGGAGGTTCGCGCTCAACGGAGCCGGATCCATCTCTCGTTTTCATGGAAAAACCATGAAAAAGATATTTTGAGTTCGCCGGAAACCGCCACCTCCGGCGGCCAAACCACCGCCGACCGCTAGCCATCGCCTCAACGGAGGTGGTGGTGGTGGTGGCTGGCCAGGGAAGTGACCGAACGGCCGGCGACGGATCACTGAATGCTTACAGGAAAAATATTTTCCTGTGTCTGTTCGGGTTCATGAAGAAGATGAACAGTGGAATTAATATTATAATACATAGGTTGTTATATTTTACTTAATGAAAATAGATTATTTGAATGTATTTTTGAGGCTGCAAAACGAGGCACTTAGAGGCCGATTTAAGAAAAATGATCAGACACAAAAGTTGTAGCCCTCGGGGTCTACTTTAATTTAAAATTGATTTTATTCAATTTGGGTGAGTGGTTTGAACACAGCACTCATTTTGGTGGGATCAAGACCTAGGTTAACCAGAAATTAAAATGGTTGCCCACGGTTCATAACATGTCCAAATGACTTGAAATTTGGACTGGAGGTCTATAATATGTATATCGAGAGGCTGTCCAAAAATGAGAATTTTTGGAGAACTTTTGCCTAAAGTTTTTGTAAAAATTTAATAAACAATATAAAATTAATTAGGAGATGAAATTAAGCCCAAACTCCCCCAAATTTTGGGTGGTGGTCCCTGGCATAAATATTAAGATCTATGCAAAATTTCAACTCGATTGGTCGAGTTTTGAATAGGGAATTATCAAGTCCTAGATAGGTCTTAGTGAGGGGTACTTTGGGGAAAAGTACAATTGGAGATGGAGTGGACAAATCTCCTCAAAAGAGGCTGAAGTTGTTGGCCACTGATTTGTTGAGTCTATGTCTACCCTCTTGGGTAACATGGTGTGGCTTAGAGTGGATTTTACCCTAAGAGATTGGCTCAACTCCAACGGGTGGGAGTTTGAGGTTTGTGAAGGACATAGGAGCAAAAGCTCTTGTATGCCCTTGAAATTTGGAGGAGAGGGGGAGGATATGATGAAAACCCTCTGGTTGAAATAGTGAAGGAATTGGAGGTAGTTAGGTACCTCGAAAGTTGAGATTTTGGAATAGGATAAACATGTAATTTAATTATTTTAAGCACTAAATCTAATCCAAAAATTATGAAACTCGGGAGGAGGGAGTTTTAGGATGTATTAGACTTATGGTAATTTTTCTGGAATTTTGTGATTAATATATATTATACTTCATGTGTTAAAGAATTATTAGCCCAATTTGTTGTTTCAATTATTTGGAGGCTTTACATTAATTATAATCAGCTAAAATTCTGGATTTAGATCTTGACTAGTAGAACATTGATCCCTGAATTTTTATAGAATTTTATGTTGAGTAAATCTAGTATTTTATTCACAAATGATAGAAAGGGCTTTTATGTTTAAAAATTTATTATGGATAGAACACTTGCTGGAAAATTATGAAACTTAGCCAGTGCAAATTTTAGGCCTTAATCTTCATGTCATAAATTATTTAGAATTTTTGGAAGAATATTTTCTGCACTTTTTATAACGGTCCAGGCCCGCCAACCCTGCGGGACCCACCTAGCACCGCCGGCCTACCAGAAGTCCAGACCCGGGCCCACTACTGGTAGTCAGCCTATCACACCAAGCCTGCAGGCCATGCACCCCAACCCCTCTCCATCCAGGCGGGTTGTTGGTGATGAGAGTTGAAAGAACTCCATAGTTAAGCGTGCTCGGGCTGGAGTAGTACTGGGATGGGTGACCTCCTGGGAAGTCCCCGTAGTGCGGGCTTGACTATCGAGTTTGACTCATCTAAGGGGGGGCTACGGCCACCAACAACCCGCCTGGATGGAGAGGGGTTGGGGTGCATGGCCTGCAGGCTTGGTGTGATAGGCTGACTACCAGTAGTGGGCCCGGGTCTGGACTTCTGGTAGGCCGGCGGTGCCAGGTGGGTCCCGCAGGGTTGGCGGGCCTGGACCGTTATATCTTCGACCTGAGATCAACAAACGTAGATCTCTTTTTCTAAATCTTGATTTCTCTAAGTCTTGAGTCTCTGGCAGTGATGGAGGCTGGTCCTTTGTACTGTTGACTCTAAGGACATGGCCTAAACTTTAGAAATACATAAAATTTTACCCTTCTATACAACATGGGTCACAACCTAAGAAGAGAACCTAGCCCAAATCACCTAGGGGTTCCAACACAGCGGTTCCACCATTTCCGGCCATGGATCTTGTCATTCTCCTCGTCGGCATCCCCTTTTTCCTTGGCAGCGGTGGCGATTCCTCACGGAGTTAGGTTGGCTCCAGCAAGTTCTCCTTCCTCCAGAAGTTTCTCCAGAAAATGTGGCTTGGAAGAGGATGAAAAACGGTTAGGGTTTCTTTTCCCCTTTTTATTCAGAAGTGACACGAGTAGGGATACAGCCGTGTCCTTACCCGTGTTCTGCTCTGGTGAAACATCATCAACGGTTTGACTGTCATTTCGTGCTCATACACGGGTACTGACACGCCCGTGTCTATACCCGTGTCCAGGTGATACGGTCGTGGTTCTAGCTGTATCGATACCGGTGTCCTACTCGAGGCATGTCTCGTCGACCTTGCCTCGACGCACACGGGTAGGGACACGCCCGTGTCTCTACCCGTGTCCTTCTCTGTACAAACCACTCAACGCCATACCACTCAAAGCCATGACACTCAAATCCACGACACACGTGTAGGGACACGCTCGTGTCTCTACCCACGTCCTCCTCGGGACAGTCCACTCAACGTCGTGCCACTCAAAGCCATGACACTCAATACCACGGCACGCGGGTAGGGACACGCCCGTGTCTCTACCCATATCCTTCTCGGGACAAACCACTCAACGCCATGCAACTCAAAGCCATGGCACTCAAAGCCACGACACACGGGTAGGGAAACGCCCGTGTCTCTACCCGTGTCCTTCTCGGGACAGTTCACTCAACGTCGTGCCACTCAAAGCCATGACACTCAAAGCCACGACACACGGGTAGGGACACGTCCGTGTCTCTACCCATGTCCTACACAGGGCCAACTTCATTTTTCCCCACGAGTGTGGGCCTGATCGCCTGCACTCTCTGAGCCTAAATCAGCTCTCCTGACTCAAAAGCGCACACAAGGGGCCTAGCGCGAATCGGGACATTACATAGACGGTCCCTCCTCTAACCCGGAAGATCTCTGAGCGCTTCCTCTCCTTAGACAATTGTTGGGCTAGGAGTACCTCAAAAAGCACTAACTTACTAGAGAAACTATGAAAGCTTGTTGTTTGAGGTACCATGTGGGTCTTATTTATAGATTTCGAATATCTGGTCTGCTAACAACCAAATTCCGCTGTCCTAAAGGGATATTTGTAGCCCAACTTGATCTTCCAACAGCATAATTTCGTTGTTCTGAGAAGCTAAATACAGACCAAAGGGCATCTAGGTAGTTTCTCCTCTGGATCGCGCTGGGCGGAAACCCTTCCGCTATTATGTAGGCCTTCTGCCTGCCCTTAGCCGTAGATCCCCCCGGCTTTCCCTATAAGAAACTTAGGTGCAAGCCGCGAGGCGTTGAAAGCGCCGAGTAGTGAGTCGTAACTCAACGCCGAGAATTTCAAGGGCGTTGAGTGGCACAGCCTCACTCAACGCCAAGAGCTGAAGGGATCCCGCTCACATAGGCGCAAGCCTTCCCGCATGTCCTGGGCGGGAACTCTTTCGGTAGTTTGCTTGTCTGATCTGTTTTAAACCCCAGGCTAGTCCAAGGCTAACACAATCCTGATCTTTCGGGCCTCTAGGTCCCACCCATCAAATATGAGGTTGTACACTTTGTATTTCTCTGATGTATGTATTTCTCTCATATTAAGAAAACTACTTTCACGTGTTCATCGGGAGTCAGGAATGACCGAAGGGCTGTGGCGAAATATAAGGGGCGTCAGACGTCGAAGGAGAAAGGAAGTGTCGGCGAGGAGATGGGCGAATGACGCAACAAAATGGAGGGTGCCACGGGCGGCGAGATATTATTGAACCTCCGGCGAGAGACTGCGAGCGGAGAGGCAAAGGTTCGAATGCGGGAGTTTAGGGCTTGAGAGAAACAAAAACAAAGTTTGTGTTGGGTAAAAATATCAGGTAGATTTAGCGAAAAAATGTTAAAATTTGTATTATTCTGGGTATAAATATCCAATTATATAGTGTGAATAACAATTCCCAAAAAAATCCTTAAAATATGAAATTCTTTTGTGATTTCTCATATGAACAATGAACCAAGCGACAATTGCCCAAGATATATTAAAAAATAGACAACATTGCAATAATGTACATTGTTCTATTCTCTCAACCAACTCAATTTGGTAAATCTCTAGTAGTTTAAACAAATGTTGCTGGTTAATCTCTATGAAAGCCAGCAATTGAGGTGTAGATATAATATTGCATTGTAAATAAATTTTCGGCCGGCAAATTGCTACGGCCTGTGAATAGCGAGAATTAGCGTACGTATAACATTAGATGATAACCGGGGAAAAATCTAAAACCCTTACAGCTAGCTCGACTGGGTGCTCCGCGGGAGCAGCATAAGGAAGCTAAGCTGGCGGGGTGGCGGGAGAGGTCAATCGGCATTTAATAGAATGAAAGGGGACAGGCAGTGATATTTTTTCTCTGGGTTCTGACGGCTGAAATGATGCGACTAGTCCCGATATATAATTACTGAGGCCGATTTATAATTACTAAGGCCGATATCGAGCCAATGATGACCCTCGGAAATGCTGCTGCCCAAATCACTCTACCCCTCTTTAATGCGAACTGACCACCTGCCCGACGCCCCATTTTTCTGGGATTATCAATTGTTATTATTATTGTTAAAAGTATTATTATTATTATCAATTAGCAGAATTATCGGAGCGAAAAATTAGCAGAATTATTTATATTATTTTTATCTACTCATTCTATTCATCTATTGGCAGGATTATTGATTATTACCAGAAAATCTAAATTTACGCTTCCGCATTTTTTTATTAGAGAGAAGTTTAGGTACAGTTATTGATCCCATAAAATTGGCAAAATATTTAAAATTGAGATCATTTAAAATAGAGATGTTTTTTTTGGTCCGGCCAGCGGACCAGAATCATCGTTCGGGAAAACTAATCAGGAGTAAGAACTGGGTGGAGCCCGCACAAAAGTGTATTGCGGAAGTGAAAAATGCATGGGCCGCACCTCCTTTACAGGCGCCTGATTGGTCCCGGACAAAAAGCATGGTCCGCTGCCCGAACATAAAATTTTCCCTTAAAATAGAGAGTTCTTAAAGGCAAAGCAAAAATGACTAACCGCAAACCATTGTTACCAGCAAACCATATTTTTTAAAATTATTAAATGCAAACAAAACTGTTATATGCAAACCAATATTATTAACAACAGTGTAAGAAATTGACAAATAGCTAAATAAACCGCAAACTTTATTGCTTATAAAAAAAATAAAGATTACATAGGTATGACTCTTATTTATAGAAATCGGGAGGAGATGAGAGAATACAACAATCGATGTGGGACTAAATACAAGTCGGACGGCCTACGCGGTTTGATAAGGTCAAAATGCCCACTATACAAATAATAAAACACCAAACCGGCAACTAGGGATGTTGTCAAACCGCCCAGGGAAGACCGCCAGACCGCAACTGCGGGTTGCCACCAGAGCGCAGTTGTGACAACCTATCAGACAGCAGCCACTGCTAGCAGACGGTCAGCAACCGCAGGAAGCCACCAGACCGCATATACGGTTAACCCTCTGACCGTTGCTGCAGCTTCCACCAGGCCGCTGCGGCTTAACCTCAGACCGCTACTGTTGCTGTCCACTAGACCGCATTTGTGGTTACCCTCTGACTGCTGCTGCGACTTCCATCAGACCGCTGCGACTTGCTCTCAGATCGCCATTGCTGCTGTCCACCAGACCGCAGTCTGAAGTCCATCACTAGGCCGGATGACCAAACCGCCAGGTCGCTGAGACAGGCAGACCGTTGCGGTTAGATATCAGACCGATCGGTCTCCTGAAGCTTCAAAACTCCCCCTCAAGCAAGAGCATATATATCTACCATGCCCAGCTTGCTACAAATATCCTCGGAAGGAGTAACTGGCTTGGTGAAGAAATCAGTCAGTTCTCTCTCTAAGGTAACAAATAGAGTGCAAATCTGATTCTTCAAAATCTCATCTCTAATGAAGTGACAGTCAACCTCGATATGCTTCTTCCTCTCATGAAAGACAGGATTCCTCGAAATATATATGACTGTCTTGTTGTCAAAGAACATTGGATGAGGATGATCATAAATCTCTCCAAAATCAAGTATAAGAGTGTGTAACTACTTCATCTCACAAGTAGTTAGAGTCATGCTCCTATACCCAGCTTCTACGCTTGACCTGCTCTTCCATCTTACCAAATTGCCGCCAACAAAGGTACAGAACCCAAATGTGGAACTTCATATTTTCCTTGTCATCTGCATAGCTTGCATCAGAATATGCCTGAAACTCCAAATGCCCCCTTCTTTGAAAGAGAAGTCATTTTCATGAAGCCCCCTTCACATACTCTAGAATCTTCATTGCCGACTGTAGATGATACTCCTTAGTAGTTTGCATAAACTGACTCACTCTTCCTACCGCATAACAAATATCTGGTCTTGTGACTATCAGATAAATGATTTTTCTCACAAACCGTCTGTACCTGATGACATCCTCAAGAAGAGGTGAGTCCTCACTCTAACACTTGTCATCTCCAACCGACATCGGAGAACGAGCCGGTTTAGCCCCAAGGAGGCCTGTTTCTTTTAAGAGGTCTAAAACATACTTTCTTTGTGAAAGAACAACCGACCCTGGTATCCTGGATATTTCAATGCCCAAGAAATATTTTGGAGATCACTTATCTTTAGTAACAAAATGCTGAAGAAGATACTTTTTGGTCATATCCACACCTTCTCTATCATCTCCTGTTAGCATAATATCATCCACATAAATAGCAAAGAACACAAGACCTGCTGACGTCTTGTGAATGAATAACGAGTGATCAACAACACTTCTAGCAAACCAAACCAACGAAATGACCTTATTGAATTTTTCAAACCAGGCCCTGAGACTTTGCTTTAGACCGTAAATTACCTTTCGCAGTTTACAGACCTGGGACTCCCCCTGAGCAACATACCCAGGAGGTTGCTCCATATACACAGTTTCACGTAAATCACCATAAGGAAAAGCATTCTTCATATCCAGCTGAGACATTTCCCAATCTCTGTTGACATCCACAGAAAAAAAAAGCACGCGGATCGTAGTAATTGTAACGTACCGATTCGCGCTAGGTCCCTCGTGCACACTTTTAAGTCAGAAGAGTTGACTTAGGCTCAGGGTGTGTTGGTAGATAGGCTTGCACCTGAGTGGGGAAGGAGGTGTAGATTCCTCCCAAGAAGGACACGGGTAGTGACACAGGTGTAACATCCCATTTCCGGCTAGACCCCAAGGAGTCGGTTGGTCGTGACAGAACCCTAGGAAGCCCAAAAATTGAAATACATCGACCGAGATTTTGGGTCACGGGTTGGTCACGCCCGTGACCGACCCGTCACGCCCGTGACCTAGGGCGTGACTCCTTCGACGATCGTCGATCTCAGGGAGACGATCGTCGGGCGCAGAATTTTCAACCCGGGCTTGTCACGCCCGTGACCTATGTGTCACGCCCGTGACCTAGGGCGTGACACCTTCGACGATCGTCGATCTCAGCGGGATGATCGTCGAAGCGCAGAATTTGTGTCATGGCCCTGTCACGCCCATGACCCAGGTGTCACGCCCGTGACCAAGGGCGTGACCCCCTTTGGTGATTGTCGATCTCAGCGAGACGATCGCCGAGCGCGGAATTTGCCTGATGACCCTGTCATGCCCGTGACCCATTTGTCACGCCCGTGATATAGGGCGTGACCACCCTTCGACGATCGTCAACCTCAGTTCGACGATCGTCGAACTGAGAATTGGCCACCCGGGCCTGTCACGCCCGTGACCTATGTGTCACGCCCGTGACCAAGGCCGAAACGTCAGCCAGACTGGAAATTTCGGTAACCGACGTCGTAATCAATTCTGATTATGGGAAGTTACACCAGGAGTATTTATGGGCCGTTTCCTACTCTAATTATTTAATAAAATAAGAAAATGTTGGTCCAATAGAAAATCGCCACCTGGCAAACACCTCTTCGTTTCCAGCGTTTCAACTGCCTCTACCATAACTGAAACACCATTAAGAGGAGCCTTCATGACCATAATTGCTTACCTCTTTCCCCTCCCCCCTTGCTGATCTATAAAACACTCCTTAGAGCAAGAGGAGAATGTTACACGCTCGATCAAACAGATTCAGATTCCTCCCCTTGCTGTTGAAGAATTTCCGGCGACGCCGCCACCGCGCAAATGGCTTCCCGACGGTCTGCACGCCTCCATCCCGCGAACAAGGTCATCCCCTCCCTCTTCTTCTGCGGATAGATCTTAGAAATCATCAGGAGAGATATCGGGCTCAAAAGAGCCGGATCGGGTGAGCGTTTTTATGGTTTTTCCAAAATTTTCATGGTGGCGGGTTCGCCGGAAACCGCCTCTCCGGCGGCCGTGTCGCCGCCCGTTGGTAGCCCTCACCTCAACAGAGGTGGTGGTGGTGGTGGCCGGCCAGGGAGATGGATGGGTGGCTAGGAGATGGCTTTAGAAAAGCTACAGGTTTCAAGCTTTTTTAGGTTGCTGGTTCGGGCTAAAGAAGGAGATGAACAGTAACATTTTATTATATTATATATTGTATAATTAGGAATTAATTCCATTTACTGTGCACTAGGTTTAAACTGAAAATTATTGCCCGTAGGGGCTGAAACATAACAAGTGGTTAACATAGAAAATGTAGCCCTTGAAGTCTAGTTTAATCCAAAATTGATTTCACTTGATTTGGAGTCCTGGTTAGACCACATCACACTTTTTGGTGAGGTCTATCCATAGGGCTGTCTTAACCTTAGAAAACATTCCCCACTCCAAACCAGTCATCAAAATGACTTGAAATTTGGGGTGTGGCCTAATCTTATCTATATCTAGATGCTATCCAAAAATTAGGATTTTTGGGAAATATTTTTCTATAGTTTTTAGAAAAATTCAATAATCCTAGCATAATTTAATAAGATGGCTAAATGACTTCCAAACCCTCCCAAATTTTGGTGAGTAGTCCCTGGGTTTATCATACGGTTCTGGTAAAAATTTCATCTCATTTGGAGATGTTTTGATTAAGTTTTTATCCAACCCTAGGTTGGTCCTTATAAGATAATTTAGGATCAAACACCCCCTTGGTATTTGAGTGGCCATATCACCTCAACAGGGGCTGATATTTTGGTCACTGACTTTTTAGGGCATGACACTCCCTCCAAGGGAGTTTGGGGGTGGTTTGGTGTAGGGTAGCCCTAGAACCCTAGGGAAAATCCCTTAATGGTGGTTTTTGGGGTTGTGAAGGTCATGGGGTCAAATGACCTTGGACTGACTTAAAATTTGGTGGAGGGAACCATAGGGCAAGTATAGTTCTCTGGACAAAAGTTTAGGGTATTTGGAGACAGCTAGGCCACCTAAAATCCTAATCCTAGTTTAGGTCACCAACTTTAATTTGAATTATTAAGCTATCTAATGAACTTCAAATCAAGTAAAATTTGGGCAAAGGGGTCTTCTGGTCAAAATAGCTATGATATAATTTTGTTGAGATTTTTGGGTTAATTTATACAGTACTTAATTTACAACTCTAATTGTTCCCTAGTTATTTATTTTGATAATTATGGAATTTATGTTCACTGGAATATTATGAAATCTTGGATTAGGGCATAATATAGTATGTTATTCCTTCTAAAATTTTATGGGAAATTTTATCTGATTATTTTGGGTACTTTATTCTTTAATGTACTAATCGTGAGGTGTAGTCAAAAATACAGTTCCGGCCAAATTACTATTTGGAAAATTATGAAATTTGGTCAGTAGGTGTTTCAAATTATGATAGTTACCTTGTAATTTTCTCTAGAATTTTAGATGACTAAAATCAGTACCTCCTTCATTAAGTGAGGAAAATTAGTATCTTGCATTAAAATAAATTCAGAGTTCAAATATTGGAGAAAAATTATGGTACTTAATTTATGATGGTTTTAGGTCACTATATAGCTTCTATAATTTTCTTGGGATTTTTGGATACATATTTACAGTACTTCCTTCATGATATAGTAAAAGTGGCCTAAAATGGTAAATTAGGAAATGTAGGCCTAAACA
Organism: Platanthera zijinensis; assembly: GCA_039513925.1. NCBI lineage: Eukaryota > Viridiplantae > Streptophyta > Magnoliopsida > Asparagales > Orchidaceae > Platanthera > Platanthera zijinensis. The sequence continues at coordinate 101,281,748 of CM077091.1, forward strand.
CCTCTGAAATTTCTCAAAAACTTGGAATTGCTATTAAAATGTCTCATAGGATTTTTACTGATTTTATGATGATTTATTGTTGGCTCATTAGTGCACTTCATGTTCATACTAGGGCATTCAGAATCTTAGAATAAATAAATTAAATGCCCGATAAATAGGAAAATTTGGAAATCTTGGTATTAGCTATATTATGTCACAATAGACCTCCAGTAAATATCATAGGTGATTCGGAAGACAAATTGGAGTACCTCCCCTTATACTCCTCATGTACCTTAGGATGGTCTGCATATAGTAAAACCACGGAAACTGAACTAGAGTGATAATGAACTTGGGAAATGGAATTTTGGTAGTTGATGGTTGGTTAGGGCAAGCTATGATTAAGTTCATTATTGGAAGTCAGGATAAGTAGAGTGTGAGACTGGTTAAGGTTAAGTGGCGTTCGGGAACGACGAAAGATCGTCCATCCCGGGAAGGAGAGGAAGAGTCTTAATACTCTAGGGTTAGATCTAAAGTAACTTAAAGGGGATCGGGTTAAGGGAGATCAACCAATAATAATAAGTGCCTTGCGAAAGGGAACTTCGGGCCGTAATGTCGCCGTCTTGGTTCCTAGTGCCCTTTGAGAGCCCTTCACGGGGTATGCCGGGGGCAGTCCTGCGCTAACGTAAACCATATGAATAATAAATTAAAAGAGCAACTAGTATAACTAGGGTTGCACATACACGCACCTCAGTAGCTAGGAAGGTAGAATAATTGGTTTGGTTGCCATTCAGACGGTAGCTCTGAAGGTAGATGCACGGACGGGACAGTCCGGGGGGCCGAGGGCTCGAGAGTTAGAGTACAGAATAAAGGTGGTGGGTCTTCGATATCTGATTGTCGTTCACACCGGCATCAGTATGTTGACTCGGCGGTGTGGGACACTTAGCCAAATAAAGTCTGGTGGGTATAGCCAGCAGTAGTATGCAGATACTCTAGGTTGTGTTCTTCTAGGGGCGTACGGAAGGGCTAGGCCCGGTAGTGTGGATACCCGCCTAGGAGTGGGGGCCCGACCCACTGTCTCCGTTTGCCACTACGGAGGTTCCTGGGAGTGAAGCTAGCTGCCCGAACAGGGGGAACTAAAGGTCTGTGCGCATAGAGTCGTGTGCGTGAGTTGCACTTGCATGAATCATGGCATAGCATATCACTACACTCATATTTGCATACAACCGACACCCCAACGTATAAATCGGTATGGGACTTTTTATACGATGGGAGCCTTGCAGAAGACCCCTTAACTTATAAGTTTGTATGGGCATTCATATAAGTTAAGGTTACCTACTTGTTTACTTGCTTATTTACTTATTTGTTCTCTACCTGCCTTTTTATACAACTGCTACTTATTACTTGTCCTCCTTATTATTTACTTCCGTAGGATTGTTAGACCTACTTATTTCTAGATAGTTGTTAGATTAGCTCCCTTGTCATCTGCTTGATTATTCTCCACCTTTGTAGCTTCCCTTTCCTCCTCTTCGCCCGGTGCTTAGGAGCCGCGGGGGAGGGGTAGGGGATGATATGGCTTAGTCTTTATGACTAATGGTTTTCGAACCACAACATTACAGGAGCTCCGGATGGGAGACAGAGACCAGCAGTCCAGGGACCAGCACTAGCGGAGTACGGTGCGCATGGAGGTGGGTCAGTCTAGCACCAGTGCACCTGCGACCAGCTCCGTGAGTGATTAGTATTTTTATAAGTTTCTACGATGAGTGATTTGTAGTGAGGACTCTGATGTACCGGGCTCGAGCCCGTTCATTTATATATCATCTGAACTGTATCTTTGCAGTACTTCTGTTATCTACTGATGGACTGCATGTGATTTCACTTTTATTTACATGTTTCTGTGGACCTGTTTACATTTATGTATAATTGCTTCTCTCTTGTAATCGAAAAGGGCCGACAGAATTGGCGTTTTGTAGTGGCGGCCTTCCCGTGAGTCGGTGCCACCGCAAAGCGGCAATTCTGGGCTAAGACCCCGGTATCAAAGAAAAAAAGGGGGGGGGGGGGGTCTTACAAGTGGTATCAGAGGAGACCTCGATCAGAAGAAGAGTAGTCCACAAAACCTTGGGCCACCCCCGTGCGAGCTTAGTTTGCGGACAAACTAGCAGCGGAAGCAGTGGTGTGCCCATAAGGTAAATCACATGTGAAAGTCCATCCTAACCCTTCTTAAAATTCCATTCATTTGCTCTCTAACAAACAGAATTTTTACTTGTAGCCTGCGACAAACCCTACATCACAGTAGGGGACACCCCAGGCTCCAAATGTGTTCCCGCCTCCGCCGGCTCCAGCTCCGTTCCAGCAGACGGAGATGGGGCAAACACTGACGGCCATTTTGGAGGCCTTCAGAGCTCAGCAAGCCCCGACCCCACAGCCAAACCCCGGGGCCAATTAGATGACTGTCTTCCGAGGACTTTTCCCACCGTGCTACCAGGGGACGAAGTCTACAGTATGTACGGAGGAATGGTTGGATACCATTTACGAGATGTTAGCAGGGATTCGATGCCCCACGGAGGAGGCAGTCGCTTTGGCAGTCTCCTGCTTAGAGTCACACGGAAAGAGGTGGTGGAAATCTCAGCTGGACACCACCTTTGCGGGGATGGACTGCGCTGATATTACTTGGGAGGAGTTCAGAGCAGTGCTTTTGGGACATTTTGTACCTCAGTCGGCGAGGGATGACCTGGAGGATAGGTTCCTGCGGTTGAGGCAGGGGAACAGGACTGTGGTGGAGTACTATCAGGAGTTCACTCACCTGGCCCGCTATGCGGACGCTTACCAGTTAGACGATGCTGGCTATCCCCGGAGGTTTTATAAGGGGCTGCAAGATGACATGAGACAGGCCCTCCTTTTCGTCTCAGAGGGGAGTCTGGCCAGGATTCTGGAGATGGATAAGAAGAGAGAGGCAGATCAGCTTACAGTGAAGAGCCGGAAGAGACCGGCTGATGATACAGTGATTGGAGGACGTAGAGACCGTCCTCGAGGCCAGGTTATTGGGGAGAGAAGGAACAGGGATCAGCCTCATCAAGAGTTTGGGCAGGAGCAGAGGAGTCAGGGGGTATTAGCTCCCCAGCCTATACAGATGCTGGAAATGCCAAGGACGGCAGAGCAGCCACCGGTATGCTATCAGTGCAACCAGCCGGGGCATATCAAGAGGAGCTGCCCTGTGAGGCGAGCACCCCCACCAGCACATCAGGGCGCTCCACCTCCCCGACAGTTTGGCGGATGAGGACAGGACTGAGGAAGAGGATTTCAGGATCGAGGCCGCAGGCCAGAGAGGGAGCAGGTGTATGCTCTAGACCTGACACAGCCCCGGAATCCGGAGCAGGTTATCACGGGTATGGCAGTACTTTTAAATTTTATTCATATAAACTAGTATTCTAGATATAACCTAGTTAGAAATTAAGAGAAGACAACTGCAACAAGAATACTAAGACACTTAATTACCCCAGGCATAGTCTTCATTAGCGGCAAGCCCGCTCACACCCTCTTCGACACGGGTGCGTCGCAATCGTTCGTGCCGGAGGATTTCGTGAAAGGACTGGAAGGTGTGGAGCCATTCACCGGGAAGATGATGAGGGTGCGCCTACCCGATGGATCAGAGATAATGACCTCTGCTCATTGCAATATGGAAGCGAGGATCGGCGGGAAGGCATTTGAGGCACCAGCGACGATTCTGAAGATGCCAGATTACGATCTGATCCTGGGCATGACTTGGTTGTGCTGGAACTATGCCCAGATCGACTGCGTGGTAAAGAGGATCACTGTGAGGCACGGCGACTCCTTCATTGTCATAGAAGGTATTATACCAGCACCTCGCACCTTATTATCGTCTGTGCAGGCCGTTAAGGCCCACCTGCAGGGGGAGAAGTTTATCAGGTCCTTTTTGAGGCGGTCGTGGCCAAGGACTCCATTTCAGATATTCCAGTAGTGCGGGACTTCGCCGACGTGTTTCCGGAGAAGCTACCAGGGCTACCCCTGCACCGAGAGAAGGACTTTCAGATTCAGCTCATACCGGGGGCTAAGCCGGTATCCAGAGCTCCCTATCGAATGGCCCCAAAGGAGTTGGTGGAATTCCGAAGCCAGCTTCAGGAGTTAGTGGAGGCCGGGTTCGTTCGGCCTAGCTCTTCACCATAAGGAGCTTTGGTGTTGTTCGTTAAGAAGAAGGACAGGACCCTTCGACTATGCATAGATTACCGGGCCCTGAACAGGTTGACGGTCCGGAATACTTATCCCTTACTAAGGATAGATGAGCTTTTTGACCAGCTGGAGGGAGCCTATTGGTTCTCAAAGCTGGATCCGAGGTCAGGATACTACCAGCTTTGCATTCGGGAGGAGGACATCCCGAAGACGGCCTTCAGCAACAGATATGGGTTGTACGAGTTTACCGTGATGCCGTTCGGGCTCACGAATGCACCCTCCGCATTCATGGCCTTGAAGAATCGGGTGTTTGAGGAGTATCTGGACGTCTTCGTCATCGTATTCATCGACGACATCCTTATCTATTCAAGGACGGAGGAGGATCACGCGAGACATCTGGCCTTGACCTTGGGGAAGCTGCGGGAGCATGAGATGTATGCCAAGTACAGCAAGTGCCAGTTCTGGCTAAAGGAGGTGGCCTTTCTGGGCCATGTCATCAGTGGAGCAGGTTTGGCAGTGGATCAGGCGAAGGTCCAGGTAGTACGGGAATGTCCACCACTAAAGTCGGCCTCGGATGTTCGAAGTTTCTTGGGACTTGCCGGTTACTACCGGAAGTTCGTAAAGGGGTTCTCTCAGATTGCCCTCCCTCTTACGTCTCTGAAGAAGAAGGAGTCCCCTTTTATCTGGACGCCTCGATGTGAATCTGCCTTTCAGGAGCTAAAGGATCGTCTCACCTCGGCTCCCATCCTTGCTCTTCCATCAGGGAAGGAGGGATTCCAGGTGTACACAGATGCTTCCTATCAGGGGATGGGTGCCGTTCTGATGCAGAACGGGCACGTGATAGCCTATGCCTCCCGTCAGTTGAAGCAGCACGAGCAGAACTACCCCGTGCACGATTTGGAGATGGGGGCAGTTATTTTTGCTCTTAAGATCTGGCGACACTATCTCTACGGAGTACATTGCGATATCTTCTCCGACCACAAGAATCTGAAGTACGTCGACACCCAGAAGGAGTTAAACATCAGGCAGAGACGTTGGGTGGAATTTCTGTCGGACTACCAGTATACCATGCACTACCATCCGGGGAAGGCGAACGTGGTCGCGGATGCTCTAAGCCGGAGAGCGAGTACGACAGGAGTAGGCCCACAGCTGATGGCCTTGGAGTTGGTTAGATCATTCGAGGAGATGCAGATTTCACTAGTGTCTGAGGATGACCCGGAGCTGTACATGGAGTACCTAGGGTTGATGGCTACTACTGATGATATTCGAGACCGCATCAGAGATGGGCAGATGCTGGATGAGAGAGCTGAACCGATATTCCGAGCCTTAGAGGAAGGCACGACAGGAGATTACTCTTTGAGGGATGGTCTCCTGTGTTTCCGAGGCAGAGTCTACATACCAGCAGGAGGACGGATCCGGGAGGACATTTTGACGGAAGCTCACTACAGCCGGTATTCGGTACACCCGGGGATCACCAAGATGGTAAAAGATTTGAAGAGGACGATGTACTGGCCGGGTATGAAGAAAGATATTACGTACTTTGTGACGCATTGCAAGGCCTGCCAGCTCGTGAAGGCGGAGTGTATGAACCCGACAGGCTTGCTGCAGCCGCTTCCGGTGCCGGAGTGGAAATTTGAGGATATAGCCATAGACTTCATACATGGTCTACCTCGATCCCGTGCGGGGAATGACTCGATCTGGGTGATAGTGGACAGACTAACAAAGGTGGCCAGATTCATTCCAGTGGCGAAGGACGCACCGGTTAGTGTATTAGTACGGAGGTTCATTGAGTAGTTTGTGCGTTATCATGGGGTGCCCAAGACTATCGTTTCGGATCGGGATGGGCAATTTACATCCAGGGAATGGAGGTCAGTCCAGGCCCATCTGGGTTCTCGGTTGACATTCAGCACAACTTTTCACCCTCAGACCGACGGGCAGACAGAGCGCACTAACTGTACACTGGAAGATCTGCTGCGACTGTGTATTTTGGATTGTGGGGAGCCTTGGGAGAGATTGCTGCCACTGGTCGAGTTTTCGTACAACAACGCCCATCAGTCCAGTATAGGCATGGCTCCATACGAGGCGTTGTATGGAAGGAGGTGCAGGACCCCACTATCATGGGTTCAGGATGAGGATCCGCAGGCACTAGGCTCGGAGTTTGTGGGAGATACAGATGCTGAGATTAGATTGATCCGGGACAGGATGTTGGAAGCCCAGAGCAGACAGGCCAAATACTACGATGCGAAGCATCGTCAAGTGGAGTTCCAGGTGGGAGACCGGGTTTTCTTGAAGATACGGCCGATGCACGGAGTCTCGCGGGTTCGCGGGCAGAAGAAGCACAGCCCGAGATATATGGGGCCTTATAGGATCCTGGAACAGATCGGCCTCTTAGCCAATAGACTAGAGCTACCACCGGAGTTAGCAGGATTGCATGACGTCTTCCACGTCTCCTCACTTTGGAGGGCTCTGCTACGCCCTGAGCAGCTGATTTCCTCGGCAGATGGCCCGATGGCCTCAAATCGGTCAGTCAACTTGGAGCCTATCAGGATTGACGATACAGCAGTGCGGGTCTTGCGACGGAAGAAGGTTCCGTTAGTCAAGGTTCTGTGGAACAATCATGGGCAGGAGGAGCATACATGGGAGCCATAGGACTTGATGCGGCAAAAATACCCGGAACTTTTTCGTCAGGTATACCTCACAACCCCTCTGGACAATCAATTTGCCTTCCTGTTTTAAACTAATAGGACTGAAATTTCAAGAATAGGGGCTAATCTTTTGTTTATTGGGGTGTATATACCTAGTTAATTGGGCGAATTAATCTTAGATTTGAAACCGCACAAAGCAAACATAACGTAGAGATGTGATCTTTCAATTCTCATGGGATGTTACAAGCTTCTTTTTCCCGATTAGAGTCCCGTAGGCTTAACCTTGATTTCGGGGACGAAATCTTTGTTTTGTTTATTGGGATTTGTAACATCCCATTTCCGGCTAGACCCCTAAGAGTCGTTTGGTCGTGACAAAACCCTAGGAAGCCTAAAAATTGAAATACATTGACCGAGATTTCGGGTCACGGGTTGGTCACGCCCGTGACCGACCCGTCACGCCCGTGGCCTAGGGCGTGACTCCTTCATCGATCGTCGATCTCAGGGAGACGATCGTCGGGTGCAGAATTTTCAACCCGGGCTTGTCACGCCCGTGACCTATGTGTCACGCCCGTGACCTAGGGCGTGACACCTTCGACGATAATCGATCTCAGCGGGACGATCGTCGAAGCGTAGAATTTGCGTCATGGCCCTGTCACGCCCGTGGCCCAGGTGTCACGCCCGTGACCAAGGCCGTGACCCCCTTCGGCGATCGTCGATCTCAGCGAGACGATCGCCGAGCGCGGAATTTGCCTGATGACCCTGTCACGCCCGTGACCCATTTTTCACGCCCGTGACATAGGGCGTGACCACCCTTCGACGATCGTTGACCTCAGTTCGACGATCGTCGAACTTAGATTTGGCCACCCGGGCCTGTCATGCCCGTGACCTATGTGTCACGCCCGTGACCAAGGCCAAAACGTCAGCCAGACTGGAAATTTTGGTAACCGACGTCGTAATCAATTCTGAATATGGGAAGTTACACCAGGAGTATTTATGGGCCGTTTCCTATTCTAATTATTTAATAAAATAAGGAAATGTTGGTCCAATAGGAAATCGCCACCTAGCAAACACATCTTCGTTTCCAGCGTTTCAACTGCCTCTACCATAACCAAAACACCATTAAGAGGAGCCTTCATGACCATAATTGCTTACCTCTTTCCCCTCCCCCCTTGCTGATCTATAAAAGACTCCTTAGAGCAAGTGGAGAAGGTTACATGCTCGATCAAACGGATTCAGATTCCTCCCCTTGCTGTTTAAGAATTTCCGGCAACGCCGCCACCGCGCAAATGGCTTCCCGACGGTCTGCACGCCTCCAGCCCGCGAACAAGGTCCTCCCCTCCCTCTTCTTCTGCGGATAGATCTTAGAAATCATTAGGAGAGATATCGGGCTCAAAAGAGCCGGATCGGGTGAGCGTTTCCATGGTTTTTCCAAAATTTTCATGGTGGCGGGTTCCCCGGAAACCGCCTCTCCGGCGGCCGTGCCGCCGCCCGACGGTAGCCCTCACCTCAACAGAGGTGGTGGTGGTGGCCGGCCAGGGAGATGGCTGGGTGGCCAGGAGATGGCTTTAGAAAAGCTACAAGTTTCAAGCTTTTTTAGGTTGCTGGTTTGGGCTAAAGAAGGAGATGAACAGTAACATTTTATTATATTATATATTGTATAATTAGGAATTAATTCCATTTACTGTGCACTAGGTTTAAACTGAAAATTATTGCCTGTAGGGGCTGAAACATAAAAAGTAGTTAACATAGAAAATGTAGCCCTTGAAGTCTAGTTTAATCCAAAATTAATTTCACTCGATATGGAGTCCTGGTTAAACCACAACACACTTTTTGGTGAGATCTATCCATAGGGCTGTCTTGACCTTAGAAAAAATTCCCCACTCCAAACCAGTCATCAAAATGACTTGAAATTTGGGGTGTGGCCTAATCTTATCTATATCTAGATGCTATCCAAAAATTAGGATTTTTGGGAAATATTTTTCTATAGTTTTTAGAAAAAATTCAATAATCCTAGCATAATTTAATAAGACGGCTAAATGACTTCCAAACCCTCCCAAATTTTGTTGAGTGGTCCCTGCGTTTATTATACGATTCTGGTAAAAATTTCATCTCATTTGGAGATGTTTTGATTAAGTTTTTATCCAACCCTAGGTTGGTCCTTATAGGATAATTTAGGATCAAACACCCCCTTGGTATTTGAGTGGCCATATCACCTCAACAGAGGCTGATATTTTGGTCACTGACTTTTTAGGGCATGACACTCCCTCTGTAAGACCCCCCTCCCGGAACACAACACACGGCACGAGGGGAGTCTTATGCCCGAAATAGCCGCCTTGCGGTAGCACTAACACACGGGTTAGCCTTTACCACAAGACGCCTATTCCGCCGGCTACAATCCATATCACAACAATTATGCCAACCCAACCATAACAGAAAAGTAAAGCTAAAAGCAGTTCAGTTCACAGCTAAGTTAAAGTCCAAAAATAGCGGAAGATAACAAGCACAACAGGCTTGTACAAATAAACAAGAGTCTAGAAATGTTTTGCCAAACGGCTACATGAAAACACTCACTACTGTCACTGACGGTGCCGATGGCACCACCACCTCAGGTCCTATCATCCGGGCCTGGCTGTCCTGCTGCGTAGTCCGTTGCCGCTCTACCTGTGGGGTTTCCTCCTAAAAAGGAAGACGTAGCAACCGTTAGTCATAAGACTAAGTGGCTTCACATCCGCTCCCCCGGCGACTCCTCGGTACCGGGCGGAGAAAGGAATACAGGTACAATATATATACATAAGCAAGTAAACAAGCAGGTGACAGTAAATATGGTGAAGTATAAACTACGCTACACAACTAGCAGTTCTACAAATATCCATGTAAATGACAGCAGGTATAATTAATCAGAATAGTAACTTAACTTATAAGAGTGCCCATACAAACTTATAAGTTAAGGATCGGCTTAACAGTAAAGTAACTCATCGTATATGAGTGCCCATACAAACTTATACGATGAGGATCTTGTGTATGCAATGAATGACATGATATGAATGTTATGCTATGACCGAATCATGCGCACGCACATGCAAGTTGCTATGTCGACACAGACTTGAAGTTCCCACTTTTCGAGCAGGTAGCTAACCTCTCAGGCGTCGCCCGTCGTGGCCAGACGGCGACAGTGGAGCGGGCGTCTCCACTACTAGGTGGTATCACACTACCCGTCCTAGGCCCCCGTACGCCTCAACGCTAAGAACACAACAGCGGAGCTCACATGCGTACTACGACTCAGAAGGGGTCTTGGGTAGATGTGCACCAAGAACACAGCCCAACCTGGCCTTTGATTTCGAACCGGATGGAACCTCGGAAACGCACGAGGTGCAAGCCCAACCGTTCTCATGGCGCGGAGGAGATCTCGGGTTATGGACACCAAGTATCTAACCCTACCGCCCAAGGTCTACTCATTGGCTCCCATCGGTGTGACGACTGGCGAACCCGTAGACCTGCCACAATCATTATCTCAACACTACGACACGATGAATCGCCGCACATCACATGCCCCAAAACAACTCACTCGATGCTACCCGTAGGGAGACTTCAACTCTAAGCATCGGTTGTTAACAAACCCCTTGGGCTCGGATTACAGTTACAAAATACTCTTCACATAGTGTTCATCATGTTCACGCCCACCTATTCAATGATTTCACCTCAACACTACGTACATTAGATATGTTCAACGCCAATTTGTATAAATATATCCTTTACCAATAGCAACTCCTAATATCTAGCCTTCCCATCCAATCCATTTCTCTACCATTGCATGGTTATCCCTTATTACACAACCAAATGAGTAACCATACTAAATTATAGTAACAACGATATTATAGTTATATGGGAGCAAGATATCACATGAGCAAATCTCAATCATTGCAAGAGTGCTAACATTATAATTTAACAAGTGCATTAACATAGGATAGTCCAGTACTAAAACTGGGATTCCCGGAGCTACAGGAATCCGATCATAATGCACAACCCCTCGTTGGAAAGGTATTCGCAAGGGCTACGACTTTCGTGTTGAGTCGATCGCCCAGATATGGTTGCAACATACCAGAAATTCAACTCGAATACGTACAGGAAACAGTTTCCTGTACAGGAATTTTCCCGAACGCAGCGGACTCGAACCAGCTTTCCCGTGGCTACAGGTATCGCATGGAAACGAGCAACCCCTCGTTGGAAAGGTAATTTCAAGGGCTACGACTTTCGTGTTGAGTCGATCACCCAGATCTGGTCGCAACATACCAGAAATTCAACTCGAATACGTACAGGAAACAGTTTCCTGTACAGGAATTTTCCCGAACGCAGCGGACTCGAACCAGCTTTCCCGTGGCTACAGGTATCGCATGGAAACGAGCAACCCATCGTTGGAAAGGTAATTTCAAGGGCTACGACTTTCGTGTTGAGTCGATCACCCAGATCTGGCCAGAACACCTCCGAAATTGGCCACGAAGGTCGCCGCGTGCAGAAATCAGATTTCTGCACGCATCTTAAGGCGAGATGAACGGCATCCGTTCATCTTCTTCCTTGCAACGACCTCGCATAAACTTCTCCAGAAATTACACCCAACCTTATTTCTCCTTTCAAAGCCAAACCCCCAATGAAAACCCCTCTCATCTCCACTTTGAAGGATGAGAAGGTTGAGGGAGACTAAGCCTAAAACCTAGGCATGGCTTATCCTAAGAACTCTCCTCCTCACCATCAAGACTCTATGGAGTCGATGTCTCTCCTATAATAACTATAGATCTAGCACCAAGGGAGAGGGGAGGAAGCTCACCTCAAGTCCAGCGGTACCACCATGGCCGGCCATGAGCCTCGCACTCCTTCGCGGCGGCATTGTTTTTTTTCCCTTGACGGTGGCGGCGTTTTGATTCCTCCAAGGATGGCTCCGGCAAGCTCTTCCTCCTCCTCCAGCCAAGAACCCTCTCAGGAATTTCGGGGCAGAAGAAAGGAGATGAAATGCTAGGGTTTCCCAACTTTTTCCTTTTTATACATCGCAGACACGGGTAGGCACACGGCCGTGTTCCTACCCGTGTTCAGGTGACACGGCCGTGTGGCATGCCATGTCTAGGGCCGTGTTCCTCCCAGAACCACTTTCTGCCGGGTCAGGGTTGCGGCACACGGGTAGAGACACGGCCGTGTCCCGACCCGTGTCCTTGGCACACGGCTAGGGACACGCCCGTGTCCCAACCCGTGTCCTTGGCACACGGCTAGGGACACGCCCGTGTCCCAATGCCCGTGTACCTCTCTGACTGGTAAACCTATTTTTATGAGGCACACGGGTATGGACACGGCCGTGTCCATACCCGTGTCAGCCAAAAATGCTGTTTTGCCTTGTTTTCCTCATTTCCCGCACGTCCGCACCTGTTCACCCACATCCCCCATTGGGCTCACCACAGCCCCCTTGACTCGAATACGCAATCAAGGGGCCTAGCGCGAATTGGGACGTTACACCCTCCAAGGGAGTTTGGGATGGTTTGGTGTAGGGTAGTCCTAGAACCCTAGGGAAAATCCCTTAATGGTGGTTTTTGGGGTTGTGAAGGTCATGGGGTCAAATGACCTTGGACTGACTTAAAATTTGGTGGAGAGAACCATAGGGCAAGTATAGTTCTCTGGACAAAAGTTTAGGGTATTTGGAGACAGCTAGGCCACCTAAAATCCTAACCCTAGTTTAGGTCACAACTTTAATTTGAATTATTAAGCTATCTAATGAACTTCAAATCAAGTAAAATTTAGGCAAAGGGGTCTTCTGGTCAAAATAGCTATGATATAATTTTGTTGAGATTTTTGGGTTAATTTATACAGTACTTAATTTACAACTCTAATTGTGCCCTAGTTATTTATTTTGATGATTATGAAATTTATGTTCACTGGAATATTATGAAATCTTGGATTAGGGCATAATATAGCATGTTATTCCTTCTATAATTTTCTGGGAAATTTTATCTAATTATTTTAGGTACTTTATTCTTTAACGTACTAATCATGAGGTGTAGTCAAAAATACAGTTCCGGCCCAATTACTCTTTGGAAAATTATGAAATTTAGTCAGTAGGTGTTTCAAATTATGATAGTTACCCTGTAATTTTCTCTGGAATTTGAGATGACTAAAAATAGTACCTCCTTCATTAAGTTAGGAAAATTAGTATCTTGCATTAAAATAAATTCAGAGTTCAAATGTTCGAGAAAAATTATGGTACTTGGTTTATGATTATTTTAGGTCACTATATAGCTTCTATAATTTTCTTGGAATTTTTGGATACATATTTACAGTACTTCCTTCATGATATAGTAAAAGTGGCCTAAAATGGTAAATTAGGAAATGTAGGCCTAAACACCTCTGAAATTTCTCAAAACTTGGAATTGCTATTTAAATGTCTCATAGGATTTTTACTGATTTTATGATGATTTATTGTTGGCTCATTAGTGCACTTCATGTTCATACTAGGGCATTCAGAATCTTAGAATAAATAAATTAAATGCCCGATAAATAGGAAAATTTGGGAATCTTGGTCTTAGCTATATTATGTCACGATAGACCTCCAGTAAATATCATAGGAGATTCGAAAGACAAATTGGAGTACCTCCCCTTATACTCCTCATGTACCTTAGGATGGTCTGCATATAGTAAAACCACGGAAACTGAACTAGAGTGATAATGAACTTGGGAAATGGAATTTTGGTAGTTGCTGGTTGGTTAGGGCAAGCTATGATTAAGTTCATTATTGGAAGTCAGGATAAGTAGAGTGTGAGACTGGTTAAGGTTAAGTGGCGTTTGGGAACGACGAATGATCGTCCATCCCGGGAAGGAGAGGAAGAGTCTTAATACTCTAGGGTTAGATCTAAAGTAACTTAAAGGGGATCGGGTTAAGGGAGATCAACCAATAACAATAAGTGCCTTACGAAAGGGAACTTCGGGCCGTAATGCCGCCGTCTTGGTTCCTAGTGTCCTTTGAGAGCCCTTCACGGGGTATGCTGTGGGCAGTCCTGAGCTAACGTAAACCATAGGAATAATAAATTAAAATAGCAACTAGTATAACTAGGGTTGCACATACAAGCACCTCGGTAGCTAGGAAGGTAGTATAATTGGTTTGGTTGCCATTCAGACGGTAGCTCTGAAGGTAGATGCACGGACGGGACAGTCCGGGGGGCCGAGGGCTCGAGGGTTGGAGTACAGAATAAAGGTGGTGGGTCTTCGATATCTGATTATCGTTCACACCGGCATCAGTATGTTGACTCGGCGGTGTGGGACACTTAGCCAAAGAAAGTCTGGTGGGTATAACCAGCATTAGTACACGGATACTCTAGGTTGTGTTCTTCTAGGGGCGTACGGAAGGGCTAGGCCCGGTAGTGTGGATACCCGCCTAGGAGTGGGGGGCCCGACCCACTGTCTCCGTTTGCCACTACGGAGGTTCTTGGGAGTGAAGCTAGCTGCCCGAACAGGGGGAACTAAAGGTCTGTGCGCATAGAGTCGTGTGCGTGAGTTGCACTTGCATGAATCATGGCATAGCATATCACTACACTCATATTTGCATACAACCGACACCCCAACGTATAAATCAGTATGGGACTTTTTATACAATGGGAGCCTTGCAGAAGACCCCTTAACTTATTAGTTTGTATGAGCATTCATATAAGTTAAGGTTACCTACTTGTTTACTTGCTTATTTACTTTTTTGTTCTCTACCTGCCTTTTTATACAACTGCTACTTATTACTTGTCCTCCTTATTATTTACTGCCGTAGGATTGTTAGACCTACTTATTTCTAGATAGTTGTTAGATTAGCTCCCTTGTCATCTGCTTGATTATTCTCCACCTTTGTAGCTTCCCTTTCCTCCTCTCCGCCCGGTGCTTAGGAGCCGTGGGGGAGGGGTAGGGGATGATAGGGCTTAGTCTTTATGACTAATGGTTTTCGAACCACAACATTACAGGAGCTCCGGATGGGAGACAGGGACCAGCAGTCCAGGGACTAGCACCAGCGGAGTACAGTGGGCATGTGAAAGTCCACCTAGTGTCAACTACCTTCACCTATGGGGGGGGGATAGGTGTCTTTGCAGCGTGTTAGCGGAATTGAAATTATACCTGCACAAGAAAATAAAACAACAAAGCACAGAAGATACACGAGCAATTTATAGTGGTTCCCCGATTTGGGTACGTCCACTTTCCCCCTTCGACCTATCTCCCAACACGGGACGACTCGGTCACTTCACCAACAGGATTGAAATCCAATCCTTGCACTCACGGAAGGAACCCTTCCACACGTAGGAGTCAACACTCCCACAATCCGGGTTGCACCCAACCCTTACAACTAGGGACCAATCGGTCCGTTACAAGGAAATTAAAAACTAGCTTGTAAGAAATACAAACAACGTTTGGAGAGAAGGTGACCCTCTTCGTTTGACGACGTGTTCTTGAAGTCAACGAAGAGTGCACAGCCTTAGATCTCACTTGGAGTGAATCTTTCCCGAAACCGGCGGCGGCTTGAGGCGGCGGCAAGGTTCTCGGAATCAGCAGCGGCGACGGAGAGCAGCAGCAGTGCCAACTTGATTCAAACTTCGTAGCAAAGGAAGCAAGATCTTCCAACGGTCAGACAAGGATCGAACGTCTCGATCGATTCGGAAGGGGAAAGATTTTCCCGATCAATGAATCAAGAGACAAGGGATCTCTTGTTAGACGCGTGAGACGCTATGCTAGCCTAAGCTTCAGTCGCCGGAGATCTGGAAGAACCAGAGATCAGCAGCGGCGACAACCGTACGAGCGGCGGAGATGACCGGCGGAGCAAGATCGCGAGTTTAGGGTTTTGTCGTCGGCCGCTCGTTCTTTTTGAAATTCCGTATATCCGTGTCGCCTTCTGTTCATTCATACGCAGTATATATATACATTAGGTCAAGTATATGACCGTTGTGGGTCCCACCAGTAAGATGACTTGAGCCCGGTTCGACACAGTTCACATAGATTGAACCGGTCCAGAGAACACCAGGAAACTGCCTAAGTCAAAATCGGCGAGAATCGAAGGTGATTCTCGACGAATCGGCGAGAATCACCTACGATTCTCGCCGAATTCTACTTGGTGAATTCAGGCAACACAGGTTGTAGGGGCCGGGGAGAATCGGTAGGAATCACTTTTGATTCTCACCGAATCGTCGAGAATGTAAGGTCATTCTCGACGAATCGGTGAGAATCATAAGTGATTCTCGACGATTCTGCCTTAGATAAATTTCCTGTCTGTGTCAAGACAGCCGACCCAACCCGGCGAGAATCAACTAGTGATTCTCGTCGACTCGTCGAGAATCACAAGTGATTCTCGACGAATCGGCGAGAATCACTTAGTGATTCTCGACGAATTATACTTAGACGAATTCTCGTCTTTCCACCCGTGAGCAGGTCTTTGGC
Organism: Platanthera zijinensis; assembly: GCA_039513925.1. Classification (NCBI taxonomy): domain Eukaryota; kingdom Viridiplantae; phylum Streptophyta; class Magnoliopsida; order Asparagales; family Orchidaceae; genus Platanthera; species Platanthera zijinensis. The sequence continues at coordinate 101,297,995 of CM077091.1, forward strand.
CCATGCTTGCTCCTTGTCTGCTCTTGTTTTATTATAACCCTGTACTTGAAATTAAGTACACCCCAATAGAGAGAGTACACGTAGGCCAACACATTGATCTGCTCAACGAGGGATTACGTTGCACAGACCCGTGTATATTGACCCACTGCACCCTGACATTGGTGTGTACTTAGCGTGGAATAACTGCAAGCACAACTAGAAATATTTCATCAAATACATTGTCTATTTACCTTGGCTTGCACAAGGGCTTCTTCAAATCAGGTACATTGTGGATGCAATACCCAACAATCTCCCCCTATTTGAAGAAGCCTAAACCCTACAAGCTAAGGTGAATAGAGCATATAGGAATGAAAAACCGAAACTTAAAAATGAGGTGATAGGGATAAGCATTACCCGTTACTTGAGAGCAAACTAGTGCATGGAGCTACCTTAGCCTTAGCCGAGAGGGTAATCTCCCCCTTTTCGGCTTCTGCAAATTTGGGTCTGGTGCACCGGACACCATGCTCCCCCTCAGTTCGTGCACTTATGTTGTCACTTGAAATACTGGCAGATACTCCCCCTAGAGGCACGAGCCAGGAGCGTCTGGAGTCTTTATTCTTCATAGTTGAGCATCCCCAATTCAGTTTTGAAGAGACTGAACTTGACCTCGTCTAAGGGCTTTGTGAAAATATCTGCAATCTGCTTGTCCGTGGGGACATAGCAGAGAGAGATGTCCTTGTTCTCCACGTGCTCCCGAATGAAGTGGTAGCGCACTTCAATATGCTTCGTTCTGCTATGCGATACTGGATTGTTTGCGATGGCAATTGCACTTGAGGAGTCGCAGTACATGGGTACTTCCTTGAACTGAAGATCATAGTCTGCTAACTGGTTCCTTATCCATAGGAGTTGTGCGCAACAGCTCCCTGCCGAGATGTACTCAGACTCTGCTGTGGAGGTTGCGACACAATTTTGCTTCTTGCTGTTCCAGGAGATAAGCCTTCTTCCGAGGAATTGGCACGTCCCGGAAGTGCTTTTCCTGTCATCCTTACTCCCTGCAAAATCAGCATCTGAAAAACCTATTAGCTCGACATCATTGTTTCTCGGGTACCACAAGCCAAGATTGGGAGTACCTTTAAGGTATCTAAGAATTCGCTTTGCAGCGACATAATGAGATTCCTTAGTGTTCACCTGATATCTGACACAAACACATGTGGAGAACATGATATCTGGTCTACTGGCAGTAAGGTAGAGCAGGGATCCAATGATGCTTCTGTATTTGGTTTCATCGAAAGGTTTACCTTTCTCATCCTTATCCAGAGACATAGTGGATCCCATTGGAGTCCTCATAGAGGTTGCATTCTCCATTCCGAATTTCTTGAGGAGTTCATTTGTGAACTTCGTCTGAGAGATGAAGATTCCATCCTCAGACTGTTTCACTTGAAGTCCCAAGAAGTACTTCAGCTCCCCCATACTGCTCATTTCAAACTTTCCTTGCATAAGTTTGGAAAACTTTTTGCAAAGATTGTTGTCCGTGGAGCCAAATATAATGTCGTCAACATAGATTTGCACCAGCAAAATCTTGCCTTTGACTTCCCTGAGAAACAATGTCTTGTCTATTTTTCCTCTAGAGAATTTGTTCTCAAGAAGAAAACTAGACAATGTCTCATACCAAGCTCGAGGAGCTTGTTTTAAGCCATATAGTGCTTTATTAAGAAAATATACATGACTAGGATAAGTAGGATTGACAAAACCTGGTGGTTGAGCGACGTATACTTCCTCTTTCAAATCTCCATTCAAGAAAGCTGATTTCACGTCCATCTGATAAACTGTGAATCCTTTGTGGGAGGCATAAGCTAGAAATAGCCGGATAGCTTCGAGCCGTGCAACAGGTGCAAATGTCTGGTCAAAATCAATCCCCTCCTCCTGACGGTAACCTTGAGCCACTAGCCTGGCCTTGTTCTTTATGATGACACTATGTTCATCCAGTTTGTTCCTGAAGATCCACTTGGTGCCAATCACATTCTGCTTTTGAGGTCTGGGCACAAGCGTCCAAACGTTGCATCTTTCGAACTGATGCAATTCATCTTGCATGGCCAAAATCCATGCGGCATCTTTGTTTGCCTCGTCGAACTTCTTTGGCTCAACCTGTGACAGGAAGCTAAGATGCAGAATCTCGTTAATAGTACCTCGTCGAGTTCTGACCCCGTCACGAGGATCTCCGATGATCTGATCTCTAGGATGATCCCTCACGTGTCTGAGCTGTAGAAGTCTGGCGTCAGGAGCTTCGACTACTTCATGAGCATCTCCTTCTTCTAAAGGATTTGCTACATTTTGATTTTCAACGTCTCCGATCGGCGTAGCAGTGGATACCTTGACGTATGTTGGAGGTGCATCTTTCACGTGCTCATCCAGTTGCACCCCTTCGAGTCTGTCACCTACATCTTCAGGAAGAAGACTAGAAGTCTTGCAATTAAGCAAACTTCCTTCATCAAATATAACATTGATTGACTCCTCTACCACTAGGGTTTTCTTGTTGAAAACTCTATAAGCCCGGCTGCGGCTACTATAACCCATAAATATGCCTTCGAAGCATTTTTCACCGAACTTAGTACGCGGGTACTTCCCATTATTCAGTACATAACATTTGCAGCTAAAGATCCTCAGGTAGGACATGGTTGGTTTCTTGCCTTTCAGTAGCTCATAGGGAGTCTTACGATGGCTTTTGTTAATCAATGCCCGGTTTTGTACATGACAAGCCGTATTAACCGCCTCGGCCCAGAAGTATTCCGGGAGAGAGGCGTCATTCAACATTGTCGTGCACGCCTCAATGAGTGTTCTGTTTCTCCTCTCCGCCACTCCGTTCTGTTGAGGAGTGCGAGGGGAGGAGAACTCATGAAAGATACCAAGTTCTTCACAGAACTCTGTCATAGCCCCAGACTCAAACTCTGTCCCGTGGTCGCTTCTGATTTTGACCACAGAGCAGTTAAGCTCGTTCTGTATCTGCTTGACAAAATTAGTGAAGATGTCAAATGTATCTGACTTGCGTTTTAAAAAGAACACCCACGTAAACCGAGAGTGATCATCTACAATTACTAGCGTATATGACTTCCCTCCTAAGCTATGAACTTGCATAGGACCAAACAAGTCCATGTGCAGAAGATAAAGACATCTGGAGGAATCTTTGTCTGGGATGCCCTTAAAGGTAGCCCGAGTCTGCTTCCCCATTTGACATGCAGGACATGGACTATCTTTAATGCACTTAATAATGGGAGCGTCCCTTACTAAGTCTTTGGAAAATAGCATATTAATTGTCTTGTAATTAATGTGTGCCAATCTCTTGTGCCATTGTTCACAAAGAGATGCACTGCCTTTAGCAACGAGGCATACTGGGGTAGAAGAATCTAAACTAAGAAAGTCCAAACAGAAAATATTTCTGCTCCTAATGCCTGTTAATACGGTCTCCGAAGAGTCACATGATATTATCAGGCATTTATCCTTGCAGAACTTAACGTCATACCCTTTATCACATAACTGGCTTACGCTGATCAGGTTGTGATTTAACCCTTCAACATAAGCAACGTTAGTGATAGAGAGTATACCGTTGGAAATCGTACCGTAATCTCTGGTGATTCCCCGATCAGATCCCCCAAATATGACTTTGGGTCCATCCTCGACTGGAGAGTACTCCCTCAGCAGGCTTCTTGTCCCGGTCATGTGACGGGAGCATCCACTGTCCAAATACCAAATAGGAGTTTTGTTGGCCTTTGGACATCCCTGCAAAATAGAATTAATTTGCCTTAGGAACCCAATCAAACTTGGGTCCTAGATTCCTTGTTAGCATACTCTCCCTCGATTGGTTAACTCTACGAGTGGTCGCCCTCGCATCGCTAACATAAGGAGTCTCGTTATACCTTGGATTAAACCAACAATCCACGGCAAAGTGACCAATTTTGCCACAGCACCAGCAGTCAAACCTATTATACTTCCTCTTGGGCGCCTGCTTTACCCTTGAAACGTGGGGTTCAGCTGGGGCCGAAGACCTGGAGGTGGAGGCAACATGATGACCACAGTCACATGACTTCTTCACCTCTTGGCTTTTCAGTGTAACATGTTTGGCCTTAGGTGCCAGCTTCCTATTATGGCCGCTAGAGAATTGACCATAATTTCCCAAGTGGATTTCCTCATAGGGTGCCTTGAAGACACTCTCACTGAAGTTACGGGGAAAGGTCCACCCATCATATCGGCTCTTCGGCTTTGCAACCGAGGGCCTGAAGTGATGCCCATATGTTGACTCAAAGTCATGTTGGTTACAGGGAAAGCTAGGCTTTCTGAACTCAACAGGACTGAGTGGGGCCTTTCCTTTCTCATCAGCAGAGGCTTTCTTGGCAGCCTTATTCTTTCTCCTGTTCCTGTTTCTCCTGGACGAGGAGCTAGATACCCCTACGTGCCCCAGGCCTGCCCCTTTGGCTTGAGCAGAGAAGGTGTCAACTAATGGAAGAACAGTTTTTGGCAAAGAGAAGCTCTTGACGATCTTCCTTTCTGCCGCAAGTAGTTCTTCCAACTTGTCGACTTCCTCCTGCTTAAGATCAAGGAGCTTAAGAGACTCTGAATGCTTTGAAGTCAGGTCCAAGTGCTCCTGTCGGAGGGAGATCAAACTGGTGATCTCTTCCCTCAGGGAGACACTCTCACCTTTAAGGAATTTGACTTCCTTTTTCTCCGCCTTCAGTTTCTTTCGACATTTCAGGAATGTGTTGAGCAGAAGCTCATACTTATCTAGGAGCTCAGCTTCAAGGGCAGAGGGGCTATCCTCAGCATCATCATCCTGAGACTCAGGATCAGAGTCAGAGTCGGAGAGAGGGGTGTGAGCTTTTACCTTTCCAGTAAATGGGGGGCAATCTCCTTCTGAGTCAGAGCGACCCATTAGCCCAAAGTAGGCTTCCTCATCATCGCTGGTGTCTGACGTGTCAGATTCACTCAGCGTCTTTGGCTTCTTTGCGATGTAACTCCTCTCCTTCTTCTTATCTCTTGAGGACCTGTGCTCCTCTCCCTTTCCCTTTTCCCTCTTGCCTTGATGGCAGTCGGCCACGACGTGTCCTGGCTTTTTGCAACCAAAGCATATAATGTCAGAAGAGCGATGTTTGTTCGGTTTGGAAACATACCTGTCAGAGGAATAGTTCTTCTTCTGATCCCTTGAGGAGGAGCCGGTTCTCTTTCTCTGATTCCTCAGCTTGAGGAACTTCTTGAATTCCCTTGTGATAAGGGATAAATCTTCCTCAGATAACTCTGATCCGGAGGAGCTTGGTTCAAAGTCTTCCTCTTCATCCCTCTTCCATGCCCGGGAGGAAGCGACACCCTTACCCTTTCTGGAGTGAATGGCTTTTAGGGCCACCGTCTTTTCCTTGGCCGCGGCTTTCTCTGCTTCCTCTTCAGCCTTCCTTGTGTTCAACTGAAGCTCATAGGACATGAGCTTCCCGAACAGAATCTGAGGGTCGGTTTCCGCAAATCTGCCAAACTCGCGGATGGCACAGATCTTTGTGTCCCATTCCTTAGTGAGGGACCTAAGGAATTTATCATTGAGTTCACCGTCAGTGAACACTCTTCCATATCCTTTGAGTGCATTGACGATCTTGAGGAAGTTTTCGAAGGTGACTCCGATCTCCTCCTTTGGCCCTTGTCTGAAGGCCTCATATTTCTGATTGAGGAGGGATCTCCGATCGTCCCTCACTTCATCTGTGCCCTCCATTAAGCCAATCAGACAGCTCCAGAGATCCTTGGCTGTCCTGCAATTGCTGAAGTTCTGCATCATAGAGTCGTCAACTGCGCTCACCAGGATGTTCTGAGCTTTCTTGTCGAGTCCGAACAACACCATTTCGTCCTTGTCCATTTCCGAAAGTTGCTTGGGTACTTTCCTGGTAGGATCAATGGTGGAGGCCTTAGTGGGAATGTAAGGTCCCTCCTCCACTATCATGAAGAGCCGAGGGTCGACCGCTTCCATGTAGAATCTGATTCTTTCCTTCCAGATAGGAAAGTTCAGTCTGGTGCATACTGGGATTTTGCCGGAGTGCTTGAGTCCGTCCATGAAGGATATCTGTCTGCTTCTTGACACTGGGGGCAGGATTCTACTCAAGGTGTGAACCTTTTTGATGAGTAACCTCCCTTTGATACCACTTGAAAGTCCACCTAGTGTCAACTACCTTCACCTATGGGGGGGGGATAGGTGTCTTTGCAGCGTGTTAGCGGAATTGAAATTATACCTGCACAAGAAAATAAAACAACAAAGCACAGAAGATACACGAGCAATTTATAGTGGTTCCCCAATTTGGGTACGTCCACTTTCCCCCTTCGACCTATCTCCCAACACGGGACGACTCGGTCACTTCACCAACAGGATTGAAATCCAATCCTTGCACTCACGGAAGGAACCCTTCCACACGTAGGAGTCAACACTCCCACAATCCGGGTTGCACCCAACCCTTACAACTAGGGACCAATCGGTCCGTTATAAGGAAATTAAAAACTAGCTTGTAAGAAATACAAACAACGTTTGGAGAGAAGGTGACCCTCTTCCTTTGACGACGTGTTCTTGAAGTCAACGAAGAGTGCACAGCCTTAGATCTCACTTGGAGTGAATCTTTCCCGAAACCGGCGGCGGCTTGAGGCGGCGGCAAGGTTCTCGGAATCAGCAGCGGCGACGGAGAGCAGCAGCAGTGCCAACTTGATTCAAACTTCGTAGCAAAGGAAGCAAGATCTTCCAACGGTCAGACAAGGATCGAACGTCTCGATCGATTCAGAAGGGGAAAGATTTTCCCGATCAACGAATCAAGAGACAAGGGATCTCTTGTTAGACGCGTGAGACGCTATGCTAGCCTAAGCTTCAGTCGCCGGAGATCTGGAAGAACCAAAGATCAGCAGCGGCGGCAACCGTACAAGCGGCGAAGATGACCGGCGGAGCAAGATCGCGAGTTTAGGGTTTTGTCGTCGGCCGCTCGTTCTTTTTGAAATTTCGTATATCCGTGTCGCCTTCTGTTCATTCATACGCAGTATATATATACATTAGGTCAAGTATATGACCGTTGTGGGTCCCACCAGTAAGAAGACTTGAGCCCGGTTCGACACAGTTCACATAGATTGAACCGGTCCAGAGAACACCAGGAAACTGCCTAAGTCAAAATCGGCGAGAATCGAAGGTGATTCTCGACGAATCGGCGAGAATCACCTACGATTCTCGCCGAATTCTACTTGGTGAATTCAGGCAACACAGGTTGTAGGGGCCGGGGAGAATCGGTAGGAATCACTTTTGATTCTCACCGAATCGTCGAGAATGTAAGGTCATTCTCGACGAATCGGTGAGAATCATAAGTGATTCTCGACGATTCTGCCTTAGATAAATTTCCTGTCTGTGTCAAGACAGCCAACCCAACCCGGCGAGAATCAACTAGTGATTCTCGTCGACTCGTCGAGAATCACAAGTGATTCTCGACGAATCGGCGAGAATCACTTAGTGATTCTCGACGAATTATACTTAGACGAATTCTCGTCTTTCCACCCGTGAGCAGGTCTTTGGCCCATGCTTGCTCCTTGTCTGCTCTTGTTTTATTATAACCCTGTACTTGAAATTAAGTACACCCCAATAGAGAGAGTACACGTAGGCCAACACACTGATCTGCTCAACGAGGGATTACGTTGCACAGACCCGTGTATATTGACCCACTGCACCCTGACATTGGTGTGTACTTAGCGTGGAATAACTGCAAGCACAACTAGAAATATTTCATCAAATACATTGTCTATTTACCTTGGCTTGCACAGGGGCTTCTTCAAATCAGGTACATTGTGGATGCAATACCCAACAGCATGGAGGTGGGTCAGTCTAGCACCGGTGCACCTGCGACCAGCTCCGTGAGTGATTAGTATTTTTTATAAGTTTCTACGATGAGTGATTTGTAGTGAGGACTCTGATGTACCGGGCTCGAGCCCGTTCATTTATATATCATCTGAACTGTATCTTTGCAGTACTTCTGTTATCTACTGATGGACTGGATGTGATTTCACTTTTATTTACATGTTTCTGTGGACCTGTTTACATTTATGTATAATTGCTTCTCTCTCTTGTGATCGAAAAGGGCCGGCAGAATTGGCATTTTGTAGTGGCGGCCTTCCCGTGAGTCGGTGCCACCGCAAAGCGGCAATTCTGGGCTAAGACCCCGGTATCAAAGAAAAAAAGGGGGGGGGGGGGGTCTTACAACAGGCATGTCGCTGCCCGTGTGGGCCTTTGTATATTCTTTGTAATCGCTCCTGAGAAAGACACGGGTAGTGACACGGGTATGTCCTTGCCGTGTGGTGCCTTTGTATATTCTTTGTAATCGCTCCAGAGATGGACACGGGTTGTGATATAGGCGTGTCCCTACCCGTGTGTGCCTGATCCAAGACTATCCGTGCCATGGGTAGTGAGCAGAGCTCGACGAAAACATTCGAGCAGAGCTCGACGAAAACCGTCGAGCAGAGCTCAACGAATCATCGAGCAAAATTCATCGACCGCGAAAAATCTGCCTTAGCAAATTTTGGGCTTCGTCCTTTCGAATTGACTCATTTAATGTGATGATAAGCGGTTCAATCTCAGGCCGACAAGTGGCTAGGCAGTTACCCTAATAATCTTACTATAAAAAAAGGGACATGAGAAAACCCTAGCCTTCTTTATCACTTTGTCGAACCATTGCCTCTTGTCAAATCGTCCCTATAAGAAACCGTCAGAGAGGAAGAGATTGCTGGAGCCGACCTTCTTTCCTGTGAAGAACAAACACCACCCAAGGAGAAGAAGATACCGCCAAGAAGGGTGACAAGATCCATGGTTGGGAACCTCGAAAACGCTGGAAATGAGGTGAGCTTCCTACTCTCTCCCTTAGTGTTATATCTCTAGTTATTCTTAGGAGAGATATCGACTCTAAAGGGTCTAGATTTACTTGAAGAAGGTTTCTAGGAAGAGGCCATTCTAGGACTTGTGTCCTAGGAGTTAAAGTCTTCAACCTTTCCTCACTTCAAATGAAGTCTATGGACTGGTTCCGTGAAGAGAAGTGGTCATATGAGGGTGAATAAGGGGTGAGAAATTTTGGATGTTATTTGGAAGATTTGGTCGGAGGAAGAAGACGAACCGATGACATTCAATCTACTTTAAGATGCGCGCAGAGATCTGTTTTCTGCGCGCAGCATTCTTCGAGGCCATTTTAAGACATGATGCGGCTAGATCTGGGCTTTCAACTAAACACAAAATTCGTAGCCCTTGGAAATACCTTTCCAACGAGGGGTTACACACCCACACCGGATTCTAGTAGCCTCAGGAATCCCTGATCGAAGTTGATGTATAGTATTTATTCCTACATATATAGTTCTCGTTTTTGTTTGAATCGGCTTTGAGTTTGGAAGATAGATTGTAGTACAGTAACGTTAATGTTTTGTTGAGTTTAGTCTATAAGTAATTGTGATAAAATTATGTTAATGACAATTGTTGGATAGGTCCTTAATGAACGAATGGTATAGTAAAGTGCACTTGATCGAGGTGATTTGGTGAAGGTTAGTGAACGAATGGATTGACGAGTTGGGATGGTATGAATGATTTAAATATGTGAATCGATAGAGATGTACTTGATAATGGTAATACATTGAATAATGATGAGGTTGACTTGAAGTTTGCCGTACCTAATTTGTAGTGATTTTCATAACCAAATGGCTGGTGAATATGCGTGGAGTACCACTATGTTGATGGTGATCCCTTGGTGTGCTTGGATGCACGAAAGTGTGGAAGGGTTGATAGTGCATGTGTTTGTCGCACAGGAATTATGTATTGGTAAGGGACTCGGTGTAGAGCTCTTGCGTGCTGTTGAGTACGAAATGTGAATAATAAAAAGGGGGCTCAATATGGAGCCCCGTATGTGAAATGCATGTGGTGTGAGTTGACACGCGGTGTCATAATCCTGGGTTAAGGATAATGTGACAGGTCTACGGGCTCGCCAGTCGTCACACCGACGGGAGTTGGCAATTAGACTTGGACGGTTAGGCCTTGCCCCTCGGTGCTTACTTCTCGAGGCACCCTACGTACCAGTGGGCGGTTGGCCTTGGTCCTTTGGTGATACGCTCCCAGAGGCACCTCCCGCGCCACAAGATAGGTCAGTTGGGCTGGGCTCTTGGTGCACATCTACCCGAGACCCCTTCTGAGCCGTAGAACGCATGTGAGCTCCGTTTTTGGGTTCTTAGCGTTGAGGTGTACGGAGGCCTAGGCGTACGAGCAAAACTTAGCCTAGTAGTGGAGAAGCCTGCTCTACTGTCACCGTCTAGCCATGACATATGACGCCTGAGAGGTTAGCTACTTGCTCGAAAAGTGGGAACTACAAGTCTATGTCAATATAGTAGATGCATGGGCGTGATCAAGGGTGAGTCATTGCATTGTATTCATGGCATTACATTATATTGCATACACAAGATCCTCATCATATACGTTTGTATGTGCACTCTTATACGATGAGTTTCTTTGCTGCTGAACCGATCCTCAACTTATATGTCTGAATGGGCATTCATATAAGTTGAGTTACTTTCTGTTGTAGCTTTATATTTTTCATATACTACTGTAGATGATAGAACTGCTAGAGTAGATTGTTTAATCGTTCATTATACTGCTGATATACTTGTCATTGTTCACTCTATACCACCTATTTATACTACTATCTCATTTATATATATTATACCCCTTATTCTTTTCTCCTCCCGGTGCCGAGGAGACGTCGGGGGAGCGGATGTGATAACCACTTAGTCTTTATGACTAAAGGTTGCTACGTCTTCTTTTTTAGGAGGGAACCCCACAGACAGAGCAGCAGTAGGTTATGCAGTAGGACAGTCAGGCCAGGACGACAGTGCCTGAACGGACGGTGTCATCGCTACCGTCAGTGACCGATGTGAGTTAGAGAGACTCATGATATAGCCATTTGGGCAAGTTTTGCTCGTACTTTGATATTATAGAAGCTTGTTGTAGCTTCTTTTATTTGTTGTACCTTTGGACTATTTACTTATGTGTGGATTTGGCTTCTGATTTATATGCTTGGTTGGGTTGGCAATGATTGATATTTATTATAGCCGACAGGATAGGCATCTTGTAGTACAGGTTAGCCCGTGTGTTAACGCTATCACAAAGCGGCTGTTCTGAGCATAAGACTCCCCTCATGCCGTGTTTTGTGTTCTAGGATGGGGGTCTTACCATAATCCTGGCCACAGGAGAGAAAATGTCAAAGAAATCCACCCCATAAGTCTGCATAAAACCTTTGGCAACAAGTCGGACCATGTAACGATCAATAGAACCATCAAGTAGAAACTTAATGACAAAGACCCAGGGACAACCAACCACGTCAGCACTTGGAGGGATAGAAATAATAGTCAAAGTACCCCAGTCTGTAAGAGTACGCATCTTTTTATCCATAGCAGCCTTCCAATGAGGGAGAGCAAGAGCATCTTGATATGAAGCGGGAACAACATTGGCCGAGAGAGCCATAGAAAAACTCCTAGACAAGGGAGAGAGCTGAGCATAAGATACCACAGCCTGAATAGGATGCTGGGTGCATGAGCGAACACCTTTCCAAAGAGCAATTGGAATATCCAGATAAGACTTTTTACCGTGTCAGCCTCATCCAAAGAAGAGATTACTGGCCTGGGAACTGGTTGCAGTGGCTCAGGAGAAGAAGTAGGGATAGTTAAGGAGTCAGAAGGAGAAGATTTAGAAATAGGAGAAGAATCAAGTGGAGCAGGCTCCAAAAGAGGTGCTAGCGCATCGAGAGAGGGAGAAGAACTATCAGATGAAGAAAGAGAGGGAGAAGAGAAGAAGGGAGCATTCTCAAAGAATGTAACATCCGTCGACACATACTGTTTGCGAAGAATAGGATAAAAACAACGATACCCTTTCTATATCGTACAATAGCCCAAAAAGATGCACTTCACCGAATGAGGAGAGAGTTTGTCACGTGCCGAGCCAGAGAGTGAACAAACATAGTGCAACCGAAGACACGAAGAGTCAACAGAAATAGTGTCCCATCAGGATAGAGGAGAGAAAAGGGAGTCCGTCCATGGAGAACCGAATATGGAACTCGATTAATGAGAAAACATGAAAGAAGAACGTCATGACCCCAATAGGACCGAGGAACATGCATATTGGTAAGAAGACTTCGAGCCACATCTAAAAGATGACAATTCTTTCGCTCAGCAACCCCGTTCTGTTGTGAAGTATAAGGGCAAGTCGTTTGATGGACCAAATCATGATCCAATTAAAACGAAGTAAACTTATGACTAAGGTATTCCTTAACATTATCAGTATGAAGGACTTTAACAGGGGTACCAAATTGTGTATGTATTTCATTATAAAAAGCAGTAAAAATAGAGAAAATCTCAAAATGATCGTGTAACAAATATAACCATGTACACCTGGAAAAATCATCTATGAATGTAACAAAGTATAAACTACCCCTACCAATAGTTAGAACGGGAGCAAGTCCCCAAACATCAGAATGGACTAAATCAAAAGGGCGAGAAGAACCGCGACCTTGCTTAGCCGGAAAAGGAGATCGGTGATGCTTGCCAAATTGACAAGCCTCACAATCCAGAGTTGAATCGCCACGAGGTAAATCTGGCAAGAACTGATAAAGAATTCGATGAGGAGGATGCCCAAGGTGAAAATGCCACTGAAGCAGAGAAGAAGAGGCAGAAAAAGAAGAAGCAGTATCAAGGTAGAACAAGCCGCTGCTCTCAGTCCCAGTAGCAATCACCTCCTTGGAATGAGGAATCTGAAAATCACAAGTAGAGGCTGTAAAAATAGTTTTACAATGCAACTGTTTACAAAGAGCAGTAACAGAAAGAAGGTTGCATGTAAAATTGGGGATATAAAGGGTGTCATGTAGCTGCAAAGAAGGAGTAATATGCACAGTGCCGGATCCACAGACCGAAGAAGGAGAACCATCTGTAATAAGAGCCGGAGGTAACCGATTGCTCTTGTGAAGAGAAGAAAAAAGGCGAGAATTGCCAGTCATATGATTTGTTGCACCAGAATTAATAAGCCACCTACCCATAGTAGCCAACTGAGCAGTTCCAGAAGTAGCAAGAGAAGACGTGGATGGCTTGGAGGAATCAACGATCGTTGGACGAAGATGAGGAAACTTGGTCCAACACCGATCAACCAAGTGACCAAGGCGGCCACAATGGGATAAAAGATACTTGGAGAAACCACGACCACCACCATGATCACCAGTATGACCTCCACGGTTACCATAAATGTCCTAACGAGCTAGATGAGCCACAAGATCAGGAGACGTAGACGGAGTAGAGAGCAAAGGATGCTGAAGAAGAGTAGTCACAGCAGATATCCTAGCAGCAGTAGCATCCAGAGTTGGAGTAGCCACTTCTCCCAGAATTTGCTGATGGATCATATCATAAGAATTCGGCAGGCAAAGCAGATAGCAAACAATCAGAAGCTCCTAAAAATGTCGATGTTGCTTAGCCAGATCTGCAAAAAAAGGGTGATGCTGAAGAAGTTCAGCACCAAGAGCCTGAACATCCTTGATCGTTGGATCATGCCGAATAACAGGAAAGCATTCCTAGGACAAACTGTTGGCTAGCCAAGTCTATACCAATGCATCAGACGCATCCCAATCATCAAAAGAGACGGATGTAGAAGGAGGAGGATCATCAGTCAAATGATGACGTTTGCGCTGAGAACGCAAGAGAAAAATGAAGGATACACTCCAATCCGGGTAATTGGGACCGATGAGCTTCGAAACCGTCCCCATATTACCGGACTCGGGAAAAGAAGGAGGAGTGGAGGAAGTAGTAGTAGTATAAGCAAGAGTAGAGGAAGTAGTAGATAAAGATTCCATTGGAAGCAGAAAGAAACCACACAGTTTACCAAACAAACAACGCAAACAACCGAAGAGACCACACGGTCACGGTGTCAAGGCACCCGTGACAAGAACAAAGTTGCAACTAAAATGCGGAAACAACATCAGATAAGATAAGCCGCAGTGAAAAGAGAAGATCAGAAGCCGCACGGTCAAGGTGACAAGACACTAGCGGCAAGAGAAGAGGCTGCGACCAACATGCAGAACAACAGAGAAGCCGCGCGAATAGGAAAGGGCGCACAAAGAGAAATGGAAGCAAAAAGCCCGCCCTGTCAAGGTGACAACACACCAACGACAAAGAACAATCCGCGGCCCAAAGGCGGATCCTCAACCGAGAAGAGAAACTGCGCAAATAGAAAGTCGCACGGTTAGTAAGGAAAGTGTAAGACCCCTCCCCTTACCAAGGAGGCTCCCAGTCTTATGCCCAAAACTGCCGCCTTACGGTGACACTAACTCACGGGTTAGTCGACACCGCAAGACGCCGATCTTGCCGGCAAGTATGATCATATAACCTGTTCGGCCAATTGAGAAATAGAAGTATAAAAGCAGTATATAAAACAGCTAGTCCACAAGTCACAACACTATCATTTATATTAAGAAATGAAAGTACAACAAGTCCAAAATGAGTACACAAAAAGAGAAAGGGCTTATGCCTTGTACATGATATCAAATCTCTCTCTCAAAATGACAACATGCGGAAGCTAATCTATCATCAGTAAGGTCATCCCACCTGATGACGGGCTGTAGTAGTAGTAGTAGGTGGTGGTGGTATCAACTCCTCACGTCCTGCCACCTCGTCTTATTGGTTGTGCTGGTACTTCATCTCCTCGAGCTCCTAAAATGATTTGGTCACAACCGACTGTTAGTTATAAAGACTAAGTCATTTCTTCCACACCTCACCCCCATAACTCCTAGGCACCGAGCGGGAGGACGGAGCGGAGGACAACAAGGGGTATGAAAAGAAGTAGGTGATAGTGGAGCTATACTACCAAGTATATATAGTATCAATCTATTTCTACTTTGGTAGTTCTATATATATATCACAAGAAAAGTATGAAGAACTGTACAGAAAGTAAGTAAGGTGCTGTAAGTAAACAAGTAAAGAATGACAAGTAGAATATGCTACTACTAAACTACCATTACAGAAGTACCTTAACTTATATGAATGCCCATACAAACTTATAAGTTAAGGTTTCCAAATATAACTTATCATATAAAAGAGCCCATGCTAGTTTATATGATAAGGATCTATGCTGCGTATGACCTAGTATGAATGCATGTTATGCATGCGTTTTATGATTCATGCAAGTGCAACTCACACACACGACTCTGTGATCACAGACCTTTAGTTCCCACTTTTTGGAGCTAGCATCACTCTCTGGTACCACCGTTGTGACTACGACAGCAGCGGAATGAGCACTTCCACTTCCTAGGCGGGTATACACACTACCAAGCCCAGACCCTTCGTATGCCTCTGTACACGTCCTAGGTGCACTCTATAGTCTCTGCATACTAATGTTGGCCAACTGCCAGACTTTTTGGTCGAGTGTGAATTTTTGGGGATTTTCCTTCAGACCGCAGTATAAATAACCTACTGGCCCCTCCAACCTCACACCTCACCAGAGTCACCGTACTGCCATCGGTGTGATAATTGGGCTAGTACTGCATGACCCACCACTAGATTTGTTTCTATGCACATGCAAGGTATCTCAACCTGAGTCTCCAGCTTGCAGGACTAAACCTGTCCTGATGTCAAACTCTCGAGCATCCGACTCGCAAGATTAATTATCCTGAAAACCCTCCAACCCTTCACGGGTGAGATTGTAACAATATTCTCTTTGCCTATTAGACTGCTCTTATCTAGTATTTGTTATACTTAGCAATTTAGGGTTAATCTCAGGACTGCCCAGGGCATGCCCGGTGAAGGGATCTCGGGGGCACTAGGAACTACAATGGGCTGAAGCCCAAAGTTCCCTTTCACAAGGATATTTACTTTTATTAATGTCTACCCATGATCCATACCAAACTCTCGTTGTTACTCTGGGACAAACCTAATGACTTAAGATGTTATTGGGAGAGTGGCGGTCTTCCGCCGATCTCTTTTAGTTACTATCCTTGGGATTTTACACTCTACCACTCGTTATCAACATGTCTAGCTTCCTCTTTGTGAACAAATTCTCAAGGGGAAATATAAATAAGCCTCTATTCCTAAGAGAATCTAAGGACAAGATCATCATAGTACAAATTTATGTAGATGACATAATCATTGGATCTACTGATGATAATCTTTGCAAGAAGTTTTCTAAACTTATGCAAGGTATGGTTGAAATGAGCAATATGGGTGAGCTTAAGTACTTCTTGGGCCTCCAAGTAAGGCAGACTGAAGATGGATTGTCCATATCTTAGTCTAAGTTCACTAGATAGATAATAAAAAAGTTTAGAATGGAGAGTGCCTCCATAATGAAAACTCCTAAGGGATCAAGTATGTCTATAGACAAAGATGAGGTAGGGAAACCTGTTGATGAAACATTATATTGAGGGATAATTGTCTCCCTCCTATATCTTACTGTAATTAGGCTATACATCATATGTGCTATATGTGTTTGTGATAGATATTAGGCTAGTACTAAAGAGTCTCACTACTCTGCTGCTAAGAGAATCTTGAGATATCTTAAGGACACACAAGATCTTGACCTATAGTACCCTAGGAATAGAGATTTTGAACTAACTAGCTATTCATATACAGATTTTGCATGCTGTAGATAGGACAGGAAAGCAAATCTGGAACCTATCAGTTCTTGGTTGGAAGACTTATGTCTTGGAGCAGCAAGAAGCAGACAAGTGTGGTTATCTCAATAGCCGAGTCAGAGTATTTCTCATTAAAAACTTGTTATGCACAGTTATTGTGGATCCAGCATCAGCTCCAGGACTAAAACATCAAGATAAGTAAAACTCCTACGTTCTGTAATTCAACTAGTGCAATCTCTATTACTAGGAATCCTGTCTCCCACAGCAGGACTAAGCACATAGAGATTAGGTATCACTTTATCAGAGAGCATGTGGAATGTGAAGACATCAGTCTTGAGTTTGTCCCTACAAACAAGTAAGTGGCTGACATCTTCACTAAGCCGCTAGATGAAGTCAAGTTCAATACCTTCAAGTTTGAGTTGGGTATTTGAATTTGGTATAGCTTCAGTTGCACCTTATTTTGTTTTTGTTACAGAAATTACTACTTCTTGCAGGTTGTTAAGACTTTCAGTGGTATCATGACTGAAATGGACTAAAGTGTCTATTAGATAGGATGATAGAAGATGCTCCTGTTGAGATGGAGCAAGTCCAGCACTTGCAGGAATAGGTTTAGCTTCCTATTGAGAAGGAGAAAGCAGCTACAACAGTGGAATTCTAAGATCAACACTGCTGATCTGTATGTCCTAGGGATAATGCACAAACTGAGGGTGAGATTAACTCTAAACTCCCTACTCTAGAGATTATTTATTAGATTGTCATAAACTTCTCTGAGTCTAAGATTGAATGCTACTACTGCGATGAAAAAGCTGTGAAGGAGAAGAAGATAATCAGAGAAAGAATTGATCAGGAAAATAGACAAGGCAAGCACCTCCCTTACTATTATTTCTTCTGAAGAAGTCAAAAAGCGGGAGAGGAAGAAGAAAATGATCAGGGGGGGGGGTGGTGGTGGGAAATATGAACACTATGCATGAATGGAAAAGATGATCACTATGCAGGCAGCAAAAATGTGGTAACCAATAACTTGTTATACTTGTTACTCTTTTTCAAATATAATGTTTTATCTACTGCATTTTATGGTGTATATCATTGACTAAGAGTTTTGACTTCTTCAAATAGGGTGAGATTGTTAGGTCCATTGATCATAATGTCCAAGATTTGTAGTAGTCAAACAAGTCAATGGTATACACATAGATGTATTTGATGAATGCTCTAAGTTCAATGTGTGTAGGATACTCTTTGTCACAATGATTAGACAGGTTGTCTAAGTGATAGTGATAGGTGGACACAAGGAAGAATGTTGGAATGACAGAAATTTGTCTAAGTCCACAGGCATTGAGTGAAGCCAGTTCACTCAACGCCAGATGTCAAGAAGCACTGAGTAAAGCATGGGCAGTCAAAGCCTGACTATTGACAAGACATACATTTTTCTAAGTCCATAAGCGTTGAGTGAAGCCAGTTCTCTCAATGCCAGATGTCAAGAAGCGCTGAGTAAAGCATGGGTAGTCAAAGCCCGACTATTGATAAAGAAGAATTTTGGTTAAGTCCACGGACATTGAGTGAAGGTAGTTCACTCAATACCATATAACAAGAGGCGTCGAGTAAAGCTCAGATAGTCAAAGCTTCAGTATTGGCACGGAAGATTTCTGGTTAAGTCAAGAAGGGTCGAGTGAGGATAGCTCACTCGACGCCTGAAGAAAGAAGCACCGAGTAATGCTCCATGCTGTCAAAGCCAGAGAAACTGAGAAGAAATCTGGCTAAGTTCAGAAGCGTTGAGTGAAGCTAGTTCACTCAATGCTAAGCTCAAAAAGCATCGACAGAACAAGCTTCAGTCAAAGCCTTAGAAGATGTAGACAAAAAATCTGTCTAAGTCCAAATGCATTGAGTGAGGATAGTTCACTCAATGCCAACTCAATAGAGAAATCAGCTAAGTATAGAAGCGTTGAGTGAAAGCAGTTCACTCAATGCCTTATCGAGAAGATAGGTAAAGGAAAAAAGCATTGAGTGAAGATAGCTCACTCAACGCCTTCATACAGATGAAAATCAACTAAGTACAAAAGCGTTGAGTGAAGGATGTTCACTCAACGCCTCATCAAGATGACAGGAAGGTCAAGTATGCATTGAGTGATGAAGGCTTACTCAACACACTCAACGCCTATCAATAGAAAGTTTGTTTAAGGACAAAAGCATCTAGTGAATGCTGTTCACTCAATGCTTCCTCAATAGAAATATTGGTTAAGTCCAAATGCGTTGAGTGATGAATGATCACTCGACGCCTAATGGTACAGAAAATTGGCTAAGTGCTTTGGCGCTGAGTGAGGGCTATTCACTCAATGCCTATGATGAATCTTCTATTTTGACTAAGTCTACAGGTGCTGATGTCAGCAGAAATTCAAAATGTTGTGGGAAGTCTACATTATACGACAAATGATGTTGTATGCCTTCTGTACTGCATTTAATGCAAAAGCAAAGTTGCAGCTAACAACTACTGCTAGTCCCAATGCTCAAATAGCCGTTGGACAACAAAAGATAAAAAGGATTCAGATCTGTGAAAAGAATAGAACTCTTTTGGATCGATTTTCGAAAAAGGGCGAAACTTCATCTTCTTCCTCCCGATATTATTGCAGAGGTAGAAGAGGTTGCTCCGAGTGGTGATCTGAAAGTTGATACAAGATAGTTGTTTCCATTCTCACCTGCAACAACAAGTTCGGAGAAACTCTCTGAGAAAGAAGGAGCAGCAAGGGCTATCCCTAGATATAGATACTTCATAGTTCTAGCTGATCATTTTGAGGAATATTTTATGGAAGCTGTGAAGAAGAAAGCTGATCTAAGTGTTAACCCAGAAATCAACGATCCCTCCCAAGGTAGCCAGCTCGCAAGTCGCGGCCTACTCTTGGCTCCCCTAGTGGTCGTGGCATATCTCAACCCCCTTCTCTAGGTCAGGCAGATAGACTTCTTTATCCGCCTAGGCCGCACAGCTAGTACGGTTTGCCCAGTTTAACTGCCCGGGTCGCGCAAGTTAAAAATGAGGAAAAAAGACGAACAAGAGGGAAATAACCGCAAATTTTATTGCTCTAAAAAAGTAAGTAATACATATGTATGCCCCCTTATTTATAGAAAACGGGGGAGATGAGAGGATACAACCCACGATGTGGGACTAAATATAAGTCGGGCGGCCTGAGCGGTTTTACATACCCAAACCGCTCACTATACCAGCCACAATATTACAACCTCCGAACACAAGAGTAAGGCCGCCAGATAAGTCTCTAAGACGCTCCTGCAGATAGATAGTAACCCGCAATGCTGCTTACCAATTCGCTGAAGCTGCGACAAGACACTAGACCGCATACCGCAGGTTGCCATCAGACCGCTGATGATAAACCTTGGACCCGAGCTCCACGACTTCACAAACCCGCTGCGGCCTAACAATCTGAATTAACAGCCCGATGCGACTACTAGCTAGAATACTGGCTGGTCAGGCTGCAGCAAACTGGCTAGACAGGCCGCGACGGCTTGTTTGGCTAACTGCCCGAACAGAGTTTCAACACTCCCCCTCAAGCTGGAGCATATATATCAACCATGCCCAGTTTGCTGCAAACCTCTAAGAACGAAGTAAATGGTTTCGTGAATTAATCTTCCAGCTCTCTATCAGAAGTAACATAAGGAGTGCATATCTGATTCTTCAAAATCTCTTCTCTAATAAAATGACAGTAAACCTCGATATGTTTCGTCCTATCATGAAAGACCGGATTCTTCGAAATGTATATAGTTGCTTTATTGTCACAAAACATCGGTAGAGGATGATCATAAAACTCTCCCAGATCTAGTAAGAGAGTTCGAAGCCACTTTAGCTCACAATTAGTCAAAGCCATGCTTCTATATTTGGCCTCTGCACTCGATCTGGCAACCACAGCCTGCTTCTTGCTTTTCCAACTGACTAGATTTCCTCCAACAGAAGTACAGAAACCTTATGTTGTCTTCCTGTCGCCTTTATCATCTGCTTAGCTCACATCAGAATAAGACTCTACCTTCAAATGTCCCCTTTTCAGGAACAAGAGTCCTTTACCTGGTACACCTTTTACGTATTCAAGAATCTTCAAAGCAGACTGCATATGACACTCCCTAGGAGCTTGCATAAACTGACTTAATTTTCCCACTGCATAGCAGATATCTAGTCTAGTAACTGTCAGATAAATGAGTTTACCAACAAGACGTCTGTACCTCATGACATCTTCTAGAAGAGGAGAAGACTCACTCCAACATTTGTCATCTCCAACAGCCATAGGGGACCGGGCAGGTTTAGTTCCAAGAAGACCTGTCTCTTGTAGAAGATATAGAGCATATTTCCTTTGTGAAAGAACGACAGAGCCAGGTTTCCGAGATATCTCAATCCCCAGAAAATACTTAGGAGACCCCATATCCTTCGTAACAAAATGCTGAAGAAGATGCTTCTTTGTCATATCAATACCTTTCCTGTCATCCCAAGTAAGAAGTATATCATCCACATATACCGCAAGAATAACTAGCCTAGACGAGGTCTTCTGAATAAACAACGAGTGATCTGCAGCGCTCCGAACAAATCCAACAACAGAAATAACCTCATTAAACTTCTCAAACCAGGCTCTTGGACTCTGTTTAAGACCGTAGATGGCTTTCTTCAACTTACACACTTGAGACTCCCCATGAGCAACATACCCAGGAGGTTGCTCCATATAAATCGTCTCATTCAAATCTCCATAAAGAAAAGCATTCCTGACATCTAACTGAGATATGTCCCAATCTTTGTTCATAACCATTGAAAAAAGAACACAGATCGTAGTAATCCGGGCAACTGGAGAGAACGTTTCAAAGAAACACACATCATAAGTCTGCGTAAATCCTTTGACTACCAGACGGGCTTTATAGCGATCAATAGTACCATCAGGAAGATACTTGATGACAAAAACCCAACGATAGCCAACCATATCAGCACCAGGAGGAGTAGGCACAAGGGACCAAGTACCCCATTTAGTATGTATCTACATCTCCTCATCCATAACAACTTTCTAATGAGGAATAAGTAGATCATCATGATAAGAAGCCGGAAGAACACTGGCCGAGAGGGCCGAAGCAAAACTCTGCGCCCGAGGAGATAAGCTAGTGTAAGACACCACACCAACAAGAGGATGCTGAGTGCATGAGTGAACACCCTTTCAGAGAGTAATAGGAAGATTAAGGTCAGCCATACCTACTTGTGTAGATCCTCCCGAAGGAGAGACATGCACACTCGGAACCATGGGCAGCGGCTCATCAACGGAAGCAGGAATAACAAGAGAATCACAACAAGAAGAAGAAAGAATAGTAGGCTCAGGAGAAGGTGTAGAAATAATGAGTGATGGAACGAAATCATCAGAAGAAATAAGAGGAGATGAGGACGGATAAAAGTATGGAACAGTCTCAAAGAAAGTAACATCAGCAGAAACATACTATCGACGGAGAACAGGATCATAACAACGATATACTTTCTGAGTCGGACAATAGCCCAGAAAGACACATTTAACCAAGCGAGGTGACAACTTATCATGAGTAGAAGAAGGAGAATGAACAAAGGCAGTGCATCCAAAGATATGAAGAGGTAAAGGAAAAGGATTCTCATCAGGGTGCAGAATAGAAAAGGGAGTCTTCCCACCGACAATAGAGGAGGGAACACGATTAATAAGAAAGCAAGAGAGAAGAACCGCATGCCCTTGATAAGACTTGGGAACATGCATCTGGGTAAGCAGACTCCGAGCGACGTCAAGAAGATGACGATTCTTCTGTTTATCAACACCATTTTGTTGCGACGTATACAGGCAAGTGGTTTGATGAACAATGCCATGATCAATACAAAAGGACGTAAACTAATGATTAAGGTACTCAGCATTATCAGACCAAAGAATTTTAACAGAAGTAGCAAACTGAGTATGAATTTCATTATAAAAAGCAGTGAAAACAGAAAAAGTTCAGAGCATTTACGCAATAAATATAGCCACATACAGCGGGAAAAATCATCAATAAATGTCACAAAATATAAACTACCCCTACCAACAGTTTGAGTAGGTGCAGGACCCCATATATCAGAATGTACAATATCAAATGGTAGAGAAGAACTACGTCCTTTGTTGGCAGGAAAAGTAGAACGATGATGTTTCCCAAACTGACAAGCTTCACATTGAAGAGAGGACTCACCCCGAGGTAAATAGGGCAGAATCTGATAGAGGATCCGAGGAGGAGGATGGCCAAGTCAAAGATGTCACTGAAGTAGAGAAGATGAGGAAGAAAAAGCAGAAGAAGTATCAAGATAAAATAAGATGCACCTCTCAGTCCCAGTAGCTATCATCTCCTTGGACCGAGGAACCTGAAAGGCACAAGTTAAAGCAGTAAAAATCGCTTCACAGTCAAGCTGCTTACAAAGAGCAGTAATAGAAAGAAGATTGCAAGGAAAATTTTGAACATAGAGAGTGTCCTGAAGCTGAAGAGAAGAAGTAACATACATAGTTCCAGAACCATGAACTGGAGATGGTGAACCATCAGTAATAAGAACAGGAGGTAAGTGGTTACTTATTGTAAGATAAGAGAAAAGCTGAGAATTCCCGATCATATGAGTAGTAGCACCAGAGTCAATAAGCCACCTACCCGTGGTAGCTAACTGAGCAGCACCCGAAGTGGTAAGAGATGCAGTAGACTTCTTAGCAGAATCAGCAAAAGCAGGACGAAGATGAGGTTGTTTGACCCAACATCGATCAATCAGGTGGCCAGTCTTGCCACAATGAGAACAGAGATGTTTTGAGTAACCACGACCACCAGTGCGGCCACCTCGACTACCAGAATGATCATGTCAGGTAGAATGAGCAACAAGATCAGGAGAGGGAGAAGGAAGTAAAGGGCGCTGAAGAAGAGTAGTTACAGCAGAAATCCGAGCAGCAGTAGCATCAAGAGTCGGAGTGTCCGCTTCGTCGAGAATCTGTTGACGAATCAGATCATAAGATTCAGGAAGACGAAGTAAATAGCAAACCACCAGGAGCTCCTGAAAATGTTTGTGTTGCTCAGCAAGATCATTAGAGAAGGGATGATTTTGAAGAAGTTCAACCCCAAGACTCTGCACCTCTTGATAAGCTGCAACATGTGTCATAATAGGACGAGAAAATAGATCAGCATATAGAGTGTAGATACGGGAAGTCTGAGCCAATTTAGAATATAAAGCAATAAGATGAGTCCACGCGGCTTTTACTGTATGATCATGGCGAATGACAGGAAGACACTCATCGAACAAACTATTGGACAACCAAGTTCGAACCAAGACATCAGAAGCATCCCAATCATCATAAGCAGTAGAGTCAACAGGAGGAGGGTCGTCAGTCAAGTGTGAGCGCTTACGTTGAGAACGTAATAGGAAGACAAACGACACACTCCAGTCAGGATAATTCGGGCCTGTAAGTTTGGACAACGTACTCAAATTACCCGAAGAAGAGACAGAGGGAGAGGAATGAGAGAAAGGAGCAGGGAAAGTAGCAGAAGAAGACAGAGTATCCATAAAGAGAAGCAAGCCACACAGACAAAGTAGAAACCACAAGAGGCAACCAGGGAAGAAACTGCGTGAACAGAAGCAGAAATCGCCCGGTCTCGGTGATCACACATCAGCTTCAAGGGAGAATCTACGACCTAAGGGCAGAGAAGACGCTCAAGAGCACTAAACCGCACGAGAAAGGGAAAAACTGTGCGACAAGAGAGAGAAAAAAATGGGAGGGAAGAAGCTGGAGAAAGCCGAAATAAGGGAGGGATAAAAGAAAAGGAACAACCCGCGCTATTTCAAGAAACAAACTGCTACAGGAGCAAAATAATTCTGGAGCAATAGGACCGGTTTCCCTCTGATACCAAGTTAAAAATTAGGAAAAAAGACGAACAAGAGGTAAATAACTGCAAATTTTATTACTCCAAAAAAATAAGTAATACATAGGTATGCCCCCTTATTTATAGAAAATGGGAGAGGTGAGAGAATACAACCCACGATATGGGACTAAATACAAGTCGGGCGGCCTGAGCGGTTTGACATACCCAAACCGCTCACTATAATAACCACAATATTACAACCACCAGACACATGAGTAAGGCCGCCAGATAAGTCGCTAATCCGCTCCTACAGATAGCTAGTAACCCGCAACGCTGCTCACCAATTCGCTGAAGCTGCGATAAGACACTAGACTGCATACCGCGGGTTGCCATCAGACCGCTGAGGATAAACCTTGGACCCGAGCTCCATGACTTTACAAACCTGCTGCGGCCTGACAATCTGAATTAACAGCCCAATGCGACTACTCCCTAGAATACTGGCTGGTCAGGCTGCGACAAACTAGCTAGACAGGCCACGACGGCTTTTTCGGCTAACCGTCCGAATATAGTTTCAACAGCATAGCAGCCGTTCTTTCTGCAGGGACTGTGGACTGCTTCCACACTCCGCCCCTGTAGGCCACGAGGTTAGGTTGGCTAACCGCGCAATGATGTTTTCACTCAACCGGAGCGGAATTCCCTTTTCCTTGACCAACGGAGACGAGCTCCAACTCACCATGTCCGCTTAATAGAGGCGGACTACCCCTTAGCCCGTCCAATGGTTGTCTCGATTTCCTAGCTCTGATTAAGTCTTATCGGACTCCCGACATGATGTCCGCCCAGCCCGCACAACACGGCACGGACTCAACTCCAGCTTGCCTCCAGTCAGTAATGGAGACCTACCTCCAGGCCGCCCACCATCAACAGCGGTGACAAACGTACAGCTTGCCACATAGCAGGAATGGAGACCTGCCTCCAGGCCGCCAGTCAGCAGCGGCTACCTGCTCCACCTCGCCCACATGCATGACCTGCCTCCTCAGTCCGCCAGCTCGCCAAATCCATGTCTCCCAACAGGAACGACAAGCCTCCAGCAGCAGAAGCAGACTCATCCAGTTCTCCACGAGCTAGGCGAACTCATCGTACAGTCCTCCAGAAGAACTTCCCCAACACCGGCTTCTTCTCAGCAGCCGACGACTTGCCTCTTCAGACCGCAGTATGTCGCGGACTTAGTCAAAGTTCACTGCTCTACCGGGGGTAACGTTACCAGGACCATCTCCAGCCCGAGCCTATAAATAGGCCTCATACCTCTCATTCAGCAAGCACGGTGGAGTGGGATAACCAACACATCAAATCCCATGGACTCAGTTTTCTAGTCCGCGTGGCTAAGCCTTGCGGCCTGTTTCCCATCCTTGGCCTCAACTGCCCTCTCCCTGATTGCACAGTCCGCTCGACCTTGAGTAGCGAACTACGGGAACAACTTTTTGCATGGTATGCCGACCTGCTTTGTCAAACTGCGCGGCCTCTGGCTTCCTCTTCTCTCAAGCTACCAGCTTCCCACTTTGTACCCTTTATTTTCTTTCCATGTAAAGGTGCAATATCAAGCTGTAATATCAGATTCATAATCAAAGGAAAGCCCGTCGCAGTAGTGGCTATTAAGCCGCGGCGGATGAACTCTGCTATTGCCACTACCAGCGACCCCTCTCTTTTTCCCTCTCTTGGTCTCAACCATCAATCCAAACTATCAAAGTAACCATCTGCTCGACAGTTCCTCATCAACCTCCTTCTTATCCCCGCATCCCGGATCGATCTTGCTCCACTCTCGAGCAAGCTAGAGGAAGAGTGCATTTTCCGCATCAAAATTTATCACGTGACCTTCAGATCTCGAACAGACGGTGAAAATCAGTGACTACTCATGTCAGATCTCCAACCCCCTCAAAACATTCCTCGTACTAGCAAAGATGCTCTCTAGGAAGCCCCATGCTGACACATCTGGAAACTACCCAGCAAATCACAGTGATTAACAACACCCTAGCTGCTATAATTTAGCGACTAGACTCGCAACCTATAACAGCGTCGGTTACTGCAGTCAACCAGGCAGTGGAGAACCCGCATTCTTACCGGCCCACTTTTCGGCCAGTTGATATTCATATCTATTCGGCAAGTTACCCACCTAGGCAGGCTGCAATCCCTTTGCAGTCTCCAATTGCTGGACAAAGGGAGTGTTTCTACAAACTCAGTCCTCGAACAATCGCTTATTCAGCCAATCACCCGAGAAAACTGCGCCAGTTTTTCACGAAGAGGAAAAAAGATCCAGAAGCTTTATTCCACATCAAGCAACGTGAGAACGAGACTTTGGCCCACTTTGTCGAACACTTCCAAAGAGAGATCTCGGAAGTGAAGAACGTTGATCCAGAATTCTACAAAGTCGCGTTAATGGTTGGTTTACAAGAAGGACCACTCAAGTTCGAAGCCTGCCTCCGACAGCCAAAGACGTATCAGGAATTG